>AP025049.1:28083914-28162479 GCA_036186865.1 Eustoma russellianum | reverse complement strand
TATTATTATTATTATTATTATTATTGTTGTTGTGCATTTCTGCTTTCTTATATGGTTGACCACATAGCCATGTATCTTCCGTGTGGTCATTGAATGTTGGGTAAAGATTGCTTTTATGGCTGAAGCCTTAAGATGGTATCAGGCACACCTAATGGTCTAGTTATTGAAATTCACTGTATGCTTTCACTTCTGTCCTGGATGTTGTCTCTTCGCAAGTTGTTTTTATGGTTCTGAATTTTGAATATATTGATACATAAGGTTGGTTTTCAAAAGTTATGAGACTAGGTCATTGCACTAATGTTCGTTTTGGTCTGCTTTACGCAATGGAAACTACTTTATGCTGCTTAAATCGAATGCGCGTATTTATATTTCATACTTTTGTTTTTCACGTGCTGTTTCTTTTGTTTATATGCACGTTTATACTGTGGCTGGTTGCGTACTTATTTTCTCAAAACTATGACTTGAAATTATGGCCAAATTGCATTTGTGAGATTTGGCCTGAGACAAGTGTGGGAAAATCATAGTTTCAATAATAAATTATATTCTCTTAGCAGAAATTGTATATTTCGAAAAGTTTTTTTTAATACATAATTATTGGCTTACATATTAATGTAATTCGTTTTCCCGTAAGAGTCCACTGGGTGTGGCAAATGCAAAAAGGTAAATTATTTATACAATGGCGTTGTGATAAATACACCATGCATGTAATTTCTGTCTTGAAAGTCGATACTCAAGCAGGACCATATATGACCCCACTGTTCAGCCTGCGGTTTTACATGGAATAGTAATACTTTCTAGGGAAATGATTGTGATCTTTCCTGCATATTGCCGAATCAGTTCACTTCTCACTTTCATTATAATTTCATCCTTTGTTGATGTCTTATAAGGGGTTTTCTCATATTGTATGATTTGTTAGTCACCAAAATAATGAATTTATATAATATGATTAAGTTAAAGTTATAGAAATTTAAAGAATGACGTTATAGATATGTGTTTGATTTATTATAAAACAATTATATAATCGCCCAAAGGTTGATTAACTGTTCTATAATAAATGTGTTGGTTGGTGTATATGTTATTTAGTTTATTTGCATATCCAAAGATAGCATATAAATCTTAGTAGCATATTTTTACCAAGTTAGGGTTTATTATAGTTGCATATCTAATATCCCCCAAAGGAGAGTTTTGATGTGCATTTTATGTGAGCCTCTATTAGTGTAGAATTTGAAATTATATGATACATTAGTTGCAGTACCTGCTTCTACTTCATTCCTTTCACATGCTACTTCCATTCTTTTATTCAACTGTTTGAATTTATCGTAATGGAGTGGACAAATCCGGTTCTACTTAAGTGCATTAGACCTGGATATGCCACTCAAAGAGGAAAAACCAGCTGGCATCACTGATGAGACCAGTGATGATGATAAGCACCATTATAGAGCATGAGAAAGATCAAACAAATTGAGTTTAATGTTTATACAAATGGCGGTTGCAACCAACATTAAGTCTGCCCTTCCCAAATCTGAAAACGCTAAGGAATTTATGGCGAATGTGGAAGAATATTCTCAAAGTGAAGACAAGTCGCTTGTTGGTACATTAATGAGTAGTTTGACTACTATGAAGTATGATGGCTCATGTATTTTGCAAGAGCACATTCTTGAAATGAGAAATTTGGCGACAAATTTAAAGAACTTTGGGATGAATGTGGATGAGTATTTGTTGTGCAATTCATCCTTAATTCCTTGCCTTCTGAAGAGTATGGTCCATTGTAAATATATTACAACATTATTAAGGACAAGTCGAGTGTTAACAAATTGACGAATATGCTCATTCAAGAAGAGACAAGATTAAAGAATCAAAGGACTCATCTGTTCATCTCACAAAGTATCACGAAGCTAGAAAGAGCATGAAGGGAAGAAGAAGAAGAAAAGGGATTAGAACAATCTGAACGAGTCTTCTTCTCAAATCCACAAAAGGGACGTAAAGAAGGCATTTGTCATTTCTGTTGTAAAACCAGACATTACAAGAACGACTGCCTGAAACGTAAAGCATGGTTTAAAAAAAGGTAATCCAATTGCCTTTGTATTTTTTGGTCACACTTTACTGAAGTTCCTATTAATCATAGTGGATCGACTCTAGTTCTACTGCTCACATTTCTAACTCGATGTTGGGATTCCGTTCGATCCAAACCATAAGAAATGAGTTTGTACACATGGGAAATAGAGACAGGGCTCCAGCGGAAGGAATTGACACTTATCCTCTAATATTAGAGACTGGACCTTGTCTGTATTTGTATCAAACTCTATATATAACGAGTTTTCTGGTAATCTAATTTCATTATGGAAGCTAGATAAAATGGGATTTAATGTTGAGTTTGCTTTTATATGTTTAATGACAGTGCATCACAAAGTTGATATGAAACGTAACTTGATAGAAGAGAATTCTGCTTGCTTGTAGCATAAATGTTTAGGTCATATATCAAAGGAAAGGATGGAAACATTAGTAAAAGAAGGTATTTTTTTGACTTGGATTATACTAATCTTGGAGTATGCATTGATTGTATTAAAGGAAAACAAACATGGCGCATTTTAAAGAAAGCTGCCACAAGAATCACATAGCTTCTTGAAATAGTATGCACCGACGTATACACACCGTTTGTTGTTCCTTATTGATGATTTTTCACGTTATGACTATGTCTATCTATTACATAAAAAGTCTCAAGCTGTAAATGTACTTGAAATCTACATTAATGAGGTTGAAAGACAATTAGATAGAAAGGTATTATTTGATCTGATAGAGGTGGTGAATACTATGGAAAGTATAATAAATAGACAAAAATCCTGGTCCGTTTGCTAAGTTCCTTGAAAATCATGGTATTTTGCTCAATATACAATGCCATGGACACCAAAAAAATGGTGTGGCAAAAAGGCGTGATCATATCCTCTTGGAAATGGTTAGGAGTATGTTAAGTCATTCTAATTTGCCTTTATCCTTATGGATGTATGCCTTAAAAACTGTCATATATTTATTAAACAAGGTTCCTAGTAAAGCAGTTCTAAGAACTCTGAATGAGCTCTGGATTGGAGGTACCTAGTTTAAAGCATATAAATGTATGAGGCTGCTTAGCAGAGAAATAAGGGTTAATGATCCATATAAAACGAAATTGGACTTCAGAACACTTAGTGGTTTTTTCATTGGATATCTGAAAAAGTCCAAAGGATATATGATTTATTGTCCTAGCATAGTACGAGAATTATTGAGACTTGAAATGCTAGATTCAACAAAAATGGTGAAACTAGTGGCAGTGAAGAACTACATAACGTGAACATTAAAGAAATTGTTCCTAAAACTGTTATAGATAAGATAATAGTCAAGAACAACATGTTGATGATCAAGTAATTTGAAAGTGTCAAGAATGATTCTATAATTGAAGAACCATAATTAAGGAGATCTCAAAGGGAAAGAAGATTTGTAATTCCCAATGAGTATGTGGCTTATCTACAAGAATCAAAAATTGACACGATAATTAATGATGATTCAGTTCTATTTAAGCAGGCTATTGAATGTATCATTCTAGTGAATGGATGTATGTCATGAAAGATGTTAAAATATATGGATACCAAGTATGGGATCTTGTCAAATTACCTAAAGATTGCAATAGAGTTGGTTACAAATGAGTCTTTAAGGCAAAATGAGACTCTAATAGTAATATCGGGAGATATAAAGCTAGACTTGTTGCCAAAGGTTTTACTCAGAAGGAAGGCATTGATTACAAGAGACATTTTCATTAGTGTCCAAGAAAGATTCATTTAGAATTACTATGGCCTTGGTAGCTCATTACGACTTGCAATACATCAAATGCATGTCAAGACTGCTTTTCTCAATGCGAATTTAGATGAAGAAGTTTATATAGGTCAATCGGAAGGTTTTTCTATTAAAGGAAAGGAACATATGGTGTGTAAATTAAAAAAGTCAATAAATGGACTTAAACAAGCTTCTCGACAGTGGGTACCTAATATTTAGTGGCACTGTGAGCTCGTTTGATTTTAAAGAGAGTATCATGGATCGGTATATACATATATAAAGGTCAGTGGAAGTAATTTTATTTTCCTAATCTTATATGTTGATGATATTTTGCTTGCCACTAATGATGTTGGTCTATTATACAAGACTAAACGATTTCTTTCAAAGAACTTTGAAATGAAAGACATGGGAGAAGCGACTTATGTGATCGGGATTGAAATTTTCCGTGATCGATCATAAAGAATACTTAGGTTGTAATGTTCTTGAGAGATTTAATATGGAGAAATATTCAGCATGAATAGTTCCAATTCAGAAAGGGGACAAGTTTAATTTCAAACAATTTTTGCAAAGTGAATTGGAAAGAGAACAGATGAAAAGTATTCCTTATGCATCAATTGCTGGGAGCTTAATGTATGCTTAGACTTGTACCAGACTAGATATTAGCTTTTCTACTGGAATGTTCGGCACATATCAAAGTAATCCTAGGATGGATCATTGAAAGGCTGCAAAGAAAATTCTCAAATACTTGCAAGGAACTAAGGACCACATGCTCACGTATAGGAGAATGGATCAATTAAAATCAACTAGATATTCAGATTCAGATTATGATGGATGTACATTTGTCTATTTGTTCCAATTAGCCGGAGGGGTAATCTCGTCGAAAAACGCAAAGCAGTTTGTCATTGTTGCTTCTACCATGGAGGCTGATTTTGTGGCATATTTTGAAGCCACTATTCAAGGTTTATGGCCGCGAAACTTTATTTTAGGGCTTATGATTGTCGACAGTATAGCTAGGACTCTGAAAATTTACTGTCATAATGCCGCAGCAGTCTTCTTTTCTAAAAAACGACTTGTACTCTAAGAGTGTTAAGCATATGTTGATAAAGTACTTTGCCGTTAAAGAAGAAGCTCAGAAACAAAGAGGGCCAATTGATCATATTAGCACAAGTCATATGGTAACAAGTCTGTTAACGAAAGGATTTCCACCAAAAGTGTTTAATGAGCATGTTGAACGTATCGGTATTGTTATACGTCATGAATGATATGTATTGTATTAATATATTAACACTCTGAGTCATGTACAAGTTATTTGTTCCTGATATTTCCAGTTCTTAATTATGGTGTATAAATAAGTGTGTTAGAATTATGTTATAGGAATGAATGTTTATTAAAGTTGTATCTTACTCTTCATTAAAGGTTGTGGTAGGGACAAGTTTATTGATGTAGCACATGGAAGGGAGTTTATCAAAATGGATGTTTTACAACCGACATGGCTCATATTAAACTTTAATTACTCACAACATTATTAGAGACCAATCTTATAATTAGAGGATTTAATTATATACTAAACTGCTCATTACGGTTTTATAAATCAGATAACATGTCACAAGGAACAAGTGAGAGAATGTAAGGTTGTGTCCCTTGTGATATAATGGTTATATGATTTATAACTAAATCCTAATTTGTTATTTGTTAAGAGTTATCTTGAAGGGTCATGTCTTTTAAGTCTAGTAGACACAATTCTTCATTAAAGGGATATATTTATTTATCAAGGAGTGTTATTCCGAAGGTTATGATTGACATATCTTTTGGTTACCTATAAATATGGATGAAACTCCTCTCTTCACCATTACCATTGGCTTTACTTATATGTCAAAGTAGACATCAATGAAATGGCTAGTGGAGAGAACCTCCATTCAAGAATAAGAGTTGACTACATCAAAGTCGCTTCCGCTCATCGAATCATGGAGATATGTATGTTTCTACTAAACATCATATTTTAATCATTGTGAAATGATTGTGTATGTGAAGGTATAGATTTCTACATCCTAAAGAATTATCGCTTACAAAAATATGTTAGATTATCCATTCCTCACTCGTCCTTTCGCACCACAAAAAGAATTTGGCTTTGCGACGAAAAAATCACCGACGAAACAAGGTATGTCGGTGTTTCGTCGGTAATTTGCGACGAAATTGCGATATACGCATTTTCGTCGTTAATTGCGACAAAACTACGATGAAATGCATTGTCGCTAACAAAAAAGTAGTCAGGTTAATCCTTTCGTTACAATTTCGTCAGTGTTTTGTCGGTGGTTCGTCGCTACTCTGTGTGTTTTGTTCGTTGCTATTTAGTTTGTAGCGTTTTGTCGCTATATCGTCGCTATTGTGTCGCTAAAATTCCAGAACACGGATAAACAAGGAAATAAATTCGTCGGTTAGTAGGTTCTCGGCGTTGTGTATCGTCGGTTTTTTGTCGATGAAACCTGCGTGTCGCAAATGTTTTCTTTTACTTTTCGTTCGTATTTCGATTGGTCGCTGTGTCGTCGCAGATTCGTCGAGGATTAAACATGTGTATGAATTAAGAAAAAAGAAAGCGGTGATTGGGAAAAAAATTTATTCATTTAGTAATAAAAATTTACATTATGAAGACGAAAAATTAAAAAAAGAAATCTAAAAAAAGAAGCGGATAGGGGCCGTTCACTCTTCGTCATCGGAAGAAAGAGTGGCAGCCACATTTTACGCGAACTCTTTGAGGAGGCGCTTCAGATTGTAATATTTGACATTCAACTTGCGCAGCCTTCTATTCACGACGTGCAGTTGCCTCGACTGCAGCTGCATGTTTGCTATAATTGTACTGTAATTGATATGTTGTTCCGGCATTTCTTGGGGTTGTGGCTGAGGGAGATACCGTTGTGGTTGAGGAGGAGTCCATTGTGGAGGTGCACTGTTTGCCCCTCCACGTCTTGGGGTTATTTTATAACGACGGGGCATACTTTGTATTTTGTTTATGAAATGTAAGGCTGTGGGGTCATATATAGGTAAACAAAGCGACGACATAGCGACGAATCCACGACGAAATTTTTTCCCGTTATTCAACACCGGAAGATGTGCGGGCGTGACACTTCGTTCGAATTAGTGACGACTTAGTGACGATATAGCGACGTAAATTCATCGTACGTTATAACCATCAGGCACTGTGCGGGCACTGCCGAATAGCGACGCCTTAGCGACGCCGTAGTTCGTCGGTAAAGCGTCGCTAAATTCAAACACCGATAATAAATTCGCCGGTTATTAGGTTCTCGTCATTGTATTAAGTTTCGTCGGTATATAGTCGCTTTTTAGTCGGTGAATTAGTCGTCCTAAATTTTTTCGAACCACATTTCATTTGTATTTTAGCGTCGTCTGTATTTTAGCGTCGTCGAGATTTGTAAGAGATTAAACTCGTGTTCAAATTAAGAAAACAAAAGCGATGATTGGGGAAAAAACTTCATTAATATAGAATTATAAATTACAAAATACATAAGGAAAAAAAACAAAAAAAAATCTAAAAGAATAGCGGAGAGGAGCCGTTCACTGTTCGTCATCCGAACAGAGAGTAGCAACACTCTCCGCGCACGCCTTCAGGAGGCGTCTCAGCTGCGCAGCTTTGGCTTTGATGCGCATCTGCCTTGTGTGCAGGTACTCGAGACGCTCATCCTGATCGTGAAGCACCTCCCTCATATTCTCCACTGTTTTCCACAGCTCCTGTATTTCTACACGAGGATCGCCAATTTGGCGATCCTCTTGCCGCCTTGGCCCCTGCACAGTGGGTTCGGAAGAGTCAGCCGGCAGGGTTGCTTGTGGTTGTGGAAGAACCAGTGCAGGTGCCGGTGGTTGAAGACCCCGTCTTGGGTATGTACGACCACTACCACGTCGTGCATGGGCCTTAGTACGAACCATATTTGTCTTTTTTATATGATTATAAAGGAGATTTTGTTTTTTATATTATGAGAGTCACGACAGGCTGTTTATATAGGGGAATTCAGCGACGACTTAGCGACGTAAATGCATCGTAAGTTGTAACAATCGGGCACTGTGCGGACACTGGATAGCGACGCCTTAGCAATGCAAATAGCGACGAAATGCATCGTATGGTGTGAAGATACATTGTGCGTCGCTATTTCGTCGGTAAAGCGTCGGTAAGCAATGAATGCAAACATTAATACACGCACACCATACGACGTATTTCGTCGCTGAGCCTCGCTAAGTCATCGATATTTGTGCTTGTTTGTTTCCTTTTAAGCGTCGGTATTTGTGTTTCTTATTCTTCGCTATAGCGTCGCTAAGACGTCGGTAATATTGCAGGCTGAGAACCATAAAACCATCTTTCTTCTTCCACTCTTCTCCCATTCTTCTCCCATTTCAAACACATAAATCATCACTTTTCAACGAAAACATAGAAGGAAGATATCCTATGCTGCTATTATTTTGAAGGTATAGCGAGAAAATGGATCCGAGGAGGAGCGATAGAAAGTGGATGTACGAGAGAGTAAAAAACGGGGAGTGGAGTTTTAGATTTGTTGAAGGTCTCGAAGAATTTGTGGATTTTGCGACGAGTAATGAAAGTGGAACGCAGATTAGATGCCCGTGTAAGAAATGCAAGAACCGTAAATATATGAATCCAGGTGACGTGAGGGTTCACTTATTGAAACAAGGTTTCGTGCACAATTACCATACATGGTACTGCCACTGCGAATATGAGGGGGCGTCTACATCTGCAACTGTTTACGTCGAAGGGGGACCCGATCAGGTTGATGTCGAAGAAATAGGCGAGGGATCTCACAACCCATACGTGCAGATGGTGCAAGACGTAGCCACCGACGCATTTACAGGAGAGCAGTACTTACAGATTCATGTCGGGTATGAACGTGCACAGGATCCGGATGAACAGCCGCGTATATTCGTGGAGGAAGATCCGAACCCTCAGACGAGACAGTTTTTTGAGATGCTGAACGCCGCCAACACGCCGCTGTATCCCGGTTGCGGTAGTCACACACAGATGTCCATGATCGGTCGGATGACGAGCATAAAGACGGAGCACCGCATGACGGAGAGATTGTACGATGGGATGTGTCAGCTGATGAGGGAATCTCTTCCCGAAGGGAACACGATGGTCGATAGTTTTTATTCGACGAAGAAACAGCTGCAGGCGTTGGGACTGCCGGTTCAGAAGATCGATTGTTGTTCGGAGGGGTGTATCATAAACTGGGGCATCAACGAGGATAAAGACAAGTGCAGGGTCTATGGGACACGCAGGTGGAGAACGAACAAAAGAAACCAGAATGTGCCAAGAAAGCAATTCTACTATTTACCTCTCGCCCCTAGACTGTAGAGACTCTACGCATCCGGTGCCACAGCTAGCCAGATGAGGTGGCACATGGAGCACTACACGAAAGACGGAGAGATGTGACATCCATCAGACGGCGAAGCTTGGAGGACGTTTGATGCGATACATCTGGGTTTTTCGTCGGAGACAAGGAACGTTAGGTTGGGGTTATGCACCGACGGGTTCAACCTGTTCGGACAGTCAGGAGAGCAGTATTCGTCGTGGCCTGTCATCGTGACGCCGTACAATCTACCATCTTGGATGTGCATAAAGAAGCCGTACATGTTCTTGACTGTGATCGCACTGGGGCCTAGGAATCCGAAACAGAAGATCGACCTATACCTGCAGCCATTGATACAGGAGCTAAAGTGGTTGTGGGAGTTTGGCGTGGAGACGTTCGATGTATTGACCAAACAAAACTTCCAGCTACGCGCTGCGCTGATGTGGACGATCAGCGACTTCCCGGCTTATTCTATGTTGTCGGGGTGGAGCACAGCGGGGAAATACGCTTGCCCTTGCTGCATGAAGCAAGCGAAGACGATGTCCTTGAAACATGGACGTAAGATTTGCAGGTTCGACAGCCATATGAAGTTCCTGACCAGACGTCATTTGTACAGAAAGAACATGACGGCGTTCATGCCTGGCATCGTCGAGAAGGACACGAAGCCCGAGCTTATCACGGGTGCGGAGGTGTTGGAGGAGATAGACAGTTGTGGATTCGTGGGGGTCGCTGATGATTCGGACGGCAGCCACAACGCAGACCTGGCCCGTGACTGTATCGGGTGGAAGAAGAGAAGCATATTCTGGGAGCTTCCGTACTGGAAGAGCAATATGATCCGACACAACCTGGATGTCATGGACATTGAGAAGAACGTGTTTGACAACATCTTCAATACAGTGCTGAATGTGCCTGGAAAAACGAAAGACAATTTGAAGGCATGACTTGATATGCGCGACCTCAAAATGCGACCGGAGCTGCATCCCGTTGGCACATCCTACATGCTGAAGTCCTCGTACACGCTGACTGTGGAGCAGGTCAGTGCGTTGTTAGCGTGGCTGGGGACGGCTAGATTTCCCGACGGCCATGTTTCGAACCTGTCGAAGAATATCGACGTGAATAAACGCGGTTTGCACGGGATGAGGAGCCACGACTGTCACGTGTTCATGCAACGGTTGATGTCCATTGCATTCCGCGAGCTGCTTCCAACCAATGTATGGGAATCACTTACCGAGATGAGTCTTTTCTTCAGATGTCTTACATCCACGAGACTCAGGGCGGATGATATGTCAAGGCTGGAGGGCGAAATCCGAGTGATCATATGCAAGCTGGAAACTGTGTTCCCTCCGGCCTACTTTGATTCAATGGAACACCTGCCAGTTCATCTATCCGTTTGAGAGGTACTCTTATTTATTACGTGACGTTATTATGTGTCTAAGCGCGAGCATGCTTAACAATTTGTTTCATCATGTGACGTTGGAGTATTCACTATATGAACAAATATCTCAGGCATTTGAAGCTAAACATCAGGAACAAGGCGAAAGTCGAGGCCTCGATGTGCAATGCCTACCTGACGGAGGAAGCATCGACCTTCGTGTCTCATTACTTCGAGCCAGATGTCCCATCGAGGTGCAGAGATGTTCCCCGGAACGACGACGGCATTTCCAGATCCGGTGTCCTCCCGATATTCACACATTCGATCAGATTTCACGGACAGGGAAAGGAAGTGATATTGGGGGACAGCGATCTGAAGATTGCTCATTCTTATGTTCTGCGCAACTGCCGTCAAGTTGACCATTTCCAGAGGTATAAACGATATCCAATTTTAATTTGTAAATACCTTGCGCTACTCTATCCATTATATTACAAAAGTATACAGGGTACTCATTCGTAATTTGCTTCATCTTGTTCGTTGATTTATTGTAAGAACGTTCACCGGGTATATCGAGCGATGCAATAAACAATGAGTTAGATGCCAAGAATGTTCACCGGGTGGCTGTGGGCGGGGGTGGGCTATGAAGGGGGTGTCTTGGGTGGGGGTAGGTTGTGGGCGGGGGTGGCTGTGGGTGGGGGTGGGCTGTGCGCGGGGGTGGGTGTTGGCGGGGGGTTGGCTGTGGCGGGGTGGCTATTAGCAGGCTGTGGGCAGCGGTGGGCAGTGGGCGGGGTGGTTGTTGACGGGGGGTGGATGCTGTGGGCGGGGGTGGGCTATGGCGGGGTGGGTTGTTGGCGGGGGGGGGGGTGGCTGTGGCGGGTGGCTGTTGGTGGGGGTGGATGTGGGCGGCGGTGGGCTGTGGGCGGGAGTGGTTGTTGGCGGGGGGTGACTGTGGCGGGGGTGGCTGTTGGCGGGGGTGAATGAAGCAAGTATGTTGGTTATCATGTGGCTAAGTGATTTATTAAATAGTTTTTATTTATTTTTCAAGTTTGCAGCTCAAATAATGTATATTATTGAAGCCATGTATTTTGTTTAGCTAGTTTATGGTTGAAACCTGTTTGTTGTTAAACTGAATTGTGTTTACTTTGGGCAGCCCATAATTCTCTTTAATTTACTGTTTTTATGAATAATTCATGTTACAAGTTATGTATCATAAGGATGTAGAGGTGATGTATATTTTCAAGTGTAATTTGTTTAGAGGAGATGCATATTTATGCTTTAAGTTCAAGTGATGTATACTTTGAAGTGTAATTTGATGATGAAGTTTGATTATGTAGTTTGGTAAATCATGTCATGTTGTTGGATTTGGATTTGTCTTTGGAGAGGCCATTAAGGCTGGGAAACCTCCGATAAACGAATAGGTCATGCCGAAATTTTCAAAATTATTAATATCTTGCATTAAATGTATGTAAACACTTGTGATTTTTTGGACATCTTATTTGTCTGGCCAACCAACCCTAAACTTGTTGAATGTGCCTTTTAAATTTTTCACCCTTGTAGATCTGATGGCTAGTGAGGGTTTACCGACTCGATCCACCTACCCACCAGCTACACAGGCCCTCTCAGGAGAGTTTAATCTGTTCCTTTCTCAATATGAGCTCCTTGGTTCGGTTTCGACCGCCGCTCTGGCTGCAGACGCAGACCTTTTAGGGTCTGCCGATAGGTCCTCACCCCCCAGATCTACGACGCCACCCACACCCACCGGTTCAGCACCTCATCTGGCGTCTGATGCGGCATCGGACGAGGGTGTCATACCAAGGCGTCGTGCCCTCCCTTGGTCACATGATACCCATATGTAAGTAATAATTTATTTTTTTAACACGTTTTCAAATATATTTCACGCGTTATTTTTTCCTAACAACTTCACCTCTTTCAGGTTTGCACTGGACTCGGGCCAGATTTCCGGTTGCATCACTCGGTCCTTCCACCTGAGGCAGGACCCAGCTGGATATGCCTGGTCCCGTGTCACCCTGCAGACACGTAGGTTCTACTGGGATGAGTTTCAGGTATTTAAATTTGATGAATTTCACTTTTTGATGCGTAATCGATCATTACTTTTCTAACCACATTTTTATTTTTCCTCCGTATAATAATTGCAGAAGGCGTACAGCTGGACATCCGACATCGCCCACGACGTGGAGCAGGCCTGGAGGCAGAGGGCCGCCAAACGCTACAGGGACTTCGTCAACTCGCACAAGACCAAGTGGGAGCGTGACCCCATTTCTGCCAGGCCTGCCTACGTATCCGAGGCCACCTGGACGGGGTGGATAGAAGGGTGGATGGACCCTGCTAACCAAGCCCGCAGCGTCCGGAATGCGGCGAACCGGCGCAGCGGCAATCTACAGGGCCCAGCACCTGCCACACACTTAGGTAGTTCGGTTTCCCACGCCATCACGATCTCATATTTTATTTCATTCTTTCAGCACGAGGGGACGGGGGAGTGGTCAGCCTCCTACGATCTCTTCTACAAGACGCATCGAAAGAAAGCCTCCGACGTGACGGAGGACTGGATCACGGCGAAGGCCCGCGACATCAGTGTAAGTAGACTACGATATCATTTTTTTTCTTAGTTTGTTTTATTTCTAAACCATAAGAATTCTTATTCTCATTTCAGGACGAGTACAATAGATTACTCGCACATAAGGGAGAAGAGGCTGACAAGAACCGTGCTTATTGGGATGCGGTTTGGACCATCTGCTCTCAAAATAAGAAGAAGAGAGAGGTGTACGGGGTTGGATCAGAAGCGCCGCGATTCTTTCCCGAAGTTCTGCATCCAGGTGCTTCCTCTGAGGCCAGCACCTCCGCTCTTCTGCGACCCTAGAGGATATTTCGCGCCTAGAATCAGATCATGCGGCGCTGCAGCATGAGATGGAGACCATCAGGGCGCAGCATGAGGAGAGTGTACAGGCACTGCGGTCGCAGCTGACTCAGGCCTAGCAGGCGGTTCAGCAGGCGGTTCAGCAGGCGGTTCAGCAGACGATGCAGGTGCAGCAGGCGACGAACCAGCAAATCTCGCAGCTATCGCATCTCATCATCTCTTTCATTTCCAGCTCCTCGCAGCCTCAGCCTCGCCCTCCTGATGGTCACTCTTCTCCGCATGATCCCCCTCCATCTTCCTCTGCATAGTATTTCATTTTTTGATTTTTCGTACTGACTATTTCATTTATTGTCTTGACATATTCTTTGTTCTTTTATATTTTATCTGACATTTATACAGATTCCATTTCGTTTGTGTTGTTTAATTATACGAACTTCAATACGCAAATACCGTATTTCTGTATAATATTCATACAAATGATTTAATATACAAAATAAAATATATTATAAAAATTAAATAACAATAAAAACTATTTAATTAATAATATATTGATATTATTAATAAATTATAAATATTTAATGTTTAATATTTAATATAATAGCGACGAACCTGCAACGAAACAAAAATGTCGCAGACCTGAAATAAAAAAATCAAAAATTTTAAAATAGCAACGACAAAAGATATACCGACGAAAATCTGCGACGAAACAGAAATGTCGCAGATAGGAAATAAAAAAGATCAAAAATTTTAAAATAGCGACGACAAAATATATACCGACGAAACGACGACGGAAATAACAGGTCACAGACCTGACAGATTTTCGTCGCAATTGTGCGACGAACCACCGACGAGCCTTTTCTCGTCGCAATATAGCGACGCTTCACCGACGAAAATCACTTTGCGACAAGCCGTATAATGACCTACAGATTTCGTCGCAATTTCGTCCCTATATGCCTTTAGCAACGAATTTGCGACGATTTTTGTCTGTCGCTATATCTCTTTTTTTTGTGGTGTCTACAATAGCTCGCGAAGCCAAGACCCAGCCGAGATGTTCGTCTCTCCTCGCTAGTCTTCCTATAACCTTGATCCGATTGAAAATCATAATGCAGCCGAGACTTTACCCATGAAAGTGGGTAAAAGTTGAATGCACTTTCAGGAAGTTACTTTTAAACCAAAAACTATAAGGTCCCGTAGAGTGGCGAAGGTCAGCTAAGAGCAATTTTGTTGAGCCTTGAACTATTTTGTACCTTTAGCTTCCGTTGGATTCATTGTGCCGTTTGATTATCGTCCAAGTGGACGAATTTCCAGGGGGCATCTTGTTAGCTGATGGAGGCACTTCATAGCACGCTCACCCGAAAGGAGATGGCTCCATTTGCCATGAATTGAGGTTGATATAGATGTTTATCAACCTGTATGTCATGGGGGAAAAAACAAACCATATAACCTTCCGGATGGTTATGTAACTGTCTTTGAGGAATAGTTTATAGTAGGCGTTAGCTTGTCTCTCCATAGACCTCTGGAAATGATCTTAGATGAGTATGAAATCCAGCTTCCCCAGCTTCCTTCTAACACCCTTAGGATGCTTGTTTGGTGTACCTCTGCGTATTGGAAAGGAGTTTCTGAATAGATGAGTTCAATATTTACTTTACCTTCAAACATACTGATGGTATGGTGTCAAGAGGCACCAGAAAGATAGTGAACCTTTCCTTGGTAAACCTCGGTCAGCCCTCAAGGACTGAACCAATGGGTTCTATTATGTGCGAAGGTCGGTAGGATGTGTTCCTGTGAAAAATGTTTGGAAACCCGTTTCCGGAGATGAGGAGACAGAATGTCTAATGAAACTTTGAAATATGTCAGTCATTTGACCTATTTTAGGAAGACACTGAGCAATGCCTGTCACACCCTCGTTTTCTTTTGCCCCAATAATATGAAATAGACTAATGTAATGTACCAAAGGGATATGATGTTATACTAGACTACTTGTGTGTCCATATCATTATAATCTAAGTAAAGAGGAGTAAAACATCTAATGAGTGGTGAATGGTAAGGAAATAGTTGCAAGATGGAATGCGTAATGTAACATTTAAGTGTTACTACACAAGATAGAAATAAAAAAACGACATGACATGAATACTTTTGTCTCACTTAAATAAAAAGAAAACAAATTAGACATGGAAGAATCATTGCCCCCTCTTACACATGGTTTGGAGAAGAGAAAAGTAAACCCCCACCCTATGTGAGCCGACGGTAGTGAACCTTGGGGGAGGGGAAAAAGCCTTCCAATGTTTTTCATAAAGCTACTCATGCTGTAATTATCACAAACCACTTAACCCTTCCCAACCCTTGTAGTAGCCGGCCAAGGAGTAGAAAAAAGATGTAGGACCTGCAAGACACCACTAGAAGGGGGGGTTGAATAGTGGGTGCAAAAAATTTGGTTTTTAAAATTGTTTTAATCCAAAAACCCAACTTCTGAAAACAGTTTCTGTTTCCAGGACCTGTTTTGCAACGTTTTAAAAACTAGGTTACAGGTCTTCAAAAATTTTGAAATTTGAAGAGATCTTAGTCTCAGATGTTTTGAGTATTTTCTAACGATTTCAGATCAAAATTCAACCTTTAACCATTCAAAAAATTGTTGGTGGTCAGATTGCACAAATCTGCAAGAAACGGCAGTCTGACTTGAAAAATTTATTCTGATTAAAACGTGGCTCCAAATGATCCGAAAATTTAATGACATACCCCTTACTATATGTGTTTAATTGGGTTAAATTCCTTTGGAAAGTTAGTCAAATACATTCAAAGTCTCAATCTTTGCAAGCCTGACAATCAGACTGCACTAGTCTCAGAACTATTGACGTTTGGATGACTTATAATTGTCCAAAAGGGTTGAAGCTTATGCCAAATGGAACTTAAAATGTATGGCTATGTTTTTGGAAAATTTCGTGATTTTTGAAATTTGTTTGATATTTTTAAGATCGCGATGAAAACGATGCACTGTGCTGGAAACTGAAAGTAAGTGCTGAAAAGTAAAGAACACAAGGAATTTTATACTGGTTCAGTTAATCAACCTACTCCAGTCTTCGAGAACACCTTTCTCGGTTATCACTAATCACCAAACAACAAACAACACCTTACCATACAGGGTTGATAGAGTTATACACCAACTCCAACCCTTTACAAACCTTAAAAGGGATCACAATGATCCCGAACACCACCACCGAGCGATGAAAGATTGATCACACCTTGATCAATCTTTTACAACAATACAGCCTGTATGGTGGTTTATATGAAGCCTACACAATGTGTATGAATATGAATAAAATAGGCTTTTAGAGAGAAAGAAGAAAGAAAGGTAGAAGAAGAAGATGATGAACACGTTTTCGCACTAGAGGATTTTTGAGACTTGTCTTGTATTTGATTTTCTCTTCTTCTCTCCTTTTTATCAAATGTGACCGCCCACTATTTGCTTTTATTCCCCTTGGAAATTATCTTTTAAGTCCTTGGAAGAATATCTTGCATCATTGTGACATTCACTTGCTTACTTGGAAACACTTCATTTGATGATCATCTGGGCCTTGCTTATTTGACACTCATTGATTATATGAGACTTGTCATGATGACTGTATAAATCTGAAAATATCACTTAAAAAACATGTGCCAATTAGTTATAAAAACATTGCCAATTATCTCACAAGTAATCCCACATAATTTGGAAAACAAATTGGTCTCATTCATGACTATAAAATCGGCCACTCATATTTCCACATGCTGAAATTTTCAGCATGTGCACTATTCAAGACACATTCAAAATACTTTCTTTTTATCATCAAATCAATCTATTTAAACCAAAGAAGTAAATAAGTCACCATTTAGTACAAAAATTCGGCCAGCCTTATTTACACATGCTGAATTTTCAGCATGTGTCACAAATGTGACATAGTTTGAAACATTATCTTGTGTAGCTCCCTCCTTTATGTCACCAACCTTGTATACTTCATTCTTGGCCAATCAAGATGCCAACTAGGCTCCACATATGCTCCATCAAGGCTGATCTAGGCGTGTGATGTAGGATTGGCATGTGCTGAATTTTATTTTTGCACACTTTATAAAATAGTGCACAATAATTATACACATATGGTATATTCCAATCAGCCCTAAATTGATTTTTCTAGAACACTTTAGAATGTATTGAATATGTAAAAAGTGTCTAGATACATGTTATATGTCATGCCAAAAACGTTCCATGTGTCGTGTTCGTAGAAAACTGAATTTTCGACTTTTGTCGATTATGCGATTTTTCTACGATTGAATTCAAACATTTTTTTGCACATGTTATATATATTATGTCACATATAATATACATAGAATAACTTGAATATTCGGCTCTAAAGGCTGAGTGTAAGTGGTGCCCCACGTGCTAAAATGTTGAATTTGAAATCTCCACAAGTTGTCCTTAATTGAGGGTGATTTGTGTGTACCAACATAGAATGATTTTATGGATGAATATACCATGTAAGCCACGAAATTTGTGGCCATTTTTGAAGTGTAGGGGCTGGCAATCTATATATGGCAAGTACGTGACACGTTGGCGATGTTTCGGTTGTCACCTGACACGACAATTTTTGGTTTAGAACCTTGTAACGTGTCGTAATAATTTTGTCATCACCATGACTTATATCATATGATATAAGACCTGAATATAATCATAAATATGAGGTAAGTATAGTGGTGTGACGTTGACGTACATTCGTAAAATATATAACGTGTCGGTAGTACGTTGGAATATATGTGTATATTGCCTTTTAAAAAAATCTGAATATATATATATATATATATATATTTTTTAAAACGAAATTTATTTATTAAAGCAATGCCTCACTTGTGGCGGAGGAAAACCATATTACATTATCAGAGTACTCGAAATAATGAAATAACGAAACAATAATGATATATCTCTAGTCATATATGATATGCCGCATTAAAATCTTGCCAAGAAAAACCACCCTTGTGGATAAAACCTTGGCGAAGGAAAAAGCGTACATATTTATATGACTGTCATTGATATGATGAGAATATATCCCGTGGTACAAATCCATGAATGTCGCTAGCATAAATAGTAAAGTGCTGATGGAGCTTTTGTGGCCGCTGCCTTGTCTTGGAATATACTTGAGAATCCCAACCTCAGAAGACATCCAGAGCAAAAATTGATTAATGTGAGTATACAATTGAACAAGCAAAGACTGATAGAGCAAGCACGTACCGGGGCCACCTTGGCAGTTGAAGTACCAAGGTGACAAGGAAGAAATAAAAGCCAGTGCCTGCCACAGCATTAGGGCCGAAGATGTTGCGTCGACACTCGGACTAACACTTGCCATTGTGGTTTGAAACTCGCATAAACATGAATATGACATAAATAAATCATCAGTGTCCAAATGAAGAGACATTAACCAGTGATGAAAATGCGTACCCGGGTCGCCCTGACCAGGAGGCCAAGGCGACAATGATAAAATATCGGCAATTAGGATCCCAAGAAAAACAAGTCGCACGCAACGGTGAGCTCCGACATTTAGTATGGACATCCTCGTTAAGTAAGAATATAGGTGATGACATATCCAAAGTGTGCGCATGAGACAAAAAAGCACGTTATACATGAATATGATAAAGCATAAAACATAGAGTAATGGTTTGTTGGCCATACCGAGCCTGCCTGTTACACGAAGATAACAGGCAGTAGAATAGATTTCTGGCCAATTCCTTATGGAAGACTGTAGTCATGGCACTCGTAAATTAACAGAAGTAAGGTCCAGTGTAATCGCCGCACGGACTAACGAGGGTAGAGTGCTCGATGTGAACCGCTCCGTGCATGGGTATGCCATCGCATACTGCTGCTAAATAATGTGCTGGGAGGTTTGCCTCACGATAAATGTGATAGCAAGGGAGACGATGTATATGAACAAGAGAGTGTAGCCGGTGGAGATGTGGATTACCATGAACAGTTGTTGGCCGAGTCAATCGATCAATCAACTGGGAACAGTCGGATTCCAGTATGATGGGCCGGTATAGTGGTAAAAAATAAAGGAGTCCAAAAACTGCCGCTTGAATCTCCGCTTGTAAGGGTGGGCTTAAAGGGAGACGAAAGGAAATCGCACCAATGCAGGATCCCCTGTTATCCCGTAGTAATGCTCCGCCAGCCGCATAATTACGACCCACAGCTGCATCAACATTTAATTTCAATCTCCCTGTAGGCGGCGTGAACCATCGGACAATAAGTGGACGAGAATGCCGAACTACCGGTAGCCAACTAAACACATGTCGTGATGTAGCAGACAACTTAGTACCTGCAATCTTTTTGTGCCACAACGAAATCTCATATTGTATTGAAAATCGAATGGAAGACGTTGTGAGATGAGCGCTGCCACCATAGACCATAGAGGTATAAACACACCAGATACGATGTACAATTATCGCTGGGATGACGATTTTATAAACTCCAATAAGTGTGGAAAGGGACGAGCGATACCACCACGAAAGAAGATATTGACGAAGCTGTATGGATGTGGGAAGAGGACAATGGAGCTCACTGGCAAAATAGCACCAAATTGAACGCACAAAAGGACAGTATAAAAACACATGATCCACCGTAGCCGACCCATTTTTGCAGAATGGACATTGTGTTGGTCGAGTCTGGATGTAGGAACCAATATAATCCTCAAATGGCAAAGCAGAATTAAAAATACGCCATAAGAATAACCTTATGGTCGGAGAATGATGTTTCGACCAGATAAATGAGGCAGAAAGCAATTTGGGAGATGCCGGTCGACATATCTCATAAGCACTTTTTATGGAGAATTCTCCCAGCTGGTTCGGCACCCAGAAGAATTGACCAGCCTGTTGATCAACGTGTATTAAGCAAAAGGAAGTGAATCCGACATATAATTTTCCAAATAGGAGAGTCTGGCAAACGAGGAAAATAATCATGACGATGACCATATTTTACATGCATGTATCTGCTCCATAGAGTAGAATTCTGATGATATAACCACCAGATGCGGCAATAGAAAGCCTGTTGTAAACTATTTAAATCGCGAAGTCCTATTCCTCCCTCTGCCTGCGGTTTAGAGAGCTTAGACCAGGAGACCCAATGATGTCTAGGACCCCAATAAAAAGTGGCCATCTTACGATGAATGATCTTAATAACCGATTTTGGTATTCCTCCACCTGCCATAATGTGAATAGGTAATGCAGCGATGACTGATTGAAGCAAGACTAGCCGTCCAGCTGTAGATAATAATTTGGAGCTCCACCCTTGGAGCCTATCATCAATATGTTGAAGTAACGGAACACAGTGATGTGAACGTGGAATGCCTTTATGCAAATAAGAGCCAAGATAACGGAATGGGAGACTGGAAAGATGCATACCCAGAATATTTGCAAATGTCTGCTGTTAATGAGACGTGATATTAGCAGAAGGAATAAGACTGCTTTTCTGAAAGTTAACTTTTTGACCAGAAGCAGCTTCATATTGTGTAAGAAATATTTGAAAACGTTGGAGATTACGCTGAGTGCCTTGGAGGAATACCAGCAAGTCATCTGCATATGCTAAATGTGTAATGGTAAAGGGAATACGACCCAATCGAAAAGGCTGTAAATCTCCTGCTGCCGTCAATGCCTTCAGTCCCCTGCTAAAGCCCTCTGCTGCTAGAATAAATAATAAAGGAGACAATGGATCACCTTGTTTAACCCCCCGATGTGGCCGAAAGTATGAAGAAGGTTGGCCATTAATTAACACTGATAGAGTTGTAGCCCGCAAGTGATTCAAAATTATTCGAGTAAAGAATCCCGAGAAACCAAATGCTTGGAAAACTAGCTCCAAATACTCCCAGCTAACTCTATCAAAGGCCTTCATCATGTCCAATTTGAGGCATAACTGTGATCCACCTCTGTCAAGCATATGGATCATTTCACGAGCAAGTAACACCTGTGTAGAAATATCTGTACCTGGTAAGAAGCCTGTTTGCTCTGGAGAGATAAGTCGTGATAATAATTTACACAGGCGGCTAGCAACAATTCTGGTATAGACTTTACTAATAAAATTAGTAAGGCATATGGGACGATAATCACTGAAAGTAACAGGAGCAGATTTTTTCGGAATCAAAGTGATTAAAGCGCTAGCCATAACTCGAGGCTGGGGCACGCCAAGGAAGAATTCCTGTACTGCTAAAATCACATCCTTATGAATGATGGACCAACATGATCCATAAAAATTTCCATCAAAACCATCTGGTCCTGCTGCACTATGGGGGTCCAAGTGCCAAACTGCATCTTTTATCTCTTCTGGTAATGGTAGCTGCGTTAGAGCGGAGTTATCCTCCGCAGAAACAATACGTGGTATATGTCGAGTAATTAGCTCACATTTGACAGCCGGCTCGTTCGCAAATAATGCGGTATAAAATGTAACTGCTTCGGCACTGATATCGTCATGGGATGTACAAATCGTGCCATCTGCTGTTTGAATTTGCTGGATTCGAAGATGTAATCGGCGGCCCTTAACAATAGTATGATAATATCGAGTGTTTGCATCTCCCTCCTTTAACCATCTAACTCTCGCCTTTTGCTTCCAAAAATGCATCTCATAAGAAGAAGCCTGAAGAAATTCTGCTTTAGCACGATTATAGTCTATCCGATTTGCCTCTGTAGGGTGTGTTTCCCAGCGTTCTTCCGCACGAGCAAGGAGAACTTCAGCCTGCTGTACTTTAGAGAAAATATTTCCGAAAATATCTTTATTCCATTGTTGGACATCCTTTTTGAACTTAGATAATTTTTTATAAAAGCCATGCATACCACCCGATGTTGGATATGAAGCCCATGTATCTCGCATGTAAGTATAGAAATCCGGGTGTTGAAGCCACGAATCCAAAAAGCGGAACGATCGATGAGAATAGGCTTCAACTGTTCGGCATTTGAACAACAACGGGGTATGATCTGAAGAAATTTTCAGAAGATGTGTAAGCTGTAGATCTTCAAATTTGTCATGGAATTCAGTATTCAGAAATAGCCAGTCTAGGCGTCGACGAACTCGTCCAAGTCCACGACCATCTGACCAGGTGAATCTAGAGCCCTGAAATGGCGGCGACATCAAAGCACATGAGTCGATACAATCATTAAAGTCCTGTAAGACTGATAAGGATGGTCGCGAACGACCATCATGATCAGACAAAGATCGGAAGGTATTAAAATCTCCACCGAGAACCCAAGGCAATGATGTATTTGCAGAGAAAGTGCATAATGAAGTCCACAGAGAACGACGTTGAGATGGAGTATGATTGCCATATACTGCCGACAAAACAAATGTATACTGTAGGGGCCTATAGGTCAAAGTAAAATGTACCACCTGGTCTTCATCCTGTACTGCGATGAGGTCAAAATGAGTGCCGCGCCAGAAAAACCAAATGCGCTCAGAATGAGAGGCATATGAATGAGAGAAACCAAACTCCAAAGCATAACGAGAGATATCTACTGATGCATGTTTAGGTTCTATGATAACAAGTATGTTCAATCGATGCTCATGTATTAATTGATGCAGTCGTGGTTTTGAGGTCCGCAAACCTCTAATATTCCAAATTAAAAAATTCATTGTAAAAGTTAAGAGTCACTTCCCTGAATCGCATGTGATGCACTGCGCGTAAGAATGGACGATGGCGGTAGAGGAGGGAGATCCTTCTTAGCTCGTTGTTTTCTACGAGGAACCACTGTTATAAAATCTTCTGTTGAATCCTGTAAACGCGAAATTAAAGTGTCTGTATCAGGAGAGGGAGGGATTAGCTGGATGCGACAAGCAACCTCTTCTGGAACAACTGGTATCTCCTGATTATGGATCTCTGGTAAATCATTGTCGGACGAATGGCCAATTTCGCATGTTGCAAAATTATCCAGCTGAGGATCTATAGGCTCTCCGATGTGCTCTTCGGACGGTGCTGCAATCGGAGTTGGCTCTTCAGGCGGTGCTGTATGTGGAGTGGGGGAGCCTAAGGGAGCTGGTGAACCCGGCAAGTGGTCAGACGTAGGCTGGTGCGCAGCGGGCTCAGCCACTGGTTGGTTCGAAGGAGCAGCTGGACGATTTTTGACTGGTGTCCAGCGCTGGGCCTGAGGCCGTTTCGGAGGAGGCGGTGGTGGTGGTGGAATCGATGGCATCTGTTGCGTTTGGCATGAGGTGATCGCGTGGCCCAACCGGCGACAAGAAGTACAAAACAATGGTAAGTCTTCATAGATTATGTTTTGTAGAATATATCGGCCCTTCGCTTGAAGATAAATCTTTTGTGGTAAGTCCTTCAAAACATCGACTTCTACACAAACTCGTGCAACCGAAGGTCGTAAGCAATCCGTTGTTGCAACATCAAGTTTAAGGGGAAGACCTATGGGCTTGACAATCTCAAATAAAGCCTCCTTTCGATGAAGATGGACAGGAAGACCAGGAAAAGCAACCCAAATCGGCACTATGGGTACATCCGTAGAGGGATCAAAATCAACTGTCCATTTTGTGATTCGCATATGACAGCCAGAAATAAGCTAGGAACGTCGATAAAAAGCAGTGTAAATAGTCTGCTTCATTGCGAAAATTTAACAAGATATGTGCCTGATCAATTAGAGTGATACGCAGATCCTGATGAAAACCAATCTTCTCAAATACATCTCTAATCACCTTCAATGGTGGTCTCCCATACCAGAATGTACCCACTAAGGAATATTTGAAAGGAGCAGCCAGTTCATCAATCTCTGAATCTGAAAAGGAGATTAACGGAATACCTTTGTAGCGTGAATCTGTTTTGGGGGATATGTTGATGGACTGAGCCGATGAGCCCCCAGAGCCGGTGACCACGTCCGCAAATGTTGGCGCCGAGGATGTCATCTCCGATGGAATGGCCAACGATCGAGACGATCGAAACAGAAACGAAAACTTGAAACCGTAACTTTGATAATGGAAAGAATCAGCAATTTACCGGAAATTGGAAGCAGGTCCGGTAGAAAGCGGCGGCGGCTGGAGCCGCATGCAGCGCCGATGGATCGCCTGCGCCAGAGAGAAGGAGGAAGCCTATTCAAATCTGAATATATATATATATACATATATATATATATATATATATATATATATATATATATGTATGTATGTATGTATGTATGTATGTATATATATGTATGTATGTATATGTAAAGGCGTGTGATAGGGGAAGGAGAAGACTTTTCATTCTTCAATTTGTTGCCTTTGTGCCTTTTCCAAATATGGCTTCATTTAATGAAATACTTAGTTCATTTAACTAAGTACTTCACTTAATGAACTAGTTTAGTTCATTAATGGTGGCACCTGAAAATAGTTCAAACACAACAAATGTTCGCCATTTGATGTAAGCTTTAAAGCTTCATGGCTAGTTAGTACGGCAACATTATATATGAACTATATAAGGCAGGTTTCATGCAAAACCATGTCAAGTCATAAAACGTGTCATGCATTTCTTTAGTACACGTTATTTAAATCATGCATTTTGTAATCACTCAAACCTTTTTTTCTCAACAATCTCCCCTTTTTGATGATTTACAAAATAACCTAAGTTCATGATTTAAATTTTGTCGCCCCCTCCAATCGTGCACAAATTCAAATTTTGAATTTTGAATTTTGAATTCTCTCCCTCTTTATTTGTGCAATCAATCTCTCTCTGTGCAATCAATCTCTCTCTCCCCATTAAATCAAGCATTCTCTCCCCCTTTATTTTGGAAAGACAGTCAAAAGTGCATGTAAGTCTGAAAAGAAATATCAAATCAAATCATCAGAAATCATGCCTAATTTTGAACGAAGATTTTCATACATGGCCTGAGTTAGTGCCTTAGTGAAGATGTCTGCTACTTGTGTCTCAGTGCGTACGTGATCTGTGATAATATCACCATTGTTTACGTGATCGCGAAGGAAGTGATATCGTACTTCTATATGCTTGGACTTAGAGTGTAGGACGGGGTTCTTAGATAAGTTTATGGTACTGATACTATCACAATAGATGTGAATACGATTTACAGTGATACTGAAATCAGAAAGTTGTTGTTTTAACCATAGTAGTTGTGTACAACAAAGACTAAGTGCCATGTATTCAGCTTCGGTAGTGGATAAGGCTACACTTGCTTGCTTTTTCGAAAACCATGAAATTAGTGAATTTCCTATAAATTGGCAAGTGTCACTTGTGCTTTTTCTATCTATTTTACATCCACCATAATCCGCGTCAGTATAGGCATGCAAGTTAAATTCACAATCTTTATCATACCAAATGCCTAAAGTGGGGGTGTGCTTAATATAGCGAAGTATTCTTTTAACAACATTATAGTGAGACACTTTAGGTTGACTTTGAAAACGTGCACACATACATACACTGAACATGATATTAGGTTTACTAGCAGTAAGATAGAGCAAAGAGCCAATCATATACCTATATAGAGCATTATCAAAGTCCTTTCCATGTTCATCTTTATCTAGTTTAGTGGTGACGCTCATAGGGGTGGGGGACGGTTTTAGATTCTCAAAATTGAACTTTTTAATCATGTCATTTATATATTTAACTTGGCTTATATGTATACATTTACTCGTTTGTTTAATTTTCAAGCCAAGAAAGTAATTCAATTCACCAACCATAGACATTTCAAATTCGAATTTTATGCATGTTTAGAAATCTTCAACAAGTTTATGAGATGTAGAGCCAAAAATGATGTCATCAACATAAATTTGAATGATTAATAAATCCAATTTATCTTGTTTTAAAAATAGAGTGCTATCTATCATGCCTCTTTTAAAACCATTTTCTAAAAGAAAGGTAGCAAAACGCTCATACCACACCCTGGGTGCTTGCTTTAAACCATATAGTGCCTTCTTTAATTTGTACACGTGATCGGGGTGTTTCAAATCTTCAAAACCGGGTGGTTGTTTCATGTATACTTCTTCTTGTATAAACCCATTTAAAAATGCACTTTTTACGTCCATTTGATAAAGTTTAAAACCTTTCATGCAAGGAATAGCAAGTAAAAGTCGTATGACTTCTAAACGTGCTACGGGTGCAAATGTTTCGTCATAATCTATTCCTTCTTCTTGATTATATCCTTGTGATACAAGTCTAGTCTTGTTTCTAACAACTTTTCCTTCTTCATTCATTTTATTTCTAAACACCCATTTTGTGCCTATTATAGTCTTATATTGTGGTTGTGGCACTAAATCCCATACATCATTTCTTACGAATTGATTAAGTTCATCATGCATAGCATCAATCCAAGAAGAATCACTCAAAGCATCAAACACATTTTTAGGGTCAATTTCGGATATCATAGCATGAAATTGGTTTATTTCCTCTGGATTTATTCTTCTACGTGGTCGCACACCGTGAGTGATGTCACCTATAATGAGATCGTGTGGGTGATCCCTATACCATCTTGGTTGATTATTTTCTACGTTCTCATGCACTTCTAAGTGATCATGCATTTCTAGTGTGTCTACTTTATCACGCGTTCTATCATCATCTAACACGGGTTTTAATTCAAAATCATCGTCATATTCTTTATCTTTTTCAACCTCACCAAATTCATTAAACTTCACATGAATGGATTCTAAAATTTTTCTAGTGATGGGATCATAACATCTATATGCTTTTGAATTCACAGAATATCCATCAAAAATACATTCAATTGATTTAGATTCAAACTTGTCTAAAATATCTTTTGTATTTAAAACAAAGCATTTGCAACCAAACACAGGAAAGTAATCAATTTTAGACATGCGATCATTTACTATCTCATAAGGCGTTTTATTTATTTTCTTTCTAATAGACAAACGATTAATTATATAGCATGCACAATTTACGGGTTCCGTCCACAAAAATCTAGGCAATTTATTTTCACACAACATGGTTCTAGCGATTTCTTATAGTGTCCTATTCTTTCTTTCTACTACTCCATTTAGTTGTGGAGTTCTAGGTGGCGAAAACTCATGATTGATTCTTTTTCTTCGCAAAATGCAATCATGTCCTTGTTTTTAAACTCACCGCCTCTTTTGCTTCTAATCTTTTTTACATTTAAACCATATTGATTTTCAAGTTGTTTTATTAGTTTCGGAATCTCAATGGCACTATCATCTTTATTTGCAAGAAACAAAGTCCAAGTATAGCAAGAAAAATCATCAACGATAACACATGCATAATGACGTCCGCCGAGACTTGTAGTACGACTAGGACCAAACAAATCAATGTGTAATAATTCCAAAACTCTAGACATGCTTATTTCATTTTTAGGTTTAAGTGACTCACGTGTTTGTTTGCCTTTGATATGAGATTCACACAACTGAAAGTTGTCTAAATCAAGTTTAGGCAATCCTCGTATTAAGTTCTTTCGTTGAAGTTTTAAGTGTAGAAATGCCAATGTGTCCTAAGCGTCTATGCCACAAATTAACGTTAGGTTCATTTGATATAAATCACTTAACCTTAGCGTCTAACATGTCATCCATAGAAAGCATAAAAATATTTCCTTCCATTTTTTCTTTTAATACTACTTCTCCATTTTTATTTATTATGTTGCAATATGGATGAGTAAAACACGCATCAAAACCATTGTCAATAAACTGGGAAATGCTAAGAAGATTATAGGGTAGATTACTTACCAAAAGGACGTTGGAGATTTGAAGGGTGCTTGGGTTTCCGATTGTACCTTTTCCGATGATTCTTCCTTCATTGTTGTCTCCAAAGGTCACGCATCCGCCTTTTGTAACCTTCTTCAACTTTGAAAACAAGCTCGGGTCACCCGTCATGTGCCTCGAGCAACCACTGTCAAGGAACCACTTGATAGATGTGTGTTTTGATGTATGGGTTCCCTGCAATATACAACAATGATTTAGGTACCCTTTTAATTTTGGGTCCTTGGTTATTCACCTCTTAGTAAAAGTACCTTTCAGTACTCATACTTGGGTGATCCTTCTCGGTCTAGCAAATGGTAAGAATGTAGATAAAGGAGCATTGTAGTAGACATGGGGTGAGAAAACGTTAGGCCTTTGGCGAGAATCCCCTTATGCGCATTATGTGGTGTGCATTTTTGATATGTTCTAGTGTTAGTGTGCATTGTGCGTGATCTAGATGTATGGAATGAATGTCGTATATGCATCACTTGTTTCTTCTCATATCTATATGGCACATAATTATATTTTGCATGATATGAAGAAGAAGTATGACGAGATGAGGGGAGAGGGGGTCTTTGAGTCATCTTAGACGCCATGTTTGCCTTAGGTGTGTCTACTTTCTTAGACAAGACGAATTTGGTTGGTTTAATTGATGCTTCTTTGTCTCAATGTATCCTAATCCGGTTTTATCACTATCATGTTTTTGTGATAGAATAATGCGATCTAGTATGTTAGATCCCGTGTCAAATTGTTTCATCATTTTCTCTAAATCTGTATTCCTTGATTTCAAATTTGAAATCTTGGATTTCATTTCATTATTATGCGTGGTCAATGATGAGATCTCTGATTTTAATGCATTGATGATGCATGACGACTCTTCTTTTGAATCGTTTAATTGAGAAACAAGATTCATGTTAGAGGATTCTAACAACTTCTTGTCTTCAATTAATCGTTTCTTTTCTTTTGCGAGAGTCTTAGTAAATTTGTGCAATTCTAAATATTGACTAAAAAGATCATCATATGAAGGGTCAGAGTCAGATTCAGAATCAGAAGATACCTCGTTTGATGCTTTGGATACAAAGCATACTTGTGCCGTCTCCTCTTCTGTATCAGTCTCAGAGTCAGATGTGTCACTCCAAGTGGTGGCCTTGAGATCTCTTCTCCTTTATTTGGGTTCTAAAACGAGTCTATTTTTGGTCCGATCCTTGTCAGGGTGTTTGTTTGTTTGCTTGTCCTTGTTAGGACAGTCATAAGATGAATGTCAAAGTCTCCCACATTCGTAGCATTTTACGTCCTTGTCATTTGTTTTATTTTTATTTCTTTTAGTGGAAGTAGCCTTAGGTTTGTTTTTAAATGACTTTCTCATGAATTTTATCAAACCTTTAGCCAATAGTATTAAGTCATCATTGTCTGATTCAGAATCACTATCATCTACGTGATCGGAAGAAGTAGAGACGTATTCATTTGATTTAAAAACAATAGTTTTACCTTGTTTCGACGTTGATTCCGATTTCCTTATAGTGAGTTTGTTTTCATATACCTTTAGTGATCCAATTAGTTCATCCATTTTTATTGATTTGGTTTCCTAGCCTTCCTCTATAGCCGTCACTTTAGGGTCCCATTCGGATGGAAGGCTTCGTAGTACCTTTCGGACCTTTTCCTGCGTGGAGAAAGCTTTGCCAAGAGACTCAAGAGAATTGTAAATGTTAGTCAAGCGTAGATCCATATCGACAATAGTCTCATTTGGCAATAACTTAAAGGACTCAAGTGTAGACATAAACATATTAATCTTGGACTCCTTTACTTGGCTAGTCCCTTCGTGTTTCATCTCAAGAATTCTCCACATTTCTTGAGCACTAGAGCAATTAGACACATAGTTAGATTCACTTTTACTTAGCTCGTTTAAAAGTAATTGCATGGCTCTAGCATTCATGCTTAGTTTTTTTTTGCCATGACTAGTATATTCTTGTTTTGGCTTAACGACCTCTAGTGCGACTCCATCTACAGTAGATAATTTTGAAGGAACAAATGGACCGTCATCTATGATGGACCATAGATCAATATCAATAGCCATAAGAAAAATCTTCATTCTTAACTTCCATTGAATAAAGAACTCACCATCAAAAAGAGGAGGCCTTTGACTAGACATACCTTCCTGCTCGGTTTTGAAGCTAGTGGTTGCCATCTCACTTAGATCGTTGGATCTTTTTGTTGTGAGTGTGCCTGCACTCTGATACCATTGTAGGACCTGCAAGGCACCACTAGAAGGAGGGGTTGAATAGTGAGTGCGGAAAATTTGGTTTTTAAAATTGTCTTAATCCAAAAACTCAACATCTGAAAACAGTTTCTGTTTTCAGGGATGTTTTGCAACGTTTTAAAAACTAGGTTACAGGTCTTCAAATATTCTGAAACTTGGAGAGATCTTAGTCTCAGATGCTTTGCGTATCTCCTAAAAATTTCAGATGAAAATTCAACCTTTAACCCTTTGAAAAATTGTTGGTGGTCAGATTGCGCAAATCTGCCAGAAACGGTAGTCTGACTTGAAAAAATTATTCTGATTAAACCGTGCCTCCAAATGATCTGAAAATTTAATGAAAAACCCCTTACTATATTTATTTAACTGGGTGGAAACAGTTTTGAAAACTTCATTTGGGAAGTTAGTCAAATACATTCAAAGTCTCAACCTTTGCAAGCCTGATAATCAGACTGCACTAGTCTCAGAACTTTTGACGTTTGGATGACTTATACTTGTCCAAAAGGGTTGCAACTTGCGCCAAATAAAACTTAAAATGTATGGATATGTTTCTGGGAAGTTTCATGATTTTTGAAATTCGTTTGTTATTATTAAGATCGCGATGAAAATGATGCACTGTGCTGGAAACTGAAAGTAAGTGTTGAAAAGTAAAGAACACAAGGAATTTTACACTGGTTCGGTTAAATCAACCTACTCCAGTATTCGAGGACACCTTCCTCAGTTATCACTAATCACAAAACAACAAACAACACCTTACCACACAGTGTTGATGGAGTTATACACCAACTCCAACCCTTTACAAACCTTACAAGGGATCATAATGATCACGAACACCACCACCAAGCGGATGAAAGTTTGATCACACCTTGATCAATCTTTTACAATAATATAGCGGGTATGGTGGTTTATATGAAGCCTAGACAATGTGTATGAATATGAATACAATAGGCTTTTAGAGAGAAAGAAGAAAGAAAGGTAGAAGAAGAAGATGATGAAGAAGTGTTTGCAGTAGAGGATTTTTGAGACTTGCCTTGCATTTGATTTTTTCTTCTTCTCTTATTTTTATCAAATGTGGCCGCCCACTATTTGATTTTCTTCCCCTTGAAAATTATCTTTTAAGTCCTTGGAAGAATATCTTGCATCATTGTGACATTCACTTGCTTACTTGGCAACACTTCATTTGATGATCATTTTGGCCTTGCTTATTTGGCACTCATTGATTGGATGAGACTTGTCATGATGACTGTATAAATCTGAAAATATCACTTAAAAAACATGTACCAATTAGTCATAAAAACATTGCGAATTATCTCACAATCAATCCCACATAATTTGGAAAACAAATTGGTCTCATTCATGACCATAAAATCGGCCACTCATATTTCCACATGCTGAAATTTTTAGCATGTACACTATTCAAGACACATTCAAAATACTTCCATTTTATCATCAAATCAATCCATTTAAATTAAAGAAGTAAATAAGTCACCATTTAGTACAAAAATTCGGCCAGCCTTATTTACACATGCTGAATTCTCAGCATGTGTCACAAATGTGACATAGTTTGAAACATTACCTTGTGTAGCTCCCTTCTTTATGTCACCACCCTGTATACTTCATTCTTGGCCAATCAAGATGCCAACTAGGCTCCACATATGCTCCATCAAGGCTGATCTAGGTGTGTGATGTAGGATTGGCATGTGCTGAATTTTATTTTTGCACACTTTATAAAATAGTACACAATAATTATACACATATGGTATATTCCAAGAAGCCCTAAATTGATTTTTCTAGAACATTTTAGAATATATTGAATATGTAAAAAGTGTCTAGATACATGTTATATATCATGTCAAAAACGTTCCATGTGTCGTGTTCGTAGAAAACCGAATTTTCGACTTTTGTCGATTACGCGATTTTTCTCTGATTGAATTCAAACTTTTTTTTGCACATGTTATATATATTATGTCCCACATAATATACATAAAATAACTTGAATATTCAGCTCTAAAGGCTGAGTGTAAGTGGCGCCCCATGTGCTAAAATGTTGAATTTGAAATCTCCACAATTTGGCCTAAATTGAGGGTGATTTGTGTGTACCAACATGGAATGATTTTATGGATGAATATACCATGTAATCCATTAAAGTTTTGGCCATTTTTGAAGTGTAGAGGCTGGCCATCTATATATGGCAAGTACGTGACACGTTGGCGAAGTTTCGATTGTCACCCGATACGACAATGTTTGGTTTAGAACCTTGTAATGTGTTGTAATAATTTTGTCATCACCATGACTTATATCATATGATATAAGAGCTGAATATACTAATAAATATGAGGTAAGTATAGTGGTGTGACGTTGACATACGTTCCTAAAATATATAACGTGTCCTTAGTACGTTAGAATATACGTGTATACTTCCTTTTAAACAAAATCTGAATATATGTATATATATATATATGTGTGTGTGTGTGTGTGTGAAGGCGTGTGATTGTGGAAGGAGAAGACTTTCCATTCTTCAATTTGTTGCCTTTGTGCCTTTTCCAAATATGGCTTCATTTAATGAACTACTTAGTTCATTTAACTAAGTACTTCAATTAATGAACTAGTTTAATTCATTAATGAGAGCACATGAAAATAGTTCAAACACAACAAATGTTCGCCATTTGATGTAACCTTTAAAGCTTCATGGCTCGTTAGTACGGCAACATTATATATGAACTGTATAAGACAGGCTTCGTGCAAAACCGTGTCAAGTCATAAAACGTGTCATGCATTTCTTTAGTACACGTTATTTAAATCATGCATTTTGTAATCACTCAAACCCCTTTTTCTCAACAAAAGAGAGACCCATTCTTCTAACATCACTCCTCACTTCATACATTTCACTTTCAACCAAGGTTGAACCAAACTCTCTTCCTCCTCCAAGAAAGAACCAACCACTTCAAGCTCACCCCTCTAACCTAAAACCGTGACTTGAACAAGAAAGAAAAAGAGAAAGACTTCCTCTTTTCATCTCGCACAACTCCTTCAAGACATGGGCTAAGACATTCTTTCTTCTTAAAATCCTAGAACTGGGAGGTAGTAGAACAAAGCAGCAAGAAGAACCAAGGTAAGGTTCCACTTAAAATGATTCTAAATGCTCCTATCTAACACCTCCCATAGTTGCTCATCAATCTTTTTTTTGGTTAACCTAACCATGACCCCTACAAAGAAGGAGAAGAAAGAATCTCTAAGCTAAGGTGAAGAAGCAAGCATCTAGGCCACCCATCAAGAAAGAAACCTTCAAATCAATACTTGAATCAAGTGAAATAGGCAAGTACATCTCCCTTATGTCTTTTCTAAAAGCACCAAGTATGTTATATAAAAAATAGATCTTTCATGAGTATAATCAAAGATATGTTCATATTTGAAACAAGTAATAAAGCTTTGCATGTGTGATTTGGCTATGATAAAGACTACACACGAGTATAATCAAGGCTATGTTCATACAAAAAAAAGTAATGAGGCTTTGCATGTGTGATTTAGTATGATAAAGACTAAATATGAGCTTGTGGGGTAATAAAAATAAGAGGAAATATGCATTATAAGAAGCAGTAAGCAAGGATTAATGAAGAAAATGTCAAATTTAAATAAGAGGTTGAGAGATTAGTTTGCATGCTTGGTAGGATTAGGGGTTGTTGATATCACTTGTGAATCATGTCTCTTATGAAGAGCATTCTTGCTCATATGCCTTATGTAGGGCACAGTTTTAAGAGAAGTTCAATAGGGAGTTGACTGTTATAAGCCAACCATCATTACTGATCAAGAGGAATGATTAAACCATAAGGGAAGCATTTCATGATTTGTATGCTCACAAATAGGATTTTAGACCATAAGGCCATCTCTCACATATAATCATCTTGACTCTTGGTATATATGAGCATATTTTTGCTATATGAAGGGAGAATTGTGGCTTTGATCAAAATTAGTTCTTGATAAAACATGAAGATGATGATGTGTGCGTTTAGCTAATATTGATTACAAGATTCTTGTTCTTACATGATGATCTTGTTGACTTCTATCCCTATGAGGCTATCAACCATAATGACACGAAATTCCCTTGATTGAGCATAATTAACTTGACAAACATTATGCCTAGTGTAGTATGCTATTATGCGGCTTGAAGACTTTTAGGGGGTTAAACATGCTTGTTTATGATGAAGGTCCTAATCACTTGATTTCAAGATGTTTGTTATTGTTGTGAGCTTCATGACCCTTTTGGTGAGCATATATTTCATATTAGAGGGCGATGGAACCCTTGCCCTCACGGTTTGGTGATGGATAATTAGAAGGAAAGTACATCATGACATATGCTATGTAAAAATAGTGGTGTGTATGTAAATTGCGGACCTATTGCCCATGTTCGTGTGTAACTTATGTATATAGTTGTATATTTTGGAGAATGTTTTTCATTTTTGGACTATGCCTAAGTCTCGGCTTTGTGCCTCACAAAGGTGTGGCCCACACTTGGTTAAAATATGGATATATTTGTTAAGCTTTAACTATATAGAATAGTGTAACATTCGCGATCATGTGCACTTATATTTGACTATGATACTCACCGTGTATTATGTTGAAATATGGATATTGGACGGAATGGTGGTAGAACCGAATGGACATGGACGATTGTACACGACATATTGCAAAATTCAATGGATTTAGACATGAAAAATTTCGTAGTGCATTTGGTTGCGAAATCACAAACCTATCATGGATGCGATATGGATATGGACTGGTCACTGACCAGATATAGATATGGAATGGATTACGGATATAGACTGGTCACTGATCAAATATGACATGCATTGCATTGTTTTATAATATTTGCATCATTATTGTATCATCATGGAATAAATCATGGAGAATTATATAGGCATGGATTGGATTTGTAAATTATTTGTAATGATTTGCGTATAGACTTCTTTATGATGGATGTGCTATATTTTATATGTAAAGATGGAGACCAATATGACCCTTTTTGTGAGATTTGCATTGTCCTTTTCCAAATCATCAATACGGGCTGCTTCCTTGGTTAAGTCTTCTCCCCATTGACTAAGTGTACGGTTTATTAAGTTAATCTCTCCTTCTACATCAAATTCCTCCTCTGAATCACTACCCTCTTCTATGGGAGCCTTTCCCTTGTCCACTCGGGAGGTAGGACTTTGAGGGTGTGGATGACAATGAGGTTCATTGTAGGCTCAGGAGGTTGTGTTGGCAAAACAGGTTCATTTTCAGCTTCATCTTCCTGAGGTTCATGCGTACCACCTCGTCGTTGCGCTTCCTTCCTTGACTTATGAACTTGCTGCATGTCAAATTTCGTGTAATAATCCTTATTGGTAATGGACTCTTCATAATCTTCATCCAACACTACATTGGCCTTTCTCAACAATCTATAAATCAGATTGCTGTAGGGAAAAAGCACTTTGGATTTCTTGGTGACTGCTTCCAATACATTTTCAAAGAAAACTTCTCCAAAGTTTATTTGTTCCCTCATGGCAACGCGGTAGGTAATATAAAACTCTAGGTTACTTGGAAGTTTTGCCGACTTACCATTTACACAAAAGGTAACAATGGCAAGAAAAACTCGATAAACTAAAGGCATATTGTTTGTGTTTCTCGTGGGATGGAATCCAAGAAAGGTTTTTACTTCATCCTCGGACACTTGGTACTTGTAATAATCACACTTCCGAGGGTCAAAATCTTGGATTCCCTCATCAGGGACACCAAGAAGTTCATTAATAGTTTTGGTATCAAATGCAACCAATTGACCATCAATAACCCAATTTAGAGAAAAAGGCTTCCCATTGAGATATTCAATCCAGAGATTAGCATAAAACATTCGTGTATAACGAGTTGACATAGAGCTCATATTAGAAGAGTCCCAAATAGGTATCCATTTTTTATCACACAACCAATCAATGATTGGTTTTAATTCCTCACTGCTCAAAATGTCCTCAATTTTGAGCAGTTTCAACGGAATAATAGACCTTTTTCTACTTTCACAATCTTCAAATAACAATTGAGCTCTAAGAGAGATATGAGTGAATAAACCTGAACCTAGTGGTGCTGCCAGTGCATTCTCAAATTCTCTAGTCTTAATCCAAGGGAAATTCTTAATCATAAGCCTTTCTCTAACCTCACGTAGCAAGTTTTCTTGGGAGGTCTCTGTTTGCTTCCTTAGTCCTGCTGTCCGAGAACCCGTTGGTATTCCTTGTTGTGAAGTTTTTTGCCTTTTGGGGTGGTTTTTCGTTCTTGGTGCCATAGGAGAAGATTAGGGCACAAAAATTTTGAATATAGTGATGGAACTTGGAGAATATATGTGGATTTAGATAGTATTGAAGAAAGAAATGAAGCTTGAGCAAAGAATTTGTGGTTTAGGGGACGAATTTTGTGTTTTTCGCTTGAGAAAGGTTAGGGTCCGAAGTAGGAAATGAAGAAATGGGGGTTTTCGCAGATTTTATAAACCTTGTCCCGCCGAAATCGATCGATCGATGTCTGGGACTTCGATCGATCGATGTTGTACTGCAATTGTACCGCACTTGAAACCATAATGAAATAGTGACTCTTCCAAGTTCATTTTAATTAAGTTACATTAGCACTTCTCTATTTAAATTCATTAAAAATGGATACTAAATAGTTGTACAAATAGGTGTCACAAGGTATGAGAAATACCCTATACAATCGGCCAAGAGGCCTTGATGAACCTTAGAATAATTTCCCTTTTTATAAGAAGACCAACCTAAATGGTTCTCACAAAGAAAATTTAAAATCATATTAGATAAAATAAATAATAGTATAAGTTATATAAGTATGAGCTATGCTAAAAGTGAAAAGACTAAAATACCCCCAAGACCCCCAAAATTTTGGCCAAGACAATAGAGGGATCTAGAACCCTCTCCATTATTCTACAATTTGAAATATTTAACTAGAATATAATTATATAATAAAGAAATAAATCAAGAATGAAAAAAGAAATAATAAAAAAAATACAAAAAGGCAAGCATGGGAGGAAAAGCTTCACCTCTCCAAGACCAAGGCCACTTTTTACACTTTTCATAAAGCCTTGCCCCTTCCCTCCCCCATACGCCGGTTACCCCCTCCCTCCACCATTATTTCTCCTTTAAAACAACCTAGAAGCTTCACCTTGAACTCTCTCTCAAGAAACCAAGCCAAGACAACACTTAGACTATTCTCCATCTCCCTCCACACACACCATACGGCCCCCTTCATCTTGGAGCTGGGGAATTCAACTCAACACTCCTTCCATCTTCAAGCTCAAAGAGGCATCTAGGTAAGTTTATTCCAAACTTCTTAAGTGAATTCCTTATCTTCAAAGAAGGAAGCTCATTTGGTTCCCCTCCTACCCCAAACCGTGACCTTCATGGTCACTAGGTGCAAGATTTTCAACCTCTTAGGTGGTGCAAGCTCTTGCTAGTTGAAGCTCCATTCAAAATCTCATTTTGGTAAGTAGATCTAACATCAAAATATCTCTATTTTCATTTAAGAATGATGACTAACATTCTTCTTCTCCTCCGTTCAAAAACCGTATGCTTCATGAGTAAAGGAGGAGGAAAATTTCAACTCATCTCATCCAATATCCAAGCTAAGAAAAGGCTCTAGCTTGAAGAGGCAAGTATAACTTGAACTCTCATGATTTATTTGAAGAATTAGTGACTTGAATGGCTAGTTATTTCTAAGACATGAACTTTAGTGAATATATCAAGTATTAAGCATGAGACCTTAGTGACTCCTTAAGATAATGTCTTGCATGAGATTAATCCCTCCCAAGATGAAATCTTTTCTTACATGCAATAGGATATGAGGCTGTTTTAGGATGAAACAAGGTTCAACAAAGTGATTCTAGGCAAGAATAGCTCTTGGATGAAGCTTGTGAAGCACTAAGATGGCATGCATGTGCAAGTTGTAATTTTATAAGGTTGTTTGGTAAGATTGAAATAAAATAGCATATAAATGTGTTGCATGCCTAAATAAATGTTGTAAAATATGTTCATGGCACCCTACAAGTTTTGGCTAAGAAGATGAAAGTGATGGGGAGTTTTGAATCCAAGAAAGAACACCTTTTGTGAGCAAATATGATGAGTGTTGTGTACAAATTACAAACTGTTTTGGAATTATGCAAATGTGACTCAATAAAATAAATGGAATCTGGATATTCATGTTAAATATGGTGTATGTTGGGACTAATAAGTTATTTCATAGGAATAGAGATAATTAGTGGACACTTGACATGAAAAGGTGATAAAACACAAAACCACTGGAGCTGGGCAAAATTGTATGATGTATTATGTGGCCTCAAAATGGACCTTACTAACGTGCAAACAAGCTGATTTTTGGCATGAAATTAGCCTATTTGTGTAGTAAATATGAGAGTTGGAATCTTGGTAAAAGAAGTTTTGGTTTATTTTTAATAAAATATTTGGTAAAACTGCTCTAACTGAAATTACTGGAACTGGGCAGAATTATGTAACGTTTTGTATGGCATAAAAACGAATCTTAGAGGTGTTCAAATAGGCTGATTTGGGCATAATGTTAGCCTTATGTGTGTAGTAAATATGGGAGTTGGAATTTTGGAAAAATAAGGTGTGGATTATCCTTAATAAAATATTTGGTAAAACTGGCCATGCTGAAACTACTGGAGCTGGATAGAATTAAGTAACGTGTTGCTTGACCCAAACATGGACCCTAGAAACATTGAAAATGGGCTAAATTTCGGTATGATGCTAGTTCCGCATGCTTATGACGTCTGTCAGTTGGAATTTTGGAAAAAGGAATTATGGTTTTGCCACAATAGAATGTTTAATAAAATTGGTCTCTCCAGCCTCAGCCTGTGACCAATTTGGAAAAATAATTAAATGGACCCTTTAAAGTTATTGGATTGTTCTGGAAATTTTATGTTAACCACCTAAGACATAAAGGAGCATGTCCATGTAAATTAATCAACTTGGTACTATCGTTTTGATGGGTAACTATAGATTTAAAATTAACGCACTAAAACTGGAAAATTGGGCAGAACAGAGGAATAAGTTAAGAGGCCTAATTTTGTAGATTTTAACCTATATGAACGGTTTGGGCCCATGAATGTTAGTCCTTAAAGATTCTACCATGTTTCTCAGGCTGTGGCCCAAAATGATTAAGATCTTAAGGTCATGAAATTTGAGGTAAATGGCTATTATACTGTTGAATTCAGCAGTACACTTTTTAACAACTTAATGATTTAAGGGCCTTATTCATCTTAAAATACTACGAAAATTTTATGACATGAACATAAGATCCTATGATGCATGTATATAACAAAAGATTTAGAAAATAGTGTAAAGTTTTTCGGACCTAACAAATAGGCCTGTTTGATTAATTTTTGAAGCCTCATGAATAGAACGACAAATCTGGAATAATTTTCAGCGTATGGAAACCATGTCTATGTCATGACTTAAGTAATTTCTAAGTCAATCCATGCCATGACTTGCATTGCATAACATTTCATGTATCATGCATGATCCCATGCACCATGAATCTGATTTTTTTGAATTTTCCGTATGCAAGCAAGTCTTTTCAACCAAGCAAGTTTTCGCTATGCATATAAGTTATTTTTGGTCCCATGTTTTTAAAGAAATGCTTTATGATTCTCTTGCTAGCTAAGCATGCTCATAACCCGACTCCAGACCTGGGGTTAATAGGTCTGATGACATGATATGTTCTGGACCCGTTCTGGACCCGGGGTTAATTGGTTCGATGATATGTTCTGGACCCGATCCAGGCACGGGGTTAATCGACCTGATATTATGTTCTGGACCCGTCCCAGACCCGGGGTTAACTGTTCTGATGACATGTTCTGGACCCGTTCAGATCCGGAGTTAATTGATCTGATACTCCATTTTTCTGACACGTTATTTTTATGGGACCAAAATGATGCTTTTGACATGACATGATATCATGCATTGCATCTTGCATAATTCATGGGCATTACGGCGTGATGTATATTTCAGTTAGTAGGTAATATGATATTGTTGGTATGGTATTACTTAAAATTATGAATAGGCTATATCGTCAAGCAGATCCAGGATTAAAGATCAGGTATGAAATAAAATTTGAGGCTCTTGGGGTTCAACATTCATGTTATGATTCTTTATTTATTTCATGGTAGTTTATTGTATGCTTGCTGGGTGATTTTTATCACTCATACCTTTATTTTTCCTCCAGAGCCAGTGAATGCTAAAGTTGAAGGAATCGAGGATGAACCAAAAGTGCCATACCCGTAGTCGAGGTTTCAGAAGAAGATCGCGCTTAAGGACTTTTGTGCTGCTATGTTAATGTATTATGAATCATGTTGAACTCTTTGGGATTTCGGTTATGTTGTTTTGTGGACTACTACTTTTGGGGACTTAATATTCCGTAATGCATGTTTATTTTAAAGTTATAATTCTGCATAAATTTTACTACCATGTTGAATGTCAGCATGGGAGTCAATGGCTTAAGTTATGGATTTTCGCATATTATGCATGACGCTTTGTACTCTCCTTAGTGAAGTGCGGCGGGTGCACCGTATTCAGACAAGGTCCAGCTGCGGGGCACTATAGGTGGTATCAGAGCCCATGCTCTAGATTGCAGGCAGAACGTAGAACTAAGTTATGATCTTAGAATCTAAGTTTGATCTTAGACTTAAGTCATGATCTTAGAAGAGTGATGGCCTTAGATTAGGACCCCTTAGACCGTATTTAGGATATAATTTAATAATTAGTTCCACCTTATCAAATCTGGATCTCTAATGTAAGGTGAGACTTTTCTCTTCCTCATTTAAATTTTTCTGAGAATTATGGTCTTTGCACAAAATAACTTGGTTTTATCCCAACCTTTGTATAAATGCTGACACTCCGTAGTGCAGATGGTGCGACCTCGTGGCAGACCTCCTAAGGCTCGACCAGCTGCTCAGGAGCCCGTTCCCCCTCAGCCACAGGCCCCGTTCCTCCACCACCAGTTCAGGCCCCACCGCCACCACAGCCGGACCAGAATCTCCCAGTTCAGAATAATCCACCACCACCACCGCAGGCACCTGTTCCTCCGGTTATACCTGACATTAATGTCTTTCAGGCCTTTTGCCAAGTGGTTACCCAGATCGGGCGAGGCCTAATCCATCAGAATGCTCCACCTCATCCACACGAGCCTGTGAGAGATGCCCAGTATTACTTTGAGAAATTAAAGAGAGCTAATGTACCACCATTTGAGGGAAAGCCAGATCCTGATACAACGGAGAAGTGGTTGGACGAAGTTGAAATCTGTTTCGAGTTAATTCAAGCCCCCGACGAGCTGAAAGCCCAAGCCATCAGACCTTTTCTGATAAGTGAAGCAAACCAATGGTGGAAGACGAATTTACATCCCTTGCCCATACCGATTGCCTGGGAGAGATTTCTGCAATAATTCCACAAGTTCTATATCCCTCCGTCAGTCAAGCTACAAAAGGGGCATGAATTTGAATCACTGAAGAAAGAACCTGGTATGACTGTAGCAGAGTATGCAAATAAGTTCATCACATTAGGGAGATTTCAGCCTGTCACCATGAATGATGAAGAGACAAAAATGCTGAAATTTGAAAGAGGCCTGAATCCAAGAATCCGGACATGGTTGGTAAATGCAAACCCCACAAATTTTGGAGCTTTTTTGGACGCCTGCTACAGGATTGAGAGAGACATTATCCGCCGAGACGATGTGGGACAAAAGGGAGAAAGACAAGGGACTGGAAATGAGAAATACAGGAAGGTAGCTAAGAAAAATTTTAGAGGATCAATTCGACAAGGAAAATCCCAGGGTCAGAATCAGCGCCGCCAGTAGCACCAGAATAATCAGCAAAAGAATCAGACTCCACCCAGCAGCCAGCTATACCAGTATGTCCTCAGTGCCAGAAGCGACAGATGGGTGAGTGTCGCTGGAAGACTGGACTATGTTTTGGATACGGCAAGGATGGCCACCTGATTAGGGATTGCCCAGAAAGAGGAGCGCAGCAACAGAAACAACAGCCAAAGAACCAGTGACCACGTGCGAATGCAAGGGTGTACATCATGACAGAACCAGATGTTGAGGAGACGGCAGACGTAGTGACTGGTAAGATCTAAAGTTTTATGCCTTCAATACGCTTTACTTATACATGCCTATACTGTTGCTTAGTTAAAAATGCATGATTCAGGAACTATCTTAGTATGTAGCATACCTGCGAATGTATTGTTCGACAGTGGCGCCAGCCACTCATTTATCTCTAGGAAGTTTGCTAAGACTATCGATCATAACTCAGTCCGATTAGAATCACCCTAAAGAGTACAAGTAGCTGGCGATCAGGTGCTTGTCTCTCATCATATCTTCCGAAATTGCGTGTTTGAGTTCGATGAACAGCGTTTTGAAGCTGACTTGATTCCTATACCCATGAGCGATTTTGATGTGATCCTTGGAATGGATTGGCTCTCAAGGAACCATGCTCACATTGATTGCCGAAGTTGGCAAGTTATAATTAATAACCCAGCTCGAGACGAAGTGTCATTCAAAGGAGGAGCTAAGCTAAAGAAACCATCCAAAAAAGTCTATGTTAACGCGGATCGTGCCAGCCGAGCGTTAAAGAAAGGCCATGAAGGATTCTTTATTTATGTCCTAAGTACTGAGCAAGCGAGTCCCACCCTGGCTCAAGTTCCGATTGTCAATGAATACCCCGATGTATTTCCAGACGAATTACCTGGACTACCTCCTGATCGCGAAATTGCCTTCGAGATAAACCTTGTCCCGGGAGCTGAACCCATATCAAAAGCCCCATATCGGATGGCTCCTGCAGAATTGAAAGAGCTAAAGGAGCAGTTACACGAGCTGCTAGAGAAGAAGCTCATTCGCCCCAGCGTTTCGCCTTGGAGTGCTCCTGTGTTATTCGTGAAGAAGAAAGATGGAAGTATGTGCTTATGCATTGATTACCAGGAACTCAACAAAATCACCATAAAGAATAAGTACCCATTGCCCCAGATAGACGACTTATTTGATCAACTCAGGGTACGTAACTAACAAGTTTTAGTTTAATTAAGGTTTAAATTTCCAAAACCCTATCTAAAGAATCTTAATGCAGGGATCTCGAATCTTCAGTAAGATTGGCCTGCGATCGGGATACTTACAATTGAAAATTAAGGCCGAAGATGTTCCAAAGACTGCCTTCAGGACACGCTATGGACACTACGAATTTTTGTCATGCCTTTTGGCTTAAGCAACGCTCCTGCCGCCTTTATGGATCTCATGAATCGAGTTTTTCAGGACCAGTTGGACAAGTTCGTAGTGGTCTTCATAGACGATATTTTGATCTATTCACCAGATGAGGAGACTCATGCAGCCCATTTGAGGACAGTTCTGAATATTCTAAAGGGAAGAAAGTTGTACGCAAAATTTAGCAAATGCGAGTTTTGGCTGCGTAGTGTATCCTTCCTCGGCCATGTTATATCAGAAGATGGGATTAATTGAAGCTATCACAGAATGGCCCAGACCAACAAACATTACAGAAGTAAGAAGTTTCCTTGGGCTAGCAAGATATTATCGAAAATTTGTGGAAGGATTTTTGAGGATAGCTGTTCCCCTCACCAGATTGACACAAAAGAAAACCAAGTTTGAGTGGAGTGCCAACTGTGAAAAGAGCTTCTCGGAGTTAAAAGCAAGATTGACATCTGCCCCTATCTTAGCTCAGCCCACTCCTGGCGAGAAATACGTGGTGTACAGCGATGCTTCGAAGAACGATCTCGGATGTGTCCTTATGCAGAGAGATAAAGTGATAGCTTATGCGTCCCGATAGTTAAAGCCATTTGAGCAAAACTACCCCATTCATGATCTTGAGCTTGCCGCAGTGGTTTTCGCATTAAAGATTTGGAGACATTACTTGTACGGTGAGAAGTGTGAGATCTATATAGACCACAAAAGCTTAAAGTATCTCTTTACCCAGAAGGAGCTAAATATGCGGCAGCGAAGATGGCTCGAGTTGATTAAAGATTATGACCTTTCCATTCAATACCACCCTGCGAAAGCTAATAAAGTTGCTGATGCGTTAAGTTGAAAAACAAGTCACCTGCGTCAACCACCTCTTCAGCGAGATATGGAAGAGTTTGTACTAGAAGAAGTTGATTCAGTGGGTGAAGTTCTCACCAAGTTGGTTCTTATTCCTTCACTGATTGACCGTATCAAAGAGGCTCAAGGGAATGATGCAGCCTTGAGAAAGATCAAGGAGAGGATCCAAGATAAACAACAAAACGACTTCGAAGTTTGTAGCGATGACAGTTTATGGTACCGAGAACGGCTATGTGTACCTGAGAACAAAGAAATTAAGTATGAAGTCTTGATGGAAGCCCACAACTCACGATTATCTATACACCCTGGAGCTAACAAGATGTATCAGGACCTCAAGCAAAGATTTTGGTGGCACGGCATGAAGCAACAAATAGCTGAATTTGTTAGGTGATGCTTGGTATGTCAAAGAGTAAATGCTGAACACCAAAGACCTGCTGGATTACTACAACCATTAGAAGTACCAGAATGGAAATGGGACCACGTCACTATGGATTTCGTGACTGACCTACCCGGGACTAAGTATGGAAATGATGCTATATGGGTCATTGTGGACCGTCTAACCAAGTCTGCTCACTTTTTGGCCATGTCGATTAAAGCCTCTATGGAGAAGTTGGCCTCTATGTACATTGATCAGATTGTTTGTTTGCATGGTGTGCCCATAAGTATCATATGCGATCGTGATCCCTGTTTTACCTCGAGATTCTGGACAGCCTTTCAAAAGGCAATGGGCACTGAGATCAGAATGAGTTCCGCTTTCCATCCACAGACTGATGGCCAATCCAAAAGGACAATTCAAACCCTTGAAGACATGCTTCGTGCTTGCATTATTGACTTTGGAGGAAGTTGGGATAAAAGTCTCAAGCTAGTCGAGTTTTCCTACAATAACACCTTCCATAGATCCATCGGAATGGCGTCTTATGAAGCATTGTATAGGCGAAAATGTCGATCTCCACTTCATTGGGACGAGATTGGAGACAAGATCTATACGGGGCCTGACCTTGTAGAACAAACACGAGAAAAGGTAAAGAGTGTTCAGCAAAGATTGAAGGCGGCACAAGATAGGAGTAAGGTATGGGCTGATGAAAAGCGGAGACCCTTAGAGTTTCAAGAAGGAGAAAAAGTCTTCTCAAAGGTATCTCCGTCCAAAGGGATCAAGAGGTTTGGCATAAAAGGGAAGTTGATCCCAAGATTCATTGGACCATATGAAGTTCTAGAAAAAGTCGGTGAAGTTGCATATCGCTTGGCGTTGCTCCCATCACTTTTCCAGTTGCATGATGTATTCCATGTTTCCCAACTTTGCCGATATGTTTATGATCCAAGCCACATCCTTGAAGATCAGCAGTTGAGGGTTGAAGAAGATGCATCTTATGAAGAGAGCCCCTAAAGATCGTTGATCGGAAAGAGAAAAAGCTGAGAAAGAGATCTATACCTATGGTAAAGATTCAATGGAGATACCATTCTGGAGAAGAAGCCACATGGGAAATGGAGGAAGACATGAAGAATAGATACCCCCATCTTTTTGACTAGTCTCTGAAGTTTCGAGGACGAAGCTTATGATAAGGGGGGAGGATGTTATACCCAATTGTACCGCACTTGAAACCATAATGAAATAGTGACTCCTCCAAGTTCATTTTAATTAAGTTACATTAGCACTTCCCTATTTAAATTCATTAAAATGGATACTAAATAGTTGTACAAATAGGTGTCACAAGGTATATGAAATACCCTATAAAATCGGCCAAGAGGCCTTGATGAACCTTAGAATAATTTCCCTTTTTATAAGAAAGCCAACCTAAATGGTTCTCACAAATCAAATTTAAAATAATATTAGATAAAATAAATAATAGTATAAGTTATATAAGTATGAGCTATGCTAAAAGTGAAAAGACTAAAATACCCTCAAGACCCCCAAAATTTCAGCCAAGACAATGGAGGGATCTAGAACCCTCTCCATTATTCTACTATTTGAAATATTTAACTAGAATATAATTATATAATGAAGAAATAAATCAAGCATGCAAAAAGAAATAATAAAAAAATACAAAAAGGGCAAGCATGGGAGGAAAAGCTTCACCTCTCCAAGACCAATGTCACTTTTTACACTTTTCATGAAGCCTTGCCCCTTCCCTCCCCCATGCGCCGGTTACCCCCTCCCTCCACCATTATTTCTCCTTTAAAACAACCTAGAAGCTTCACCTTGAACTCTCTCTCAAGAAACAAAGCCAAGACAACACTTAGACTATTCTCCATCTCCCTCCACACACCATACGACCCCTTTCATCTTGGAGCTAGTGAATTCAACTCAACACTCCTTCCATCTTCAAGCTCAAAGAGGCATCTAGGTAAGTTTATTCCAAACTTCTTAAGTGAATTCCTTATCTTCAAAGAAGGAAGCTCATTTGGTTCCCCTCCTACCCTAAACTGTGACCTTCATGGTCACTAGGTGAAAGATTTTTAACCTCATAGGCGGTGCAAGCTCTTGCTAGTTGAAGCTCCATTCAAAATCTCATTTTGGTAAGTAGATCTAACATCAAAATAGCACTATTTTCATTTAAGAATGATGACTAACATTCTTCTTCTCCTTCCTTCAAAAACCGTATGCTTCATGAGTAAAGGAGGAGGAAAATTTCAACTCATCTCATCCAATATCCAAGCTAAGAAAAGGCTCTAGCTTGAAGTGGCAAGTATACCTTAAACTCTCATGATTTATTTGAAGAATTAGTGACTTGAATGGCTAGTTATTTCTTAGACATGAACTTTAGTGAATATATGAAGTATTAAGCATGAGACCTTAGTGACTCCTTAAGATAATGTCTTGCATGAGATTAATCCCTCCCAAGATGAAATCTTTTCTTACATGCAATATGATATGAGGCTGTTTTAGGATGAAACAAGGTTCAAAAAAGTGATTCTAGGCAAGAATAGCTCTTGGATGAAGCTTGTGAAGCACTAAGATGGCATGCATGTGCTAGTTGTAATTCTATAAGGTTGTTTGGTAAGATTGAAATAAAATAGCATATAAATGTGTTGCATTCCTAAATAAATGTTGTAAAATATGTTCATGGAACCCTAGAAGTTTCGGCCAAGAAGATGAAAGTGATGGTGAGTTTTAAATCCAAGAAAGAACACCTTTTGTGAGCAAATATGATGAGTATTGTGTACAAATTACAAATTGTTTTGGAATGATGCAAATGTGACTCAATAAAAAGAATGGAATCTGTATATTCATGTTATAAACGGTGTATGTGGGGACTAATAAGTTATTTCATAGGAATAAAGACAATTAGTGGACACTTGACATGAAAAGGTGATAAAACACAAAACCACTGGAGCTCGGCAGAATTGTGTGGTGTATTATGTGGCCTCAAAATGGACCTTACTAACGTGAAAACAAGCGGATTTTTGGCATGACATTAGATATATATGTGTAGTAAATATGAGAGTTGGAATCTTGGTAAAAGAAGTTGTGGTTTATTTTTAATAAAATATTTGGTAAAACTGCTCAAGCTGAAATTACTGGAACTGGTCAGAATTATGTAACGTTTTGTATGGCTAGAAACGAATCTTAGACGTGTTCAAATAGGCTGATTTTTGTCATGACGTTAGCCTTATGTGTGTAGTAAATATGGGAGTTGGAGTTTTGGATAAAGAAGGTGTGGATTATCCTTAATAAAATATTTGGTTAAACTGCCAAGCTGAAACTACTGGAGCTGGATAGAATTAAGTAACGTGTTGTATGACCCCAAAATGGACCTTAGAAACATGAAAATGATCTAAATTGAGGTAGGATGCTACTTTCGCATGTTTATGACGTCTGTGAGTTGGAGTTTTGGAAAAAGGAATTATGGTTTTGCCACAATAGAATTTTTAGTAAAATTGATCAGTCCAGCCTCAGCATGTGACCAATTTTGGAAAAATAATTAAATGGACCCTTTAGAGTTATTGGATTGTCCTGGAAATTTTATGTTAACCACCTAAGACACAGAGAAGCATGTCCATGTAAATTAATCAACTTGGTACTATTGTTTTGATGGGTAACTATGGATTTAGATTTAACGTACTAAAACTGGAAAATTGGGCAGAACAGAAGAATAAGTTAAGAGGCCTAATTTTGTGGATTTTTACCTATATGAACGGTTTGGGCCCATGAATGTTAGTCCTTAAAGATTCTACTATGTTTCTCAGGTTGTGGCCCAAAATGATTAAGATCTTAAGGTCATGAAATTTGAGGTAAAGATGGCTATTATACTGCTGAATTCAGCAGTACACTTTGTAACAACTTAATTATTTAAGGGCCTTATTCATCTTAAAATACTACGAAAATTTTATGACATGAACATAAGATCCTATGATGCATGTATATAACAAAAGATTCAGAAAATAGGCCTGTTTGATTAATTCTGGAAGCATCATGAATAGAACGACAAATCTGGAATAATTTTCAGCGTATGGAAACCATGTCTATGTCATGACTTAAGTAATTTCTAATTCAATCCATGCCATGACTTGCATTGCATAACATTTCATGTATCATGCATGATCACATGCACCATGAATCTGATTTTTATGAATTTTTCGTATACAAGCAAGTCTTTTCAAGCAAGCAAGTTTTCGTTATGCATATAAGTTATTTGAGTTAATTGCACTTGGTATCCATTCTTTTCCACCAAGTTTTAAGTAGCATCCACTGTTTCATAAAACACACTTGCCATCCAGACTTATAGGGGAAATAGAAACCTGGCATCCAGATGATTTGTTGGTCGACCGTTGACCGCTGAAATCGACCTTTGATCAGACTTAACCCTATTTTTAACCCGACTATAACCAAGGTTTAAGATCAATAAAATAATAAATTTAAAAAAATTAAAATTTTAAGAAAAAATAATTCAAAAATAAAAAAGAAAACCCCCACCCCCACCCCCCACTCCCGCCATCCACCTCCCTCCCTTACCAATCTACCTTCCTTTCTCCAACAATGTCTGCAGAAACCCAAATTCCCTCATTTCTTCCCCACATTACCAAACCCAATGCTCCTGATCCCACATCCATCACTCTTCCTATTAGTCTTCTCCTTCTTCTTCCTTCACTCTGCTTCCCAAAACCCAGACCAAGCCCCACTTCTATATTTCAAATCATCCTGTGATATGTCCAACAACATCCTCGATTGGAATCCCTCCACTGACTCCTGCACTTTCCCTCCACGTCCAACAACATCCTCAATCGGAAAAAGGATCGCCGGCTAAACCTGGGGAAGACCAGCATGGAACGAAAAAGATTAGTCCATTGGCTGCTGTCGGAATTGATATTGGGAATTTTCTGCTCTTGGGTATGCTATTTATTTTACTCTATTGTTGCTTTTGGAGGAATTTCGGGGAAAATCCCAGTAAAGATCCTTCAAGATTCAATCTTGAGAACACCCTTCAAATGAATATCCAAAAGGGTCCTCAAATCAACTGAAAAGTCCCCCAAAATCTCTACAAATTTCAAAAGTCAAAAAGAAAGAATCCATAAAACGAAAGCACTCTTCCCCAGAAAATGAATCAATAAAAGAACTGTACAAAAACAATAAATAGAATTCATGGTTGAAAAAAGCATTTTGATACCGCAAATATCGTTGTGACTCTAAGATTCATTGACCCATTGTGGAGAGTTAAGAGGTTCTTCAATATGGGATCAGAAGCTGAGCTAGCCAACTTCGGAGTATATGGACGGGGTGTGAGGGAAGGAGGGATGGGGGGTTGCAGTAGATTTCCTGGAATATATATGTTGCTAAAGGAAGATAACAGAAAGCATCATAGGAGAAAGAGAAAGATGGTTGAAAGAAAGTGGAATTAACCATGGTTGAAAAGTTTGGGGCGCCAAGTGGGAGAAAAGTGAAAAATAAAAAGAAAATTGCTAAAAACCGCCTATAGTAGGTGATTTTCCGGTTGCCGGAATCCGGGTGTCTATTTACCCTATAAGTCTGGATGGCAAGTGTGTTTCATGAAACATTGGATGCTACTTAAAACTTTGTGGAAAAGAATGGATACCAGGTGCAATTAACTTAAGTTATTTTTGGTCCCATGTTTTTAAAGAAATGCTTTATGATTCTCTTGCCGGCTAAGCATGCTCATAACCCGACTCCAGACCCGAGGTTAATAGGTCTGATGACATGATATGTTCTGGACCCGTTCCGGACCCAGGGTTAATTGGTTCGATGAAATGTTCTGGACTCGATCCAGGCTCGGGGTTAATCGGCCTGATATTATGTTCTGGACCCGTCCCAGACCCAGGGTTAACTGGTCTGATGACATGTTCTGGACCCGTTCAGATCTGGGGTTAATTGATTTGATACTCTGTTTTTCTGACACGTTATTTTTATGGGACCAAAATGATGTTTTGACATGACATGATATCATGCATTGCATCTTGCATAATTCATAGGCATTATGACATGATGTATGTTTCAGTTAGTAGGTAATAGGATATTGTTGGTATGGTATTACTTAAAATTATGAATAGGCTATATCGTCAAGCAGATCTAGGATTAAAGATCAGGTATGAATTAAAATTTGAGGCTCTTGGGGTTTTACATTCATGTTATGATTCTTTATTTATTTCATGGTAGTTTATTGTATGCTTGCTGGGTGATTTTTATCACTCATACCTTTATTTTTCCCCAGAGCCAGTGAATGCTATAGTTCAATGGATCGAGGATGAACTGAAAGTGTCGTATCCGTAGTCGAGGTGTCAGGATAAGATTGCGCTTAAGGACTTTTGTGCTGCTATATTGATGTATTATGAATCATGTTGAACTCTTTGGGATTTCGGTTATGTTGTTTTGTGGACTACTACTTTTGGGGACTTAATATTTCGTAATGCATGTTTATTTTAAAGTTTTAATTCTGCGTAAATTTTACTACTATGTTAAATGTTAGCATGGGAGTCCATGGCTTAAGTTATGGATTTTTGCATGTTATGCATGACGCTTTGTACTCTCCTTAGTGAAGTACGTCGGGTGCACCGTATTCGGATAGGGTCCGGGTGCGGGGCGCTACAATCGATGTCCTACACATCGATCGATCGATGTCTTAAGAGACATCAGTCTCTGAGACTTCCACATAGATCGATCGATGTATGCATGAATGCATTTTTGACATTTTTTGACCCTCTAACCATTGTTTATCATCCGTAATCTTGTTCTAATTGATTCAAATGTCTCAGTGTGAAGAGATTTAGTAAAGATATCAGCTAGTTGGTCATTTGTTGGAACAAATTCAACGCATACCAATCCTTTTTGAATGCAATCCCTTATGAAGTGATGCCTTACTTCAATGTGTTTGGTCCTACTATGGTGAACCGGATTTTGTGCTATACTTATGGCTGAGGTGTTGTCACACAGGATAGGAACTTTATCAAACTTAACATTATAATCATTTAAGGTGTTGATCATCCAAAGAAGTTGTGCACAACACGAAGCGGCCGATACATACTCGGCTTCCGCCGTTGAAAGTGACACACTATTTTGCTTCTTGGATAACCAAGAAACTAAGCAATCTCCAAGGAATCGACATGTCCCGGAGGTGCTTTTTCTATCAACAAGATTCCCGGCATAGTCAGAGTCACTATACCCTCTTAAATCAAAACAACCATTTTTGGGATAAAACAACCCAAAGTTCAAAGTTCCTTTCAAATACCTAAAGATACGTTTAATTGCAACTAGATGCGATTCCTTAGGCATACTTTGAAATCTAGCACATAAGCACACCGCATGCAAAATATCTGGTCTACTAGCGGTTAAATAAAGTAAACTACCAATCATACCCCTATATTTTGTTACCTCAACTGGCTTTCCTTTTTCGTCTTTGTCAAGCTTTGTACTTGTGCTCATTGGTGTGCTTACACTTCTTCCATCCTCAAATTTGTACTTCTTGAGCAAATCCTTTGTATACTTTGTTTGAGATATGTATACTTCATCTTGAGTTTGCTTGATTTGAAGACCAAGAAAGTAGTTGAGTTCACCCATCATGCTCATTTCAAATTCTCCTTCTATCAATTTAGCAAAATGCTCACAAAGAGAATCATTAGTAGCACCAAATATGATATCATCCACATAGATTTGAACAAGTAATTGATGGTTTCCTTGTTCTTTAATAAAAAGAGTAGTGTCGACTTTTCCTCTTGAAAACTCATTTTCAAGTAGGAAGTTACTTAACCCATCATACCAAGCTCTAGGAGCTTGTTTAAGTCCATAAAGTGCCTTTTTGAGTTTAAAAACATGATTTGGATAATCATGATTTTCAAACCCCGGAGGTTGAGCTACATACACCTCTTCTTGAATTATTCCATTCAAGAATGCAGATTTCACATCCATTTGATATAGTTTGAAATCCTTATAGCATGCATATGCTAATAACATCCTAATAGCTTCTAACCTAGCTACGGGGGCAAAGTTCTCATCATAGTCTATGCCTTCCTCTTGCCTATATTCTTGAGCTACTAATCTAGCTTTGTTTCTAGTTTTGTTTCCTTTATCATCCATTTTGTTTCTAAATACCCATTTAGTGCCAATTACGGGATGATCACTAGGTTTAGCAACAAATTCCCAAACATCACTTCTTTCAAATTGATTTAGTTCTTCTTGCATGGCTAATACCCAATCTTCATCATTTATTGTTTCCTTTATGTTTTTAGGTTCAACTTGTGAAATAAAGGCATCTTCATTGAATTTCCTCCTAGTCATTATGCCTTGACTAGTTTCACCTAATATTAACTCTTTAGGGTGATCTTTCCTATACTTATATGAATCCGGTAAATTTGATGTATCCCCTCCTACTTCTTCATCTTTAACCTTAGGTTCAAGGGGATCAATCCTTAGGTCAATAACTATATTACCTTTTGGATTCTCAAATTTTTCTATATGACTTACTTCAATTATTTCATCATCATCATCATTAGTATTTGGTTCATCCTCAATGAGTTCACTAAACTTGACATGAATTGATTCTTCAACTTTCATGCTTCTTTTATTATATACCCTAAATGCTTTGCTATTTTGAGCATATCCCATAAAGATTCCTTCATCCGCTTTGAAATCGAGTTTATCCAAGTTATCTTTGGTGTTAAGTATGAAACACTTACAACCAAATACCTTGAAATAACCAATATTTGGTACTCTACCTTTCCAAAGCTTATAACGAGTCTTTTTGAGCGATGGTCTCAAGTAAACTCTATTGATCACATGACAAGCGGTGTTTACCGCTTCGGCCCAAAAATACTTGGGTAGCTCAAATTCATTTAACATGGCTCTATTCATTTCTTGAAGTGTTCTATTTTTCCTTTCCGCAACAACATTTTGATGAGGAGTTCTTGGAGCCGAGAAATTGTGTCCATACACTTTGGATACACAAAATTCTTGAAATTCTCCATCAAACTCACCACCTCTATCATTTCTAATTTCCTTAATTGTGTCTTCTCTTTGATTTTCTAGTCTCCTACAAAGCTTTATAAATTCTTGGCATGCATCATTCTTTTTAGCTAAGAACATTACCCAAGTGTACCTAGAGAAGTCATCTACCACCACAAAGGTGTAATGTTTTCCACGTAGACTTGTCGTACCGATATCCCCATACAAATCCATATGAAGTAATTGTAGAGGTTTGGTGGTGGAGATTTCACTTTTGGGCTTGAATCTTGTTTTAACAAGCTTTGCCGTTTGACAAGTGTCACATAAGCCATGGTTTTCGATATTTAATTTTGGAAGACCTTGAACTTTTTCATTTTTGCAAATCTCTTTGAAATTTTTAAAACTAATGTGTTCAAGTCGTCTATGCCATAGTTGAGTCAAATCATTTTTGGCAACTAGGCAAGAAACATTTTGTGATATCAAATCATGTTTGCTAAATTTGTAAACATCATTTTTACGTATAGCCTCAAAAACAGTCTTATCGTTCTTTTTCACAAAACATTTTCTTTTCACAAATTCAACTTGAAAATTAGCATCACATAGTTGGATAACACTTATCAAATTATACTTAAGCCTTCTACATATAGTACATTATTAATAGTAAAAGAAGAGTTACCAATTTCTCCATGTCCAAAGATTTTGGCTCTCCCATTGCCAAAATGCACCGTTCCATCATCTTGTAGCTTGAGCTTGGTGAACAACGTTTTGTCTCCGGTCATGTGTGTTGAACATCCGCTGTCCATAAGCCATTTGGATCCTTCTTCTTTGGCTACTCCATTTATCTTGAGAGCCTACAAAACCAAATGATTTATGCGTTAGTACCCTTTGATGGTTGGGTCCTTTAGGATTAGTTTGTCGACCCTTAGGCTTCCAAACATACATGCTTCCAAATCTAGCTCTACATTCATTCTTCATATGTCCTACTTTGTTGCAATGAAAACAAGTGGGTACATGCCTTGATTTAGAAGATGAAGAGTTATGTTGTGCTTTTCTCTTGTTTGCCTTTTTCTTTAATGACTTAGGCTTAATGGAAGAATGTGATGATTTAAATCCTAAACCGGATTTATCATTTCCAATTCTTTGATTTCCAAGTAGTATGTCTAAATTATTTTTACCATTTGTTAGTCTTTGTAAATCTAACCTTAGTTTCTCACATTCTTTCCTAATTTCTGCATTTTCAAGAGCTACGGTTTTATGCATGGTGAGTATAATGTCATGCTCTTGAAAAATCAAAATATTCTTATCATGCAAGTTCTTATTTTCTAAAATGCACTTCTTAAACTCTTTCTTCAAATGTTTATACTTTAAGTTCAGTTTTTCAAAGTCATCTTGCAAATCTCCTATTTCATCTTGGAAATTAGAAGGATTAGGATTTACCTCAAGATCCTCTTCAATTGCCATAAGAAAAGTATGTTGAATCTTTGGATTGTCAACTATTGCAACAAGTCCAATACCTTGATCTTCACTCTCTTCTCCTTCCGATTCCGAAAGGAGATCATCTCATGTGGTTACCTCCGCATTGAGGGCTTTCTTCTTTTGAGGAAAAACCTTCTTCTCTTTCTTTTGCGGCTCTTTTACGTGGCAGTTGGCATTGAAGTGACCGGGTCGACCACATCTATAGCAATTTTCACTTGCTTCCTTTTCTTTAGGTGGTCTTTTGAAAACCTTTCTTGCTTGAGCTTTGTGTCTAGTTGCCATTCTTCTAAATTTTCTTACTAGAAGGGCAACTTCCTCATCCGATTCATCGAACTCTACCACCAACCCTTTTTTTGATTATTGTGTGGGCTTGATAGGGTTCATCCTATTTTGTTCATCAATAAGGATTTCATGAGTAAGAAGATTACCGGATAGCTCATCAAGGGTAAGAGTCTTGAGATTCTTTGATTCGGTGATGGCGATGACTTTAAATGTCCATTCTCTTGGCAAGGAGTTAAGGAGTTTTGAGACAAGGTCTTGATTTGAGATTTTCTTGTCCACCATGGAGTGTTGATTCACTATTCGTGTGAATCGGTCGATTGTCTCCTTAATCTTTTCACCGCTCTTCATTCCGAACATCTCATATTCCTTCATGAGCATGAGTCTTTTGGCCATTCTTACTTGCTCAGTTCCTTCATGTATCATTTCAAGTCTTTTCCATGCCCCATGAGCTGTTTCAAGACCTTGAAGTCTAATGAGTTCGGTGGTGGTAAGAGCACTTGAGAGAATGTCAAATCCTTTGCCATTGATGGCGAATTTTATCTTTTCTTCGTCGGTGTAGTCATCCTCATCTTTGAACACTGATTCTCCCTTTGAGTTGGTAATCATAGGAACTTCAATTCCTTTGACAACGGCTCTCCATATATCAAATCCACAGCCTTTCAAATGATTGATCATTTGAAATTTCCATAAAGAATAATTTTGGGCATCAAACATAGGTGCTTTAGTATTTGATCCGGAAAATAGTGCAGTAGGCTTAGGAGATGAAGTGTGAGATGAAGAGGTTGAGGTTGAGGTTGTCATTGCCATGATCTTTAACCTTGCTACTTGCAAAGATAGGCCAAGCAATCAAGGTTAGGCTCTGATACCAATTGTTAGGTCTGAAATACACTCTAGAGGGGGGTGAATAGAGTGTTTGAGACTTTTGCGGAATTTTTCTTGTATGGATCAACTCAAAAGAAATTCAAAATCAGAGCAAGAATGGGAGATGAGATGCAATAAATGTGTACACCAGATATAGAGTGGTTCGAATCGTAAATGATTCTACTCCACTACCACTTTGTTGCCAAAGTGGATTTTCAACAGTTGCTCTTCTTATTAAAGCAATAAGAACAACCACATCAACACTTACACTGACACCTTAGTGTAAACAACAACAACAACAACTTCTTGCATAAACCACACTTGTGCAAGTACAACAACTACAGCTCTTAGCAAGAACAACTTCTTGCTACCTCACAACTTCAACAAAGTTCCCTCAAGAACTTCTCACAGTAGGTCGAAGAAATATAGTAAGGTTCACACTTTCTCACTAGTCTAAGCACAAGCAAGAGATCAAATATTTATGATTCCTCTTGTGCTTGACTCTCTATCTCTCAATATACAACAATGAAGAGCAAAGAAAAGCTTAACAAGCTTTAAGCAAGTTTACAAATATGAGAGAACTATACAACAATGAATAATGAAGCTAGATGATGTTGAAAGTGTGTAATTGCCTCATCCAAGCCTCTTCCTTTTATAGATGAAGTTCACCACGTTTTTTGATCTCTCCACCATGTCTTGAACTACTCCAAGTGTCAAGATAATGCTCAAATAATCTTTAGCCACCCTATGGAGTGATTTGATCCCCAATAGCCAACCTAAGATTGCTTAGACATTGATATAATAGTCAAGGAAGCATGTAATATGTTGAGTTAAAGTCCACAAGAAATTTGAGAAAGATTGGAAAGAGAAAATACCATGAATCTCCTTTGGATTTTGTTCCAACGTTCAGAAAATTTTGAATTCTGGGGGACATCGATCGATCGAAGTGCCTGGGGAAGAGATCGATGTCCTCCAAAAACTTTGCAGTTTTCGATCGATCGAAGTCCCCCTAAGAGAGACTAATGTCACTTCGATCGATCGATGTCCCCTAGACTGAGAGATCGATGTTGGACAAAAACATTTTTGACTGGCATCGATCGATCGAAGTCTCCCTGAGGAGAGACTGAAGTGACATCGATCGATCGATGTCCCTGGGTTGAGAGATCGATGTTGGACAGTGAGTTCCAATCTTAACCATTTTTGATATAGTGTAATTTTCTCATCTTGCATCAAGTCTCAAACATTAATTTAACTTATTTAAAACATCTTTTCATCTTCAAAAAAATTTATAACTTAACAAAAAGTTCATGAAAACCAAAATCATAGATAAATACATAAGTGATGATCTTCGTGAAAGACATATAAACATATGCATCAAAATGTATTCTTAGTACACTTTTCTTATCATGTCATATGTCTTTATTTTCTTTCCTTAGCTTTTATATGCTTCACATAAGACTGTTCATTTCATTTTATTTATGCATATAGGTCCAGTTTTAGCTATGATGGCCGTATGTTCTACATATAAGCATCATCATATTTTCATCACATATAAACATAGTTTATTCAAATTCTTGATAAAAAACCTTGAACATATATCATGAATGATCCAACTTTGTATGAACATAAGTACTTAGATCTTTTGAAATCCATGAAGGATCTAGAAAGAATACTTGTCTTTATCATTTAGCCTTTATATAAAAGTGAAGAGTTCTTCACTTGGCTTGAACGAAAATACCTTCTCCCTCCTTGTTGGTGTACGCAGTTTTGAAGACAAAATGATAGAGTTAGTGGAAACTTATGAAGCTAAATGGATAACAGAATTTAGCTTAAATCACCTAGAGTTCTAACCTTGTTCTTCCTTTCATTCTTGACCCTAAACCTTCTTGAATCACCCTTGGATGATGGAGGTTTATGTGGCTTAGTTTGGATGATGGTTGTGTGAAGAAAAGAGAAGAGAATCTTCCCTTCTTGGATTGGTGAAGTTTCTGCCACAAGAAGAGGGAAGGAGAAATGGAAGACTTTGTTTGTGTTAGAATAGAGAGAAGAGAGTGTTTTGAAATATAGATATTTTTCTAAGTGTTGAAGTGAAGAGAAAAAGGAGTCTTCACTTCCTATAAGAGAGGGGGGCGGTTGGGGAGTGTTTGGAGTGATAAGGAAGGCTTCATCAATGTTTGGAAAGTTGATGGGAGAAGATAGAAAAGTTAGTAATGGTCTTGTAGGACAATGGAGTGATGAAAGTTAAAGGAACAAGAAAATCTTGTTCCTTTTGGTGTGTGGTAACGACCCAAAGAGGAGAGTGGGGAGAGTTGGTTTAGTTGGTTGATCGTGTAAGAGGGTGTATGAAGGTGTGTAAGAGCTATAAGGATTTTTGGTATAAATCTATAATTGTTTCTTTTGGAAGAAAGTCGTTTTCCTCTATGTTTATGCCATGGTCAAAATTTTTGCAGTGGGAGTAGAAAGAATGAGACAAAATTTTATCACTTGGTTTCTACACAATTTTCTACGCTTGGTATTTTGTTGCGGTATTTTCTTAACCACAATTTCTTCCTCATTTTTCTCCTCTTACCCGCCCCTTCATACTTATGTATGTATGTGTGTGTGTGTGTATATATATATATATTTAAAGATATTTTATTAAAGATAATCCTCACTTATGGTGGAGGAAAACTATATTACAAAAGTGTCATCGTATGTAAAAAGCGAATGTAGCGATCGAATGATTGTCAACCTCCAATCGCATATGACATGCTGCATTAAAACCTTGCCAAGTAAAACCATCCTTGTGGATAAAACCTTGGCGAAGGGAGAAGCGTACATATTTATATCATTGAAGTGTTGAACCATTACAATACACACTAAAGAATGAAACGTTATTAATCTAGATACAATATGTGACTTCAACAATTGGTCGACCGGAGCAACATCAAGTATGCTCGTGATATTCCGTACCATCGCCCAATATCTGCCCATATAATGCCCATGTAATCCTGGGGAGAACCACATTTCTGAAAAACTTTGTGTCCGCCATCCATGTCGGCGTACATCATCCTCACGCAGTGCCAATTTGATTCGTACATGCCAAATAAAATAGTCAATAAATCTAGAGTAAACAGTATGCAGATAAAGAAATGTGAGCGTCATGAACATACCGACGTTGCATGTATTCACAAGGAACAGAGGCAACAATAAAAGAGCAACTACAAAAGCAAGCATTCGGTGCCTCCCAAGATTGCTGCCATGCACCCCAGCCTCCATGGTGCCTAGGCGAATAAGCCATAGACCACCAAAATATATGTATATATATTATATAATTTTCTTCTAATGACTAAAATATCTAGCCATGTCTTGCTTTCTTTTTCCCTTTATTTAAATACCTTAATAACATGTGCCATGTGTTTTATTTCTATTTAATGTATTCTAATATTTAGGCTGTTACGTATTCTTATTGTTTTAATTCTTACGACGAGTCGTAACGTTCGTTAACGAATCTTATAGCATATCGACATATTGGTTACCTTATCGTTCGGTTATTTTCCTGAGCGTTCTTGACCCCAATAAATACTACCGATATCTTATGAACCCTGATTCCAAAATTTTAAATTCTACCAAAATTCTATCGACGTCGCATTTTTATTTTGCTTTCTATTATCTTATTGTTTTTTCTACTAACCAGAAAATGCTGGTCGTAACATTCTCCCCTCTTATAAAAGGTTCTGTCCTTGAAACTTAGTGGTTATATCGATGTTACCTGTCACTACATCTGTCTCGTCAAGGACTTCTGCATTTGCCATCACATGAACTTGGGGATTGGCCCGTAGGCGATCCCTCTGTTGCTGCATATTTCCCTGTTGTCTATTTCTTGGCACTAGACAATCCTTCATTATATGACGCATCCTTCCGCAATTAAAGCATGTAATAGCATCTAAATGGCATACTCCAGTGTGCAACTTCTGGCAAGTAGGGCAACAAAGAATATCTGGCTGAGTTCCAACCTTGTACTACAGCGGCAGCTGAGGAAGCTGAAATTGTGATTGTAGGGCCTGCTAAAACTACGGTGGCTGCTATCGCGACTGAGGTCTGCCCCTGAATCCCCCGTGCATCTTTGTCCTTTTTCCGGACCGATCACCTCCCGCATCTTGTGGCCTCTTCCCTTTCATCTTTGCATCTCTCCTCAGAATATCGTGTTCTACGCGATAGCATGCATCCAGTAGCTCACCAAAATCTCTTGGATTTGCATTCACGATCCAAGTACGAATATGAGAATGTAAAACCCTCTCAAACTTAATCATCTTGAGCTGTCCGTCCCCCATGATAGCTGGGCTATATCTCCCTAAAGCGGTAAACTGATTGGCGTAGTCTGCTACTGTCATGCCAGGCACCTGCACCAAAGACTCAAACATTCCTATAGTAACAGAGGGTTGAATGTAGAACTTACGGAACTCCGTCAGAAATCATGCCCAAGTAACAGGTGCAGGAATATGCTGTAGACTTGTATTCCACCACAGCTCGGCATCACGAATAAAAAAGGCTTGCTCACCTAAGCTTTCATCTTGTAAGGCGCATGAATCAGATCAAAATTATCATGTACCTTGTTCAGCCATTTTTCGGTTGCGTCTGGATCTGATCCACCCTCAAAATTAGGCACTCGGACCCTCTTCAGCTCCCTATAAAAGAAACAAGTACCCTGCTGCGGGCCTGGCAGTGGTGGCAGTGGAGGTGCGGCCTGATTCTGATGACCGTTATACCCAATAGCCTGTTCGATCTGTGCCAAGGCTTGAAGTACAGCCTGATGAAAATCCTCCTGATACTACTGATGCTGAGGTGGGGGTACGGGATCAGCAAATGGTGGTACCGGCTCCGCTGGTGGGGGTACCTATATTGGTGGAAGAGGAGGAGGTAATTGTGCGGGTCAACCACGGAATGATCTCCATTATGACGTGACGACATCCTACATCCTATTGGAAACATTAAAATATATTTAACTGTTCACAAGTAAACATATTTAATCACTTTACTTTTCGTAATACTTTAAAATTTAGGGTTTTTCAATTTTTTTGTTTATTGCTTAAAAAGGGTAAGGTCATTTTATTCGTTAACCCTAACCATTCTAGTTAGCTTAATCCAAGGCTGAACTTTCGGTCTAAAATCATCACTTAAGTTCTAAGATCATCACTTAATGTCTAAGTGTTTAAACTCTGATACCACCTGTAGCGTCTCGCCCGGAACTAGAGTTTCGGCACGATGCACCTATCGTACGCTACTACGAGAAATACAAGACATCAATATTATACATGTGCATATCGATATGAAATTGAGATAGCAGAAGCAAAATAAAGATAAACATATGACGTGCATAATAATACAAACCATCCAAAGTGTGTACAAGTCATAACGTACAACGTCTCAAATAATCTAAGCACATCATGATCAAAATCCAAGATATCTGGTACATAACTTCAGCCTATATCTTAGCTCACGGATGCTCAAGTTAGGGCACGTGTTCTAGAAGTAGTGGATCAATATCCCTTTTATCTGCTATATGATAAGGCAATTATGAGTGATAAAGCGTAATCGCCCAGCAAGTGATCAGTCTAGATACGTCATGTGGATCATGCGGGGTAAAAAAATAATGATACGTAATTAAAGAACATAACATTTCATATCGCCAACTTTTATAAGTAAAGTGCATCACAAAAATGTAATTACAAATACCAGTAACAAATATATCTTTATTAAAGTAGCCTTGCTATACCATAAGTCTCATACCAGTTCTGTAAATGCGATATTCTTGCGATGCGATGTCATAAACGATGTCATGAAAACTCTATAACGATAATGATAAAATAATCCAATGTCATAAACAGTCCATCCACAGTAAATTCAACCCGATGTCATAAATTGCCCATGCACAGTAAATTCACCCAAATGTCATAAAACTGTCCATACACAGTAAAATCACACCGATGTCGTGAACTTTCCATACACAGTAAGATTCAAACCGATGTCATGAACTGTCCATATGCAGTAAAATCACACCGATGTTATAAAATGTCGATACATAGTAAAATCACACTGATACCATAAACTGTTCAAAGATTTTAAGAAATGTGACAGATGTGTGCATACGCCTTAACTACTTATACATGTCATCATCTATATGTTTCTTAAACCTTCTCACATTATCATATTCTAACCCTCACACACACACACACACACACACACACATATATATATATATATATATATATATATGTATATATACACAGACCATGCCTTAAATCATGAAAATACACCCTCTTTCCTCCTCAAAGCTCTCGGCCAAAAACCCTAATTTGGCATTTCTTTACATATGACTTTATATTTCATTACAATATATAAAGATATCATATTTTCTACTATACCTTACTTTATACATATCTATATCCATAAACTTGTCTAAAGATATTTATTTCACACTTGTTATGTATATATATATATGTATAATCTGAATATATTTATATGCATGTAATATTGGCCATTTGGCCGATTACATATATACACATATTTATCGTTTTCCTTTTTACATATCTAACTTCTTTATTGTATCTTTGCTTTATTTATTCCATCTTTATATATATAACCGTGTTTATATATAGGTGCTTAAGGTGTCCTTTAGCCGATTGTATGTATATACATACACACTTATATTTTCCTTTTATATAACACATTTCTTTATTCTATATTTACTTTTATCACCATTTTTTTTATATTAAGCATATTTATGCTTATACATGTCATAAAATTTATTCTTCCTCTCCTTTTTCTCCCTTTGGCCGAATACACACATGCAAATATATATATATATATATATATATATATATATATGTATGTATGTATATGTATGTATATATAATATAAATCCTTTTCTTTTCCACCTCTTTTTCTTATATCTAGATTTGAACATTTAATCCAACTATATGCAAGCTTGTTCCATCAGCATAATGTCTTGTAAATCATCATAACCTACATAACAAATCAAATGATGGTACTTCTGAAAATGAAATAAATAGGGTGTAATAGCCCTGACTTGGCCGAAAATACATATACACCATTTAAAAATGTAGATCATCAAGAAACATCTTTTGTGAACTAAAACCATAGATATGAATATGATTTCCGCATAACATGCTAAATCAAGCACACAAAAGTTCATGAAAACCAAAATCATAGATAAATACATAAGTGACGATCTTCATGAAAAACATATAAACATATGCATCAAAATGTCTTCTTAGTGCACTTTTCTTATCATGTCATATGCCTTCATTTTCTTTCCTTAGCTTTTACATACTTCACATAAGAGTGTTCATTTGATTTCATTTATACATATAGGTCCATTTTTAGCTATGATGTACGTGAGTTCTATATATAAGTATCATCATATTTTCATCACATATGAACATAGTTTATACATATTCTTGACACAAAAAACCTTGAACATATATCATGAATGATCTAACTCTGTATGAACATAAATACTTATATCTTTTGAAATCTATGAAGGATCTAAAAAGAATACTTGCCTTTATCACTTGACCTTTATATAAAAGTGAAAAGTTCTTCACTTTTCTGGAAGGAAAATACCTTCTCCCTCCTTGTTGGTGTACACGGTTTTGAAGACAAAATGGTAGAGTTAGTGGCAACTTATGAAGCTAAATGGATGAAAGAATTTAACTTAAATCACCTAAAGTTCTTGCCTTGTTCTTCCTATTGTTCTTGACCCTAAAACTTCTTGAATCACCCTTGGATGATGGAGGTTTATGTGGCTTAGTTTTGATGATGGTTGTGTAAAAAAAGAGAAGAGAAATATTCCCTTCTTGGCTTGGTGATGTTTCGGCCACAATAAAAGGGAAGGAGAAATGGAAGACTTTGTTTGTGTCAGAAGAGAGAGAATAGAGTGTTTTGAAATATAGATATTTTTCTTAAGTGTTGAAATTAATAGAAAAAGGAGTCTTCACTTCGTGTAGGAGAGAAGGACGGTTGGGGAGTGTTTGGAGTGATAAGGAAGGCTTCATCATTATTTGGAAAGTTGATGGGAGAAGATGGAAGAGTTGGTGATGGTCTTATAGGACAATGGAGTGATGAAAGAGTTATAGGAAGAAGAAAAATCTTGTTCCCTTTGGGGTGTGGTAACCGGCCAAAGATGGGAGTAGAGAGGGTTGGTTTAGTTGGATGATTGTGTAAGAAGGTGTGTAAGGGTTGTAAGGCTTTTTGGTATAAATTTATAATTGTTTCTTGTTTAAGAAAGTCTTCTTCCTCGTTTATGCCAAGGCCAAAATTTTGGAAGTGGGAGTAGGTAGAATGAGACAAAATTTTAACCACAATTTCTTCTTCATTTTTCTCCTCTTATCCGCCCCCTTCACACTTATATATATTTTGTAATGTCAAAAATACCTAACCATGTCTTACTTTCTTTTTTCCTTTATCTAAATACCCTAATTTCTTGTGTCGTGTTTTATTTTGGTTTAATTTATTCTAATATTTAAGTTGCTATGTATTCGTATTTTTTTAATTCTTATGACGAAGTCGTAATGCTGGTTAACGAATCTCGTCGCATATCCATATATTGGTTACCTTATTGTTTGGTTTTTTTCCGAGCATTCATAACCCCAATAAATACTACCGATATCTTATTAACCCTGATTCCAAAATTTTAAATTCTACTGAAATTCTGCCGGCATCGTATTTTTATTTTGTTTTCTATTATCTTATTTTTTTCTACCGACCTAGAAATACGGGTTGTAACAACAAGTGTTCTTGCCACATTGATGATTGCACCTACCTTGATTGATTGAATCAAGGAAGCCCAAAGAAGTGATAAAGAGTTGTTAAAAATCATGGAAAAGTTGAAGAGGGAGCAGTGAACGATTTCCAGACTCCAGATGACGGCAGTCTATGGTTCCAAGGTAGATTATGTGTGCCAAATGTCAATGATATCAAGAGAGAAATTCTAAAAGAAGCGCACAGTTTGTGGTTGTCAATACAACCTGGAGCTACCAAGATGTATCAAGACCTGAGGAAGAACTACTAGTCAAACGGCATGAAACGTTAGATAGCAAAGTTTGTTGAGCGGTATTTAGTTTGCCAGCAGGTAAAAATAGAATATCAACGACCCACAGGTCTGTTGCAGCCACTAGAAATTCCCAAGTGAAAATGGAAACACATCACAATAGACTTTGTTATGGACTTTCTAGGACAAGGAACATGATTGAAACAATATGGGTAGTAGTGGATCGACTTATCAAATCAGCACACCTTCTACTTATGTCGATTCAGGCATCTATGAAGAAATCGGTGAATATGTATGCGGACGACATTGTGAGCTTACATGGGATGCCGGTAATCATTGTATGTGACAAAGATTTGCGATTCACTTCACGATTCTGGACAGCACTTCAGCATGCGATAGGGACTGACATCAGGTTGAGTACCGCATTCCACCCATAGATAGATAGACAATCTGAGCGAACCATACAAACGTTGATGCATGCCTATGCATTAGATTTCAGGGGTAACTAGGACAAGTCTCTAAACTAATAGAGTTCTCATACAACAAAAGTTACCACAACTCAATTGGAATGGCACCATTTGAAGCTTTGTACAGTTGAAAGTGCAGGTCTCTACTGTATTGGGATGAAGTTAGAGAGAGAGTTCTCACAGGACCATAGTTAATAGAGCAGACTACAGAAAAGGTCAAGGTAATACACGAGAGGTTGAAAGCAGCCTGGGACCCAACAAGAGCTCGGCAAATTTGAGACAATGATCTATCGAGTTTGATGTAGGCGAGAAAGTTTATTTCAAGGTCTCGCCCACGAAAGGGGTAATGCAATTTGGAGTTACAAGAAAGTTGAGCCCCTGGTTCACTGGTCATTACGAGATTTCAAAAAAGATCAGGCCAGTGGCATATCGTTTAGCCTTGCCACCTACATTGGCATAGACGCACGATGTATTTTATGTGTCACAGTTGCGATGCTATGTGCACGACCTTAGCCATATCTTGGAGGCACAACCGATAGAGATCACAGATAATGCAACTTATGATGAGGTCCCCATCTGTATTGTTGATTGAAAGGAACAAATTCTAAGGAGGCGTTCGATCTCTTATGTCAAAGTGCAATGTAGTAATTATTTCGAAAGAAAAGCGACATAGGAACTAGAGTAGCAGATGCGAGAGCAATATCCTTAGCTCTTAAGTTAAGGTACACTAGTTTTGTTATAATGTGGGAGGGGAAATGTCACACCCTCGTTTTCTTTTGCCCGATAATATGAAATAGTCTAAGGTACTGTATCAATAGGAGTAAGACATCTAATGAGTAGTGAATGGTATGTACATAATTGTAAGATGAGATGGGTAATGTAACATTTAAGTGTTACTACACAAGAGAGAAAAAACAAAGACATGACACAAACATTTGTGTCTCACTTAAGTAAAAGAAAAACAAATTAGACATGGGAGAATCATTGCCCCCTCTTACACATGGTTTGGAGAAGAGAAAAAAGTAACCCCCACCCCATGTGAGCCGGTAGTAGTGAACCTTGGTGGAGGGAAAAAGCCATCCAATTTTTTTCCATAAAGCTAGCCATGCTGTGAGTCTGATCATCAAAAGCCACTCAACCCTTGTAGTAGTCGTCAAGGAGTAGTAAAGGGGAGACCCCATTCTTCTCTCGTCACTCATCACTTCATACATTTCATCTTCAACCAAGATTGAACCAAACTCTCCTTCCTCCTTGAAGAAAGAACCAGCCTCTTCAAGCTCACTCTTCAACCTAAAACCGTGACTTGAACAAGAAAAAAGGAGCAAGACTTCCTTTTTTTCATCTCACACCACTCCTTCAAGACGTGGCCTAAGACATCCCTTCTTCTTTGAATCCTAAAAACCAGAGGTAGCAGAACAAAGGAGCAAAAAGAACCAAGGTAAGATTCCACTTGAAATGATTCTAAATGCTCCTATCTAACACCTCATAGTTTCTCATCAACCTTTTTTTGGTTAACTAAGCCATGACCCCTACAAAGAAGGAGAAGAAAGAATATCCAAGCAAGGTGAAGAAGCAAGCATCTAGGTCACACATCAAGCAAGAAATCTTCAAATCAAGACTTAAATCAAGTTAAATAGGCAAGTACATCTCTTAGATTCCTCATCTCTTTTCTAAAAGCACCAAGTAAGTTCTATAAAAAATGGATCATTCATGAGTATAATTAAAGCTATGTTCATATGAAAAACAAGTAACGAGGCTTTGCATGTGTGATTTGGCTATGATAAAGACTAGATATGAGTATAATCAAGGCTATATTCATATGAAAAACAAGAAATAATGTTTTGCATGTGTGATTTCGCTATGATAAAGACTAGATATGAGCTTGTGGGGTAATAATAATAAGAGGAACTATGTATCATAAGAAGGAGTAAGCAAAGATTAATGAAGAAAATGTCACACTTTAAGTAAGAGGTTGAGAGATATGTTTGCATGCTTGGTAGGATTAGGGGTTGTTGATCTCACTTGTGAATCATGTCCCTTATGAAGATCATTCTTGCTCATATGCCTTATGTAGGGTACAGTTTTACGGGAAGGGGAATAGGGAGTGTATTGGTATAAGCCGAGCCATGATTATTGATCAAGAGGAATGATTAAACCATAAGTTTGTATGCTCACAATTAGGATTTTAGACCATAAGTCCATCTCTCACCTAGAATCATCTTGACTCTTGGTATATGTGAGCATGTTTCGGCTAGATGAAGGGAGAATTGTGGCTTTGATCAAAGTTAGTTCTTGATAAAACATGAAGATGATGATGCATGTCTTTAGCTAAGAATACAAGGTTCTTGTTCTTACATAATAATCTTGTTGACTCATATCCCCATGAGGCTCTCGGCCATAATGGCACAAAATTCCTTGATTGAGCATAATTAACTTGACAAACTTTATGCCTAGTGTAGTATGCTATGATGCGGCTTGAAGACTTTTAGGCTGTTAAACAAACTTGTTTATGATGAAGGCCCTAATCACTTGATTTCAAAATATTTGTCATTTTTGAGCTTCATGACTCTTTTAGTGAGCATATGTTTCAGATTAAAGCGATGGAACCCTTACCCTCACGGTTTTAGTGATGGATAATTAGAAGGAAAGTAAATTGTGACGTATGCCTTGTAAAAATAGTGGTGTGTATGTGTGTATGTAAATTTCGAACCTATTGACCATGTTCATGTGTAACCTATGAATTTGGCAAAATGGGCCTCAACATGTATATGGTTGTATATTTTTTAGAATGTTTTTCCCCTTTGGACTATGCATAAGTCTCGGCTTTGGGCCTCACAAAGGTGTGGCCCGCACTAGGTTAAAATATGTATATATTTGTTAAGCTTTAACTATATAGTGTAACTCGCGATCATGTGCACTTATATTTGATTATGTAATTTACTGTGTATTATGTTGAAATATGGATATTGTATGGAATGGTGGTAGAATCGAATGGACATGGACAATTGCACACGACTTTTGTGCGAAATTCATTGGATTTAGACATAGAAAATTTCATAATGCAATCGTTTGCGAAATCATAAACCCACCGCAGATGGAATATAGATATTGACTGGTAACCGACCATATATGGATATGGACTGGTCAGCGACCAGATATAGAAATGGACATGCATTGCATTGTTTTATAACATTTGCATCGTTATTGCATCATCACGGAATAGATCATGGAGAATTATATGGACAAGGATTGGATTTCTAAATTATTTATAATGATTTGCATATAGACTTCTGTATGATGGATGTGCTAAATTTTATTTGTAAAGATGGAGACCAATGTGCATTTATGTACGATGTAAATTATTTTAGTGACCCGTCACTGAATGTTTGATCCCATGACAGATCTAAGAGCTTTACTTGCTGGGTGAATTGTGTTGTCGCTGAAACTTTCCATTTAAATAAACTTGAAGAAAATATGGACCGTGACACAAGATACGTGGAAGACGAGCCGGAGATAGGCTATCCTTGAGTAGAGAAGTATGCACTTGGATTTGCCCCTAGATATTTCATTTTCGATGGATATTCATTATGAACTCTGTTTAGGACATTCACCAACATCCCTTGTCAGTCCCTGAAGATTCAACATGTCTAGTTGGGGAGCTCGGGTGGTATGAGAGAGATTTCTCTGCAACTAGGATAAACCAGATGGTAAGAAACAAGGAAAATTAGGAGGACAAATCGGATGATAAGAAGGCAACTTCCCTGCCTGCTTGTGAAGTGGTCGGGCTACCAAGGGGATGTAACTACCGTTTATATTTTCTTGAGCGAATTTGATGATCAATTGACACATTTTCTTCATATTCTCCTAATTGTTGTTCTAACTCGGTGATTAATTCGTATGACCACCGGGGAACTTTTTTACTGCTTTCTTTTAGTACACTAGATTCTTTTGTAACTTTTGTGAGATTAGGTTTTTTGAAGGTATGTTGTACGGACTACGCACCTCGGACTGTATTTCTGGATATTTTGATATTATGTAGACGTTTAAATTGTGATGCTTCCGTTATATCAGTTCACGTTCAATGTGGTAACGTGTATTCGATGGTATAACGCATTTTACTTCTCTTAGTAGAGTATGGTAGGTGCACCGTTCCTAGATCATAGTCTCGGGTGGGCCGCTACAATGCCTCTATTATCTTCAAGATTTTAAAGGAGAGTGACAAAACATTGTCGAATTGTCATATGATAAGTGCAACACTGTGGAGGGTCTGTGAACGCTTCCTTATCCTTGCTACTAATTTTGCTCTGCTTCTAGCGCCAAAATGACAAGGTTGGTTTCTGTCAATATAGGATCCAAATACTTTTTTGACTCGTTTTTGTGGGCCTTGTGGTGGAACTTGGGCTAAATGGACTTGAGGTTGAGATGAACTATAATTTGAGCTATTTGGATAACTGTTTAAACATATATATTAGGTTCTCCTTACAACATACCCAAATGTTAGATCTCTGGAGCTTGACTTTGGAAAAAATTCTAATGCTCAAGTGATAAGAGATTTCACAGTCGTGAGTCTGGAAGTTCCAAGGCCCGTGAGCAACCATTAAGGTTCAAATCCCTTATTTGTGGGCGACAATGATATATCTATAGATGATTAGGTAGAAGCTAATTTGAAGAGCACAAAAATATCTAGGTTACACCTTTAGGTTAATCCTGAATGACTTGGTTGCTAAGCTTATACCATTGTGCCATTAATTATATTTTATTTTATTTCAAAATACCATAAAATCGCTCAGTACTTTATTCAGAAATTATTGCTTTGCTTGGGTAACAATTCCTGTGTCTGTATCACCACTCTATAGTTTTAACAGTCGCTAGCATATGCAATTGGGCCTTTTTTTCCTAAGCACATTCCTCAAAATTATTTCAGCTTATTTTTTTATTTTTTATTTTTACCATAAATAATAAAAATATTATTTGTATATAATAGTGATGTGAACTAATATTTTTTTTGATTTATGCTTCTGCAATGTTTTAATATAATTTTCACTTTTATATTTTCTACTACATAGAAAGTAATCTTTAGTAATATCATTTATAAAATTAATTAACTTATATCAGAAAACAAGTTATGATAATTAAAAAAAGTGAGAAATCAGAAAAACAGTTAGCAAAAGAACGTACAGTACCACTAAAAAAAGAACGTACATTAGTTCCAAGTCAAAAAGATCAACAAGTAAGCGAGGCCTTGGAAGTCTCTTATCTAGAATTGAAGGTTTTGACAGAAAAATGCTTCGTCTTCACCACACCACAAATTTTGCAGTAAGCCCTTCCTTTTCCACATCATTTTGCTGCACAAACACAAAAAGAAGAGCATCACCTACTAGAATGGGAAGGGATTCCCATATTACTGTTAGGAAATCCGACAAGATCGCTGCAAAACGCGCAGCGGAAAAACAAAACTTGATCTTCGATTTCCTACCAAGGATCCATGTTGTTCGTTTAATCGATGAAAGAAACATAAAAATTACCTCCAAAGATTCGAAATCCGCAGGTGGAAGAGGTGCGAAAACACAAACACCCTCTGTCGGTATCCACACGAATGCTTCCGCCCTGAGTGCTAGCTCTTGAAACGGCGCGGCTGAAGAATTCGGCTTTTCTCAAAAACGATTCTAGGGTTTCGTTTTTCTGTTCTCTGTTGTGTACGAGACACAGCAGGCTATATACATATATATATATATTTCAAAATCCGATTCCAGATCGGATTGGTTAATGCCAATCATAATCCGTACCAAATACGGATTCTGTTAGGATTAGATAAAACCAATCAAAATCCATATCAGATATGGATCCTATTGTTATTATCTGATGATATAAATATATATATATATATAAACCAAAATAATAATAATAATAATAATAATAATAATAATAATAATAATAATAATTAATATCTAATATTAATATTATTAATATCAGCCCATACGCATTCTTGTGTGTGACCCGATAGGCCCATATTAATTGGCAGTCAGTTAAATCTCCATTAAACCAACAAGTCGTAATTGGTCTCTAGCAAGAAATTACGACTACCCAATTAATACGAGTAAAGTCCAACTAGCCTAATAATAGTACATGCATTAATCCCTTTGTCACACGATATCTAGTTTGAACATAGGTCATGGTCAGCGTCATACTTATACTGTTCAAATATGTGATTACTCGATCTCTAAGTAGACTGATAAAACAAATGATATTAATCACACTATCAATTCATTTGAGCACGGCCATGCATTTCACAGTCTCACTAATCGAGGGGCCCAAAGATATCTCTCTCAAAAGAGAGGGACAAATCCTATCTTGATTGTTCAATATCCTCTACATAATTTCTATCACATTCAATCATGACCTTTATTATTATCCAGTTACGGTTAACGTTTGATCATGTCAAAATATAATAGTCCTTATGTTGGAAACTATGACAATCTCAAGTCAAAGGATTAAAACACGACTATCATGAGATTTACTTATGACGCTAATCCATGTAGTAATCTCATGATGGGTCTATCCAATACACTGTTCTCTAACAAGTATCTATGAAATTGATTTGTATCACCATACACATAATCATCTCATGATTATCGAATCAATACTCATACTGATTATAAATTATTTTATCTCTATAACAATAATGAATCAGGCACATATATCAAAATTATGTAACATACTAACCAACAATAATGATAATAAAACCTCTTTTATTGATAATAAATGTATAACATAAATATCCAATTCATGGCCTAGGGCACCTACTAACAATCTCCCACTTGCACTAGGCCTACAAATATCTGAGACCCATAGATCTAGTGTGCTGATCATGCTTGACCCGTGAGAGAGGCTTAGTCAATAGATCCGCTATATTATCGTTTGTGTCAACTTTGCATATCTTGACATCTCCTCTATCGATGATGTCTCGAATGAGATGGTAGCGTCTGAGTATATGTTTAGATCTCTGATAAGACCTAGGCTCTTTTGCTTGTGCTATGGCACCATTGTTTTCAAGATAAATGTCCACAGGATTTTCAATGCTAGGTACCACTCCTAGCTCAGTGATGAACTTCTTCAACCAAACTGCTTCTTTAGCTGCATCTGATGCTGCTATATACTCAGCCTCTGTTGTAGAATCAGCCACAGTGCTTTGTTTTGAACTCTTCCAACTATCAACTCCACCATTCAATGTGAATATAAAACCGGACTGCGTTTTGAAATCATCTATGTCGGTTTGGAAACTAGCATCTGTGTAACCATTTACAACTAACTCGTCATCCAAACCTCCATAAACCTAGAATACATCTTTAGTCCTTCTGAGGTACTTAAAAATATTCTTGACAACTGTCCAGTGACCTTCATCAGGGTCAGCTTGATATCTACTCGTGCTCAATGGATATGAGACATCTGGTCTAGTACATAACATGGCATACATGATTGATCCTATAGCAGAAGCATAAGGAATTTTATTCATTCGATCTCGCTCATCAGATGTCCGAGAACATTGATTCTTGCTAAGATGAATGCCAAGACACATAGGCAGGAATCCTTTCTTGTGCTCATGCATGTTGAACCTCTTCAACATTTTATCTATGTATGTACTTTGACTCAAGCCTATTATCCTTTTAGATCTATGTCTATAAATCTTGATACCAAGGATATAGGTAGCCTCACTCAAGTCTTTCATTGAGAATGAATTCCCTAACCAAGCCTTAACCTTTTGCAAGGTAGGGATATCATTCCCAATATGAAATATGTCATCCACATATAAGACCAGAAACACTACTACACTCCCACTAACCATCTTGTAAACACAAGGTTCATCTTCATTCTTGATGAAACCAAAGTTCTTAACTGTTTCATCAAAACGAAGATTCCAGCTTCGAGATGCTTGCTTCAATCCATAGATGGACCTTTGAAGCTTGCAAACCTTCTTTGAATTCTCAGGATTTACAAAACCCTCAGGTTGTGTCATGTACACATCCTCGAATAAATTTCCATTAAGGAAAGCATTTTTGACATCCATTTGCCATATCTCATAATCATAGTATGTTGCAATGGCAAGGAGAATTCGAATAGACCTAAGCATAGCAACTGGTGAAAAGGTTTCATCATAGTCTATACCATGAGTTTGCTTGAAACCTTTAGCCACAAGCCTTGCTTTGTAGGTTTGCACATTTCCACCCATGTCAACTTTCTTCTTGAAAACCCATTTGCAACCAATAGTCTTAATACCCTCTGGAGGATCAATTAAAGACCAAGCTTGGTTATCAAACATGGATTGCATCTCAGAATTCATGGCTCCAAGCCATTTATCTGAATCTGGACCTGACACAGCTTCTTGATAGGTAGTAGGCTCATCTTGATCTATGAGCATAACTTCACTATCATCAGTCACAAGAAATCCATATCTCTCTGGCTGACGATGTATCCTATCAGATCTGAGTTGGACTTGTGTTACATTTTCAGGCTCCACAACTGTTTGTGGTTCTGAAATTGTCTCTAAAGGCGGTTCAATGATATCTTGTGGAACTGGAGTTTCCTCAAGTTGTACTATACTCCCACTAGTTCTCTTAGAGAGAAACTCCTTTTCTAAAAAGACTCCATTTCAAGCAACAAACACTTTGTTCTCTGAGGGAATATAGAAATATTACCCTTTAGTTTCCTTAGGGTACCCCAAAAAAATACATTTGATAGACTTTCGAGCTAGCTTATCTGACACTAATCTTTTCACACAAGCTTCACAACCCCAAATCTTAAGAAAAGACAAACTGGGTCTCTTACCAGTCCATATCTCATATCGTGTCCTTTCAACCACTTTAGATGGTACACGGTTTAAAATGAATGCAGCTGTCTCCAAGGCATAACCCCAAAAGGATAAAGGAAGATCTACTTGACCCATCATAGATTGAACCATATCTAATAAAGTTCGATTTCTCCTTTCAGAAACACCATTCCATTGTGGAGTTCCTGGAGGAGTCAACTGTGAAACGATTCCACAATTTCTTAGATGTTGGTCAAATTCTTGGCTCAAATATTCACCACCTCGATCTGATCGAAGCGTTTAATTTGTCTTACCAAGTTGATTTTGTACTTCATTTTGAAAAGTTCTAAACATTTCAAAAGACTCATGCTTATGTTTCATTAGGTAGACATAGCCATACCTACTGAAATCATCAGTAAAAGTTATGAAATACTGAAATCCTCCTCTGACACTAATGCTGATTGGGCCACATACATCTGTATGTACCAAGCCCAATAAGTCATTAGCCCTTTTTCTATGTCTAGTAAAAGGGGCCTTTGTCATCTTTCCAAGCAAACAAGATTCGCATTTTTCAAATGATTCAAAATCAAATGAATCTAATAATCCATCTTGATGGAGTTTAGATACGCGCTTCTCATTTATATGACTAAGGCGACAATGCCACAAATATGTAGGGTTTAGTTCATTTGGTTTAGTTCTTTTTGAAGATATGTTATAAATATTACCGTCATTGGAATCATCAAGGTTAAGGACATAAATGCCATTATAACTACTTGCAATACAATAAAGCAAGTCATTTTTATCAAAAATAGAACACTTCTTATTTCTAAGTAAAAATGAATAACCTTCATCATCCAAAACAGATACTGAAATAAGATTCCTACACATAGTAGGAACATAAAAGCAATTATTTAAAACCAACAAAAGCCATTGGGCAAGACAAGCTCATAGGTCCCTACAGCTATAGCAGCAACTCTTGCTCTATTGCCAACACGTAGGTCCACCTCGCCCTTCTTCAGCATCCTACTCCTTTTGAGCCCCTGTATATTTGTATAAATATGGGATCCACATCCAGTATCTAATACCCAGGAAGAAGAAGTAGATAAATTAATTTCTATAACATAAATACCTGAAGATGTAGTCGCACTACCCTTCAGCTTCTTCAACTCCTCCAAATAAATGTCACAATTTCTTTCCCAATGCACAGGCTTGTTGCAATGGAAACAAGTTCCTTCCTTAGGAACCTTTGCCTTGGGTCCAGGTTTTGGCTTAACTTGACCCTTGGACCCTTTGGCACCCTTTGCACCTTTGGGCTTACCCTTGCCTTTACCTTTCTTTTTCATTGGCTAGATATTGACACTTAATACCTGGGTAGGCTTTTTGATATTCTCCTCAGCAATTTTGAGCATACTATGTAGCTCAGGAATGGACTTTTTCATATTATTCATATTATAGTTCATGACGAACTGAGAGAAACTGCTAGGTAAAGAGTGTAGGACTAAATCCGTGGCGAGTTCCAAACTCAGGGGATATCCAAGTCTTGCAAGGTGATCTATATAGCCTTTCATCTTCAAAACATGAACGCTAAGAGATTCACCTTCAGACATCTTACATTCAAAAAGTGCGACAGCGGCGTCGAACCTATCCTGCCTGGCCTGTTGTTGGAAAGCTTGTTTGAGATGCACACTCATCTCATAAGCTTCTAAGTGTTCCAGGTCCTTCTGAAGTCCTAGACACATAGTTGTCAACATAAGACATCCTATGTCGTTGGAATCTTCCACATGCTTTTTATGCTTATTCCTAGCAGCAACAGAAGCATGAGCAGGAGGGGGTTCAGGGACAGGATCATCGAGCACGTAGGACTTCTATTCTTGCTTGAGAACAATTCTCAAGTTTCGAAACCAGTCAACAAAATTAGTCCCACATTCTTTCAATTTTTGCTTCTCAAGGATAGATCGCAGCGATAAGGTGGAATTGTTATTAGCAGCCATTTATGATCTACAAAACATGCAAAGTAACACTTTAATAAGAATGAGGTTAAAATTTATAAAAACTCCCACTAAAATATAACCCTCAAAAGAAATATTTTAGTGAGCTAAGATCCATATTTGACTTAATTTTAAACTCAGCTTTGGCATGACGCTTAAAATTAAGTTATTTAGGTAGGTAACTTCTTTACCAATTACATGTCATGTAACTCTTAGATTTTATGGAATAATGACATCATATATCATTGTATGTTAGATTCCATCTAATGCCTTGGGCACAAAACCGTTTTGATAGCCCAATTAAGTCGAACCAATTTTAAACATATGAGTAGCACTATTACTCATCCTACGTAGCTAGGAATGTTTAAAGCACATTGCTTTGGCAATACCTACTTTAATACAATCCCAGTTTTAATAGGTGTTTAAGGCATGGATGGCATCAAGACTTAAATTATTAATGAGGGTTCAATTTAGTTTATGTCTTGCATTGCATATTATAATAGCATCCTATATGCATATATATAATCTATCATTCACGCATCTCATACAAAATGATAAATATGTAAACATGACATAGCATGGCCAAACTAAATATGATCTTCATGAGACCAAATGAAGATCATAAAGGAAACCCTATGTGAAAGACTTCCTATTACAACATTTGCAATAATACATATCTTCTTGTCTTGAGCTCGTGCCTCCATCTCCATGGAATCCACTCGTCCTTGGTATGTGTCGTCATCACCACTTTTGTAGCTTGATTCTTCATTTATTACAATAATAAAGAAAAACCTAACTAATTGTATAATAAAATACAACAAAAACTACAGCGGCACGCAGGCCATAATAACCCAAAACAGAAATATGACTAAGTCAATCACATAGGTCCTGAGGCCATGCTATGCACCATGCAAAGACATCAACAGTTATAATATATCTTACACAAACATATTATAACAAATAAATATATATTGACATTCTTAATGTCACGGTAACGAACTATAGGGCGTACGCATACGCGTCAATCATATTAACGATCTTACAGTTTTGAATACGTGTAAGCCCTTATAGAAGCACCGATCGAACCGAGAGTTATCATTCGAAACCCGAAACAGAATCATCAATCGAGTTGATAATCTGCTATTCGAAATCCGAAGCAGAATCATCAATCAAATTGATAATCTGCCATTCGAAATCCGAAAACAGAATCATCAATCGAATTGATAATCTGTCTGTTTTGAATGTGCATAAACTCTTACAGAATCATTATCGGTTGTTCATATCGATATAAACATAATCATTTTGATCATCACATGAAAAACGAAAACGTTATATCACTCATAACATTCTCGAATTATAACATCTCATGAAAATGAATTGAAAACATCAATCCGCTCTCACCAGATGAGATTCGAATAGGGTTTTATACATTTCGTGTGTTTATATCTAATATAAAAAGAATCGGTTTTAATCATCACATGACAAACGAATACCGCCGTATACAAATCATCTCATGAAAATGATTTGAAAAACACCATTCTTCTCTCATCATATGAAATCCGACTTGGGGTTTGTACATATATCATGCCATACGAATTCAAACAGAAAACATATAATCACATAAGCATGATATAATCGATTTAAACGAGACAACAAGTGGCTCTGATACCACTGTTAGGAAATCCGACAAGATCACTGCAAAACGCGCAGCGGAAAAACAAAACTTGATCTCCGATTTCCTACCAAGGATCCATGTTGTTC
>AP025049.1:27961770-28083904 GCA_036186865.1 Eustoma russellianum | reverse complement strand
CCGAAACAGAATCATCAATCGAGTTGATAATCTGCTATTCGAAATCCGAAGCAGAATCATCAATCAAATTGATAATCTGCCATTCGAAATCCGAAAACAGAATCATCAATCGAATTGATAATCTGTCTGTTTTGAATGTGCATAAACTCTTACAGAATCATTATCGGTTGTTCATATCGATATAAACATAATCATTTTGATCATCACATGAAAAACGAAAACGTTATATCACTCATAACATTCTCGAATTATAACATCTCATGAAAATGAATTGAAAACATCAATCCGCTCTCACCAGATGAGATTCGAATAGGGTTTTATACATTTCGTGTGTTTATATCTAATATAAAAAGAATCGGTTTTAATCATCACATGACAAACGAATACCGCCGTATACAAATCATCTCATGAAAATGATTTGAAAAACACCATTCTTCTCTCATCATATGAAATCCGACTTGGGGTTTGTACATATATCATGCCATACGAATTCAAACAGAAAACATATAATCACATAAGCATGATATAATCGATTTAAACGAGACAACAAGTGGCTCTGATACCACTGTTAGGAAATCCGACAAGATCACTGCAAAACGCGCAGCGGAAAAACAAAACTTGATCTCCGATTTCCTACCAAGGATCCATGTTGTTCGTTTAATCGATGAAAAAAACATAAAAATTACCTATAAAGATTTGAAATCCGCAGGTGGAAGAGGTGCGAAAACACGAACACCCTCTGTCGGTATCCACACGAATGCTTCTGCCCTGAGTGCTAGCTCTTGAAACGGCACGGCTGAAGAACTCGGCTTTTCTCAAAAACGATTCTAGTGTTTCGTTTTTCTGTTCTCTGTTGTGTACGAGACACAGCAGGCTATATACATATATATAGATATCAAAATCCGATTCCAGATCGGATTGGTTAATGCCAATCATAATCCGTACCAAATACGGATTCTGTTAGGATTAGACAAAACCAATCAAAATCCATATCAGATATGGATCCTATAGTTATTATCTGATGATATAAATATATATATATATATAAACAAAAATAATAATAATAATAATAATTAATATCTAATATTAATATTATTAATATCATCCCATACGCATTCTTGTGTGTGACCCGATAGGCCCATATTAATTGGCAGTTAGTTAAATCTCCATTAAACCAACAAGTCGTAATTGGTCTCTAGCAAGACATTACGAGTACCCAATTAATACGAGTAAAGTCCAACTAGCCTAATAATAGTACATGTATTAATCCCTTTGTCACACGATATATAGTTTGAACATAAGTCATGGTCAGCGTCATACTTATACTGTTCAAACATATGATTACTCGATGTCTAAGTAGACTGATAAAACAAATGATATTAATCACACTATCAATTCATTTGAGCACGGCCATGCATTTCACAGTCTCACTAATCGAGGGGCCCAAAGATATCTCTCTCAAAAGAGAGGGACAAATCCTATCTTGATTGTTCAGTATCATCTACATAATTTCTATCACATTCAATCATGACCTTTATTTTTATCTAGTTACGGATAACGTTTGATCATGTCAAAATATAATAGTCCTTATGTTGGAAACTATGACAATCTCAAGTCAAAGGATTAAAACACGACTATCATGAGATTTACTTATGACGCTAATCCATGTAGTAATCTCATGATGAGTCTATCCAATACACTGTTCTCTAACAAGTATCTATGAAATTGATTTGTATCACCATATACATAATCATCTCATGATTATCGAATCAATACTCATACTGATTATAAATTATTTTATCTCTATAACAATAATAAATCAGGGACATATATCAAAATTGTGTAACATACTAACCAACAATAATGATAATAAAACCTCTTTTATTAATAATAAATGTATAACATAAATATCCAAATCATGCCCTAGGGCACATACTAACAATTGCATCACCCAAAAGCAGAAGATTCAACAGCTTTCTTGTAATTTGTGTAGTGGAAAAAGACTCAGAATTCGAGGTGGACCCTGTTAAGGCTCGTGAAGCTTTAAGAAAACTCGACGAAGAACTCCAATCCCTCTCCCTATCAAAACTCGACCCTCCAAGAACTAGAGGTAAATTTTCCTTGTTTTACCTGTGTTAATCACAGCCCAACTTTCATAAGAGGACTATTAATTGAAAGTTCATGTTAGATTATTTGAAAAACAAAATTTCAGGTAAGAACTCCCCCGGTGGTATGCAATGAACCTGCAACATGATTAGAAAATAAACTACATCTTATCTTGTTACATATAAAATTGTTTTAGATCAATGTTAGTTCTTCAGTTTTAAAAATATTGTCATAGTTGATCAAACAAGTAGTTAGTAAAACATAAATTAATAACAAAATTTTAAGTATTGACATAATACTTAGTCAAAATAGTCTCAACATTATTTAGGATCAAATTCTGATTAAAAATGTGTAAAAAAACTTTGCTAATTCGATCTTTAGATAGTGTTTGACCAACAATGTGTTTGAACAACTTTGACAGTTTTTTTGAGATTATGTTATGTTGTTATCTTGATCGGAAAATATATAAGTATGCAAAACATACACCACTGAGATTTCTCGTGTAAGAACTGTAGGACTTGTTACATTAGCGTTGTTGGGTCCAGGTTCTCGGCATTATAGTAGACTTTCTCTTGTTACTTTTTAGGTGGCTTGAATCTTGTTATTTGTTACTTGGTTGAAATCATAGTGCTTTTTTAGAAAGCTACTATTCTTGTGCTATGGAAAAGTAGGTCCAATCTACTAGTAACATGATATGTGATATCTCAAACCATTACAGATTGGTTAGACACTTTCAAGTTATAAACATGGAACTATTCCACATGCCAAGGAATCATTAATCAAGATTTCGCCAGTTGTGGGATAATAATTTGTCACAATAGTAGTTCATATAAGTAAACCTAAAGTCAATGAAAGGACGAACTTGTGCCAAATGAAATGTACTTGTCCAGAAACAGAGTAAAAGGCATGCATGCTCCAAATGCATTTCTACTCCTGCTCAAAGTAATGGGCTATGGTTAGCTGAGAAGAAGAGGGAATGCAAAGAAAGCTTTAAAACATTTCAAAGTGAGGGCATTTGGTAGAATTCACAAGGAAAAACAGACCGGTCATATCGTTATCTGTCTTACGGTTTTGCTATCCTGTCGAGGAATGGAGTAAAGGGATGACTTTTTGCTCTCTTTTCAAGAGAGTTTTAAAGGGAAAACATTAGCAAGATCAGTGGCTCTGAGTTTTCCAAGCAACTTGACAACATAGTCTTCAGACATCGGGAATCTATTTATCATTCTGATCGGTGGAACTCGGAAATATATGCTTATGCAATAACTTACTTGGAACACCTTTGTTAAGAAATTAGGAAGGGATTTCAAACTCGAATTGTTGGGACAGGAGAAATTTTATTCAACAGGTAGACCTAAATGTTCTTTTTGTTTCTTCTGTCTTTCCTGAAATAGCTATGCAATCATTTGTGACTAATCCTATTTGAAGTCCTCTAGTGTGAAGCGCTAAACATCCAAGTATAGTACTTTTTTGAAGAGTTGCTCAAGTTTTCCTCTAGTAAAGCCTTCACAAAATTCTTTCTACACCTAGCTGCCTAGTATCGCCTTTATTGCTCTATCTGTTTTTGTTGGAGGAAAATCGGGAAATTGGAAAATTAGAAAATGGGTTTGTCCAAAGTTGGTGAGCAACATATTTTGAGTTTAAATATGTTTAGTTTTTGTTAATCAAAAATGAAAACTAATGAGTCCTAAATTATCTACGTAATAAGTAGATGATTTTAGGCTTTTGAATCACTCAATTTCGATACCGGGTGAATGAAAAAATAATGCTCAAAGTAGGAGCAAAAAATAGTTGAAAAATAGAAAAATGATGATGTGGCTTCATGAGAATTGGACATATCAACATTTTTAAAATATACCACATTGGCCAATTGAAGGAAAAATGCCACCAAATATAGTGTTAGGAGAGGCACTTTAGATGCGCCCTAAGGGCAAGAGAATTTTTGACCGAAAAGAAGACGCAGATGGCTGCCACACAAGCGTGCGCGTGCTGCCGCCGCCTCCTGTGCCTCCGATCGTGGGGGTTTACTGGGGGAGATCGTGGATGGTGGGTTTCTGGAGGAGATCGTGGGTTAACTAGCGATCGTGTAACCTCCGCCCAGTTTCCTATATAAACAGAGGCAGAGCATTGCCTCTGCATATTGAACATTTTTCTTCCCTTCTCCTGCTGCATATGACTGATGCATTCTACATACACTACTGATGCATTTTGCATATACTGCTACTGCATTTCATCAATCTGAGAAGTCAGAACATTTGTCAGGTTCGTAGAGTTCTTACGTAGTAGTGCCACTCGTTCAAACTGTTAGCCGTTGTATCGTTGGAGACGTTTGCAATTTCTGGTTGGGCATAGTATACCGGAGCAATTCGTCTTAAAGACAGATTCCTGGACTCGCCTTGGTTTGCATGTTGTGTTGTTTCAGTTTACACGAACACACATGCTACATTGTACAGATTCTATATTGACTTTCGGCAACAATCACGCTGAGATATGTTGTGTGTTGAGCTCTGCTCTGTGTAAAGCTCTACTGCGTGTTGAGCTCTGCTGCGTGTTGAGCTCTGCTTTGTGCTGAGCTCTGCTCGGCAGAAGGCTGAGACTACGGAACCACTGTTCTGAGGTGCTATTTAGTTCAGGTCGACAATTACTATACAGAAGTCAATTTTGTCCGACGTGAATTATTTATTTTTCTAACAATCTAAGACGAATCCTCAGTTCTGTACCTATTTATTTACAGTATTCTATTTGTATACCCTCAACGTTTTGTTCCGACTTCTTGTTTCAACATTTATCAGAAACTGAGATATGATGGAAAACGAAAGTTCTAATTCGTTCAATGTTGTGCACGTGGGTTCTCAGAAACAGAACAGTGTTGTTCCGGTTGCACCTACTGTTGATGCGCCTGTTGTTGCTCCTGTCCCTGCGGTTGGACAGGTTGAGGTGCCAAAACAGTTTGGAGGCAGTTTCTTCAAATGCTGGTAGCAAAAGATGCTATTTTTCTTGACAACGATGGGTTTGGCTAAAATGCTGACTGAGGATTCTCTGGAGGTGGTTCCGGTTGAATATCAAAATCTGAATATGCAAATCAGTTTGATGGCTGAAGCATGCAATTATAGCAATTATGTTTCCTTGAGTCATGTTTTAAGTTGTTTAGACAATTAGTTGTGCCGAGTGTATTGTACCTTTAAAACTGCAAAGTCACTATGGATGGCATTAGATAAGAAGTACCGCACGGAGGATACTAGTACAAATAATTTTGTCGTTGGTAAATTTCTTGATTTTAAAATGTCAAACTTCAAGACTGTTGTTTCTCAGATTGAGAAACTTCAGATGTTAGTGGCTGAAATGGAAGAAGAGGGCATGTCACTTAGTGAATCTTTCGTAGTGGCGGATGTGATTGAGAAGCTACCTCTTTCGTGGAGGGAATTTAGAAGCTATCTCAAAAACAAGCGAAAGGAGATGAATTTGGAGGATCTAATTATTCGACTACGTATAGAGGAAGACAACCGCAGATCCGAAAGAAAGCCAATTTCGAGTTCTGGTCATGCAAAGGTTCATGTCGTAGAGGCGACGAAAAAGAAAAAGGAAAATCCTGTTGGACTGAACCCTAAAGGCAAGAAAGTTGCCAAAAAGTTCACTGAAAAATGTTATAACTGTGGGATTCAAGGGCACTGCAGTGTTGACCGCCATAAGCCCAAGAAAAGCGGTAAAAAGCAAAAGCCAATCTTGTCAGTCATATGGATAATCTAGATTTGTGCGCTGTTGTTTCTGAGTGCAACGTACTAGGAAATCCTCGTGAATGGTGGGTGCACACTACTGGTGCCACTCGACACGTCTGCGCCAACAGGGATGTTCAGAGACTACTCTCCGGCAAGAAATAATGAAAAGTTGTACATGGAAAACTCTGATAGCTCGAAGATTGAAGGTTCGGGCAATGTGATTCTGAAGATGACTTCAGGAAATGAATTAACTCTGCGAGATGTACTGCACGTTTCTGACATCCGCAAGAACTTAGTTTCTGGAGCTTTATTAGTCAGTCATGGTTTTAGACTAGTATTTGATAGTAATAAATTTGTTCTGAGTAAGAACAGGTTGTTTCTGGGAAAGGGGTACTTGACTGATAATATGTTCAAGTTAAGTGTAATGACTGTTGTACCCAAGAAAACTTTGCCCGAAGAGGCTAATAAGAATGCTTCTACTTCTGCTTATATGCTTGAGTCTTCTTGTTTATGGCATTTTCGTTTGGGACATGTTAATTATAAGTCAATACAAATAATGATTACTCTTGGCTTATTACTCAAACTGAACATTAATAAAGAAATATGCCAAGTGTGTGTTGAAGCAAAAATGGCAAAGGCACCATTTCCTTCAATTGAAAGAAACACGAAAGTGTTAGACTTAATTCACACAGATGTGTGTGATTTAAAACTTATGCAAACAAGAGGTGGTAAAAAGTATTTTGTAACTTTTATCGATGATTGAACTAGATACTGTTATGTTTATTTGCTAAGTAACAAAGATGAGGCCGTTGATGTTTTCAAAGATTATAAAAATGAAGTTGAGAATCAACTTAGCAAACGAATTAAGACAATTCGTAGTGATAGAGGTGGTGAATATGATACACCGTTTAGTGAATTTTGTTCACAACATGGCATTATTCACCAAACAACTACACCATACTCACCTCAATCCAATGGTGTTAATGAACGCAAAAACCGCACTCTAAAAGAAATGATGAATGCTATGTTGATAAGTTCGGGTTTACCTCAGAACTTGTGGGAGGAAGAAATTCTCTCCGCGAACGTCATTTCAAATAGAATTTCATCTAAAAAAGATGGATAAACCCCCATATGAACTTTGGAAATGCCATAAGCCTAGTTACAAATACTTGAAAGCGTGGGGGTGTCTGGCGAAGGTTGTAGTATCCAAACCAAGACAAGTAAGAATTGGGTCTAGATTAATTGATTGCATATTCATTGGATATGCAACTAACAACCGTGCATATCGATTACTGGTGCACAAGTCGGACATTCCTGACATACATGAGAATGTTGTCATAGAATGAAAAAATGCAGTGTTTTTTGAAGATGTCTTTACAAAAAAGACAAAAACAACGAAGAAACAAGCACTAGTAAGCGAGTGCGTGAGACGGCCCCTCAAGAAATTGAGGAACCGCGTGTCAAAGAAAACGAGCCAGAATACCAACATCTTTTGGACCAGATTTTCTAACATACTTGGTAGAAAACGATCCAAGAACCTTTTCTGAGGCGATGTCAACTCCAGAAGCTCCCTTCGGGAAAGAGGCAGTAAATAGTGAGATAGAATCGATTCTTCAAAATCACACTTGGGAACTGATTGATCTTCCATCAGTAAGTAAACTATTCGGATGCAAGTGGATCTTTAAGAAGAAGCTGAAAGAGGATGGGTCTATTGACAAGTACAAGGCCCGGTTGGTAGCTAAAGGCTATCGACAAAAGGAAGGCTTTGACTTTTTTGATACTTACTCAGCATTAACTAAGATCACTCCAATAAGCATGCTAGTTGCTATTGTTGCAGTCTACGACTTAGAAATCCATCAAATGGATGTGAAGACTGCCTTTCCGAACAGTGAGTTAGAAGAAAATATTTATATGGAGCAACCTGATGGGTTTGCTGTACCAGGACAAGAGAAAAAGGTGTGTAAACTTGTCAAGTCTTTATACACACTTAAACAAGCACTCAAACAGTGGCACTTAAAGTTCAACGAAGCAATGTTGTTAAATGGCTTCAGGATCAACGAGTGTGTACATCAAGAGCACACCAGACGCCTATGTAATAGTTTGTTTATATGTAGACGACATGCTTATCATGGGCAGTACTCGTGACATCATCTTGAATACCAAGAAGATGTTAACACGAAATTTTGATATAAAAGATATGGGGGATACAAATGTTATTCTAAGGATAAAAATTTCTCGAATAACTGAACGCCTTGTTATGTCGCAAACTCATTATATTGAATCTGTTCTCAAATGGTTCAATATGTTTGATACAAAACCCACAAAGACCCACTAGACTTAAGTATACACTTAAGGAAGAACCAAGGTGAACCTGTAGCTCAATTAAAGTACTCACAGGTAATTGAAAGTCGCATGTACATAACAAACTGTACAAGACCAGACTTAGCTTGTTCAGTAAACAAGTTGAGTAGGTTTACCAGTAATCCAAGTGAAGATCATTGGAAAGCTCTAAATAGAGTAATGAGGTACCTGAAGTACACAATGAACCTTAGATTACAATATACAAGATATCTGGCAGTATTGGAAGTATACTGTGATGCAAATTGGATATCAAATAGCAAGGATTCTAAGTGCACCAGTGGATACCTATTCACTGTTGGTGGTACTGTTTCATGGAAGTCCACAAAGCAAACGTGCATGGCTCTGTCTACTATGGAAACCGAGTTTATAGCTCTAGATAAAGCTGGGGAAGAAGCTGAACGGCGTCAAAATTTCCTAGAAGATGTTCCATGTTGGCCTAAGCCAATCGCTTCTATCAGCATACATTGTGATAGTCATTCTGCTATAGGACGAGCGCAAAGCAGCATCTACAATGGTAAGTCATGACATTTATGTCGGAGACATAATACCATTAAGCAATTGATCTCTAATGGCGTGATTTCCATTGATTACATAAAATCAAAGGAGAACCTTGCTTATCTGCTTATAAAAGGCTTTCCTAAAGATCAGATGATAAAATTGTCAAACAGAATGGGACTTACGCCTACTACGCAAGAATCTTTGTAATGATAACCCAACCTTGTTGACTAGAGATCCCAGAATCTTGGTTCAATGTGACAACTAAGTTATGAAGTTTCTGTTTAGCACTTGCTCATTCGGTTATATAAAAGTGATGTCTGTGGAGAATATTTAGGATAAGCTAAAGCTTTTAATGATGTCCTATATCTTGATTTATCAAGTGGGGTATGGCAGAATACTCCTGATAGGAATCACCTATGTAAGTGTGAAGTGGGGCTGCTTCTATGAAAATTCTATGAGGCAAGAAATCTCTAAAACACTTTCTGAAACCAGGTTGTTCATGGTGAAACAAAGACAACCATGAAAACCAAAAGGGTATTAAAGAAAATGTTGTGTGAGTATTATTGTCTAGGTTCACAGCAAAGGCTGACTAGTTCAAGACATTAAGTCACTACTTAGCCGAGTGAATCCGATGGTACATTACTATGAAAGGTTCAGAGCCAGAAGCTACCTCTTCTGATGCAACATTTTCTTATCTGACTTCTCGTTAGAGTCTGCATCTGCATTTTATATTAATTTTCATTCATGTGGGGGATTGTTGGAGAAAAATTGTGAAATTGGAAAATTGGAAAATGGGTTTGTCCAAAGTTGGTGAGCAATATACTTTGAACTTAATTATGATTAGTTTTCGTTAATCAAAAATAAAAACTAATGTGTCTTAAATAATCTAAGTAATGAGTAGATGATTTTAGGCTTTTGAATCACTCAATTTCGATGCCGGAGTAAATGAAAAATTAATGCTCAAAGTAGGAGTAAAAAATGGTTGAAAATAGAAAAACGATGATGTGGCTTCATGAGAATTGAACGCACCATAATTTTTCAAATATACCTTATTGGCCAATTGAAGGAAAAATGACATCAAATATAGTGTTAGGAGAGGCACTTTAGATGTGTCCTTAGGGCAAGAGAATTTTTGAATAGGGGGATGACGAAGATGGCTGCCACACATGCGCGCGTTGCCGCCGACGCCTGCCTGCCTGCCTGTCTGGCTGGCTTGGCTCGTTGCTCGCCCGCCTGGTCTTTATCCTTTTGGACAAATTTTCTTTTAAATTTTCCAGAAAATAATTTACTTAATCATACAGTTATGATTTAATCCGATGATCTGACAGTCCAGATTAAACTGAACCAGTCTGTGGATTACCTTTGATCGTGGGGGTTTACTGAGGGAGATCGTGGAGGGTGGGTTACTGTCGGAGATCGTGGGTTAACTTGCGATCGTGTAACCTCCGCCTAGTTTCTTATATAAACGGAGGCAGAGCATTGCCTATGCATACTGAAAATTTTTCTTCTCTTCTCCTGCTGTATACGACCGCTGCATTCTACATACACTACTGATGCATTCTGCGTATACTGCTGCTACATTTCATCAATCGGATAAGTCAAAACATTTGTCAGGTGCGTGGAGTTCTTACGTAGTAGTGCCACTCATTCGAACTGTCAGTCGTTGTATCCTGGGAGATGTTTGCAATTTCCGGTTGGACATAGTATACTGGAGCAATTCGTCTTAAGCACAAAGTCCTAGACTCACCTTGGTTTGCATGCTGTGCTGTTTCAGTTTACACGAACACACACAATACACCGTATAGATTCTATATTTGACTTTCGGTAATAATCATGCTGAGCTCTGCTGCGTACTGAGCTCTGCTATGTGCATGGGTCTGCTGCGTACTGAGCTCTGCTTGGTTGGAAGTCTAAGAGCACAGAACCACTGTTCTGAGGTGCTGTTCAGTTCAGGTCGGCAATTATTATACAAAAGTCAATTTTGTCTGACGTGAATTATTTATTTTTCTAACAGTTTTTACTTTAATAGAAGCAGTCTTGATAGAGGGTCTCAGGCAAAAGGCAAAAACACAACGCGTGTTTTCCTCGTGCAGTTTTGTTATTTCCTTTCTTTGATTTGTTGAAAGCCAAATGTTAATGATATTAATGCTAGTTGACTTGAGACTAAAAAAATCGTGTAACACATTGCAGCATCTGATCTTGATCTAGCAACAAGTCCGGTAACAGAAGAAAGCTTCGAAATCTCAGAGTCATTCTTAACAAATTTAGCTATTGGACTTGTGATCTTCACAATTTTCTATAATATATTGTTTCTGACGGTTATAAAACCATCAATAGACATACCGGATGATGTCGAATATGATAGTACTTTGATACAAGCAAAATAAGCAGCTCCCTCTACAGAAATTTGCAATTGCAAAGTCATCAACAATTTCAGCTTTGAGATGATATATTTTCGAGTAGTGATGCGAGTATGTAACAAGCTTTATCAAAGGGAGAGAGGATATTTAGTGAATGTATTCTTATTTCACACGTTGGTTAAAATTCAGAGTTGTAACCTATATCTTGTTGTTTTTCTTTCTATTTTCACATATTTGCCATTTGAACATGTATGAAATAGAAGATTATTGGAATTATCTTTAAGGCAAAAGACAACGGGGCCACTTAATATTTACAACAGAACGTTTTGATCACTTATCTTTTATGTGTAACATTCCAACCACTATCTTTAAAAATGTAACATTTTGGCCATTCGACGACTTTCACCGGTGACATGACCGGGGAAAAAATAATTGTCTTGTGGCCAATAACACCACCTCATCTTCTTCATTTGCCTCCACCACTTATCCATCCGCCATTACCGAAGCCCTCCCTTCTATCAGATCGAAAATTGGCGGCACTCAAACATGACACTAGTTGGAATCTCATGCTAATTGACGCAGTAAAACTCTCATTCGAGAAAGCGACAAGGTTTTCTAGTTAACCCACTAACAGTCAACGTTATTTTGCAGAACTGATATCTGATCAGCCTCGTCGTCCTCACACATGTACGACCATGGGGAATTACCTGCTCGGCCAATGTACGAGCCAGCAAGGTCGGTTACCTGTTCGATCGCAGAGGTAGCTGCTGGGAAGGCCGCCTGCTCTGCCAACGGTGCGATTCGTCAACCCTCGAGATCTCGCATCGACTTAACGGAGACCATCGCAAGCTCGCTGCGCTTCCCAAGAAAACATGTGCCAGTTGTCGATTGTAGCTGAGTCTCTCGACACGTGGTGTCACATGGCTAGCATACGGACATCCATAGCCAGCACAGACATAGCACGTGGCATTCGCCCATCAGTATGGCACATGCATTGGCTACTCCGAGCACATAAAAGAGGAAAAAGAGAGCAGAAAAGGGGGGCTCGAAAGAAAAAGGAGAAAAAAAGATAGAACAGAAAAGATCACTGTCACCACTATAAGAAAAGAAGGCCAAGTTTTCACCACCTAAAACTTTACTCGATAAACATCATGTCAATACCTAGATCTGACTTGAGCATCGGAGGGTCTTTCGCGGAGCCATAGCCCCTGGGACCATTAACGTTGTCCTTTCTTTACAAGTTATTACAAAGATCACTTATGCTAGTTCATGAAGCGTCAATGACGTCATCTTGCGAACCACCTCTGATCCTTTGGTGAAGATCCGACTTCATCAATTGGTGCTAGAAGGAGGGCCTGAACCTCTGACCTTTGATCAACTATCATTGTGCGGTGTTAGTTCATTCCATTGCAGAATGAGAAAGAGTACACTGAATGAGGTTGGAGAATCCTCACCCTCGGAGGAGCAGAGGCGTCCCTTCTTGCCCCTGGAGTAGGTCCCTAGGGAGCTGGAAAGCCGCCTTGATGGCGCCCCAAAAGTTGCCCATGAGGAATGTGAAAGAGCCATGCGGTATGTGGCCGAAAATCTGGGAATATTTGAGGCTATGGTAGAACGGTTAAAGGAAAAAGGCCCCGAGACAAAATGTATGGACCAGGACCTTCTTCCACCATTTAAAGAAGGTTCCCAAGAGCAATCTTCTAAGTCGCATGACGAGTTTATGGTTGAGCTAGATGGCAGAGCGGCAGAGCCCCTATATTAGAACCTTTGCTACATGCTGGACACTCTTTGGGTGTGAGGGTGCACCTTTCAAAGTACAAGCAACGATCACCCCTGGCACGTAACACCCGTGAAGGCCGAAATGATGGCTCAATTATCAATCGTCAGGAATATGCACATGTTGCACAGGAGAGCCCATTTTCTTTGGAGGTCACAGAATATACAGCTCCGAAAAATTTTAGGGTGTCCATTAACGATGGTACATCTGACCCGATTGATCATATGTTTCATTTCCAGATCGCTATGAGTCTGAAGAACATCCAGAATCCCTTAAGATGCAAGACCTTTCCTATATATTTGCAGGGAAAGGAAAGGAGATGGTTCTAGGAGTTGCCTCCCCAATGCGTGGGCTCATTTCGATAGCTAGCACAGAAATTTAAATCGAAGCTTGTGTCTCGTACACCTTTCGTTCGAAATTCTTCACACCTAATGACTCTGAGATAGGGTCCAGAAGAATCAATCCTCAAGTATTTGCAGTGCTTCACTGACGAGTCGCTACATGTAGGAAACCGAAATGAGGGATTTATGACCGTGGGCTTCGTTAATGGCCTTCGCACAGGTCACCTCTTCTCCCAATTAAGGGAAGAAGGCCCCAAATCCCTCAAAGAATGCCCAGAAAGGGCACACCAATATGCTAGAGGGGAGGAAGCAAATATACAAAAACGGGAAACCAAGCAGGTAACCCTCCGGGACAGCTGTGCTCAACCCTCCAAGGGAGGGCCGTAGGTACTTCAGAGACAGGCGCAGTGCATTTGATCGAATGGGGGTCAGGGTAAAGAAGGATTGCCCATCTTAGCTTCTAAAATGGATTTTGTCCGTCGTGGAGAAAGACTCAGGACAATTCCAATGCCATTGGTGGGACCAAGGTCAAAAGGAGATCCCAAGTTATATTGCAAGTATCATCGAGGCATTGTGCAATACACCGAAAATTGTAGGCACCTAGCCCTAGCAATTCAGCTGTTAATTGAGCAGGGCCACCTCAAACAATTCTATGACCTTCTCTCATGTTTGCACAACCGTCTAGATTTTCGTCGGCCCCTCCATAGGACAAATGTCGGAAAGAAGAGCTCGGCAATGGTCAGGAAATGATGATGAGGACAACAAAGGGCCTGAAGCTACAGGTCGGCCGCAGGTCAATGCTGTGATATATACTATTGTTGGCGGCCCAACTATAGACAATTCACAGGATTCTGATGTAGAGAAAAAGGGGTTTGAGTGATTTCAAAATATGTGATTTAAATGAATGAGGTAAAACGTGTGCATGATATACATGTATGCATGATACATTGCTTATTACTTGCCTTATTTAGCTCATATATAATGTTATCGTACTAACTAGCCATGAAGCGTTAAAGCTTACATCATATGGCAAACATTTGTTGTGTTTACACTATTTTCAGGTGCCACCATTAATGAACTAAACTAGTTCATTAAGTGAAGTACTTAGTTAATTAAACTAAGTAGTTCATTAAAGGAAGCTACATGTGGAAAAGGCAGAAAGGCAACAAGGCTAATGAAGGAAAGTCTTTTCCTCCTCCCCTCATTAATATATACACGCCATACACACATATATATACATATATTTTCAGATTTTTTTTTTAAAAGGCACATACACATGTATTCCAACGTACTACCGACACGCTATATATTTTACGTACGTACGTTAACGTCACACCACTATACTTAACTCATATTTATGAGTATATTTAGGTCTTATATCATATGATATAAGACATGGTGATGACAAATTAAATACGACACGTTAAAAGGTTCTAAACCGAAAATTGTCGTATCGGGCGAATACCGAAACTTCGCCAACGTGTCACGTACTTGCCATAAATAAATGGCCAGCCCTTATACTTCAAAAACATGTATAATTTTCGTTCCTATGGTAATATTTTCAGCCAAAAATTCTTTCCATGTTGGCACACACAAATCACCCCACATTAAGGCCAAAATGTGAAGATTCCAATTTTAATTTTGTCACATGTTAATGGCACCACTTTAGACCAGCCAAGTGCTGAGATTTAAAGTATATATTATATATATTATGTGTAACATAATATATATAACATGTGAAAAAGTTGGAATTTAATTAGAGAAAAATCGGGTAATCGATAAATATCGAAAAATCGGTTTTCTACGTACACAACACATGGAACATTTTTGGCACATCATACGACACGTATCAAGACACTTTTTACATATGTCATACATCTTAAAGTGTTCTAGAAAATTAAATTAAGGGCTGATTGGAATATAACATGTGTGTATTATTAAATGTGCACTATTTTACAAAGTTAGCAAAAATGAAATTTCAGCACATGCATATACATTTACCAACACCCCTACAGCTGAGATGGAGCCTATGTGGAGCTTTGTTGGCATATTGATTGGTCAAGAATCAATCATACAATGTTGGTGAATTAAATAAAGAAGCTACAAATGGTAAGGTTTCAAACTTTGTTACATTTAAAACACATGCTGAAAATTTCAGCATGTTGAAATAGGCTGGCCGAATTTTGATGCTTTATGAGACATATTTTATCATCTTGAATTATGTGATTGATTGGAAGAATAAACAGAAGAAATTTGAATATTTTTCAAAGTCATAAAGAGTGATATTTTATATATTACACATGCTGAAATTTTTCAGCATGTATGTGACATGTCTTGGCTGAATGTGTGGGCATAAAAGTGTCCAAATTCATTTCCAATGTGATAAGGATATTTGCCATCAATTGGTGATTCATTTTAATTAGAAAAATAATAAAATGGAATTATTTTGAACTTTAACTCCATGTATCACATGCTGAAAATTCAGCATGATAAACACTCTTAATGGCCGATTTTTATCCTTGTGTGGGAGGAATTTTGTCTTACTAAATTGATGTGACAATCTTATGGATTATGGAAATTATTTTATGTTGATTTTGGCACATGTTTTGAGTGATATATTCAGATTTTCCAAGTCATCAAATGATGACAACATCCAACCAATCATGAAGTGCCAAGTAAGCAAAGCTTAAATGATCATCCAATAAGAAGATGCCAAGTAAGCAAGACCATGTCACAATGATATCTTACATTCTCCCAAGGACTTAGAAGATAATTTTCAAGAGGGGGATAGCACAAGGGGGGACGGCTACATGGCAATAAAAGGAAAGAAGATGAGCAAAAACAAGACAAGCACAAGCATTGCAAAAACAAGTGATCAAAACGCCTAGCCTCTCTTCTTCTACATTCTCTTTCTTTCTTCTTCTTGAAAGCCTATTGTATTCATATTTTCAATCTTAAATAGGCTTGTTATAGACCACCACATATTCCATATCTTTGTAAAAGATTGATCAAGGTGTGATCAATCTTCATTCTTGCGAGGTGGTGGTGTTCGTGCGAATTGTAATCATCGTACAAGGTTTGTGAAGGGTTGGAGTTAGTGTGTAACTCTATCAACCCTGTGGTAAGGTGTATTTTGTGTGTGTGACTAGTGTGAACCAAGGAAGGTGTTCCTTGAAGACTGGAGTAGGTTGTTTATAACCGAACCAGTATAAAATTCTTGGTGCCATTTACTTTCAGCATTTAGAGCTATTGTAGAAGACACTAGAAAAGGTGAAACGCATTCGGGAAAGACTCAAGATGGCTCAGGATCGCAAAAAAAGTTGGGCAGATTCCAAGAGATGACCATTGAAATTGAATGTGGGTGGAAAGGTTTATTTGAGAGTATCACCTACGAAGGGCACCATGAGGTTTGGAGTAAAAGGCAAGCTAAGCCCCTGTTTTATTGGTCCTTACGAAATACTTGAGAAGGTGAGAGCTTTGGCATATAGGTTAGCATTACCTCCGGTATTGGCACAAGTCCACAACATATTTCATGTATCACAACTAAGGAAGTATGTGACAGATCCAAGTCTGTCATGTGCTTGAAGCACAACCTTTGGAACTCAATGATGATGTTACTTATGAAGAGATACTAGTGAAGATCGTAGACCAGAAGGACCAAGTGTTGAGGAAGCGGGTGATCCCTTATGTGAAGGTTCAGTGGAGCAACCACACGGAACATGAGGCCACTTGGGAACTCGATGAATATATGCGGGAGAAGTATCCTCAACTCTTTGATGAAGGTACTTAAGTTTCAAGGACAAAACTTTTTTTGTAAGGGGGGTCGAATGTCATACCCTGTATTTTTTACGTTCGACATTAAATAATTTATAACAACTCAAAATATAAATTTATTAATTATATATGTCAATGAGGCTTAGCTAAATGAATTGTAGGAGAGAAAATAATCAAAAGAAAACTGAAATTAAAAAAAGTAGGCCAAAATACCCAAAATGCCCTCCCCACTTAAATGCTAGGGAGTTACACAAAGGAGTATAACTCCCCATGAATCACTAGCCATCGGTTATACATAGGAAAGAGGGGGAAATCGGCTGGAAGAGAAAGAAGAAGAAGAGAAGAAGAAGAGGAAGAAAAAAGGCCAAACTAGGTTCAACCTTTCCCGAAATCCTGCAGTACACTCGTAAGACTAACTAGAAATAAAGGCAAGTAGTCTTTCTATACGCTTTACGCAAATTTTGATTCAACAGGCCCTATGTTCTTATAAAGAGAAAGTTGGATCACACATTGGTAATTTTGAGTTGTTTATCTAAATGCCCTACTATACATATTTTGTTGTTGTGAATTGGTCAAAGACATGTTCTTTGGGCCAAATTCTATGAATATCCATGTTGTGCTTTGTTGTTGATGAACATGCCCTTAAAAATGTAAGCTTTGGTGTAAGTATTGCGTTATGATGATTTATTGTGTTTTCCAAGTATTGCCTTAGATGATTTAAGATGAATGAGGAGAGGTTTGAAGGTTTAGATGATGTGTTGCTGCAAATTGAGTGTAGGTTAGGAGATTGATGATTCGTCCAGAGATATGAATATTAGAAGGCTTAAGGTTGATGCAAACTGATAGATGTAATGATCAAACTATGTTGTCTGGTGTGTTGTGCATGATGGAACCAGATAGTAAAGTTGAATTCTAGGTGCTAAAATGGAAGGAGTGAAGGAGGAAGATGATCGGGAGAAGTTACTGCAGAAATTTGCAGTTCTGGAACCGTCAGAACACTTCGAACACCTACTTTAAGCGCTCCATGTCACATTAGGCACCTAAAGTAGGCGTTCGATGTGTCTCAATGCATCTCCGTACACTTCGAACACCTTATAAGGCGCTTCAAGTCACCTAAGGCGCCTTATGTAGGCGTTCGATGTGTCACAGCACATTCCAGAATACTTCGAACACCTCCAAAGGCGTTCAATGTCACATAAGGCGCTTCATGTAGGCGTTCGATGTATACCAACACATTCCAGAACACTTCGAACACCTAGTATAGGCGCTCCATGTCACATAAGGCGCTTCATGGAGGCGTTCTAAGTGTACTGGAAGTCTTTTTAACCCATTGGGCGCCCCATGTATGTGTGATAACTCTATTCTCTTCCTTTGATCATAAAACACAAGGGTATTTGAGGTGTACTTGAGGAATAGATGTTAAGTGTTATTAAACAAGGATAAGATTGGATCCCAAGTGAGACGGTGATATGAACGGACTTAGAAAGGTACGAGCGTGGAGTGTCTGAGGTGCAAGATCATGTACTTGATATGTAAGATATGTGTGTATGTTTACATGTTTGATATGAAGTTGCATGAGCATCCTGCATCATGACATGAACACTTTGCATTTGACATGAGAATTTCTTTGCGAAAGAACATGTGTTTACAAGAGAGGATTAAAGTTTTTGAAGAGCAAATTATGGATGTTGGTTGATCACAGGGTATAAAAGTCACACCTGTAAAAGCAGGGTAAAAAGCGTGACCTGTGAATCAACAGTAAGGTATAAAGTATTTTATGGGGCCGTGGACCTACCAGCACAGATATGAGATATATGTAATGGGGCCGTGGACCTTTCAGCATGGGGTATAAAGTTCTGTTTGCTGTGGACTGATCACCCACAGGGTATAAAGTTTTGCTATGCGAAGAATATGAAAAGTTTTGTGAAATGACACGCATAGCATATTTACGAAAGAAGTCATATGCATGGGTTCTATATGTGGTTTCAAAAGTGTACATGCATCATGCCTCACAAAGCATAAGACATGACATGCAAAGATTGACATCCATGGATGATTTGTTTATGTAGTATGTCATTTTATTTACATGTTTGTTCTCGTATTCATGTATCATTTATGTGCTTTATTTGTATTGATGAATTCTAATAAAGATACTATTTGCTAACCCGATCACCTTATTTTGGGCGATGACTTATACACTGGTGACTCGTCGTGTGTGATCCCGTAAGGTGTATAGACGGGTTACTTGCTGGCAATGTTTTCACTAAGAATCGATACTCCATCTTCTTTTTAGGTGAGTCGGAGTATGAAATGATATTTGTCAAAGATGGTAGCGAGTGGGCACCTCAATTATGCTATCGGTAGCAAGATGGATATAAACATCAATTATTAGACCAGTTTATTCTATTCCAAAAGGACGGGATAATCAGGGCCATAGGTCAGATCACGTGTCAATCATATTTTTTTGGTAGGCAGGTCAGCTAATGTTCCTGCCCTATCAGATGTAGGATCTGCAAGGAACCACTAGAAGGGAGGGTTGAATAGGTGGTGCGGAAAGTGTGGTTTTTTAAAATTTGTTTAAACCTAAACAACTCAACTTCTGAAAACAGATTCTGTTTTCAGGACCAGTTTTAAAACGTTTTTAAAACCAGGTTATAGGTCTCCAAAAATTCTGAAATTTTGAGAGAACTTAGCCTCAGATGTTATGAGGGTCTCCTAAAAATTTCAAATTAAAATTCAACCTTTAACCCCTTCAAAAACCATTGGTGATCAGATTGGGCGAATCTGCCAGAAACGGTAGACAGTTTTGAACAATTTATTTCTACTTGTGTGTAAGTCCAAATGCTCTGAAAATTTAACCACTAACTCCTTATATACTATATTTAAGTGGATTGAAACAGTATTGCAAAATTCTTTTGGGAAGTAGGTCAATTACAATCAAAGTCTCAACCTTTGCAAATCTGAAAATCAGACTGCACTAGTCTCAGAACTTTTGATGTTTGATCGACTTATACTTATCCAAAAGGGTTGAAACTTGTGCCAAATTAACCCTAGAACGTGTGACTATGTTTTTGAAAATTTTCGTGATTTTTGAAAGTCATTTACTATTTTCACAAATGCAAACAAAAAGAGTAAACTGTGGAGTAACAGAATAGTGCTATCAAAATTATAACGACATGTTACAAGGTCATAAACTGAAAATTTTCGTATCAGGTGAATACCAAAATTTCACCGACATGTCATGTACATACCATATAAAAATGGTCAGACTATATACATCAAAAATATTCAAAAATTTTGTGATCCACGTGTCATATTCAGCCACAAAGTCATACCATGTCTATATGCATCAATGACCCACAATTTAGCCTTGATTTGTGGAAAATTCAAATTCATTTTTTTGAGGCATATGACATTTTTGAACATCACCCATAGGAGCTGAAAATACACTTTATTTTATATAGATTATGTGTGACCTAATATATATTACATGTTTAAGAAGTTTGAGTTTAATCGAAGAAAAATCGAGTAATCGACGAAAGTCGAAAATTCGGTTTTCTACACTTAGGCATACATGAAAACGTTCTGGCCATGATGTCACATGTATCTAGATACTTTTACATATTCAAGACATATTAGAGTGTTCTAGAAAAATCAAACTAGGGCTGGTTGCAATTTACCATGTGTGTGAAGATTGTGCATCAGTATGTGACAAAATTTACCAAAAGAGAATTCAGCACATGTGCAGGATTACCACATGCCTATTTCATACTTGTTGGAGCCTATGTGGAGCTTATTTGGTACTTTGATTGGTGGAGGATAAGCCACACATTATTGGTGACATTGAAGAGGGCAACACACAAGGAAATATTTTTATTAAACCACATGCTGAAAATTTCAGTCGTGGACAAAAAGTGGACAATTTTTTACCTTAATTTTGCTCCAATTTTCTTCCAAAAATGTGGGGGAATCATACAATGATTAATTGAAAATTAACCACCTTGATTTTAAGCATGTGTTTCAGATTTTTTTTATGGAATTTCGAGCTCATTTATGGAGAGCCAAGGTGGATAAGCAATGGCATATCAAGAAGTGACAGCTAGGCAAAGACAAGTCATTCATCCAATCATATTGCACCAAGTAAGCTAAGTTGTGTCATCATTTACACAAAGAAATCTTCCAATGGTATTCAAGATAATTTTCAAGGAAGACTCTAACCCTAGGGGGCAGCCAGCACACTATAGAAAAGGACAAGATGGTGCAAGACAAGGCTAAGCAAAAATTGATGTTCTTACATGTTCAAAAAAACAAGACTACTCTCTTCTTCTTCTTCCGTTCTTTCTCTTCTTCTTAGCCTCAAGCCTATCATTCATATATTCCACATATTACAAAGTCTTTGATTATACCACCTACACTTGTTCATTTCTTGTAAGAGGTTGATCAAGGTGTGATCAAACCTTCATTCGATCGGTGGTGGTGTTTGTGATTGGTTTGTTTGATTGTAAAAGGGTGGAGTTGGTGTTTAACTCCAGTCACCCTTGTGGTAAGGTGTTTTTGTGTTTAGTGAAAACTGAGGAAGCTGTCCTCGAAGACTGGAGTAGGTTGTTTTAGCCAAACCAGTATAAAATTCTCTGTGTTCTTACTTTTTAGCACATTACTTTCAGTTTTCAGTTTTATGCATCATTTTCATTAGCACGGTAAAAATAGCAAATGATTTTTAAAAAGCACAAAATTTTTCAGAAACATAGCCACACATCCTAGCTTTCATTTGGCATAAGTTTCACCTTATTTGAATAAGTATAAGTCAGTCAAACGTTAATTGTTCTGAGACTAGTGCAATCTGATTTTCAGACTTGCAAAGGTTGAGAACATTAATGTATTTGACATACATACCAAGGGAATTTTGAAAAACTGTTTTGACCCATTAAAGTACATATCGTGAAGGTCTTACCATATAATTTCAGTAATCGGAATAAATTTTTCATTTTGGAGTACAGTTTGTGGTAGATTTGCGCAATCTGTACAAAAACATGTTTTCAAGGGGTTAGGCTTGGAATTTTAATTTGAAATTTTTGTGAGACACTCACAACATCTGAGAACACATTCTCACCAAATGACATATTTTTTGGAGGTCGATAACCATGTCTTCTAGATTAAACAAATCAGGATCTGAAAACAGAAATTGTTTTCAGAAGTGAGTTTTTTGGTCCAAAAGTTTTAAAAACCGAATTTTCTGCACTCACTATTCAATTCCCCCCTTTTCTAGTAGTGTTATACAGGTCTTACAAGTTTTATCAGAGGACAGGTACACTCACTACAAGAGGTCCAATGATCTTTGTGAGATGGCATCCACTAGTTATAAAACCGAGCAAGAAGGAATGTCAAGCATAAGGCCTCCTCTTTTCGACGGTGAGTCTTGGAAACTTAGAACGAAACTTTTCTATATTGGTTATTGATATAGACTTATGGTCTATCATAGAAGACGGTCCTTTTATTCCGTCTAAAATAACTACGATTGATGGTGTTACATTAGAAGTCGTAAAACCTAAGCAAGAGTATATCGCAGAAGATAAAAAAAGAGATTGAGTATGAATGCTAAGGCTATGCAACTTCTTTTAAATGGCCTAACTAAAAGTGAATCAAGTTATGTGTCAAATTATCTGGTGTCCAAGAGATGTAGAGGATTCTTCAAATGAAACATGAAGGTACTAGTCAAGTTAAAGAGTCCAAAATAAACATGCTTTTGTCTACTCTTGCGTCTTTCAAGTTATTACCAAACAAATCTATTGTTGATATGGATTTACGCTTGACTAACATTTACAACTCCCTTGAGTCCCTTGGAAAAACGTTTTCTACAGAGGAAAAGGTATAAAAAATATTAAGAAGCCTCCCATCCAAATGGGATCCCAAAGTCACGACGATCGAAGAAAGTAAGGAAACAAGACCAATAAAAATGAAGGAACTAATCGGATTATTAAAGGTATATGAAAACAAACTCACTCTAAGAAATTCTGAATCTACTTTTAAACAAGATAAGGTTATAGCGTTTAAATCAAATGAATACATCTCTACCTCTTATGATTGCGTAGATGATATTGATACGGATTCCGATAATGATGATCTAATCACGATGTTGAGAAATATGTTTGGATAATTTTCAAAGTCATGATTTTAAGTGATGAATATTTAAAAATGTCACACATGGTGTTATATGTGATTAAAAGTTGAATAAGTTGAACAAGTTGACATCGATCTCTAAACCTAAGACACATCGATCGATCAATGTACATCGAACTCTCACTTCGATCGATCGATGTAGGTCAGAGACAAAACCTGAACCTTTATGTGAGACATCGATCTATGAAGCTGAGGTACTTCGATCGATCGATGTCTAGAGTTTTTAGAAATAATTTTCTAAAATGTGATAAAATGGTTGTTTTCATTTGTACATGATTTATATATGCTCATTATGTGCTTATTATGTGTTTTTGGTGATTATTATTGTCTTGTGACTAACGTGCCTTGGAAGTTTCTATAACTTACCAAAAAGGGCAAAATTGGTATTTTAAGTTTTGTAGGAACATCATATGGTGAAAAATATTTCAAGTGCATATTATTATCCTGGTTATCATGACAAAGGTGGTATTGTGATTATTTTTGACCATCGGGGGCATTTCTGGAGTTTTCTCACAGCAGGGGTATTTTGGTCATTTTAACCCCAACGGTATTTTTGGTATTTTCACTCAAGGAATCTCTTGAGCATATTATTATCTTCATTTTGGAGCTGTGTTATTATTATTTTGAAGATTATATGGTGATCTTATATCTTATTCTCTCAACCGATGATATTATTGACTATAGCTGGATATGTGACGATTTGAGATGTCACATTCTATTTTTTCTTGAAGACCCTCTTATATATGTTATAAGAGGATATTAATCATCATCTTTTAGAGATTACAAGGTGTCCTTGGTGCAAGATTCATCACAATATGTAAAGGAGAAGAAAGTATGAATTTTGGTGTTATATGTTGACATAATCTTGTCAACACTTATTCATTATTTTTTATTCACAAAATATGAGTTGGTATACATACATACAACATCAAAAACGTCCATAAACAGGTGGAGAAGGTGGTATTCTCATTTTATGACTTTTGGGCAAGTGGACAATTCAAAAACAAACTAGTTGGCAAAAGCTGTCAACTTGAAATTTCAAATTTGAAGTTAATGGAGACAAGGTTGTTGGAGATGATTATGGAGGTGCTTTAATTCAAAATTCTCAGCCATCACATGGTCTAAAAGTTGGAGAGAATGTGCCATCCATTCACACTATAAATAGGAGGCAAGGTGAAGAAGAGAAGACACACACTTGAAAGCAAAAATTGAAGATTGTTGTCTTGCTATTCTCTTCTCATATTTTCGTTCATACTTTGTGTAGCTAAGGTGTTCCATTTCTAGTTGTTGTCCAGCTACACTATACACACCTTCTTGTGTCTTATTTGTAAGATTGATTAGCCAAATCTATAAGGCTACATCAATAGGTGATAGAGGTGTTGCAACCAAAAGTTGCATAAAGGTGTTCATCCAAGTCTTGAATAGGGTTGGTGTTTAACCCAAGGATCAAGCTTGGTTCTTGCTGTAATTTGGTTCATACCATAGTGAAATCCAAGGAAATGTGTTCCTTAGGACTGGAGTAGGTCACATTGACCGAACCAGGATAAATTCTCGGTGTTCTTCTCTTGTTTCTTTATTTCTGTTTTCTGCCCGTTTTTGACTGCAGTTTTCACACAACTTCTCACAATTTGAAAAAATATCTAAACACTTTCAAAATTCGTGATTTTTGGTGGAGTTATACTTCAGACTGTTAGCTTTCATTTTCAACAAGAATCACTTGATTTGAGCAAGGGAAAGTTAGTCTTTCAGTCTTTGCAAGATAACTGCTCCAATCTGGATGCAATCTAATCAGTTTTGAGAAAACTTAAATTCTGTATTTTTCAAGAGTTGGTTAAGGTCAGGGCCTTTTAGAAAATTCATCTACACATCCTAAGGAGTGTTTTGATATAAAGATCAACCTTTTTGGTTGAGTATTCAAAGAGAAACACGTTTTGCAAAATCAGCAACATTCTGTCCAATTCTGTCCAGATTGACCATCTGAATCTTTTTATTTATTTGAAGGGTCAAACGATCTTATGTTTATCTGATTTTTGGATAGAGTCTTGTTAACTCATTGAAGTTAAATTCTGGAAATTGTCATAATTTTTGGAGTTGTGTACAATTATTTGTGAATTTTTGAAAAACGGGTACTGAATCTGAGGTGGTTTCAGATTCTGTTTTCAAAGGGGATTTTAACAAAGGGTTGTAGTGTAATTTCCGCTAACCACTATTCACCCCCCTCTAGTGGTGTTTATTGCAGGTGCACGGTCCAACATTTGGTATCAGAGCCAGACCAACACTACTCAAAAGAAGCAAGATTCAACACCATGCAAGGCCAAGAAACGACGATTCATTATATACTGCTTGTCTCAAATCCAAGGTACATACTATGGCTATTGTTTCTCACAAAGGTGAGTTGGAAGGTATGTCTACACAACGCTCTCCTCTTTTTGATGGCAATAATTTTGTTCATTGGAAACTAAGAATGAGGCTATTCTTAATGGCTATAGACATTGATTTATGGTCTATAGTTGAAGATGGGCCATACATTCCAACGAAAGTTACACAAGTTAGTGAAGTAACTCAAGAAGTTGAAAAATGTAAAAGTGAATGGTCATCAGATGATAAAAAGAAAATGTCCATGAATGCTAAAGCTATACAATTACTTTTGAATGGACTTACAACTTCTGAAGCAGGATATGTGTCAAATTGCACAAGCGCACACGAACATGTGGAAATCACTTGTATTAAAGCATGAAGGTACTAGTGGTGTTAAAGAGTCAAAAATAAACATGCTTATGACTGAATTAGAGACTTTCAAAATGTTGGCAAACGAATCCATAACATCTATGGATTTGAGGATTACTAATATTTTCAATGCCCTTGAAGCTTTAGGAAAGTCATTTTCAAACAGTGACAAGGTTCAAAAGGTGTTACGAAGTCTTCCTGCTGAATGGGATCCAAAGGTGATGGCAATCGAAGAAACAAAGTCAATTACTAAGATGGATGAATTAATAGGATCACTCAAAGTATACGAGGTAAAATTGAATCAAAGAAAATCTGAATTATCAAAGATGTCAAGTAAGTCTGTTGCTTTCAAATCATCTGAGTCATCTCATAGAAACAATGATGAAAGTAATAGTGATAGTGAATTAGATGATGATTTAATATTAATAGCTAGAAAACTTAGAAAGTTTTTCAAACGGCCTAATCGAAATAGACAACAGTCTTCTTCATCCTCTTCTCAACCAAAGAAAAATAATTTTAATAATAACAAGTGGAATAATAGAGAATTAAAATGCTATGAATGTGGTCAAAAAGGACACATTTCTTACAATTGTACGGAAAAGAAAAATAATAATAACAATAATAAGCAAGTCAAAGACAAGGAGCCTCAATGGTCCAAAACAAAGGAGCCAAATGTAAGAAAAGGCAAACGAGCAATGAAGGCGAGCACATGGAGCGACTCATCTGACTCAGAATCCGAAACTGAGGAAGCTCAAGTCTGCTTCGTATCCAACGAGGTATGTTCTTCTTCTGATAGTGATTCCGATAGTGACATGACATTTGATGAAATGTATGAAGAATTCTTAAGAATGCATGCTCACTGTAAGAGGCTCTCTAAAGAAAAGAAGAAACTAGTTGAAGAAAATGACAAGTTGAAGACGTCCAACTTGGAATTCTCCGATCAACTAGAATCACTTAAACAAGAGTCTACTAATACTCTTAATTCTTTAGAGAATAAAATTGAATCATATAGGAAAGATGAACAAAAGTTACAAATGGAAAATAAAATGTTAAAATCCAAGTTAGAAAGTTGTGAAAATGAAATAGTACAACTTAAGTCTTCTAAATTTACCTTAGAAAAAATGATAGAACAATTTAAATCTGGTGCAAATATGTTAGATACACTTATATCATCACAAAAGTATGGAAATGATAAAACTGGATTGGGATATAAAGAAGAAGATAAAAAATTAGATAAAAAGACTAAGTTTGTATCATCAACTACGAAACAACCTTATAAAGTTATAAAAACAAACTTGTCTGCTAAATCTTCTTCTACTCCTTCTTCTTCTTATTCAAAGATAAAAATGCAGCATTCACCCATAAAAACACATACGCATAACTATACATCTAGGCCAAACTTTGCATCTAGACAATCTAGAAATTATGCCTACATGTATACAAATGCAACTAGACCAAATAAAATGCATACAACTTATTATGAACCTAAATATAGGCAACACTCTTATAAGTCTTATAGAAATGCCTACAAACACACTTATATAGCGCCATATAAGAAACAAAATCGCATGCCTTATGCACATTATAAAATTCGGCCATCCTATAATGATTATCAACCATGGCACAACATGTATAACAATGTATCTTCACTTATGTGGAATAATCATGCATATGCTAATTCTTCTTATTTTCCAAATTATAACAATGCTAAAAATGTGCCTAGAAGGTATATTCAAGTTTGGATACCTAAGGGATATCTAAACAAGAATAGTGCCCCTAACATTCAAGGACCCAAATAAAGGGTACCTAAAACTTTGTCTCCATTGTAGGAAAATTGTAAAGAGTACAAGAAGGAGACAAAGTCAAAGAATCTAAAAACCAAGTGGTTTTTAGATAGCGGGTGTTCAAGGCACATGACGGGCAACCCCAAAATATTCACCGAACTGGAACAAATCGATAATGGAGGAAAGGTGACATTCGGTGACAACAACCAAGGCAAGGTTATTGGAAAAGGAACAATTGGGGACCCTAACACATTTCAAATACGAAATGTGTTGTTAGTAAGCAATCTTTCTTACAATTTATTAAGTATTTCGCAACTTATAGATTTTGGTTATCATGTCTCTTTTCTTCCTAATTGTTGTGATATAATAAATGAAAAAGGAGAAATTGTAATAAAAGGAAATAGGGATGGTAACATTTACACACTATCACTAAATAACATATTAAATGCTAGGATTAAGTGTTTAGTATCACATGACTTAGATGTGAACTTATGGCATAGACGACTAGGCCATATAGGAGTTTCAACCATAGAAAGATTATCTAAGAAGAATCTAATTAGAGGAATGCCTAAGTTAGACTTACATAATTTTCAATTATGTGAAACATGTATTAAAGGAAAACATATAAAAGAGACAATGAAATCAAAACATGAAGTGAGTACTAGTCATGTACTAGAACTGCTTCACTTAGACTTATTTGGTCCAAGTAGGAAAAGAAGTCTAGGTGGACACTACTATGTGTGTGTCATAGTAGATGATTACTCACGATACACATGGAAATTGTTCTTAACGCACAAAGACGATGCTCCATTGGTAATCGAAAATCTTATTAAGCAACTTGAAAATCTTTATGAAGAAAATGTTAAAAGAATTAGAAGTGATAGAGGTGGAGAATTTAAAAACAAAGATATAATTAAGTTTTGTGAATTACATGGAATAAAACATGAATTCTCACCACCAAGAACACCACAACTCAATGGAGTTGTTGAACGTAAAAATAGAACACTACAAGAAATAGCTAGAACTATGTTGTGTGAAAACAAAGTACCTAGATATTTGTGGGCTGAAGCTGTTAGTTGTGCATGTTATATAATAAATAGGCTTTCTATTAGAAAGAAATTAAATAAAACACCATATGAGTTATTGAATAATAGACAACCTAAGGTAGATTATCTTAGAGTATTTGGGTGTAAATGTTTCGTACTTAATACCAAAGATAATCTAGATAAATTTGAACAAAAGTCTATTGAATGCATATTTGTTGGATATTCAACTAACTCAAAGGCATATAGGTGTTATAATCATGCATCTAGAAAAAAAATTGAATCTATACATGTGAAATTCAATGAGAATGCATATTTTGATGTAAGTGATAAAAGGAAACAAGAGAATAATGTTGAAAATATGTTTGATGATGATGATATATTACTTGAGCCTGTTCATGATCATCTAGAACCAACTTCCCCTGAACAAGATGTGCATGAACCTTTAGGTGAAATAAATCAAGAAATTTTACAATTGGAAGATAATCTATCTAACTTACAGGATGTTCCAATTGTATATGAAAATGTTCACACGAATGAAACATTTGAACTAGAAGAAGGTGAACCTAGTCAACTTAGGAATTGGTGGCTTATGGAAGATAAACATAAACACCCTAAAGAGCTAATCATTGGTGATCCAAGTGTTGGGGTTAGAACACGTAGAAACATAAGTCAAGCTGAAGGGCATATCTTAATATCACACTTAGAACCTAAAAATATTAAGGAAGCCTTAGGCGATTTATCATGGATAGATGCCATGCATGAGGAGTTAAACCAATTTATCCGAAATAATGTATGGGACTTAGTGCCTAAACCTGAAAATAAATCTATAATAGGAACAAAATGGATATTTAGAAACAAAATGGATGAACAAGGAAACATCACAAGAAATAAAGCTAGACTAGTCGCACAAGGTTATAATCAACAAGAAGGTATAGATTATGAAGAAACCTTTGCACCCGTTGCACGACTAGAAGCAATTAGATTGTTACTTGCGATTGCAAGTCTAAGCAATATTAAGCTCTTCCAAATGGATGTCAAGAGTGCATTCTTGAATGGATACCTTCAAGAAGAGGTGTTTGTCAAACAACCCCCTGGATTCGAAGATTCAAAGAATCCTAACCATGTTTACAAGCTTAAGAAAGCTCTATATGGTTTGAAACAAGCTCCAAGAGCTTGGTATAATAGATTTGCGAACTTTCTTATTGCAAATAATTATCAAAGGGGAACAATAGACAACACATTATTTCTAAGACGAAAAGATAATGATTTGTTAATAGTTCAAATCTATGTAGATGATATAATCTTTGGTTCAACAAACCCTACCTTAGTAAAAGACTTCGAAGAATGTATGAAGTCAGAGTTTGAAATGTCAATGGTAGGAGAGTTGAATTATTTCTTAGGACTTCAAATCAAACAAACCCCTCAAGGAATTCACATTAGCCAACTTAAGTATGTCAATGATATGATTAAGAAGTTTGGCTTTGAAGAGTTGAAACCTACAACTATCCCTATGAGTGTTAGTACCAAACTTGATAAGGATGAAAATTGTAAACCTTTTGATGACACACTTTATAGGTCTATGATTGGCTCATTGTTATACTTAACTGCGTCAAGACCTGATATTATGTTTAGTGTGTGTATGTGTGCTAGGTTTCAATCTTGTCCTAAGGTATCACATTACAATGCAGTGAAAAAGATCTTTAGATATCTTAAGCATACACCTCACTTAGGACTGTGGTATGATAGAAACGCTAAGTTGGAATTACACGCATATAGTGATGCTGATTATGGTGGTTGCAGGTTAGATAGAAAATCCACTAGCGGTACAGGTCAATTCATAGGAACCAATTTGATCTCTTGGTTTTCTAAAAAGCAAGCTAGTGTAGCTCTTTCTACCACTGAAGCCGAGTATATCGCTTTGAGTTTATGTACTACCCAAATACTTTGGCTTAAACAGCAACTTAGTGATTTTGGCATTAAAATGAATAAGATTTCAATTTTCTGCGATAGCACAAGTGCAATCAATCTTTCACGGAATCCGGTGCTTCATTCTAAGGCGAAACACATTGAGGTGCGATATCACTTTCTTCGTGATCATGTTCAAAATGAGGATATAGTGATAAACCACATAAGAACTGATCATCAAATCGCTGACATCTTCACCAAACCCCTTAATCAAGCCACTTTTGAAAACTTACGAGCCAAATTAGGAATGATGACTTACGATACCATTGTATAGTTCTATCTTTTGCATGATTTGCAAAATAAAGGGGGAGATAGAATAAGAACATGATTTTAGTTGGTAAGTCATGTTTTAGTTGGTAAGTCATGATGAATCATATGCTAAGTTTTTATTGGTATAAATTTTGGAGCATAGGTTAAGGGGGAGAGTATGAGTTGAGGGGGAGCAGCATACTATTTAAACGTTGAAAACATAGTTGAAAACATTTGGTTAAACATTTGGTTAAACTTTTGGTTATAAGTTGTGACATTAAAATCATGTTAGGTTATTTTGAAAATCATCCAAAAGGGGGAGAATATTGAGAAATATGTTTGGATAATTTTCAAAGTCATGATTTTAAGTGATGAATATTTAAAAATGTCACACATGGTGTTATATGTGATTAAAAGTTGAATAAGTTGAACAAGTTGACATCGATCTCTAAACCTAAGACACATCGATCGATCAATGTACATCGAACTCTCACTTCAATCGATCGATGTAGGTCAGAGACAAAACCTGAACCTTTATGTGAGACATCGATCTATGAAGCTGAGGTACTTCGATCGATCGATGTCTAGAATTTTTAGAAATAATTTTCGAAAATGTGATAAAATGGTTGTTTTCATTTGTACATGATTTATATATGCTCATTATGTGCTTATTATGTGTTTTTGGTGATTATTATTGTCTTGTGACTAACGTGCCTTGGAAGTTTCTACAACTTACCAAGAAGGGCAAAATTGGTATTTTAAGTTTTGTAGGAACATCATATGGTGAAAAATATTTCAAGTGCATATTATTATCTTGGTTATCATGACAAAGGTGGTATTGTGATTATTTTTGACCATCGGGGGCATTTCTGGAGTTTTCTCACACCAGGGGTATTTTGGTCATTTTAACCCCAAGGGTATTTTTGGTATTTTCACTCAAGGAATCTCTTGAGCATATTATTATCTTCATTATGGAGCTGTGTTATTATTATTTTGAAGATTATATGGTGATCTTATATCTTATTCTCTCAACCGATGATATTATTGACTATAGCTGGATATGTGACGATTTGAGATGTCACATTCTATTTTTTCTTGAAGACCCTCTTATATATGTTATAAGAGGATATTAATCATCATCTTTTAGAGATTACAAGGTGTCCTTGGTGCAAGATTCATCACAATATGTAAAGGAGAAGAAAGTATGAATTTTGGTGTTATATGTTGACATAATCTTGTCAACACTTATTCATTATTTTGTATTCGCAAAATATGAGTTGGTATACATACATACAACATCAAAAACGTCCATAAACAGGTGGAGAAGGTGGTATTCTCATTTTATGACTTTTGGGCAAGTGGACAATTCAAAAACAAGCTAGTTGGCAAAAGTTGTCAACTTGAAATTTCAAATTTGAAGTTAATGGAGACAAGGTTGTTGGAGATGATTATGGAGGTGCTTTAATTCGAAATTCTCAGCCATCACATGGTCTAAAAGTTGGAGAGAATATGTCATCCATTCACACTATAAATAGGAAGCAAGGTGAAGAAGAGAAGACACACACTTGAAAGCAAAAATTGAAAATTGTTGTCTTGCTATTCTCTTCTCATATTTTCGTTCATACTTTGTGTAGCTAAGGTGTTCCATTTCTAGTTGTTGTCCAGCTACACTATACACACCTTCTTGTGTCTTATTTGTAAGATTGATTAGCCAAATCTATAAGGCTACATCAATAGGTGATAGCGGTGTTGCAAACAAGAGTTGCATAAAGGTGTTCATCCAAGTCTTGAATAGGGTTGGTGTTTAACCCAAGGATCAAGCTTGGTTCTTGCTGTAATTTGGTTCATACCATAGTGAAATCCAAGGAAAGGTGTTCCTTGGGACTGGAGTAGGTCACATTGACCGAACCAGGATAAATTCTCGGTGTTCTTCTCTTGTTTCTTTATTTCTGTTTTCTGCCCGTTTTTGACTGCAGTTTTCACACAACTTCTCACAATTTGAAAAAATATCTAAACACTTTCAAAATTCGTGATTTTTGGTGGAGTTATACTTCAGACTGTTAGCTTTCATTTGCAACAAGAATCACTTGATTTGAGCAAGGGAAAGTTAGTCTTTCAGTCTTTGCAAGATAACTGCTCCAATCTGGATGCAATCTGACCAGTTTTGAGAAAACTTAAATTCTGTATTTTTCAAGAGTTGGTTAAGGTCAGGACCTTTTGGAAACTTCATCTACACATCCTAAGGAGTGTTTTGATATAAAGATCAACCTTTTTGGTTGAGTATTCAAAGAGAAACACGTTTTGCAAAATCAGCAACATTCTGTCCAATTCTGTCCAGATTGACCATCTGAATCTTTTTATTTATTTGAAGGGCCTACGATCTTATTTTTGTCTGATTTTTGGATAGAGTCTTGTTAACTCATTGAAGTTAAATTCTGGAAATTTTCATAATTTTTGGAGTTGTGTACAATTATTTGTGAATTTTTGAAAAACGGGTACTGAATTTGAGGTGGTTTCAGATTCTGTTTTCAAAGGGGATTTTAACAAAGGGTTGTAGTGTAATTTCCGCTAACCACTATTCACCCCCCCTCTAGTGGTGTTTATTGCAGGTGCATGGTCCAACAGTTGGCTAAAAACTTAAGAAAGATCATGAGAAAGTCATTAAAGAAAAAACTAAGGATGTTTCAACGAAGAGAAATAAAAATAAAAATAACGATAAAGATATAAAATGCTATGAATGTGGAAGACTTGGACACCTATCATATGACTGCCCGAACAAGGACAAACAAATAAATAGAAACCGTGACAAGGATTGGATCAAATCTAGACCCATCTCAGAACCTAAGCAAAGGAATACAAGAAGAGCTCTCAAAGCTTCCACATGGAGTGACTCATCCGATTCAGAAACTGAAAGAACTGAAGAAGAAATGGCACAAGTATGCTTTGCATCCAAAGCATCTAACGAGGTATCTTCTGACTCTGATTCTGATTCCGAACCCTCTTATGATGATTTATTTCGTCAATATTTTAAACTGCATAAATTCACAAAGACCCTTGCAAAAGAAAAGAAAAGGTTAATTGAAGACAAGAAGTTGTTAGAATCTTTAAACACGAACCTTGTATCTCAATTAAACGATTCAAAATAAGAGTCGTCTTGTATAATTAACGCATTAAAATCAGAGGACTCGTCATTAACATCAGAAAATAATGAAATAAAATCCGAGATTTCAAATTTAAAATCAAGAAGTACGGATTTGGAAAAGGCAGTAAAACAATGCGATAGATGAACTTGAATGTTAGATTGTCTCATATCTTCACAAAAACATGAAACTGACAAAATCGGATTATGGTATATTGAAGATAATCAGGTACAAAATAAATCTACAAATTTTGTTTTAACTTCATCTAAGCGACAACATGTATTTAAAACGATCGTAAAGCCTAAGAAGGCGACAATACAATATAGCGAGCCCCACGTTGCTTCTCATCGTACTACTTCTTTTTCATCATATGGAAAATATAATAATGTACCATATAGATATGATAGAAAGCCATTGATGCATATGCAACATTCATATTCATACAAATCCATCTAGATCACGCAGCGTGCATACAAACCGAAATACATATCTAAAATATATTATATTGCTTCTTCATCTCTCTTTTTACCTTTTGTAAGACCAACAAAGGTCACCCAAGTTTGGGTTCCAAAAGGTACTCTTGCAAAGGGTTAAATTAATGACCCTTAAGAACGCACTAGAAATGCATGATTTTCTGTTATAAATTGCTCATTCTTTCCATTGCTACTAATTATTTTGATGAGATTTACAAAATAAATGGAGAGAGAAAAGCATGATTTAAGGGGGGAGAGAGATAAAGCACGATATTATGAAATTCAAATTTCTTACGCATAATTATAGGGAGAGCGATCACATTTAAATCATGGATAAATGTTATTTTGCAAATCATCAAAAGGGGGAGATTGTTGAGAAATCGGAGTGTGAGTGATTTGAAAATGCATGATTTAAATGTTACGTGTTTATGAAATGCATGAAATAAGTGTTACTTGATATATGCAGGTAATAAAAATGCTTTATTATTTATATATAATGTTATTATACTAACGTGCCATGGAGCGTTGAAGCTTACATCATATGACAAACATTTATTGTCTTTATACTATTTTCAGGTGCCATGATTAACGAACTAACTAGTTCATTAAATGAAGACACATTTGGAGAGAGCTATATGGCAACAAACTTGAAATGGAAAGTCTCCGCATCACCATACCTTAATATACATGCCGCATACACATACTATATATCCATATTTTTTCATAAAACAAACTATATACTTATGTTCAGACGTTTCACCAACACGTCATATATATTATACACGTACATCGACGTCACACCACTATATACACCTCATATTTATGAGTATATACAGGTCTTGTATCATATATTACAAGTTATAGTGCTATCAAAATTATAACATGTTACAAGGTCATAAACCAAAAATTGTTGTATCGGGTGACTACCAAAACTTCACCGACATGTCACGTACTTAGCATATAAGGATGGTCAGCTTATATACATCAAAAATATTCAAAAATATCGTGATCCACATGTCATATTCAACCACGAAGTCATACCATGTCTACACACATCAATCACCCACAATTTAGCCTTAATTTGTTGAAAATTCAAACTCATTTTTTAAGGCATATGGCATTTTTGAACATCAGCCGTAGGAGCTGAAAATACACTTTATTTTATTTAGATTATGTGTGATCTAATATATATTACATGTCTAAGAAGTTTGAGTTTAATCAGAGAAAAATCGCGTAATCGACGAAATTCGAAATTTGGTTTTCTACACTTAGGCATACATGAAAACGTTTTGGCCTTGATGTCACATGTATCTAGACACTTTTTACATATTCAAGACATATTAGAGTGTTCTAGACCTACTAATGTCATAGAAGTACGAAGTTTCTTAGGTCTAACGGGGTATTATAGGAAGTTTGTCGAGGGATTCTCAAGCATAGCAGTGCCTTTCAGTCGCCTTACTCAAAAGAAGTCCAAGTTTGAGTGGACGGCGGAATGCGAGCAAAGCTTCATGGAGCTTAAGAAGAGATTAATCACATCTCCAGTATTGGCTCAACCCTCCGGGAATGGTGGTTTTGTGATTTATAGCGATGCATCGAAGAATGGTTTAGGTACGTAAACTGTAGCATAAGGTTATGATTTTGTATACCAATTAAGTTTAGTCTAATACCTTGTTTTTAGGTTGTGTTTTGATGCAAAACGAGTGAGTCATCCATATGCCTCAAGGCAGCTAAAGTCTTATGAGCAAAACTGTCTGACGCACGATCTTGAACTCGTCGTAGTTGTGTTCGCCTTGAAGATCTGGTGGCATTACTTATACGGGGAAAAGTGCGCATTATTCACGAACCATAAGAGCTTAAAGTATCTATTCTCTCAGAAAGAATTAAACATAAGGCAACGGAGATGGTTGGAGTTGCTAAAAGATTACGATTTGACCATTCATTACCACCTGAGAAAGGCTAACAAAGTGGCGGATACATAAGCAGGAAATCAAGCCATGCACGGCAATCACCACTGGAAAGAGAAATAGAGGAATTTGGTTTGGATTTGGTGCAATGAATGTTTTGACGATTTTGACCATCACACCAAGTCTAGTTGATCGGGTAAAAGAGGCTCAGAGAAACGATAAGGCCCTGGGTGAGACTTCTGAAAGGATGAAGCATAACCAAGTTGAAGGATTTCAGATCAAAGAGGACGGGAGCCTATGGTTCAGAGGAAGATTGTGTGTGCCTGATGTAGATGAACTTAGAAGGAAAATCTTGCAAGAAGCTCACAGCTCAAGGTTATCAATACACCCTGGTAGCACCAAGATGTACAGAGATTTCAAGCAAAATTATTGGTGGTCCAGAATGAAAAGACATATTGCGGAGTTTATAGAGAGATGTTTAGTTTGTTAACAAGTCAAGGCGGAACACCAACGGCCTGGCAGATTACTGATGCCGTTAGAGATTCCAGAATGGAAATGGAAACATGTCACGATGGATTTCATAGCGGGTTTACCAAAGACACGAAATGGACATGATATGATTTGGATCATTGTGGATCGTTTAACCAAGTCTGCATATTTCCTACCCATCTCAAGTGAATCGTCTCTTGACAAGTTGATAAATTTATATATGGATAATATCATCAGCTTGCATGGTGTTCCAGTGAGTATAGTGTTCGACCGAGATCCATGATTTACTTCTAAGTTCTGGACAACATTTGAGAAAACCGTGGGCACGAAGTTAAGATCGAGTACAACATATCATCCCTAAATCGATGGACAGTCTGAACGGACTATTCAGACTATAGAAGATATCTTAAGGGCTTGCGTTTTGGACCTCAAAGGGAGCTAGGATGGAATGGTGAAGTTAATTAAATTCTCTTATAATAAAAGTCACCATAACGCCATTGACATAGCTCCTTTTGAAGCGTTATATGGAAGCAAGTGTAGGTCCCTGGTTTACTGGGATGAAGTCGGCGTGAGGACCATCACCGGACATAGATAGATTTCTGATCATTCTCGTCTAAGTTGGAAGACTTGATGTTTGTTATTTTGTAATAAAGGATATGTTAGACAGTTAATCGAATACTTTTTCTTTCCGCTGTATTTCATTTGGTTACATTGAGGTTAATGAAGGTTTAAATTTTACGACGTTTTTGCTGATTTATCTTACGTCTTGGATGACGTATGCTTGATCTGCTTTGATGTTTCGTAGTCCTCGTAGTAGACTATGGCGGTTGCACTGGTACCGATGTTTAGTATCGGGTCGGGGCGCTACACATTGCTTCTCCTGCTAGACCCAGGAAGGATGCAGAGTCCAGTAGAGTTGTCTCTCCGACGGGTTTGCTACCGAAGCAAGGAGGTTCTGCTATTGCTCCGGCGATTATGGAACCGCTTGCTCCGCAGGGGATTCCCATTTTTTATTTAAGTTTTGGGGTGGTGTATAGTGGCAGGGCGGAGGTTCTGCTATTGCTCATTGTAATTGTAATTGTAGGGCAGAAAAGGGGCGTTGTAGAATGGAAAAAGGGCGCTGACTGCTTTTAATCCGGAAGGGAGAGAAGGGCATTATTTAATTTGTCCAATTTTGCTGCCAAAGGAATGAATAGTATGCACCATTGTATAATCCAAGTAATTTGATAATTGTGCCCTTCAAACATGTCATGTATGAGCATATTTCTCAATTGGTTGCATGCTAACTTCGTGGCAGGGTCTTGCCAGCCAGGATTTGTACATTATAAGCTCCGGAAGGAGATGTATCTGAGATACGATACGGGCCTTCCCATTTGGGATCAAGACTTCCAGAGGGAGCGACGTGGTTCACGGTGTTTTTAAGCAGCACAAGGTCTCCCACCTGATAGGCCCTCAGCCGTACTCGGGAGTTATAATATTGAGCAATTTGATTCTTGTATTGCACCATCTGAATATAGGCCATATCTCTTTTTTCCTCTAAGCCATCCAAGTTAAAAAGTAGGCCCTGATCATTGGTTAGCTTGGAGAAATGCATCACCCAAGCAAAATACGAGCCTATCTAGCCGGAACGACGGCCTCCATGCCATATATACTAAGGAAAACGGTGTTTCTTTAGTTAAAGTCGATGGTGTGGCCCGATAGACCCATAAGACACTGGGGAGTTCGTCCACCCAGCCTGCTCCAGCCCGACTGAGGTGTTTTCGAAAGCCATCCTTTAGATTTCGGTTGGCGAGTTCGACTTTACTGTTTGCCTGTGGCTGAGCTACCGAGGTGACGTGCTGCTGTATATGGAGCTCAGCACACCAACCTTTTAAGGGATCTTTGGCAAACTGCTTCTCCTTTTCTGATATCAATACTTTGGACAGACCGAAACGATAGATAATATTTCTCCAGAGGAATTTCTTTACTTGGTTTCCTGTTATAGTAGCCAGCTGCTCTGCTTTAACCCATTTGGTGAAGTAATCTATAGCAACGAGTAGGTATTTGACTTACCCTATAGCTCGTGGCAACGGTCCTACAAGCTCAATTCCCTACTAAACAAAGGGCCAAGGGCTGAGGACTAGCAATCATGTCCTGACTGGGGAGATTGGACAAAGGAGCATGGAGTTGGCAGGATTGACGTTTTTTGACCAGGTCCATGGCGTCGCACTAAAAAGTAGGCCAATAATAACCGGCCAAATAGCATTTTTGAGCCAACGATTGCGACCCTGAGTGATTTCTGCAAATTCCCATGCGCATTTCTTGAAGAATATAATCTCCTTCCTCTTCACTGACATATTTTAACTAAGGCTGCGAAAAAGATTTTATGTATAAGTGTTCATTAAAAAGGCGTACCTAGATGCTTTAATGCACAACCTTCTGGATGTGCGTTTATCTTGGGGTTGGATGTCATTCTTCGGAAAATTGATTATCTCATCCATCCATGCGCCCTGGTAGATGGTCTGAAGTACCTCGGCTGCATCATATGCGTGATGTTTTACCAGCTCTAGTACAATCTTTTTTCTAAGAGCTACTGGGGTTGACAAAGCCAAGCAAGAAAGTGCGTCGGCTCATTTGTTGGCCAACTTTGGAATGTGCTCAATGGAGAAAAATTCAAACATCTGCCTAAGGTTCCTAACTCTTGCTAGGTACCGCTTCATATGATCCTCCTTGGCCTCATAGTCTCGTTGACCTGGGAGACGATGATCTGAGCATCACTATGCGAGGTCACTCGCTCAGCCCCCCAACTTTCTGGCGAGGCTCAGTCCTGCAATTAAATCTTCATGCTCGGTCTCGTTGTTGGTTGACTCAAAGTCGAAGCAAAGCGCATATTCAAACTCTTCTCCTTTGTGGCTAACTATTAGGAGACATGCTCTGCTCTCGTCAAACTCTTCTCCTTTGTGGCTAACTATTAGGAGACATGCTCTGCTCTCGTCTCGAGAAAAGGATCCATCAACATAATTGGCTAGTTATCCTCTAGGGGTTGTTCATCTTCCACATAAATCCCCTCGGCGATGAAATTGTGCCTTGACCAAGGTCCCTGTTTGATATTCAATGTAATACTCAACAAGCTCTATGGCCCATTTAACGGCATAGCTGGAGTTTCTGGTCGCGCCAGGACCTTCTTTAAGGGGTGGTCAGTGACCCTACAATAGGGCGAGCTTGCAAATAGGGTCTGGGTTTCTGGGCCGCCACGACCAGAGCCAGTATGATTTTTTCCATTTTGGTATACCGCAGCTCGGGCCTTTGTAGAACTTTGCTGATGAAGTAGATTGTTTTCTGCACGGCTTCCTATTCCCAGAGCGAAACTGCACTGACTGCCTTATGGAAAGTTGTAAATAAATATACAGTACTTCACATGGCATGGGCGATGTTAGCATTGGCATTTCGGTTAAGTAAGATTTTAGATCCTCAAACGCTCGTCGACACTGATTGTTCAACTCGAAGACAGTTTTCTTTTTTAATATTTGAAAAACTAGGAGGGACCTTTCTGCGGATTTGGACAAGAACCTGCTAAGTGCTGCGATTCCGTCCATCAATTGCTGCACTTCTTTTAGGTTGCGAGGTGGATGCATGGCCCGGAATGCTTCTAGCTTGCTGGGATTAGCCTGAACCCCTTCTTTGGACACCATGTATCCTAAGAATTTCCCACTGCAAACCCCGAATGGACACTTTTTTGGGTCCGGTCTCATACGGGAATCTTTGAGAATAACAAATGCTTCCCTTAGATTTTGGATGCATTGGTCAAGACACCTGCTCTTGACAAGCATATCATCGATGTATACTTCCATGATTCGGCCAATTTGGTTGCTGAATATGAAGTTCACTAGCCTTTGGTATGTCCATCCTGCATTCTTTAATCTGAACAGCATGCTAATATAGAAATAAGTGCCGCCGTCTGTGATAAAGGAGGTTTTCTCCTGGTCCACTTTAGCCATGGCAATCTGGTGGTACCCCTTGAAAGAGTCCAAGAAATCAAAAATTTCGTGTCACAAAGTCAAATCTACAAGTTTATCTATTTTTGGTAGTGAATAGCAGTCCTTTGGGCAGGCTTTGTTCAGGTCAGTATAGTCTATGCACATTCTCCATGTCCGATCTGGCTTAGGTACCACTACTGAGTTCGCCAGCCAGTCCGGATAAAGGACTTCCACAATGAATTTCATGGCCAAGAGTTTCTTGACCTCCTCAGCGATGACTCGAATCCTTTCAGGGGAAAAAATTTTTTCCTGTTTGATGGGCTTGACTTGAGGATCAACTTCAAGCCTATGTTCGGCAAAGGTTGCCGGTATCCCCGGTAGATCCTCGGCCATCTAGGCAAAGATAACTGAGAATTCTTTTAGCAAATCTTAGAGTTGAGCCAACAATTTGACAGGCATCCAAGTCCGGTCTTGATTGTATTTTTGGGTCTGTTAGGATCAGGAATAAAACTCTAGACCACATCATCAGATTGCAACTTCTCCTCGGCTGGAGGAACAAGATCGTCAAGCTGATCTGTTGCAGCGCCGTGCCTCCTTAAGTCACAATCGTGTAACAACTTTGAGCTAGTTGCAGATCACATCATATAGTCACCACTCCTACGAGGAAAAAGAACTTCATACTAACATGTAGGGGTGAGAGGATCGCACCCAAAACCACTAGGTCCGGTCGTCCAAGGAGGATGTTATATGCCGATCTCTCTTTTACTATGACAAAATCCACCCACATGTGAGGACAACTGGTTGGTTTTTCCAAAAGTAACAGACGGTGTAACTAGGCCTGCTGGCCGCATGGTCGCACCGGTAAAGCCAAAGAGGGGTGTTGTGATTGGGCTTAGCTGAGCGTCTTACAAACCCAGCTGGTGATACACATTATAGTACATGATGTTTGTCGCACTGCTGAAGTTAGGCCGCTTCTATGAGAATTCTGATAGGCAAGAATTCTCTAAAAACACTTTCTGAAACTAGGGTTGTTCATGGCCATAATGAACACAGCCATGAGAACCAAAAGGGGTGTTAAAGGAAATGTTGTGTGGTATCATTGTCTAGGTTCATAGTAAAGGCTGATATTGTAATATATGATATAAGACCTATATATACTCATAAATATGAGGTGTATATAGTGGTGAGACGTTGACATCCGTGTATAATATATATGACGTGTCGGTGGAACGTCGGAACATAAGTATATAGTTTGTTGTATAAAAAATATGGATATATGATATGTGTATGTGGCATGTATATTAAGGTGTGGAGATGAGGAGACTTTCCATTTCAAGTTTGTTGCCATATAGCTTTCTCCAAATATATCTTCATTTAATGAACTAGTTAGTTCATTAATCATGGCACCTGAAAATAGTATAAAGACAACAAATGTTTGCCATACGATGTAAGCTTTAACGCTTCATGGCACGTAAGTACAGTAACATTATATATAAATATACACAACATTTTCATTACGTGTATATATCAAGTAACACTTATTTCATGCATTTTTATAAATACGTAACATTTAAATCATGCATTTTCAAATCACTCAAACCCCGATTTCTCAACACCTTGTTGACTGGAGATCCCAGAATCTTGGTTCAATGGGACAACTAAGTTATGAAGTTTTAGTAAGCACTTACTCATTCTGTTAAATAGAAGTGCTGCCTACAAAAAAAAGTTACGGTAAACTGAGGCTTTTAATGTTTCATATATATTGATACATCAAGTGGATTATGGCAGAATATTCTTTATAGGAAACACCTATGTAAGTGTGGAGTGGGACAGCTTATATGAGAATTCTGTGAGGGAAGAATTCTATAACACACTTTTTGAAATCAAGCGATTCATAGCCAAAACAGACACGGTCATGTGAACCAAAAAGGTGTTAAAGGAAATGTTGTGTGAGTGCTGTTATCTAGGTTCACAATAAAGGCCAACTAGTTCAAGACATCAAGTCACTAATTAGTCGAGTGGATCCGATAGTATATCACTAAGAAAGGCTCAAAGCCAGAAGCTACCTCTTCTGATGCAATATTTTCTTGTTTGGCTTCTCGATAGAGTCAACATATGCATCTGCATTAATTTCCATTCATGTGTGAGATCATTGGAAAAAATTGGAAAAAATGGGCCAAGTTACAAACCGTGGTTAGCAGCGTACTTCGAACTTAATTATGATTAGATCTTATTAATGATAAGTGGAAACTAATGAGTCTTTAATTATCGACATAATGAGTAAATAATTTTAGGCTTTTGAATCACTCAATTATGATATTAGGTGAATGAGAAATTAATGCTCAAAGTAGTGATAAAATAGGAGAAAATCAGCTCAGCTCAGCAGAACAGCTCGAAGTTGTGAGCTGCAGGCCAGATGGGCTCGTGCGCAAGCAGCGGGCCAGCATGCTGGCTGCAGGCCTGATCCTGCAGGCAGCGGGTCAAATCCTATCAGCTGGGAAGAAAGTTTGTTTAAATTTAAAGTTCTCCGCGTTGTTGGGATTGGTTAAGATTGAGATTTGAAAAAACGGTCAAGTCTAACTTTGTTGAGCTGACCTAGAGCTGTTAAGATATGAAAGCTCAGATTGAACAGTTATTTGATCCAAACAGTTGTGGCCAGACCTGATGCTGTTATCTGATCCGAGGGTTCAGGAAGCAGGTATCTGATCCTACGGTCGTGGTTGAACTGACTATAACAAACTGATCTCAATTTTCCCTATAAATAGTAAGTCGAGCTGACATCTATGGTCATCAGAAAAATCATCCAGAAATCGAGTTTATTCTTATCTCTATACAATCTCTCTGCAATACCTTCTTCTCCTGCATCCACTTAAAACATTCTCTTTGCATTTCAAGTCATCCGAGGAGTCAGAGACACTTTACATGTTCATAGAGTTCATACGCTGCAGCGCCGCTCGTCTGAACTGATTCCGTTGTTCCAGGAAGACGATTCCTTCTTCTGGTTAGACACAGTATACCAGAGCAATACGTGTTAAGGATAGAGTCCTAGACTTACCTCGGATTTTCTCCTCGGCTGAACTTCTGAGTTACGTTAAGCAAGCACTGTCGTGCTGAGTTGTTGCCGAGCTGAGCTCTGCTGTACTGAGCTTGGCTGTTTGGCTGTTAGAGCATCTGTTGTTCTACAACGTTGCTGTGCTTAGCTCGGATGGACAGCTGATAGCACAAAACTACTGTTCTGAAGTGCTACTGTGCTGAGGTTGGCAAGTCTATTGATTGTCCATAACACAAACTCAATTGCGCTGCTTGGACTGTCTTGACCTTGCAGACCAATCCGACCAGTCCTGAGCTCGGCAGGTCAGCCATCGCTTTATTTCACTAGCAAACACTTTACAGAATTCAATTTTGTCTAACTTGATCTATTTCAAACATCATGCTACTACAATTAGTATTAATCCTGATACTCGAGAACATATCTTGTCCTTTTCTCTCTAAATCTGGCCTTGAGGTGGGCCCGGAGGATTGGAGGCAAGAGGAGGGCCACTGGTAATGGCAGGGATTGGAGGCAAGAGGAGGGACACCGGTAATGGTAGGGTAGAGAAGTGGTAGAGGAAAATGGAGAAGATAGGGTAGAGATGATACACTAGAAAAGCTAAATTATTCTTCTATTCCCACGATGTCGTCATTGGAAATTGAAGTGGCAAAAATGTTAACATTTTTGAAAGTAGACTAATTGAAATGTTAGTTGAAGTGGCCAAAATGTTAACATTTTTCAAAGTAGACTAATTGAAATGTTACGAAGACAAGATTAGTGACCAAAGTATTTCTATGGAAATAGTTTGGTGGCTCATGGTATTTTTCCTCTTATGTTTATGTTACCATCCTCAGCTGGTTCTCCATGTTTTTTTTTCTTTTTTGCCCTCCTTTGTTTCTCTTTTACGGTTTTACTGGGATATGACATGAAAATGCCAATTCACTTCTTTTTTTCTCTTTTTTTTTGCAAATTAATTTCAATTTTCACAGGTTCCATGTATTCAATTGTTGTTCTGGTTATGAATCCGATGTTTGAGAGTGAGTTTAGTGTTCGGACAGTACGTTGTTTTTCATTGATATATGAAAATCATGTGATGTTTATGCATGTATGTTGTACCATGATGATTTTATGATATTTATTACACGGATGATGCTGAATGGTTGTTATTATCTATCAGATGGAGTGAAGGTGTAGCGTCCCGGCCCGATACCGTCATCGGAACCAGTGCACCCGCCGTAGCCTACTAGGAGAACTACGAAGCGTCAAGCAGATCAAACGTACATCCTTCATAATGTAAGATAAAAGAACCAGCGGAAACGTCATAAAATTCAAACCTTCATCGTAAATCATACAACCAGAAACTGTAGCGGAAATAAAAGGTGTTTGTTCATCTAACCAACATAAGTTCTAGATCAACATAATAACAACGAGTTTCCAAACTTAAAGAAAGAAGTCCAGCATCTATCTATTCCCCTGTCCGTCATCCCATTGAGCTCACTCGCCATCGTCCTGGATGAATATCAACTCATATTCAGGCTCACCTGAAAAAGGAATAGAGTAACTGTTCTTAGCGAAATTATCGCCAGCAAGTAACCCGTCTATACACCTTACGGAATCACACACGTCGAGTCACCAGTGTATAAAACATTGCTCAAAAATAAGGTGCTCGGGTTAGCAAATAGCATCTTAATAAGAATTCCTCAAAACCGATAAAGTACATATATGTACACCGATACGGGAACCAACATGTATTTAAACAACGTATCACATAAGCAAATCATAGACTAACCACGTTTCTTGCATGTCATGTCTTATGCTTCGTGTATCATGATGCATGTACTTCTTTAAAATCACACACAACACCCATGCATATGTCTTCTTTCATAAACATGTCTGCATGTCATTTCACAAAACATTTCATCACTTTACATATCATATTCTTCGCGTAGCAGAACTTTATACCCTGTGGGTGATCAGTCCACAGCAGACATAACTTTATACCCCGTGCTGAAAGGTCCACGGCCCCATAACATATAACTTTATACCCCGTGCTGAAAGGTCCACGGCCCCATTACATATATCATATATCCGTGCTGAAAGGTCCACGGCCCCATTACATATATCATATATCCGTGCTGAAAGGTCCACGGCCCCATAAAATAACTTTGTTTTCCGTGCTGATAGGTCCACGGCCCCATAAAATACTTTATACCCTGCTGTTGATTCACAGATCACGCTTTTATACCCTGCTTTCGCAGACGTGACTTTTATACCCTGCGATCAACCAGCAGCCATTTTGTCTTTCGAAAACTTTAAACCTTTCTTGTAACCACATGTTCTTTTGCAAAGCAAATCACAAATCAAATGCAAGTGCTCATGTCATGATGCAGGTTGCACATGTAACTTCATATCAAACATGTATCACACACATTCATATATCGTACTTATCAAGTATACAGTCTTGCACCTTAAACACTCCGTGGTCGTATCTTTCCAAGTCCATTCTTCTTACGAATTCACTCAAGATTCAATCTTATTCTAACTTGATCAAACTTACCATATACACCTCAATTACAACTCAAACACCTTTGCATTTTATGCTCAAAAGAAGTGTATAAGGTTACAACACGTACATAGGGCACCTAAAGGGTCAAAGAGACTTCCAGTATAGTTGGAACGCTACATGAAGCGCCTACAGTGACTTAGAGCGCCTATACTAGGCGTTCGAAGTGTTCGGGGATGTTCCGTAGACATTGAACGCCTACATGAAGCGCCTAATGTGACATAGAGCGCTTCATGTAGGTGTTCGAAGTGTTCGGGGATGATTCAGGACACATTGAACGCTACATTAGGCGCCTAATGTGACATAGAGCGCCTAATGTAGGCGTTCGAAGTGTTCTGACGGTTCTAAATTGCAGTTTTTCTGTACGGGAAAGCTTCAGGACACATTGAACGCTACATTCGGCGCCTAATGTGACATAGAGCGCCTAATGTAGGCGTTCGAAGTGTTCTGACGATGCCAAACTGCAGTTTTTCTGCAGTAACTTCCTCTCCAACACCCTCCTTCTTCAACCCTTTCATTTTCAACACTTAAAGATCTATCTTAACATCTAGATTCATCTTACTTAACACACATCTAAACATGAATTGATGCCTAGCCATGCCTAACAATATCCACTCTAGCCTTCAATCATTCACAACCTTCAAAAGATCTCATCAACTTTCCCAACAAACAAGACTACAGCAATGTCATCACTCATCTCTCAATTTCCTGCACTTACTCTCAACTTCTAAGTGTAGACAATCAACATAAGAGTAGCGCAAGACAATAAGCACGTCAAAATATACACTTTTATGGGCATGCTTGACAACAACGAAGCACCACACAACTATTTTCATAAATATGGCCCAAAGAACAAGACTTTACACAATTAGCAACAAGACTTACGTATAACAAAGCATTTAAGATAGACAAGACAAGAATACTAATGTGTGATTCATGTTTTCTCTTTGTAAGAACATAGGGCCTAAAGTATCAAAATTTGCGTAAAGCGTATAGAAAGATTACTTGCCTTGGTTTCTAGTTAACCTTATGGATTTACTGCAGAACCTTGATAAGAATTGAACCTAGAATGGCCTTTTCCTTCCTTTTCTTCTTCTCTTCTTCTTCTTCCTTTCCTTTTCTCTTCTCTCTCTTTTTCCTGCGGTTTTCCCTCTCCTCTTTGGTGTGGAAAACGTCCCCTTATGCTGAGATGGGGAGTTATACTAAATTTCTATAACTCCCCCTATCTCCTAGTAGGGACCTTTTAGGTAATTTCTATTAATTACCTTTAATTCTATTTTGAACCCTTCTTTCTTATTCTTCTATGTTTTAGGTGACTAAGTCTCATAACCTACAAAATTAATTAAGTTGTATTTAAGGTTGACCTCTAAGTATTTGAAAATCGTGCTTAAAAGTCACGGGGTGTAACATTCCACCCCCCTTACAAAAAGTTTCGTCCTCGAAACTTACGTACCTTAGTCAAAGAGCTGAGGATACTTCTCCCGCATTTGTTCTTCGAGCTCCCAAGTTGCTTCACGTTCCATGTGATTGCTCCACTGGACCTTTACATAAGGGATCACTCGCTTCCTCAACACTTGATCCTTTCGGTCGACAATTTTCACGGGTACCTCCTCATATGTAACATCGTCCTTGAGTTCCAAAGGTTGAGCTTCAAGTACATGACTTGGATCCGCCACGTACTTTCTTAATTGTGACACGTGGAATACATCGTGAACTTGCGCCAACACTGGAGACAATGCCAACCTATAAGCCAAGGCTCCCACTTTCTCAAGTACTTCATAAGGACCAATAAAGCGAGGGCTTAGCTTGCTTTTTACTCCGAACCGCATGACACCCTTGGTAGGTGATACCTTCAAATAAACTTTTTCACCCACGTCAAAACCCAATTGTCGTCGTTTGGAATCTGCCCAACTCTTACTGCGATCCTGAGCCGTCTTGAGTCTTTCCCGGATGATTTTCACCTTATCTAGCGTTTTCTCCAATAGCTCAGGTCCTGTGATGGTCCTCATGCCCACTTCGTCCCAATAAACCGGGGACCTACATTTCCTTCCGTACAACGCTTCAAAAGGAGCCATGTCAATTGCACTGTGGTAACTATTGTTATAAGAAAACTCTATCAGTTTCACCATTCCGTCCCAACTCCCTTTGAAATCCAACACGCAAGCCCTTAGCATATCTTCCAAGGTTTGAATAGTCCGCTCGGACTGTCCATCGGTTTGGGGATGATACGCCGTACTCAACCTTAACTCTGTACCCATGGCTTCTTGGAATGCTGTCCAAAACTTAGAAGTGAACCGTGCATCTCGGTCGGACACTATACTTACCGGGACTCCATGCAAACTAACAATACTGTCCATATATAAACTCACTAACTTGTCAAGAGGTGCTTTACTTGAAACGGGTAGGAAATGGGCAGACTTTGTTAAACGATCCACGATGACCCAAATCATGTCACATCCACTTCTTGTCTTTGGTAAACCCGCTACAAAATCCATTGTGACATGTTCCCATTTCCATTCCGGGATTTCCATTGGCATCAACAATCCACCGGGTCGTTGGTGTTCTGCTTTGACTTGTTGACACACCAAACACCTCTCTATGAATTCCGCAATATGTCTTTTCATCCCAGACCACCAATAGTATCGCTTGAGATCTCTATACATCTTGGTGCTACCGGGATGTATTGATAGCCTCGAATTATGAGCTTCCTGTAAAACTTCCTTCCTAAGTTCGTCAACATCCGGCACGCATAATCTTTCCCTAAACCATAAGCTCCCATCCTCCTTGGTCCGAAATCCTTCAACTTGACTATGTTTCACCCTTTCCATTATCTCACTTAGAGCCTTGTCTTCCTTCTGAGCCTCCTTTATCCGATCAATCAAACTCGGTGTGATAGTCAATGTTGTCAAAACGTTCACTGTAGAGTCAATCAAATCCAAACCAAACTCCTCCATCTCTCTTTCCAATGGTGATTGCCGCGCATGGCTGGACTTCCTACTTAAGGCGTCGGCTACCTTATTAGCCTTTCCCGGGTGATAATGAATAGTTAGGTCATAGTCTTTTAGCAATTCCAACCATCTCCGCTGCCTCATATTCAATTCCTTCTGTGAGAACAAATACTTTAGACTCTTATGATCCGTGAATATCGCGCACTTCTCTCCATACAAATAATGCCGCCAAATCTTCAAGGCGAACACAACCGCGGCAAGTTCCAGATCATGTGTGGGATAGTTTTGTTCATAAGGCTTTAGCTGTCTTGAGGCATACGCGATGACTCGTTCGTGTTGCATTAAAACACAACCTACAAATAAGGTATTAGTCTAAACTTAATGGGTATACAAGATCATAACCTTATACTATAATTTACGTACCTAACCCGTTCTTTGACGCATCACTATAAATCACAAATCCATCCGTTCCAGAGGGTTGAGCCAATACTGGAGCTGTCGTTAATCTCTTCTTAAGCTCCGTGAAACTTTGATCGCATTCCGCCGTCCACTCAAACTTGGACTTCTTTTGAGTAAGGCGACTGAGAGGTACGGCAATTCTCGAGAATCCCTCAACAAATTTTCTGTAATAACCTGCTAGACCCAAGAAACTTCGCACTTCGGTGACATTGGTAGGTCTATGCCATTCAGTTATGGCTTCCACCTTCTTCGGGTCAACAGCAATCCCCTCTTCTGATATCACATGACCCAAGAAAGCCACACTTCTTAACCAAAACTCACACTTGCTAAACTTTGCATAAAGTTGTTTCTGCCTCAAAATGCCTAGTACGGTTCTCAAATGCTCAGTGTGAGTTTGCTCGTCAGGAGAGTACACAAGAATATCATCTATGAATACCACTACAAACTTATCCAACTGTTCTCGAAAGACGGTATTCATAAGATCCATAAAAGCCGCAGGGGCATTTGTCAATCCAAATGGCATCACTAAAAATTCATAGTGGCCATATCTTGTGCGGAAGGCTGTCTTCGCGATGTCTTCGGCCTTCACTCGCAACTGATGATACCCTGATCGGAGATCAATTTTAGAGAAAATCTTGGCGCCCTTGAGTTGATCAAACAAATCCTCAATTCGTGGAAGGGGATACTTATTCTTGATGGTAACTTTATTCAACTCTCTATAATCGATACAAAGCCTCATGCTACCATCCTTCTTCTTTACAAACAAAACAGGCGCTCCCCAGGGCGATACACTAGGGCGGATAAACTTCTTGTCCAATAACTCCTGCAGTTGTTCCTTCAACTCTCTCAATTCTGCCGGAGCCATTCTATAAGGAGCTTTAGAAATAGGTTCTGTTCCTGGAATCAAGTTGATCTCGAACTCAACTTCCCTCGGGGGTGGTACTCCTGGTAAATCTTCTGGAAACACATCAAGGAATTCATTGACCACCGGAATTTGCTCAATAGATGGTACCTCCTGAGTAATATTCATGGCATACACTAGGAATCCCTCGGCACCCTTCTTCAAGGCTTTGCGTGCTTGTGCGACGGACACATATACCTTCTTGGGAACTTTCTTTCGTTCCGCATCTCCTTGAAATATTACCTCCTCCATCTTAGCATTCTTGATTGTCACTTGCTTCAACCGACAATCAATATTGGCGTGATTCTTGGCCAACCAGTCCATTCCTAATATGACATCAAAGTCATACATCTGAATAGGGATCAGTGTAGCGGAGAATGTTTGTCCTTCAAACTCCAATTCACAATCTCGATACAGCTGGTATGAAACCATAATCTGATCTCAGGCTGCTTGAATGCGATACGGAGTTTCTAACCATTCAGGCAAACTGCCAAGGTGCTTAGTGAATCTTTTTGCTACAAAGGAGTGGCTTGCGCCGCTATCGAAAAGTACATTGGCAGGCATCTTATTTACTAAAACCGCACCTAAGGCCATATAAAGTTTTACACAGAAGTTAAGCACGAAAACACTTAATTCAATATGAATTCAAACTTAGTTTAAATGATACCTGCTACTACATCGGTAGCCTGCTGCACATCCGTGTCCGTCATGAGATGTACACGAGCATTTGCTCGAGGCTTCACTCTCGGCTGCTGAGCCGCCTCTCCAGGATTATTCTTCTTCATCTCCGGACAGTCTCTAATCATATGGCCCACTTGACCGCATCGAAAGCATGCTCCAGCCACTTTCCTACACTCTCCAACGTGGTTCCTGTTGCAATGTGGACAAACTCCTACAGCCTGTTGAATTAGCGGATTCTGGGATGGGGGTCTCTGAAAATTTCCAACTGGCCCTCTCTTCGGAATCTTGACCCAACGTCCGGGTCTTCCACCAGCTCGCACATCATCTCTTGGCCTCTTACCCCTATCCAACCCTCCAGCACTAGCTGGTCTTGCCGCTACTCTGCGGAAATCGCTCTCAACCCGAAAACATGCATCCAACATGTCCTCGTAAGTTTTCATTCCTGCGTTCACTATCGCCGACTGTATCCTCGAGTCCAAACCCCTCTCGAACTTCGTCATCTTAAGACGATTATCAGACATGATCACAGGGGAAAACTTACCCAAGGCATGAAAATGATCTGCATACTCCGACACCGTCATCCTTCCTTGCTCCAATCTGTCAAATGCTCTTATCTTGTCCAATAACGCAGTCTCCGGTACGTAGTACTTCAGGAAAGCATCACAAAACTGTGTCCAAGAGATTGGTGGGGTCATTCTCAACACCATTCCTTCCCACCATTCGCCAGCCTTGCCACTTAGAAGGGGTGTGGCCACCTCAACCTTTATCTCATTCGGTACTTGCACTAGCCTAAAACATTTTTCCACCTCAGCCAACCAGTGCTGAGCCTCCTCCGGATCAGTACATCCACCGAACTCCGGCACCCTCATCTTCCTCATCTCTCCATAAAAGAACCTAATGTTATAATGTGGCGGTGGTGGAGGCGGAGGCTGATGCTGTTGCACATACCCTTGTGCAATCACCGTCAGTGCATCAGTGAGCACCTGGGGTAAAACAACTTGTGGTGGCTGGTTCTCCTGTCCATTGCCAGAGTTGCCTGTGTTATCTCTTCTTGGAGGCATATTTCTCTGAAAAGGTCAACATTGCATTAGCATTCAGTAAATACAAGGGGTTACTGAAAGCTTGAACGCGTATGAAGGGGTGAGGTATGTAATCCAACTATTAATACGAAATTAGAGGATAAACGCGCTCGCACACACGCAACCCATATCATACTTAACCACCAAGAAAAATCAATACTTATATCTAAGGATCAAACTTAAGGGAGAATCATAACTTAGGTGTCTAAAGGACCATGAACCTAAGTTTCCGAGATAGATCTGAAGCCTAGGCTCTGATACCACCTGTAGCGCCCCGGCCCGATACCGTCATCGGAACCAGTGCACCCGCCGTAGCCTACTAGGAGAACTACGAAGCGTCAAGCAGATCAAACGTACATCCTTCATAATGTAAGATAAAAGAACCAGCGGAAACGTCATAAAATTTAAACCTTCATCGTAAATCATACAACCAGAAACTGTAGCGGAAATAAAAGGTGTTTGTTCATCTAACCAACATAAGTTCTAGATCAACATAATAACAACGAGTTTCCAAACTTAAAGAAAGTAGTCCAGCATCTATCTATTCCCCTGTCCGTCATCCCATTGAGCCCACTCGCCATCGTCCTCGATGAATATCAACTCATATTCAGGCTCACCTGAAAAAGGAATAGAGTAACTGTTCTTAGCGAAATTATCGCCAGCAAGTAACCCGTCTATACACCTTACGGAATCACACACGTCGAGTCACCAGTGTATAAAACATTGCTCAAAAATAAGGTGCTCGGGTTAGTAAATAGCATCTTAATAAGAATTCCTCAAAACCGATAAAGTACATATATGTACACCGATACGGGAACCAACATGTATTTAAACAACGTATCACATAAGCAAATCATAGACTAACCACGTTTCTTGCATGTCATGTCTTATGCTTCGTGTATCATGATGCATGTACTTCTTTAAAATCACACACAACACCCATGCATATGTCTTCTTTCATAAACATGTCTGCATGTCATTTCACAAAACATTTCATCACTTTACATATCATATTCTTCGCGTAGCAGAACTTTATACCCTGTGGGTGATCAGTCCACAGCAGACATAACTTTATACCCCGTGCTGAAAGGTCCACGGCCCCATAACATATAACTTTATACCCCGTGCTGAAAGGTCCACGGCCCCATTACATATATCATATATCCGTGCTGAAAGGTCCACGGCCCCATTACATATATCATATATCCGTGCTGAAAGGTCCACGGCCCCATAAAATAACTTTGTTTTCCGTGCTGATAGGTCCACGGCCCCATAAAATACTTTATACCCTGCTGTTGATTCACATATCACGCTTTTATACCCTGCTTTCACAGACGTGACTTTTATACCCTGCGATCAACCAGCAGCCATTTTGTCTTTCGAAAACTTTAAACCTTTCTTGTAACCACATGTTCTTTTGCAAAGCAAATCACAAATCAAATGCAAGTGCCCATGTCATGATGCAGGTTGCACATGTAACTTCATATCAAACATGTATCACACACATTCATATATCGTACTTATCAAGTATACAGTCTTGCACCTCAAACACTCCGTGGTCGTATCTTTCCAAGTCCATTCTTCTTACAAATTCACTCAAGATTCAATCTTATTCTAACTTGATCAAACTTACCATCTACACCTCAATTACAACTCAAACACCTTTGCATTTTATGCTCAAAAGAAGTGTATAAGGTTACAACACGTACATAGGGCACCTAAAGGGTCAAAGAGACTTCCAGTATAGTTGGAACGCTACATGAAGCGCCTACAGTGACTTAGAGCGCCTATACTAGGCGTTCGAAGTGTTCGGGGATGTTCCGTAGATATTGAACGCCTACATGAAGCGCCTAATGTGACATAGAGCGCTTCATGTAGGTGTTCGAAGTGTTCGGGGATGATTCAGGACACATTGAACGCTACATTAGGCGCCTAATGTGACATAGAGCGCCTAATGTAGGCGTTCGAAGTGTTCTGACGGTTCTAAATTGCAGTTTTTCTGTACGGGAAAGCTTCAGGACACATTGAACGCTACATTCGGCGCCTAATGTGACATAGAGCGCCTAATGTAGGCGTTCGAAGTGTTCTGACGATGCCAAACTGCAGTTTTTCTGCAGTAACTTCCTCTCCAACACCCTCCTTCTTCAACCCTTTCATTTTCAACACTTAAAGATCTATCTTAACATCTAGATTCATCTTACTTAACATACATCTAAACATGAATTGATGCCTAGCCATGCCTAACAATATCCACTCTAGCCTTCAATCATTCACAACCTTCAAAAGATCTCATCAACTTTCCCAACAAACAAGACTACAGCAATGTCATCACTCATCTCTCAATTTCCTGCACTTACTCTCAACTTCTAAGTGTAGACAATCAACATAAGAGTAGCACAAGACAATAAGCACGTCAAAATATACACTTTTATGGGCATGCTTGACAACAACGAAGCACCACACAACTATTTTCATAAATATGACCCAAAGAACAAGACTTTACACAATTAGCAACAAGACTTACGTATAACAAAGCATTTAAGATAGACAAGAATACTAATGTGTGATTCATGTTTTCTCTTTGTAAGAACATAGGGCCTAAAGTATCAAAATTTGCGTAAAGCGTATAGAAAGATTACTTGCATTGGTTTCTAGTTAACCTTACGGATTTACTGCAGAACCTTGATAAGAATTGAACCTAGAATGGCATTTTCCTTCCTTTCCTTCTTCTCTTCTTCTTCTTCCTTTCCTTTTCTCTTCTCTCTCTTTTTCCTGCGGTTTTCCCTCTCCTCTTTGGTGTGGAAAACGTCCCCTTATGCTGAGATGGGGAGTTATACTAAATTTCTATAACTCCCCCTATCTCCTAGTAGGGACCTTTTAGGTAATTTCTATTAATTACCTTTAATTCTATTTTGAACCCTTCTTTCTTATTCTTCTATGTTTTAGGTGACTAAGTCTCATAACCTACAAAATTAATTAAGTTGTATTTAAGGTTGACCTCTAAGTATTTGAAAATCGTGCTTAAAAGTCACGGGGTGTAACAGAAGGAAGATCACATGGTCATGTAAGAAAGTTTATAAAGTTGCTCTACCTGCTAGTTCGTAGGGGTCACCTTGTGTAAGTTACCGTGTATGACTTCACCAACCTAAAAGGCCGTTGGATACGTAATTTGCAACTTTTAGATGGTTCTATAAAATTGGGATGGTGAGGCTCAGGGCGAGAGATTTCGTCTTTTTTTGCTATCAACAAAGTTTATAAAGTAATTGTTAATGTCTAAGTCGAAATCTATGTGAATATCAAATCCAGGGATACTGATCGATTTTGAACTTGACTCGTGCCACCCTAGTTTGATGTGTTTGGCCGGTGTCGGCGGGAGGCGCCGGGGTGTTTTTGGAGGGGAGGTGGTGGTGGTGTAATTTATGGGTACGAAGAGCCATGGATTCCTGATGTCGAGCGTCAACAAGCTATGCCCGATCACTATAACATTTTTTATGATATTAACTTTTTCTAAAAAAATCTTAACATATATTTTTTGTTATTGGCATTAAAAAAAATAGAACATGCTGCCATATCGACTATATATTTTAAAGAATTTTTTGGATGAAACCTAAAATATTTCCTGGAGTTGATCATTCTGCGTGATGCATGACCCTAACAAACCCATTTTACGTCCTCATATAAGTTCCAGCAACATTAGGTCAGTTTCAATGCTCGCAAGTACATGTATACTATATTTAGTTACTCCATCCGTCTCATTTTATAAGTTTATCTTAGAGGAGGTTATATACACTGCTTAAATTTATTACCTACATCTTTTGATTTTTGATTCAGGGGCGATTACGGAAATCAAATATTATGACTGAAGACAAAAATTATCTTCTTTCTTACAAATTGCTTGCTTGAAGTTAATTAGTCCAAATTTAAGCTGGAAGAAATTTTGGAAATAGGTTTGTCTAAAGTTGGTGAGCAATATATTTTGAGTTTAATTATGATTAGTGTCTGTTAATCAAAAATAGAAACTAATTAGTCCTAAATTATCTACGTAATGAGTAGATGATTTTAGGCTTTTGAATCACTCATTTCTGATACCGGATGAATGAGAAATTAATGATCAAAGTAGGAGTTAAAAATGGTTGGGAAAAATGAGAAAATGATGATGTGGCTTCACGAGAATTGAACACATCATCAATTTTCAAATATATCACATTGGTCAATTGAAGAAAAGTTACCACCAAATATAGTGCTAGGAGAGGCACTTTAGATGTGCCGTAAGGGCAAGAGAATTTTTGACTGGAGGAAAGACGCAGATGGCTGCCACACACGCGCATGCGCTGCCGCTGCCTGTTTGTCTGGCCGGCTTGGGCTCGGCTCATGGCTCGCCCACCCGGTTCTTATCTTTTTGGATAAATATTTTTTTAAATTTTTCCAGAAAATAAGTTACCTGATCCTACGGTTATGATTTAATCCTACTATCTAACGGTTCGGATTAAGCTGACAGTTTCAGTTGACTGAAATCTACGAGTCGTGGATTACTGGCCGATCACAGGCGATCGTGGGGTGCGTGGTGATAGTGGGGGTTACTGGCCGATCAATGCGGTCGTGGGTTGCCGTAACCTCTAAGATTTTCCTCTATAAATGGAGGCAGTGCTATGCTTCTGAGACACACTGAAAAAGTTTCTTCCCTTCTCCTGCTGCATACGAGCATTCTGCATAAACTACTGCTGCTTACTGCATATACTGCTGCTGCATTTCATCAATCCGAGAAGTCAGAACATTTGTCAGGTTCGTGGGATTCTTATGTAGTAGTGCTACTCGTTGGAACTGTTTGCCACTGTATCCTGGGAGACGTTTATAATTTCCGCTTGGGCACAGTATACCGTAGCAATTCGTCTTAAGGACAGAGTCTTGAACTCGCCTCGGTTTGCATGTTGAGCTCTTCTCTGTATTGAGCTCTTCCCTGTGTTGAGCTCTTCCTTGTGTTTGAGCTCTTCTCTGTGTTGAGCTCTTCCCTGTCTTTGAGTTCTTCCCTGTGTTTGAGCTCTTCCCTGCTCTTCCCTGTGTTGAGCTCTTCTCTGTGTTGAGCTCTTCCCTGTGTTTGAGTTCTTCCCTGTGTTGAGCTCTTCCCTGTGTTGAGCTCTTCTCTGTGTTGAACTCATCTCTGTGTTGAGTTCTTCCCTGTGCTGAGCTCTTCGTTGTGCTGAACTCTTCTGTCTGAGCTCTTCTGTGCCGAGCTCTTCTCATCCCGTGTTGAGCTATGTTCTTCCTGTGTTGAAGAGCTCTGCTCATCCCGTGTCGAGCTTAACTTTTCCTGTGTTGAGCTCTGCTCATCCCTGTGTTGAGCTCTGCTCATCCTTGTGATGTACAAAATGTCAGTTTCGTTCTCTAATATGTATTTTCGTATATTACCTAACAAATTAAACGCCCAGATTTAGAAGTTTGAATTAAACGAAAACTTAAATATTGTTACAGTGAACAGGAAATAAGTATTCCGGACAGAGAAATGTGATGTTATAGAAGAAATTCCATTGATAACCCTGCAACGTTTCTTCCATGAGTGGATATAAACCCTCCCTACACAATATCAGCAAAAAAAAATTTTGAGGGATGTAGTCACAAAAACAGCTAAACAATAGCCAAAGGCCATGCTATTCTTTTTTTTCATCATAGTTAAACATTTTAATTTTTGTACTACTTAAAAACGTCATTTAATCGGTTTGTTAATTAGAATGAAAACGACAGAAACCATATCTTCTTTCTGAATATTAATTTACTATCACTTTCGACCGGTTGAGAAACAACGTCTGTGTTTTTAACATATGTGTATAGTTGCGTACATCCGACTTTCCCATACTCTGTTATAGGTGGAAGCCAATAGAATATTGTTGTTGTTGTTTCGACCGATTGAAAAGTTTGTTCCATGTTGAATTCTCACAGAAGCTAACAATGACTTAAATTTTATTGTAAAAAGTTGGCGATATGAGAATGATTGTACATATGAATACTGTCACTAAAAGAGCAATCACGCTAACTATATACTTATTTACAAATGTCACACTTATTGTTTCCTGAACTAAGAGGAGACTGTTGCACAACCATGCAAAATAGACAAATTTTATGTTGGTAATTGAGTGAATCCTATTAGCTGCTTAACTACAAATATGAAATATAATAATCGGAAGAGGATTCCTTGTTTGCAAATCCATCACTGTTATATGTCAATTTCTTTTTATCTTATTGGTCCATAAATGTTTCATAAATACTTATTAACTACTATAAAATTTACCATGTGGAATAATAATATTGCCCATACAAGAGGAGGAAACACTATCTATTGTGTAAAAAGAAAAAGGAGAAATTTGGTTCGAACTTTAGCCGTCATAGTATGGGTATTTAGGATTTACCTTCGGTTTCTTATTTTGGAATATATTTAGGCTCAGACATTTTGTAAGATACTAATTCTTAAATCCTCTTTTAAAAGGCAGAGCGACCAAAGTTAAGTTTTTTACACAATTGTTTGTAGGCGGAGTGGTGGAGAACACCTGTTTGGCACCGAAGAAAAACGGGAAATTTTGTGAGCCCACACTAAGAGCACTTGTCCACAGATTTACTTGCAAAAGATAGAGAAATTGTACATGAAAAATCGAATGGTCAGAACTCCACTAAATAGGATAAGATGACAGATTACAAGTCCACCAATCCCTTATCATTTTAGTGGCATACACTTTAAGCAACCAAGGAGCCTCAGTTCCAAATTTCACAAACACCAAACAACACCCATGGTTTCAATGACCACCATGACAACAACATTCCTAGGTGGCTCAGCGGCAACCCTCTCCAAACCACCTCTACCAGCCACCACCAACTCCAGCCGCCGAGCACTCGCTATCCGGGCGTGTTCGAACTCGAGTGAAAGTGAAAAGGTGGCAATCAAGAGCCTGCACGATGGGAGAAGGGATTTGGTTTTCAGTGCATTAGCAGCAGCTGCATCAATCTCCTTTGCAAAAATCGTGTTGGCGGATGAAGAGCCGAAGCGGGGAACTCCTGAGGCCAAAAAGAAGTATGGTCCTGTTTGTGTCACAATGCCCACTGCTCGCATTTGCCGCAATTGAGGATTGTGATATTTATATGTGTATTTGGTGTGCCTGTGTTTATTGTGAATTTTAGCCATTTGGCATCAGAATATTTGGCTAAGTTCCATTCCAATACCTGCTTTTATTGAACTGACATTTGGTGCGAATTTTTAGATTGAAATCAAGTTTCTTACTTATATGAGTTTTCTGCATTCACATTGTCTTTTGGTTACAATACTTTACCCCCTTATTTATAGAAATGGAACCATACGTTAGATCTTGAACAAATTTGATATGAATCGGTGGCGTTTGGAACTCTTTACATGTGGTTTTCTGTTTGGGAACATCAAAGGCTCGGATAACACAAAAAACTGTTTCACATGGATTTTTGTTTTAATTATTCATTTCTTAAGTTGGATAAAAATGTGAGAGATTTGTTAGGCCAAAATAAATAGCGGAAGCAGAAAGGTTACCTCCGGCCATTGTCGTTTGTAGAAGCCTTCTTCGCGTTGATGTAGTCCTTAGGGTAGTCTTCTAGCCTTGTTCCTCTTGGCTTGAATGAGATGGTTTGATGGACAACCATAGGCTCTTATTTATAGGCTAGGCTAGGGACCCCCTAATCCTGTCTTGATTAGAGTCCGTACCATCACAAACTCTACTGTATGGTGATAATCCCTTACCACCAAGGAGTTGTAGTCAAATGCAAGTCTAGGAGATAAGATGACATGGTGATCCACACTATATGTGATTTAAATTAATAAATCACGGGATAAATCTTAAAGATAAACATTACGTCTAATATTTATCCAACATTCTCCCACTTGGATCAAATGTAAACACTAGACAACGCTACACAAGTGACTAAGTAACTTGGCCAAAACAAAAATGTCACTCGAACAACTTGACTACCTCGATCGAAAATATAACACATACGAATCAAGGCGGTTGCGCTCTTAGATTAAACAACGAGCACTCCCTTCCAAGTATTACCATGCATTATACAAACAATCAAACAAAATGAATGATTTACTATAAATCATCTCAAAATGGGTCCTCGTCCATGGATCAAATAGATCCTACAACTTTAATTGCGCATATTCAAAGTCAACAAATGTCTAGACAAAATAAGATCAAAGTACAACAAATCAAGGAGAATTAAGAAGTCCCACATCAGCAGCATGATCCCTGAAAACTTTAACCGGTAATTCTTTAGTCATAGGATCAGCTACCATTGACTCCGTACTAATGTGTTCAATCTTTATTTCTCCTTGTTTGACATGATCTCTGACCTTCAAATACTTTATGTCGATATGTTTACTGCGACTCCCACCTTTATTATTTTTCGTAAAGAACACAGCAGCTGAATTGTCGCAGAAAGTCTTTATGGGTCTATTAACAATATCGACAACCTTTTAGACCACTGAGGAAATTTCTCATCCATAAGGCCTGTGACGTAGCTTCATAGCATGCAATGGTCTCAGCCTCCATTGACAATAGGTGACACACAATTCTGCATAGCAAATTTCTCAAGTACTTTGATGATGTAGGCCTCCTGAGAAAGACCAAGTATTTTACTTGTTCTATCTCTGTGAATCTCTATGCCAAATATATAAGAGGCTTCACCTATATCCTTCTTATCAAAGTTCAAAGCGAGAAATCGCTTAGTCTCATGCAATAACCCAAGATCACTGCTTGCTAGTAGAATATCATCCACATATAGGACTAAGAAAATGTATTTGCTCCCACTCGTCTTGAGGTATATACATTGATCAACAATGTTCTCTACGAAACCGAATGAAGAGATTACCTCATGAAACCTGATGTTCCATTGACGTGAAGCCTGTTTAAGCCCATATATGGATTTATTCAATTTGCAAACCAGTTGATCATTATCAGAATTGACAAAGCCTTCAGGTTGACGCATGTATACCTCTTCATCAAGAACCCCATTCAAAAACGCAGTTTTCACATCCATTTGATGTAGCTCGAGATCAAAATGAGCTACTAATGCCATGATTATCCGAAATGAATCCTTCTTTGAGACTGGAGAGAAGGTTTCATGGTAGTCAATGCCTTCTTTCTGAGTGAAACCTTTGGCTACAAGTCTGCCTTTATATCGTTCAATGTTACCAAACGAGTCTCTTTTGGTCTTAAAGACCCATTTGCATCCCACCACAGAGGCTCTGTTTGGTAACGGAACAAGTTCCCAGACGTTGTTTTTAGCCATTGATTCCATCTCCTCTTTCATGGCATCATACCATAGTGACGTTTTGTCACAATTCATGGCTTGTGAAAACAAGATAGGGTCATGATTTAGTCCAATGTCATAATCGGACTCTTGAAGATATACAACATAATCGCTAGAAATTGTTGGTCTTTTAATTCTTGAGGATCTTCGTACTCCCACTGGTTCAGTAGATGTGGGATTAGTGGGTTCGGTTTGTTCTTGATGTGATTCTTCAATTTGAGGTTGTACAATTGGTGGCTCTTCATTACGATGAATAGCAACCGAATTGTCTACATATAAAGGTACAACATATGTATCCCTTACTTCCTCAAAATTGAGTTGTCTATTCGAATCACTCCCACTGACTTCATGATCCTCTAGAAACTCAACATTTCTAGCTTCAACCATTTTTGGAGTATGTGAGGGACAGTAAAATCTATATCCTTTGGAGTTGACTGCATATCCTATAAAATAACCGCTTTTCGTTCGTTCATCCAGTTTCTTTATGCTTGGGTTGTATACCCTAACTTCAACTGGACAGCCCCATATGTGTAAATGTTTTAAACTCGGTTTCCAACCATTCCACAACTCGAAAGGTGTTTTAGGAACGACCTTATATGGAACCCTATTTAAAACATACACAGCGGTTTTTAGAGCTTCACTCCAAAAGGATATAGGTAAATTCGTTGTGCTAATCATGCTCCTGACCATGTCCATAAGAGTCTGATTCCTTCTTTCAGCAACACCATTTTGTTGTGGTGTGCCAGACATGGTGTATTGAGCAACAATACCCTCCTTTTGAAGGAATTCGACAAATGGACCAATCATTTGCCCCTTCTCTGTGTAACGTCCATAATATTCACCACCTCTATCGGATCGGACAATTTTAATTGTCTTCTCCTTTTGTTTCTCTACTTCTAATTTGAAGATTTTGAACGCATCAAGTGCTTCAGATTTTTCAAATAGAAGATAGAGATACATGAACCTTGAATGGTCGTCGATAAATGAAATAAAGTATTTCTGACCATTCAAGCAAGGTGTATGAAAAGGCCCACAGATATCCGTGTGTATGATTTTAAGAGGATGAGAGCTCCTTTTGGCACCCTTAATGGTCTTGTTGGTTTGCTTGCCCTTTTATGCATCCCACACAAGTACCTAAATCAGTGAAGTCTAGAGTTTGTAAAACTCCTTCATTCACTAATCTTTTCATTCTTTCGATTGAGATATGTCCCAATCTTTTATGCCAAAGACTTGATGAGTTCTCATTGATAATACAACGCTTTGTAAGAGTATGCTCGTAAATGGGATCTAGCTCAAGTTGAAACAAAAAACCATTCAATTTCGCAGAACCAATAACTTTATTTTCTTTCAATACATTCATTACAAAAAGATGTGAATAAAAATCATATCCAATAATCGAAAGTCTTGAAAGAGAAAGTAAATTTCTGGAAAAAGAAGGTACATAAAAGGTGTTTTCCAAATCAAGTTGAAAACCAGTTTTCAAAAAGAGCCTATAAGATCCCACTCCTTCAACAGTAGAGCGCATCCGGTTTCCAGAATAGATGCATTGCTCACTTTCATTTGGCTTCCTCAGGTTTAGAAAGCCTTGCATGGTTTTCGCAATGTGAATTGTAGAACCACAATCAATCCACCATGTATTATCAGAAACCTCAGTAAAATTAGATTCATGACACACAAAGGAAAAATTACCTTTCTTCTCCAGCCATCCCTTGTATTTCAGGCAATCTTTCTTCCAGTGTCCCTTTTTTTTTCTTACAAAACCGACATGTGTCTTTATTGCCGGTTTTCTTTTCATTGGAACACCTTTGCCCTTCTTTGCATTTCTCTTAAAATGAGTCGCAAGATGCACAGACTCAATGGACTCATTCTTCAACCTCTGCTCCTCTTGAACACACATGGTCAGAAGTTCATTAATTGACCAGTTTTCTTTATGTGTGTTGTATGAGATCTTAAATGGAGTAAACTCCGAAGGGAGAGAGTTGAGTATGAAATGCACCAGGAATGACTCTGAGATTTCAACCTTTAGGGAGCTTAATTTAGCAACAATGTCCCTCATCTCCATGATGTGCTCGCGCACACCACGGTTTCTGTCATGGGTCATATTTGAAAGCCTCTTCATAAGGGTGCTGGCTACCGCCTTGTCAGAGCTTACAAATTGATCATCAATGGCTTTCATGTAAGCTTTGACATTATCAAGATTAGGGATAGAACCCCTAATGCTTGGACTTATATAAGACTTGATGAGCATCATGCTGAGGCGATTAGATTGCTCAACGCTCGTAACTAGACCTCTCAGATGGCGTACTTGATTTCGTGGGATTTGGTGGTTTTTCCTCACGGATTGCCAGGTCTAAGTCCATACACCCTAACGTTAAAAGGATATTATCCTTCCATTCAGTAAAATTGTCACCAGTCAACATTGGAGTTTTAGTAGAATCAAATAAAGCAGTAGTGGGAATAACTGCATGACCAAAGAAACACATATCATGCTATGAACATATATAACCAGAATGAATTAATCAAGTTAATTCAAATAGTATATTCTAAACCTTCCTGTGGGTAGAGGTCGCACTAATGCATAGAATATACTCAAAACGGTATGAAAATTAAACAACCAAAAATATTTCCATACCTGTGGGCATAGGAAATGTATATGTTTAATTTTCTTGATCAATAAAATAACCAATTCCCTGTGGGGCAGAATGACTACTTTATTAATCAAAAACATAGGTATGATGACATTTTATTTTCTTGTATACCATATAATTTTAAGATGCTGTGGCTAATCTTAAAATTAAGAAAATAATCCTCTATATGTCATCAACATATTTATGTAGTTATTCTTTAAAACAATATGAAAATTAAACAACCAAAATATTTCCGTACCTGTGGGCATAGGAAATGTTTATGTTTAATTTTCTTGATCAATAAAGCAACCACTTCCCTGTAGGGCAGAGTGATTACCTTATTAATCAAACAATAGTTGTGATGACATTTTATTTTCTTTATACCATATAATTTTAAGATGCTGTGGCTAATCTTAAAATTAAGAAAATAATTCTTTATATGTCATCAACTTCAAAACCATTTATATGACATCAACAAAAGATGAAATCATAATGAAAATGTGAAGTGAACCGATTCGGCAATACCCCAGGAAAGATCATGAATCAATTTCCTAGACAGGTATTACCATTCCACGTAAAGTCCCAGGCCGTGCGGTGGGGTCACAACGGTCCCGCTTAAGTACCGACTTTCTAGACAGAAATTACGTGTACGGTGTATTTATCACACTTTCAATAGTTTACCTCTTCTATTTGCCATGAATTTCCTCAAATGGATACATAATCAGAGTTATGATAAACATACAATTGCCAATAAATATGGCCGAATGGTCATATAAAAAGAATTTAAACATATAAAATTACACTGACCAGAAATACAAACAAAACGAGAAAACAAAATAATAATGGGCTGATTATGCTCTTAAAAGGCCTGAAGTTGAGTCCAAGGGTAAATGATAAATACGCATTTTTTTTTAATCAAATAAGAGAGCGTATGTTTATAAAAAATAAATAAATTAAAGATTTTCTTTAAGGGTATCTACTGCTGACAACTTTGATCCATCTATTTCGATGCGTAGAGTTCTCCACTCAGAGGTAAAATTACCACACCAGATCTCATGCCAAACTAAGGACTCCTGGAGATGTATAGATCAACTTAATTGATGCACTCCCTAGAAAAGAGCTTAATTGATGCATGTTACTTGCTTTGACTTTGACTTTTTTTTTTTTTTTTCATTACGGCCAATCTCATAAAGCAAGAATTTATACCTCTTGATAATAATAAAAAACTTAACTATTATAGATATTAGATATCGAGATTCATCTTGAAACGGTGTGTATTGCAAATATCATTGATGAACAGAATGATGCATCTAACCAATACCCTATCTCTGTGAACGATTAAATTCATTAAAGGGTACGGAGAAAAGTTTTCTAAATACAAACGATATGGTCAGAGGACCGCTCTGATACCAATTGTTAGGCCAAAATAAATAGCGGAAGCAGAAAGGTTACCTCCGGCCATTGTCGTTTGTAGAAGCCTTCTTCGCGTTGATGTAGTCCTTAGGGTAGTCTTCTAGCCTTGTTCCTCTTGGCTTGAATGAGATGGTTTGATGGACAACCATAGGCTCTTATTTATAGGCTAGGCTAGGGACCCCCTAATCCTGTCTTGATTAGAGTCCGTACCATCACAAACTCTACTGTATGGTGATAATCCCTTACCACCAAGGAGTTGTAGTCAAATGCAAGTCTAGGAGATAAGATGACATGGTGATCCACACTATATGTGATTTAAATTAATAAATCACGGGATAAATCTTAAAGATAAACATTACGTCTAATATTTATCCAACAAGATTGGCAAAACAACATACTAAAATTTATTAACAGAAGTGAAACAAATGATAAGCATGAACCACTAAAGTTGCTATTGGCCATAGAACTTGTGTTTATAAGTGAAATTGTCAAAAATACTCCGGTCTCATTGAAAAATTAGACGATTGGATATGTTTTTCTTATCTGATTAGAAAAATATGAGTCATCTTGTCAGAGTTGAGAGGCCTGGTTAAGTGCTAGTTTCTTCTTATCCTATTAACTTACTAAAGTTTTCTTCTTCTGTTAATATACTATTTTGTATCAACTGACGGTCGTTGTCGTAAACTTATGGTATTGATAAGGTACTGTCTCATACCATGTTAAAATGATAATTTCTAATTCTTTTTATATTGTAATCGTGTTTGGATCCATTTGATTTATATTGTGTGATTCAATAAAGATGATTTATGTAATTAATATAATTTTTATGAAATATGCAATATAATATTCGTTAAATCCTTGAAATTAGCATCTTAATATGAGCTAATCGGTTTTTCCAAATAACATCACCATTTTATGCATTTAATTTTATGGTAAGGTGAAAAATATGACAGAAAAAAACTAAGTTAAAACTTTTTTTGGGTTAAAATGCTAATATATTAACCACAGAAATCAAAGCATCAAGGAGATGCAACTCATGCAATAACCCTATTCATAGGCAAACAGGTTGGCCCATGTGTACTACTCAGAAATGTATAGCCCTCTTAAACAATAAGTATCGTAGCGCCGATGTCTAAAAGATGTGGGTATAGCTTATACATAACTCTGTATACATGTGCGCATATTCTATGTGCTACATCCCTACATACAAAAGATGTTGCTTCATATATGTTTGTTCCTAGTTCGTCAGATAAAGTAGACAGTGGCAGCCAGGGTGATCCTAGCTGTCTTGGCTCTCAGAGTTTTCCCTTTGAGTCTGTGTGATCCCTAAGCTAGTACTCTGTTTAGTTTCTGAAATCCATGCAGCAAGAAATATATGGATTTGAGGATTACTAATATTTTCAATGCCCTTGAAGCTTTAGGAAAATCATTTACCAATAACGAGAAGGTTCAAAAGGTGTTGCGAAGCCTTCCGGTTGAATGAGATCCTAAAGTCACGGCAATTGAACAAATGAAATCAACTACTAAAATGGATGAATTGATCGGTTCACTTAGAGTTTACGAGATAAAACTGAACCAACGAAAGTCTGAATCATCTAAACCATCCGATAAGTCTATTGCTTTTAAATCAATTGAGTCACATATAAATAATGATGATAGTAATAGTGATAATGAATTAGATGATGATCTAATATTAATAGCTAGAAAACTTAGAAAGTTTTTCAAAGGACCAAATAGAAATGGAAAACAATCTTCTTCTACTTCTTCTCAACCTAAGAAAAACTTTAATAACAAGTGGTATAATAAAGAGTAAAGTGCTACGAATGCGATCGAAAAGGACATATCTCATATGATTGCCCAACAAAGAAAAATAATAATAATGACGACAATAATAAACAAGCTAAGGACAAGGAGGCATAAAAGACTAAGACAAAGTAGTCCAAGTCAAGAAGAGGCAAACGAGCAATGAACGCAAGCACGTGGAACGACTCGTCCGACTCAGAATCCGACACTGAGGAAGCTTAAGTCTGCTTCGTATCCAACGAGGTAAGTTCTTCATCTGATGAAGATTCTGATAATGAAATGTCATTTGATGAAATGTATGAAGAATTTCTAAAGATGCATGCTCACTGTAAAAGGCTCTCTAAAAAAAGAAGAAACTAATTGAAGAAAATGACAAGTTGAAGACGTTCAACTTGGAATTTTCCGATCAATTAGAATCTTTTAAACAAGAGTCCACCAATACTCTTGATTCTTTACAAATTAAAATTGAATCGTATAGGAAAAATGAACATGTATTAAAAACTGAAAATAGTATGTTGAAATCTAAGTTAGAAAATTGTGAAAATGAGATGGTTAAACTTAAATCTTCTAAACTAAACTTAGAAAAAATGTTAGAACAATTTAAATCTAGCACGAGCATGCTTGACACAATTATATCGTCACAAAAATATGGAAATGATAAGAAGGGCTTAGGGTATATAGAATAAAATGATAAGTTAGGCAAAAAGACTAACTTTGTATCATCTAAGTTTAAGTTGCCGTATAATACAATAAAATCAACTTGCATGCTACCCTTCTTCTACTCTTTCTGTAGCGCCCCGCCCGAAACCAGGGTTCCGGCTCAGTGCACCCACCGTACTCTACTCCATAGAGTACAAAGCGTCGATACTATACATGTACATGTCGACATGAATAATGAATCGATAAGCGGAAGTAACATAACATAAACAAATCTTCATCGACATGCACTGTACTACATCATAAACTGTACAATCATCATATACCAAATACTGAAATCATATATCATACATCGTAATCCGAAACTTAATGCCTTCGAAATAATCTCTCAGTATGCTCTTCGTTATCAACGGTCTATCTAGCATGTCTTCAACGAGCCTGTATATTGATACCTGTTATCTGGAAAGTTATAAATGAGGCAAGTATGAGCGATAGCCACCGACTTTTAATCGCTCAGCAAGTAGTCTTACCAGATACGACATGTGGATCATACATGGGGAGACGGGGTGACAAATCATAATAACCATAAATTTTGAATATAATAAGCACGTCTCCTTTCTAACAAGTAAGGTATCATATCATATCTGTAAACTGCTGTAAACTGAAAGCAGATAAATTAGAAAGATTTCAAGCATACATAGCATAACAGCATCTCATTCTGCTTAATCCAATCATCATACTATATCTATACTTAACTTCTAATCCATAACTTATACCATCTTTGCATATCTTACATGTACTACATTCTCATGCTTAACACTACATTGTCCACTGTAGTGCTATCATATACTTAAAGAATTCTTAATCATAACCCTAAGGTGACATGGTCATGACGTGATGCATAAAACATGACTTTTCATAAAATGACTTTTCGTAAACATGACTTTTCATAATCATGACATGATTTTCATAACTTGCATAACATGACATATTCATAACTTGTATAACATGACTTTTTCATAACATGAAGACATAACATTTAAATCATTGGCTATAGCACTTTTCATAAGAATAATAACGCACGACATACCGAATGATTCCCCGTATAGTACATGTGCGACATAACATCATGAATCATATGCACATGTGCTAACGATGACGCATTATGACTAAGATCCCGTGTCCCAGACCCGGTGTTACACTCAGCCATAACGTAAACATGGGCCCCTGACACCTACCACTCCGGTCCCGATGTCAGGATAGCGCTTCAACATAACATACATAATCATGATTATGAACATACATAACATATCGTGTCTCATCGGAACCATTCGTCTCGTGTTTATTATTCCTATGCATATGAACTTTTAAAAACATGAGATGTGACAACATAACTTTGCAAATCTTGTTTTCATGCAACGTGAGACTTGGTCAAATACGGGTATCTTGCCATACTACCACTAGTAACATCACTCACTTAATTTCCTTCTACACATCACAACTTAAACAAAATACCATTTTCACCTACAAATAAGTACCATCCAGCCATCATACTAAAACAGCCCCCTTTTTCTATTATCATCACACAATAATTTGGTAGTATCTATTCCATACATGCATATCATAATTCATAACTTAAATGCCGACATCATGAAAATTTCTAAGTACTTTACATTTCATCTAAGATTTCATAACTTACATTTATCATAACCTATCTATGTTAGCATATATAACATGTAACATATCATGTACATACATTGTAAAAGTTAATAGTATTATATTTACACATACATAAATATGGCCTATTTATGTTTCATACTTTTCATAACTTAATACATAATTTACATACTTAACTTACTTCATAACTTAACATATTCATCATATATACATCTGTATTTGTGTAAAAATATAATGAAATCATTATATTTGTCACTAAGGCCTAATGGCCGAATATATATATACATAGTAATATATATAAATCATTTTGTGATATATTGTATAATATTCAAAACTTATTCACTTTCATATCTTAACATATTCATCATATATATATATATATATATATATATATATATATATATATATATATATATATACTTGTATAAAATATAATGAAATCATTTTTGTCATTTAGGCCTATTGGCCGAATATATATATATAATATATATACATTTATAAAATCCTTTTATTATATAGTATGTAATACACAAATACTTATTCATTTTCTCTCTTTAAAATATATATTACACATATATACACATAAAACATACAAAATCATACTTTAACCTTGAGATGGCTTTAAGGCCGAATTGTATATGTTGCATACACATATATATAACTGACGTATATACGTATATATCTATATATATACATAAAAACAGTGAGATATATATATACACACACATAAACTTATTCATTTTTAAGTCTTGAACATATATTACACATATACATATATACATATAGATCCGTATATGTACATATATAGATCTATACATCTATACATACATATATATATAAAAACCGAATGTGTATATATATATTTATACATCAAAAACCGATTGTATACATATATACATTTATACTCAAAACCGCATGTATAAATATATACATTTATACATCTATACATACATATATAAAACGCATATATATATATATACATATATGCTTTTATGCAAACCCGTGTATTTATATATATATGCATCTACTCATCTATACATACATATATGTAGATCTATACACTTATACATATATAAATATATATCAACATACATACTTTATAATATGTATATGTATTTATATATAGTGTATATATATGTATATAGTGTGCGTGTGTATATAGTGTATATATGTATATACTTATTATTCAAATATAGATCTATACTTTCTTGAGAAGAGAATCTTGAACATACTACATGATGATCCAACTTTGATATGAACATAAGTACTTAATATTTGTAAAACCATGTAGGATCTAGGAAGAATACTTGTCTTAACCACTTTTGTTACAAAGTAGTGTTCTTCACTTGGCTTGAAGAAAATCTTTCTCCTCGTCACCTTAGCAAACCCACGGTTTTGAAAGGTCAAAATGGAGTTTAGTGTGGCAACCATAAAGATAAAGAAATGGACAAAAATAATCTAATATAATTAGTGTTCTTACCTTGAGTATTCTTGGTTCTTAATTCCAAACGACCTTGTATTCTTGAGGTTTGGTTGTATGAAGATGTTGTAGTAAATGGTTTTGTGAAGAATGAGATGAAGTGAAAAGAAAACAATTTTTCCTCTTGCTTGTAGAATTCGGCCATGAGAAGTGAAGGAGATGATGAACATCTTATCTATTGTAAAGGAAAGAGAAGAAATTGAGTTGAAATGTAAGATGTAGTAAAATGAAACAATAGCAAGAAGAGAGAGGGGTCCTTCTCTTGAAACTTTCGGCCACAATAAGGCCAAGAAGAAGAAGGTAACATGAGTTGAAGGAGCAAGAATAATGGAGTGTAGTGGTAGAAAAAGGTAAAAGAAATAATAGGGTTTGAAAGATGGAGTGGGTAGAATGATTAAACTAAGGGAGTATTCTCTCTTTCTTGGGTGTCATACGAAAATCTCAAGGAAAAGAGGAAAGAGAATGTGGTCATGTGGGCATGTGAAGAAAGGTAGGGCATGTTGGAGTAAATAATGAATTGAGTATTTTAAATGGGACAAAAAGCAATATTCCCCTTTCTTTTCTTGGAGCATGCCGAAGTTTAGAGAAAAAGGGGTGAGATTGTATCTATTATGCCATGTAGGATAAGGTAGGAGAAAATGTGATAAAAGCGTGTATTGGAATTATCGTATCGGGTATTTTTATTTGGTTTGATATTTATATCTATCGACTTAAGTGCTACTGACTAATTTCTTTTAATGCATCGTATGTCCTGAAACATTCGTTATCCTAGTCCCTTCCAGTATCATTATATCCGTGAACTTATCTTTCAGTTATTTTCCCGAGTGTTTCTAACCCCGATATTTAATGTCAATTTTTTACTAGTTCTAGATAAAATTTAATTTCCATTCAAATTTCCTCAACATCGCATTTGCGTTCTATTTTCATCATTTTCCACTAGCCCGGAATCTCGGGTCGTAACATTTTTCTGTATTTTCCAAGGTAAAAATGCAAACATACACCCACAAAAGCACACACATATCACGTGCAACTAAGCAAAACTTTGCATCTAGACAAGCTAGAAATTATGTCTATATGTATACAATGTGTCTAAACAAAATAAGCCGCAACAACTATTATATTCCATATAGACATAATTATAGGCAAAATTCATATAAGACTTATAGAAATGCATATGAACGCACATACATATTACCATACAAGAAACAAAATCATATGTCTTATTACACCACTATCAAATCGGCCACAACATAGTACTTATAAACCAAGATATAAAAATTATATGCATACACCATCTTTTAATTGAATGGTCAAGTTCATGTTAATCCGCTTTATTCAACTAATGTCCAAATATGTGCCAAGAAGGTACATCCAAGTTTTAGATACCTAAGGGATATATAAAAAAGTATGGTGTCTTAATATTCAAGGACCCAAATAAGGGTGCCTAAAACTTTGTCTCCATTGTAGGAAAATCGCAAGGAATGCAAGGAGAAGGCAAAGTCAAAGAAGCTAAAACCAAATGGTTTTTAGACAGTGGATGTTCAAGGCATATGACGGTCAACCCCAAACTATTCACCGAGACAGAACACATCGAGAATGGAGGAAAGATGACATTCGGTGACAACAACAAAAGAAAAGTTGTTTAGAAAGGAACAATCGGGGACCCCTAACACTTTTCAAATACGAAATGTGTTGTTCATACGAAATTTTTCTATATTTTGTTAAGCATTCACAACTTATAGATTCAGGTTATTATGTTTCTTTTCTTCCGGATTCTTGTGATATAACAAATGAAAAAGGAGAAATTATATTAAAAGAAAATAGGGATGGTAACATTTACACACTTTCATTAAATAACATGATAGATGCTAAAGTTAAGTGTTTAATGTCACATGACTTAGATGTAAATTTATGGCATAGACGATTAGGCCATATAGGAATTTCAACTATTGAAAAGTTATCTAAGAAGAACTTAATTAGAGGCATGCCTAAGTTAGACTTAGATAATTTTCAAATGCGTGAAACGTGTATTAAAGGAAAACATATTAAAGAAACATTAAAACTAAAACATGAAGTGAGTACTAGTCATGTACTAGAATTACTTCACTTAGACTTATTTGGTCCAAGTAGGACAAGAAGTCTAGGTGGACACTACTATGTGTGTCATAGTAGATAATGATTACTCATGATACACATGGACATTGTTGTTAACACACAAAGACAATGCTCCTTTGGCAATCGAAAATCTTATTAAGCAACTCGAAAATCTTTATGAAGAAAATGTTAAAAGAATTAGGAGTGATAGAGGTGGAGAATTTTAAAACAAAGAAATAGTAAAGTTTTTTGAATTACATGGAATAAAACATGAATTCTCACTACCCAGAACACCACAACTCAATGGAGTTGTTGAACGTAAAAATAGAACAATTCAAGAAATTGCTAGGATAATGTTGTGTGAAAACAAAGTACCAAAATATTTATGGAATGAAGTTGTTAGTTGTGCATGTTATATTATAAATAGGCTTTCTATTAGAAAAAAATTAAATAAAAACCTTACGAATTGTTAAACAATAGATAACCTAAGGTAGATTATCTTAGAGTTTTCGGTCGTAAGTGTTTTGTGTTGAACACTAAGGATAATCTAGATAAGTTTGAACAAAAGTCTATTGAATGCATATTTGTTGGTTATTCAACTAATTCAAGAGCATATAGGTGTTACAATCATGCATCTAGAAAAATAATTGAATCTATACATGTGAAATTCAATGAAAATGCATGTTTTGAAATTAGTGATAAAACTCGACATAAACAAGAAAATAATTTTGAAAATATGTTTGATTATGATGACGTATTACTTGAGCCTGTACTTGGTCATCTAGAACTAACTCTCCCTGAACAAGACATGTATGAACCCTTAGATGAAATGAATGAAGAGATTTTGCAATTGGAAGATAATACAACTAACTTGCAAGATTATTCAATTGTATACGACAATGTTCACACTAATTAAACATTTGAACAAGATGAGGGTGAACCTAGTCAACCTAGGAATTGGTGGCTCATAAAAGATAAATATAAACATCCTAAAGAGTTAATCATTGGGGATCCAAGTGTTGGGATCAGAACATGTAGAAACATAAGTCAGACTGAAGAACATAGCTTAATCTCACACTTAGAACTTAAGAATGTTAAAGAAGCCTTAGGTGATATATCTTGGATAAATGTCATGCATGAGGATTTAAACCAATTCACCAGGAACAACGTGTGACACTTAGTATCTAAACCCGAAAATAAGTCTATAATAGGAACTAAATGGGTATTTGGGAATAAAATGGATGAACAAGGAAACATCACACGAAATAAGGCTAGGCTAGTCGCACAAGGTTATAATCAACAAGAAGGAATAGATTATGAAGAAACCTTTGCACCCGTTGCACGACTAGAAGCAATTAGATTGTTACTTGCGATTGCAAGTCTAAGCAATATTAAACTCTTCCAAATGGATGTCAAGAGTGTGTTCTTGAATGGATACAGCCAAGAAGAAATTTTTGTCAAACAACCCCCTGGATTCGAAGATCCAAAGAATCATAACCATGTTTACAAGCTTAAGAAAACTTTATATGGTTTGAAACAAGTTCCAAGAGCTTGATATGATAGATTTGCAAACTTTCTTATTGCAAATAATTATCAAAGAGAGACCATCGAAAACACTTTATTTCTAAGAAGAAAAGATAATAACTTATTAATAGTTCAAATATATGTAGACGATATTATCTTTGGTTCAACTAATCCTACCTTAGTAAAAGACTTTGAAGAGTGTATGAAGTCTGAATTCGAAATGTCAAAGGTAAGAGAGTTAAATTATTTCTTAGGACTACAAATCAAACAAACCTCTCAAGGAATCCACATTGGCCGATTTAGGTATATCAATGATATGATTAAGAAGTTTGGATTTGAATAGGTGAAACCAACACCCACCTCCATGAGTGTTAGCACCAAACTAGATAAGAATGAAAATGGTAAACCTTTTGATGACACACTTTATAGGTCTATGATTTGCTCATTGTTATTTAACTACATCAAGACCTGACATCATGTTTAGTGTGTGCATGTATTCTAGGTTTCAATCTTGTCCTAAGGTATCTCATTACAATGCAGTTAAAAAGATATTTAGATATCTTAAACACACACTCACTTAGGACTTTGGTATGATAGAAACGTTAAGTTGAAACTGTATGCTTATAGTGATGCTGATTATGGTGGTTGTAAGTTAGATAGAAAATCCACTAGCAGTACATGTCAATTCATAAGAACCAATTTGATCTCTTGGTTTTCTAAAAAAGCAAGCTAGTGTAGCTCTCTCTACCACCGAAGCTGAGTATATAGCCTTAAGCTATGCACTACCCAAATACTTTGGCTTAAACAACAACTTAGTGATTTTGGCATTAAAATGAATAAGATTCTAATTTTCTGCGATAGCTTAAGTGCGATCAATCTTTCTCGAAATCCGGTACTTCCTTCTAAGGCCAAACACATTGAAGTAAGATACCATTTCCTTCGAGATCATGTTCAAACTGGGGACATAAGCATGGATCATGTAAGAACTTATCATCAAATGCTTACATCTTCACCAAACCCCTCAATCAAGCCACTTTTGAAACCTTACGAGCTAAGTTAGGATGATGACTTATGATACCATTGTATAATTCTCTCTAAGGGGAGATAGAATAATAACATGATTTTTTAGTTGGTAAGCCTTGATTTGGATTTGAGTTGAAAAATATGCTAAGTTTTAATTGGTATAAGTTTTGAGCATAGGTTATGGGGAGTGTGTAAGTTGAGGGGGAGCACATGAACGCATATGATAAAAACATGAGATTTGAGAAATTGAAAACAATTGGTATAGAATTGATGAAACAATAGATAATTGGTGAGGTTTTCAAAACAATTTAATTGGTATAAAATTGGTAATTATGTGATAAATAATTGTTAAAGATTTGTGACATTAAAATCATGTTAAGCTATTTTGAAAATGATCCAAAAGGGGGAGAATGTTGAGAAATATGTTTGGATAATTTTTACGGTCATGATTTTAAGTGGTGGATACTTAAACATATCACACATCGTGTTATAAATGAATAAAAGTTGAAAAACTGAAGAAAAATAACATCGATCTCTTAGGTTGTTGCTTTTCGATCGATCGATGTACTTCGATCCCTCACATCAATCGATCCATGTAAGGCAGAGAAAATTCAAGACCTTACTGTGAGACATCGATCTCTAAACCTGGGACACATCGATCGATGTACATCGAACCCTCACTTCGATCGATCGATGTAGGCCGGAGACAAACTCTGAAACTTACTGTGAGACATCGGTCTCTGAAGCTGAAGCACTTCGATCGATCAATGTCTAGGGTTTTTAGAAATATTTTTCTAAAATGTGATAAAATGGTTGTTTTCATTTGTACATGATTTATATATAATCATTATGTGGTTATTATGTGATTTTGATGATTACAATTGTCTGGTGACTAATGTGTCTTGGAAGTTTTTACAACTTACCAAATTGGGCAAAATTGGTATTTTGAGTTTTGTAGGAACATGACATGGTGAAAATGCTTCAAGGACAAATTCATATCATTTTTATCATCACAAAGGTGTTATTATATTTATTTCTGCCATCCGGGTCATTTCTGGAGTTTTCTCTCATCAGTGGCATTTTGGTCATTTTACCCCTGAAGGTAGTTTCGGTATTTTTACTCAAAGAATCTTTTGAGTACATATTATCTTCATTCTGGAGTTGATTTATAATTATCTTGAAGATTATTTGGTGGTTTTCTGTTATTTCTCTCAATTGATGATATTATCGACACTAGCGGAATATGTGACAAGTTGTGATGTCACATTCTATTTTTTTCTTGAAGACCTTCTTCTATATGTTATTAGAGGATATTAATCATCATTTTTAAGAAAATTTAAAGGTGTTAAAGGTGTGAAATTGATCACAACATACAAGAAGAAAAAGTGGGAATTTTGGTGTTATATGTTGACATAATCTTGTCAACTATTATTTGTTGATTTCTCCTTCAAAAATCTGATTTTGTATACACAGGTGGAAATGATGGTGTACTCATTTTATGACTTGGTGACAAGTGGACCAACCAAAAAGAAACTAGTTGGCAAAATTGCCAACTTGGAAATTCTAATTCAAAGACAACGGCTATATTGGTTAAGTTGGAGCTGACTTTTTGTTTGAATTGGTTAGCCATCACATGCCTATTCTCATGGCTAGAAGTTGAGGGGATAGTGGAGAAGTTATGCCATATTATACCTTGCTATTATCTTCATTTTCAAGCAATTTCCAAGTCATTTTTCTAGGTGGAAAAATCAGCCATACAAGTGTCCAAGGTGGACCAATTATGTTGTTTCATTTTGCCATGTGTACAAGGTGTTTATGTGGCCAACTAATGATGTGAAGACACTTAAGCATTGATGATGAAGATGGTGACACATAAGAGTTCTTATCTTCAGAGTCATTTCACACTATAAATAGGAGGCAAAGGTGAAGAAGAAGAACACACACTTGAAAAACAAAAGTTGAATTGTCTTGCTCTCTTCTTCTCTCCATTCTTGTTTCGTTTTTTGTAGCTAAGGTGTTCTTGTGATATTTCTTGTAGAGCTACAAGCCTCTTGTGTCTCATTTGTAAGATTGATTAGCAAAATCTATATGGCTACATCAATAAGTGATAGAGGTGTTGCAACCAAGAGTTACATAGAGGTGCTCATCCAAGTCTTGAATACGGTTGGTGTTTAATCCAAGGATCAAGCTTGGTTCTTGTTGTAATTTGGTTCATACCATAGTGAAATCAAAGAAAAGGTGTTCTTTGGGACTGGAATAGGTCACATTGACCGAACCAGGATAAATCCTTGGTGTTCTTGTCTTCTTTACATTTTTCTGTTTTCTGCCTGTTTTTCACTACAGATTTCATACAACTTCTCATGTTTTGAAAAAATAGCTAAACACTTTCAAAATATGTGATTTTGGATGGAGTTATACTTCAGGCTGTTAACTTTCATTTTCAATAAGAATCACTTGATTTGAGCAAGGGAAAGTTAGTTTTCATTCGTTGCAAGATAACTGCTTCAATCTGGCTGCAATCTGACCAGTTTTGAGAGAACTTGAATTCTGTTTTAACCAAGAATTTTTTAAGGTCAGGGACTTTTGGAAACAAAAACTAGACAATTTAAGGAGTGTTTTGACATAACGATCAACCTTTTTGGTTAAGTATTCAAAGAAAAACACGTTTTCCAATTTTAGCAGCATTCTGTCCAATTCTGTCCAGATTGACCATCTGAATCTTTTCTTTGTTTGAAAGGCCAAACAATCTTATTTTTATCTGATATTTGGATAGAGTCTTTTCAAGAAATTGAAGTTAAGTTCTAGAAATTTTCATAATTTTTGGAGTTGTGTACACTGATTTTTGAATTTTTCAAAAACAGGTTCTGAATATGAGATGGTCTCAGATTCTATTTTCAAAGGGGATTTTAATCAATGGTAGTAGTGTAATTTCCACTAACCACTATTCACCCCCCTCTAGTGGTGTTTATTGCAGGTGCACAGTCCAACAAACAAAAATCAGCCCTATTTTGAATTTTCTAGAACACTATAACATGTCTTGGTTGTGTAAAAAGTGTCTAGATACATGTTACATCTTCATCATCATCATCGTACCTAGTATATCCCAACGACAGCAAAAGCTATCGTTAGGGTCTGGGGAGGGTAAGTGGTAGGCAGACAATACCTCTGTCTCAATGGATAGAGAGTCTGCTTCCAGTGAGACTCCCGGCTCTATATGTACCTGCATAAATGACATGTTACATCTATGCCTCAAAAATGTACCATGTGTGTATGTTTGTCGAAAACCGAATTTTCAACTTTCGTCGATTACGCAATTTTTCTCCGATTAAATTCAAACTTCTTGCACATGTAATATATATTATGTCACACATAATATACATAAAATGAAGTATATATTCAGCTCCAATAGCTTAATTAAAAATGCCCCATGTGCATCAATGAAGTTGAGTTTGAATTCTCCATAAATTTAGCCTAAATTGTGGGTGATTTTTGTGTGCCAACATGGAATGATTTAGTAGCTGATTTTAACATGTGAGCCACGAAATTTTTGGCCATTTTTATTGTATATGGGCTGACCATCTTTATATGGCAAGTACGTGACATGTCGGTGAAGTTTCGGTAGTCATCCGATACGACTATTTTTCGGTTTGTGACCTTGTAATATGTCGTTATAATTTTGACGTCAACATGAATTATATCATATGATATAAGACCTGAATATACTCATAAATATGAGTTGTATACAGTGATGTGACGTCGACATACGTTTATGATATATGTGACGTGTTGGTGGTATGTCGAAATATATGTGTATTGTGCCTTTTAAAAAAAATATGAATAATATATATATTATATATTAGGCGTGTAGAGGCATATGGAAAGGAGACTTTCCATTTTCAAATTTGTTGCCATATAGCTTCTACCAAATATGTCTCTATTTAACGAACTAGTTAATTCATTAACTTAAGCACTCCACTTAATGAACTAGTTTAGTTCGTTAATTGTGGCACCTGAAATTAGTACAAAGACAACAAATGTTTGTCATATGATGTAAGCTTTAACGCTTCATGGTTTGTTAATACGGCAACACTATAGATAAGCATATAAATCATGTTTATCATATACACATGTCAAGTAATAATTTATTTATGCATTTTGTACACTCGTACCATTTAAATCATGCATTTGTAAATCATTCAAAAACTTTTTCTCAACAATCTCCCCCTTTTGATGATTTACAAAATAACATTGGTTTATGATTTAAATATGATCGCTCCCCCTCTAATTATGCACAAATTTGAATTTTGAATTTTATACGTTCTCTCCCTTAAATCATGCTTCTCTCTCCCCCTTAAATCATTCTTTTCTTTCCCCCTTTATTTTGCAAACTTCATCAAAAGTACAAGTAAAAATGGAAAGAGATAGCAGTTTATAGTATATCAAAAATCATACATTTCAAGTGTGATCTTAAGGGTTATTGATTTAACCCTTTGCAAAAGTATCTTTTGGTACCCAAAATTGGGTGACCTTTCTACGTCATACAAAAGGTGAGAAAGAGATAGAGAAGAAGCAATATAATAGATGTTAGGTTCAAATCTGTTTGGCCTATGGCTGAGAATGCCATCATGCACATTGTATGATTTTCGTTTTTGATATGCCTTTGTGTTAGTGTGCATGGTGCATGATCTAGATGCATTTATGTTATATGAATGTTGTGTATGCATCAGTGGTTTTCTTTTATATTTATAGAGAAAATAATTATATCTTGTATGAGATGAAAAAGAAGAAGCACGATGAGATGAAGTGAAGGTTGATCTAGGCGTCTTTTTAGGTGCTAAATTTGTCTTGAATGCATGTTGTTTCTTAGATGAAGATAAAATAAATTTTGTTGACTTATTTTGTGTTTCGTTTTTCTCAATCTATCCTAATCCGGTTTTGTCGCTTTCATGCTTTTGTGAGGAGATGATGCGATCTAGCATGTTTGTACCCGTATCAAACTGTTTTACCATTCTTTTAAATCCGCATTTCTTGACTTCTCAGTTTTCATTTCATTATTTTCTGCCGTTAATGATGAGACCTCTGATTTTAATACATTAATTGTGCAAGACGACTCTTCTTTTGAATCATTTAATTGAAAAACAAGGTTCGTGTTTGAGGATTCTAATAATTTTTTGTCTTCAACTAAACGTTTCTTTTCTTTTGCAAGAGTCTTAGAAAACTTATGCAACTCAAGATATTGGCAAAATAAATCATCATAAGAGGTTTTGGAATCAGAATCAGAGTCAAAAGATACCTCATTTGATGCCTTAGATGTAAAGCATACTTGTGCCGTTTCTTCTTCGGTTCTTCAGTCTCAGAATCAGATGAATCACTCCATGTGGAGGCTTTAAAGGCTCTTCTCCTTTTTTAGGTTCTGAGACGGGCCTAGTTTTTTCCGATCCTTGTCATGGTTTTTGTTCATTGCTTGGTCCTTGTTCTGGCATTCGTAAGAGATATGTCCAAGTCTTTGACAAGTATAACATTTAATATCCTCATCATTTTTATTTCTATGGTTCTTAGACAAAGTAGGATTAGGTTTGTTTTCAAGCGATTTTCTCATGGTCTTTCTTAATCTTTTATCCAACGTGATTAGATCTTCATCATCGGAATCCGTGTCACTATCATCTACGCGATCATAAGAGGCAGAGACGTATTCATTTGATTTAAACGCTATAACCTTATATTCTTTAGAAGTTCATTCAGAATTTCTTAAAGTGAGTTTGTTTTGATATATCTTTAATGATCCGATCAATTCTTCCATTTTTATCGATCTTGTTTCCTTACTTTCTTCGATTGCCATAACTTTGGGATCCCATTCGGATGGAAGGCTCCTTAGCACCTTTTGTACCTTTTTCTGTGTAGAAAATGCTTTTCGGAGAGACTCAAGGAAATTATAAATGTTAGTCAAGCGTAAATCCATATCAACAATAGATTCATTTGACAATAACTTGAACGATTTAAGAGTAGACATAAGCATGTTATCTTGGACTCTTTAACTTGACTAATACCTTCATGTTTCATTTCAAGAATTCTCCACATCTCTTGGGCACTAGAGCAATTCGACACATAACTTGATTCAGTTTTACTTAGGCCATTTAAAATAAGTTGCATAGCCTTGGCATTCATACTTAATCTCTTTTATCGTCTATGGTACACTCTTGCTTAGGCTTTACTACTTCTAATGTAACGCCATCAATCGTAGTTATTTTAGACGGAATAAAAGGACCGTCTTCTATGATGGACCATAAGTCTATATCAATAGCCATAAAGAAAAGTTTCATTCTAAGTTTTCATTTTATAAAAGACTCACCATCGAAGAAAGGAGGCCTTACGGTTGACATTCCTTTTTGCTCGGTTTTATAACTAGTGGATGCCATCTCACAAAGATCGTTGGATCTCCTTGTATTTAGTGAACCTCGCTCTGATACCATTTGTAGGACCTGTATAGCACCACTAGAAGGAGAGGGGGTTGAATAGTGGGTACGGAAAAATTGGTTTTTAAAAAATTTTCAACCAAATTACCCACGTCTGAAAAGAGTTTCTGTTTTCAGATCCTGATTTGAATTATTTAAACGGCCTAGTTGTAGACATCCAAAAATTGTGAAATTTTGTTTGAGTGTACTCTCTGATGTTATAAGAGGCTCACGAAAGTTTCAAATTAAAACTCCACTCCTAACCCTTTGAAAATATGTTCTTGGTCAGATTGCACAAATCTGCCCAAAACTGTACTCTGACTTGAATAATTTATTCATATTAATTGGTGACTCCAAATGGTCTGAAACTTTTATGGTAAGAACCTCAAGATATTTATTTTAGTGGGTTGGAACAGTTTTGGAAAATTCCTATGAGAGGTATGTCAACCACGTTGATGTTATCAACCTTTGTAAATCTGAATATCAGATTGCACTAGTCTTAGAACCATTCACGTTTGAATGACTTGTACTTATCCAAATGAGTTAAAACTTGCGCCAAATGAAAACTAAGATATGTGGCTATGTTTCTGAAAAATTTTATAATCTTTTAAATCGTTTACTATTTTACCATTGTAACGAAATCAATGTAGAAAAAAAACCGAAAGTAAAGTGCATTAAAGTAAGAACACCTAGGATTTTATTATGGTTTGGTTAAATCAACGTGCTCCAGTCTTCGAGGACAACTTCCTCAGTTATCAGTAAACACAATACAAACCTTACCACAAGAGTGACTGGAGTTAAACACTAACTCCATCCTTTTACAATCAATACAATCGAGCAAATGAATCACGGACACCACCACCGATCGAATGAAGGTTTGATCACACCTTGATCAACCTTTTGCAACAATGAATGTGTATGGGTGGTACATTCAAAGCCTATACAATATGTAAAATATATGAACAATAGACTTGAGAGAAGAAGAAGAAGAAAGAAAAGGAGAAGAATGTAGTGTAGCTTTTTGCCCTTTAGAGAATATGAGTTGTAGCTTGGGCTTGGTTTGCACTATCTTCTAACTTTTACATAAGTTGGCCACCCCCTAGGGCTTCTTCCTTCTTGATAATTCTCCTTAATGTCCTTGGAAGATTGCCTTGTGTAGAGATGACACCATCTTGCTTACTTGGCGCAATATGATTGGAAGGATAACTTGACCTTGCTTACTTGTCACTTGTTGATTGGTCCACCTTGGCATCCTTTAATGAGCTGTAAATTCTACAAAAAAAACTAAAAAACATGTGCTCAAATGTAGCCAAAACATTACCATACAATCACATTTTAATTCCTTGAATTTGGGAGACAAATTGAGGACACGACACATTAAGGCTCAAAATCGCCCCACTTAGCACATGTGCTGAAATTTTCAGCATGTGTTTTTCTTTTGAAATCTTTCCTTGTGTGGTGCCCTCTTCAATGTCACCAATCTTGTGTGGTATATTCTCCACCAATTTAAATGCCAAATAAGCTCCACCTAGGCTCCCAATAGATGTAATAGGCGTGTAGGATGAGCTGGACATGTGCTGAAATTTCATTTTAGCACGCTTTGTCAAATAGTGCACAATATTTACACATATATGGTAAATGATGTTGAGAAATATGTTTGGATAATTTTCAAGGTCATGATTTTACGTGGGAGATACTTAAACATGTCACACACGGTGTTATAAATGATTAAAAGTTGAAAAAGTGAAGAAAAATGGCATTGATCTCTCAGGTTGACTCTAGTGTAGAATTCTCCCAAAGGAAGTGCAGACAAATTCTATTCAATATTGATCAAATCAGCGTTGCAAGGGGTGAACTGTTTCTGGTTGAGTGCTCTGTCTATTCCCACAGCAGTTAGGATCCTAGTGAATAGGATTCGCCTGCACTTCCTTTGGAGGAATTCTACACTAGGTTCAAAAAAAAGCGTGGGTATCATGGTCCCAGGTCAGCATGTTCAAAGATGAGGATGACTACGCCGATGTAGAAAAGATAAATTTTACTATTAATGGAAAGGAATTTTAATATTTCCGAGTTTTTTTAGAGAAAAGAAAAGATATATATATATATTATATATATATATATATATATATATATATATATATATATATATATATATATATATATATATAAAGATAAGATGGCGCAGGAAATTCTCTCTGGCGATGGCTGCGTCCGACAGCTGTAGCTTCAGTCGTTGGTTGCTTCCTTCCCTCCATTCCCATTGTCTTGCATTAACTTTCTTCCTTTTTCTTATTTCTGTTGTTTCCACTTTACGTTCTTGGTTTTCTGCACGATGGAGCATGCGGAAATAACGGCGCCGCTGAAAAACCTACAGGGTCGACATCACAAAAGACATTTGCGTCGCTTTTCCACACGTCGACTGCCCCCTCCATTGCACCTAAATTGATTCAAAAATATGAGCTTAGTCCAATGATATCATTTACGGATGATGAGATCGCATCTCTAGCCGAGCCATACAAATTTATTTGTTAGGCACGTTCTGGTATTGCAGGCTGCCAATAGCAGTCATCCGGTCTACCATTGACAGTATCAGATTTATTGGCACGGTGCGGGTGGGTCTTTTGGATTCTTCACATGTGATTTTGCATTTTGCCCAAGGAGAGGACTATCTGCGATGTTTTGCTCGTCAGAGTTCGCCTATCGTATGGAAACATATGCAGGTTACTAAATGGATGCCTACCTATGATCCTTCAATTGACGTTCCAATTGTGCTGTTATGGGTGTCGTTTCCAAGGCTGCCAGTTCATTTTCATCAACGATCAGCATTGTTACAGATTGGTCGTATGCTTGGAACGCCAATGAAATTGGATAATGCGACTGCGGAAGCAATACGACCGTCTGTTGCTCGACTGTGCGACGATATTGATATATCGCAAAAGCTTTCATCACGCGTGTTTATTCAAGCATCTAATCGGGTCCTTTAACAACAGGTCATATACGAAGATTTACCATTATAGTGCACTTCTTGCTATCGATTGGGCCATAAGGCATCTACTTGTGGAACACATCAAACGGTACAAAATTCAGACACGCACGAAGTGAAGGATGCGATCCAATCGCAGTCAAAGAAGCGTTGGAGCAGAGATGGACTCCAAAGAAAACACAGCCTGCTTCAGTGCAGCAAATTCATGACTCACCACTAGTTGCAGAACGCCCAGTGTTATTTTCACCAGATTTGGCACCAACTCATGTAGTCTCCATGTGGAGGCTTTAAAGGCTCTTCTCCTTTTTTAGGTTCTGAGACGGGCCTAGTTTTTGTCCGATCCTTGTCATGGTTTTTGTTCATTGTTTGGTCCTTTTTCTGGCATTCGTAAGAGATATGTCCAAGTCCTTCATAGGTATAACATTTAATATCCTCATCATTTTTATTTCTATGGTTCTTAGACAAAGTAGGATTAGGTTTGTTTTCAAGCGATTTTCTCATGGTCTTTCTTAATCTTTTATCCAACGTGATTAGATCTTCATCATCGGAATCCGTGTCACTATCATCTACGCGATCATAAGAGGCAGAGACGTATTCATTTGATTTAAACGCTATAACCTTATCTTCTTTAGAAGTTCATTCAGAATTTCTTAAAGTGAGTTTGTTTTGATATATCTTTAATGATCCGATCAATTCTTCCATTTTTATCGATCTTGTTTCCTTACTTTCTTCGATTGCCATCACTTTGGGATCCCATTCGGATGGAAGGCTCCTTAGCACCTTTTGTACCTTTTTCTGTGTAGAAAATGCTTTTCCAAGAGACTCAAGGGAATTATAAATGTTAGTCAAGCGTAAATCCATATCAACAATAGATTCATTTGACAATAACTTGAACGATTTAAGAGTAGACATAAGCATGTTTATCTTGGACTCTTTAACTTGATTAATAGCTTCATGTTTCATTTCAAGAATTCTCCACATCTCTTGGACACTAGAGCAATTCAACAATAACTTGATTCAGTTTTACTTAGGCTATTTAAAATAAGTTGCATAGCCTTGGCATTCATACTTAATCTCTTTTATCGTCTATGGTACACTCTTGCTTAGGCTTTACTACTTCTAATGTAACGCCATCAATCGTAGTTATTTTAGACAGAATAAAAGGACCGTCTTCTATGATGGACCATAAGTCTATATCAATAGCCATAAAGAAAAGTTTCATTCTAAGTTTTCATTTTATAAAAGACTCACCATCGAAGAGAGGAGGCCTTACGGTTGACATTCATTTTTGCTCGGTTTTATAACTAGTGGATGCCATCTCACAAAGATCGTTGGATCTCCTTGTATTTAGTGAACCTCGCTCTGATACCATTTGTAGGACCTGTATAGCACCACTAGAAGGAGAGGGGGTTGAATAGTGGGTACGGAAAAATTGGTTTTTAAAAACTTTTGGACCAAATTACCCATGTCTGAAAAGAGTTTCTAATCCAGATCCTAATTTGAATTATTAAAAGACCTAGTTGTAGACATCCAAAAATTGTGAAATTTGGTTTGAGTGTACTCTCTGATGTTATAAGAGGCTCACGAAAGTTTCAAATTAAAACTCCACTCCTAACCCTTTGAAAATATGTTCTTGGTCAGATTGCACAAATCTGCCCAAAACTGTACTCTGACTTGAATAATTTATTCATATTAATTGGTGACTCCAAATGGTCTGAAACTTTTATGGTAAGAACCTCAAGATATTTATTTTTGGGTTGAAATAGTTTTGGAAAATTCCTATGAGAGGTATGTCAACCACGTTGATGTTATCAACTTTTGTAAATCTGAATATCAGATTGCACTAGTCTCAGAACCATTCACGTTTGACTGACTTGTACTTATCCAAATGAGTTAAAACTTGCGCCAAATAAAAACTAAGATATGTGGCTATGTTTCTGCAAAATTTTATAACCTTTTAAATCGTTTACTATTTTTACCATTGTAACGAAATCAATGTAGAAAACTTAAAACCGAAAGTAAAGTGCATTAAAGTAAGAACACCTAGGATTTTATTATGGTTTGGTTAAATCAACCTGCTCCAGTCTTCGAGAACAACTTCCTCGGTTATCACTAAACAAAATAAACACCTTACCACAAGAGTGACTGGAGTTAAACACTAACTCCATCCTTTTACAAGCAATACAATCGAGCAAATGAATCACGGACACCACCACCGATCGAATGAAGGTTTGATCACACCTTGATCAACCTTTTGCAACAATGAATGTGTATGGGTGGTACATTCAAAGCCTATACAATATGTAAAATATATGAACAATAGACTTGAGAGAAGAAGAAGAAGAAAGAAAAGGAGAAGAAGAAAGTAGTGTAGCTTTTTGCCCTTTAGAGAATATGAGTTGTTGCTTGGGCTTGGTTTGCACTATCTTCTCCCTTTTAACATAAGTTGGCCACCCCCTAGGGCTTCTTCCTTCTTGATAATTCTCTTTAATGTCCTTGGAAGATTGCCTTGTGTAGAGATGACACCATCTTGCTTACTTAACGCAATATGATTGGAAGGATAACTTGACCTTGCTTACTTGTCACTTGTTGATTGGTCTACCTTGGCATCCTTTAATGAGCTGTAAATTCTACAAAAAAAAACTAAAAAACATGTGCTCAAATGTAGTCAAAACATTATCATACAATCAAATTTTAATTCCTTGAATTTGGGAGACAAATTGAGGACACGACACATTAAGGCTCAAAATCGCCCCACTTAGCACATGTGCTGAAATTTTCAGCATGTGTTTTTCTTTTGAAATCTTTCCTTGTGTGGTGCCCGCCCTCTTCAATGTCACCAATCTTGTGTGGCATATTCTCCACCAATTTAAATGCCAAATAAGCTCCACCTAGGCTCCAATCAAGATGTAATAGGCGTGTAGGATGAGCTGGACATGTGCTGAAATTTCATTTTAACACGCTTTGTCAAATAATGCACAATATTTACACATATATGGTAAATGATGTTGAGAAATATGTTTGGATAATTTTCAAGGTCATGATTTTACGTGGGAGATATTTAAACATGTCACACACGGTGTTATAAATGATTAAAAGTTGAAAAAGTGAAGAAAAATGACATCGATCTCTCAGGTTGACTCTAGTGTAGAATTCTCCCAAAGGAAGTACAGACAAATTCTATTCAATATTGATCAAATCAGCGTTGCAAGGGGTGAACTGTTTCTGGTTGAGTGCTCTGTCTATTCCCACAGCAGTTAGGATCCTAGTGAATAGGATTCGCCTGCACTTCCTTTGGAGGAATTCTACACTAGGTTCAAAAAAAGCTTGGGTATCCTGGTCCCAGGTCAGCATGTTCAAAGATGAGGATGACTACACCGATGTAAAAAAAAATTTTACTATTAATGGAAAGGAATTTTAATATTTCCGAGTTTTTTTAGAGAAAAGAAAAGATATATATATATATATATATATATATATATATATATAAGTGGTTTAAAGAAAGAATTAAGACAGACTAAGTCTGAATTAGGAACTTTCTGCAAACAATTTGATAATGATCCATATAAACCTTATCATAAAGAATGTCAAGGAGAATGTTCTAGAAAACCTTATAATAGAAATATTAGAAAGCCATATAATAACAAATATAACAATAGATATAATAAAAACCTAAATATAATAAAAGATTTCAAAAATCCTCTAATGAATTCTATAAAAATAAATACAACAATAAGTATACTAAAAAACCTTACAGAAAGACAAATTACAAGAAAAATAAAAATACAAAAGATTACAAAAATATTGAATGCTATAAATGTCATAAGAAAGGTCATACTGCAAATTATTGTAGATTAAAAACAAAATTACAAGAATTAAATCTAGAAGAATCTATACTAGAAAAAATTTCAAATCTACTTGTTGAATCTTCTTCGGAGACAGAAGAAACATCTTTCGAGTCTGCTGAAGATCTTCAAGTTGATGAAATATACACATCTTCTTCAGAAACCTCTGATGAAGAAAAACATTTATGTTCTAACAAAAGAACAAGAAACAATATTAGAAATGTTAAAACATATAGAAATCCCCAATTACAAAAAGAATATTTAGATAGAATAATAGATATAAATTCAAAACAAAAAGAACAAATAAACCACTATATTACCAAATGTTTCAACTAGTTATTATGATTTAACTAGTATATTAAATAAAAACAAAGATACAAAGAATAAAAATGCAACAATCCCAGATTACAAAAAGAAAAAAAGAAATAAAAATAGAATTAAAAGAGTTAAAAAATAAACAAAACAAGATTCAGAAGTTATGAAATTAATACTTACAAAATTACAGACTAAGAAGAGTCTGATCAATCTTCAGAAACAGAACCAGTAAATATAGATAACAATATCATAGAAAATATTTCTAATGTCCAGAAGATTTTTTATTTGTTTTAAGAGAGATAACATCAAGAAAATATTTAATAAGAATAACAATAAAATTCTCAGAACAATATCATTAGATACAATTGCTCTATTTGATACAGGAGCAGATCTTAATTGTATTAAAACTAATTTTCCAAAATCATATAGAGAATCTACAACTACTAGACTCTCTACAGCAAATAATACCAAATTACAAGTCAAAAGTAAAACTGAAGCTTATATTATAAAATCCAATACATCAATTAAAACAATGTTTTTAGTTGTAGATGATATTCATCATGCAGTTATACTAGGAACACCTTTTATGAATCTAATTACACCATATAAAGTAGGAATTAATTCTATTCTTTTAAAATAAGAAATAAAAAATTACATTTTGAATTTTTAGAAAAACCTAAAACAAAAAATTTAGATTTAATAAAAGCTTGTTCTATTCATAAAGAACAAATAAATGCAATAATTAAAAGTAAAATTTTTCAATTACAATCATTAAAAGATACAGTAAATATAATAAAATAGAACAATATTTAAAGGATCCAAAGATAATTACTAAAATACAAAATCTTAAATTATCATTTGAAAATGAACTTTGTTCAGATCTTCCAAATGCTTTCTGGTCAAGGAAACAACATATAGTTGATCTTCCATATACTCCAGAATTCAGAGAAGAAGATATACCTACAAAAGCAAGACCAATTCAGATGAATGCAGAATTAGAAAAACATTGCAAAAAAGAAATACAAGATCTAGAATCAAAAGGATTAATTCAAAAATCAAGGTCTCCTTGGAGTTGTGCTGCTTTTTATGTCAATAAAAATGCAGAAATAGAAAGAGGAACACCTAGATTGGTAATAAATTATAAACCACTAAATAAAGCGTTAAAATGGATAAGATACCCATTACCTAATAAGAAAGATTTATTAACAAGATTACATTCTGTATGGATATATTCAAAATTTGATATGAAATCAGGATTTTGGCAAATACAAATATCTGAAAAAGATAGATACAAAACAGCATTCACAGTTCCATTTGGGCAATATGAATGGAAAGTAATGCCATTTGGATTAAAAAATGCACCTTCTGAATATCAAAGAATTATGAATAATATATTTATGGATTATTCTAATTTTTGCATTGTCTATATAGATGATGTATTAATATTTTCCAAATCAATAGAAGAACATTTTAAACATTTAAAAACCTTCTTTTATATAGCAAAGAAAAATGGTTTAGTATTATCTAAATCTAAAATGTCTTTATTTCAGACTAAAATAAGATTCCTAGGTCATCATCTGACTCAAGGAACAATTTTACCAATAGAAAGATCTTTAGAATTTGCATCCAAATTTCCAGATAAAATATTGGACAAAAATCAATTACAAAGATTTCTGGATCTTTAAATTATGTTGTTGATTTTATTCCAAATATAATAATAATTGCAAAACCATTACATAATAGATTAAAGAAAAATCCACCAATATGGACTGAAGAACATACTTCAGTGGTTAAGAAAATAAAAAGTCTAGTATCTGATATACCCTGCTTATATATAGCAGATCCAGATTTATTTAAAATAGTTGAAACAGATGCTTCTGATATAGGATATGGTGGAATATTAAAACAATTACAAAATGGAAAGAGTCTATAGTTCAATATACTTCTGGTCATTGGAATGATACCCAAAAATCATATTCTACTATTAAAAAAGAAATTTTGAGTATCGTATTATGTATTAATAAATTTCAAAGTGATTTATTAAATAAAAAATTTCTTTTACGTATTGATTGCAAATCTGCGAAAGAAATTTTGCAAAAAGATGTTAAAAATTTAGCTTCAAAACAAATATTTGCTAGATGGCAAGCTTTATTAAGTATTTATGATTTTGATATTGAATATATAAAAGGAGATACAAATTTTGTTCCAGACTTTCTGACCAGAGAATTCCTCCAAAACAGACATAATGCCGAGGAAGTCCAAAGACAAAGGAAAGCTACCGGCGGATAATGACAATAATATCCCACGGAAAACGTGGGCAGATAAAGTTGAAGGAGGAAGAACTTCTTCAAAAAACCCCAATAGCCGCAGTTCCAATATCCCAAATATCTCCAAATAAAACACCAATATCCATTATTGAAAGCCTATCCAATAGTTCTGAATTTCAAGCATTGCTTGAAAGATTCAATATTCCAAAATCTACAGAAATAGCAGAGACTTCATCAGCAATATCAAAACACAGCCAACTACTTCAATAACCCAAAAAACCAATAAAGTTTTCAAACCCCAATCCACAGAAATTACCAGCAAAATGCCCACATAAAAAAGCCGTGCAACAACCCAGTTTGTGGAAAAGTCTTTTATCAATATATTACTACTATAGAAAAATCATATTATGATAAAAATCCATTAATTTCTTTACAAAATTATTTTGGAAAAGATTTTTTCTATAAATCATGGAATATTGCAAAAACTACAGAATATTATCAACATCTGTTGATAATGACAAATTCTGTTGAAATAAAACATCATTTTAATAAAGATAATATAGAGTATGCCTTCTCCAACTTTAAAATAGTGTCTATAATGACACCGGAGCAATGGCAAAAACAATTTGGATCTTTATCTGAGGAAATTGATTTTCCTGCAGGATATAATTCAAATTTATTTTCAAATGTCTCTTTTAATTATTGGGATTACCAACAAGCTTGGTATAATTCCCTATATTTTCAAAACTCCAGGGGTTCACACACCTGGTTAATATTTTTTGATACCAGAAGATAACGACGAAGAATATTCCATATTGGTTCGCAGCATGGTGGGATCATTTTGGCTCCTGTGCAGAATATTTGAATGATGTAGTGAGACCATCACTACAAGTATTTACGAAGATGTATTCTCCCACAGATGAAGAGAAGATATTTTCGGAAATGATGATATTTCATATGAAGTTCTATTTACCATGGGTATTCCAATGGAGAGCAGAATATACTCCAAATAAAAGTACCCTTGATAAAAAGAAAATTTTATATCAAATGGTGGACAGCATTCAATATTCCAGAATCCATTTACCCTCACAAAGTAATGGAACAAATAAAAATATGGAATGCACAAAAACAAATTGCAGATAGCAGAAAAACAATAACAGCACCGGTGAAGCCCGGACATGAACAATTTTTATTACACAAATCAAGGATGCAATCTCAACTGGCAATGGCGAAAGACCCTGAAGAGATGCAAAATATTTTGATGAAATTTGCTCCTTTATTGCAAGAAGCAAAACCTTCATCATCTTCAGGATCGACAAATGCAGTGGATGAAGATGTTGATTTGATAGAATATGATCATAATATTTGTAATATTTGTAATAATTTCATATTTGTAATATTTGAATTGATATTTAATGAGTAATAGTTGATATAACATGCAAAAAAAAAAATTGCGAAATATCCACGCAAGTTAAAAAAATTAAAAAAAAAAAAAAAAAATATTGTGCGAAATGACCAAGCAATATAGTAGAGGGACCCTTATTTTGGCCATATTCCTCTCAAAATTCCTATAAAAGGAGGGGGTATGCTCACTTGAAAGGACACAAGTTTTTCTACCATACTACTTACATTTTCTCTCTCATAATTCCCACTTTCCATTTCCATCCAAGATACTTCCAAGCTTTCTCCCATACTATCCCATACCAAGAACACTTTATTTGTTCTTGAATATCTTTCATTTAACCTTTGAAACCAATATCCTGAAGATCTCCAATCTTCAAACAATAGTTGTATCTCCAATATTTTTGAAGAAATAAATATATGGTATGATTTGAATTCTTTTACTTTTTGAGTTCTTTAAATATGTTTTTAATTTTTTCTTTATGTATTATATATCTATATAATTGGGTCGGTTTATACCGCCTAATTATTTATTAATATGTTTATATATAATATATTATTAACTGGCTGGAATTAGTTCCGCCTAACCTAATTCCCTCTCCCTTTTATTTACTGTTCTTTATATTATTATGACCGGCTGGAATTAGTTCCGCCTAATCTTATTCCCTTTCCTTTTATTTTCTGTTTTTATTTTTATTCTTGGGGAGTTTAAACCCCCATTTAAATTCTGTTCATTTAATTTTGTTTTACTTACTGTTTTATATTTGTTTTACTTATAGTTTTTACTTTGTTTACATTATTGCTTTGTTATTTTTTATTATTATTATCTTTAGTGTCGGTAGTTTTATTCCTTTTGTGGTGTGGTATCAGAGCCAAACGGTTCAGATCTACCGACAGCTCATTCAGTTTTATATATTTTAATTATATTTGTGTAAATCTTTGGTGAGTGTTTGCTTTGTACACGCTGGGTTATCAGTCTCGTTTTGAAGAGCAATAAATCCTGTATGCGTCAAAGTGTTTGTAGCCAAAGATCCAAACAAGTATAAAAGAAAGCATATAAAAATGGAAGATATGTTCGAAGGATCTGCTTCGTGCAGCTCGGTAACATGTGCAAATAAGAATAAAATTGTCAACACTGAAGAAATAATAATAGAGAATTTTGACAAAGCAGTAAATAACTGGGTCATTCCAAAGATCAAGAAAAATGAAATATATGAGTCTTCAATATTCAATATGTTAAAATCAGATTATATAAAAACAGAGGAAAGAGATATTCCACTCTCTAAACCGTTTGAAACAATACAACTTTTATCTTATAAATCACTTGAAAAACATAAAAAGAAAGGATATCAATATTTACATGTTGGTTTAATACAAGTGGGTATCAAACCTTTAACAAGAGAAGGTTTAGATACATCAATATTAGTAGTCTTACGAGATATAAGACATAATAATTTTGAACAATCACTTCTAGTTCTGTAGAGTCTAGTCTATGTACAGGACCAATCTCTTTTGATTGTTATCCTAATTTTTCATGTTCTTTGAAAGATACACAAATATTAAAAACTTTAGTACTTCAAATCAAAACACATGGATATGATATGTCGCCAGGATCAATTCCATTGGCTTTAATATATCGGATTCATTACAAGGTAATGAGTTCCATGTTTATTGGTCCAAAACCCAAACACTCTTTAAAAAGAGGAGAAACAATGATTTTACATACAGATCTGACCAGCTTTGTAATGTTATGTCTTGGCATAATCTTAATCCTTCTTTTGTATAAAACTTATTAATTCTCCATATGTATAGTTTGAATAAGATATTATTTGTTGTCCTGAATTTTCTCTAATTTTATTTCTAACCTTTTCTCCTAGTAAATTTGGTAATCCTGCAAGGAATTTTTCTTTCCAAAATGGCTGATTAGAATCTTCTCTAATCATGATTCTGGTTAGAAAAATATTTTTATACCATTGAAAATCACTAAGTTTTCTACATCTTAAATTTGCTAATAATTCAGCATTTTTATCTTTAATATGTGATGGGTCGCCTATAAAATGTAAGGATATACATAATATAAGTGTAGCAACCGAATCAGATATTGTTCCTTCATCTATAATTATAGGATTATTTTCTTCATCAACTTTTATTGCATTTAATATTTCTTGTCTCTGTATGGGAGTTAAATAATGATCCCACCGACCTTTAAGTTGTCCAGAGAAACCAGAAATAAGATATTCAGCAATTGCTTTATCATCAGGTGTTAGCTGAGTTCTATAAGCATTGGCTGCCATTGTCATTTATTGTAATACATTTATTACTTGATATTCTGACATACCATCTATATTCCAAGAATATATTGATTGTGCATTAAACGATATTGGGAAATAGATTTTATTTTAGATCGGTAGACATTTGTACTGGTATTATAGATTTATCCCATTCTATTTTTTCCACTTTATTAGAATTGTTATTCTGGAATTGTTCAAATACTTTGCTTATTTCATTATCTGAACTATCAGAATTATCCGAATTATTTGAAGATTCATTTCTTCTAAATTATTAATTTTAGAAGAAGTAACTTCTTTTTCTTTATTTCTAGTTGCTAGCTATAGAAGTATTAACATTTGAATCTGCAACTACCTTTGTTATAGAATTACTATTTTCTAGACTTTTTTCTATACGACTTAATTGTTGTTTTATAAATTGATTGAAATCATCTTTATTAGATATAGTTTGCATACTAGAAGATGATATTTGAAAAGGTTTGAATAATGGTTGTTTAAATTTTTGGTTAGGTATTTCTTCACTTGTAGATTTTATTGTTGTTGTCTGGTAAATTTTTCTAACTTATCTAATTGTTTTCCGATTGTATGTAGATGTGTATTTGTATAATTATTTTGTTGAATAATATGTTTAGTATTTGTAAGAGAATCTTCTGTCATATTTTGTAAGGAATAGCTTCTATTGGATTCCCTGATACATCTAACTTTATGCCTCCTAAAGGTGGATGATTTGACACTATCTTTTTTGATGCTGTGATGGTTATCCATTCTTTTGGTTTTTCAATTATTGGGTTTAAAGTTTTAAAAGGAAATTCTATATTATTTTGTGAAGCATATATTTGAAACCAATCAAAGAAATATATGTGTATTTTATGAGTATTTATAAATTCATAATATTTTTTGTATTTGTTTTCTAATATTACAATAATGTTTAAAAAACCATTCTCTTTTACTAGTATTTTTCTGGCTATAAAATTCATTGTGTAATATAGTTTTATTTACCTTAAATTTTTTCTATAACATTTAATTAATTTGCAATATTATCTGTTATTGCTGATTGTGTTGGACTATTAGGTTCACTAAAGTCTGATTTATTGTAAATTGTATTTTGTGATGTACTGGGTGCATTGATATCAGATTTAGAATAATACTCTTTTTTAGAATAAACTGGTCTAGGAATTTCCGTAGAATAATCAGCTTTTCTAAATGAAGAGGTTGCATATTCAACATCTGATGTTGAAAATAATCTTTGTTTTTGGTAAGGAACATCTATCACAGATGGTATCTGTGAAAATCTTCCTAAATTTATTGTGCTAGAAAATATATATATTATATATTATGTATATATATATATATATAAAGCTTCAGTTATATCTCAACATCACATTGGAATCAGATTGTGCTCAAATGATCTCTCGGTTGGCCCGCCCTCAGACGGTTCATGGCAACTATTATCTGCAGCATCTTCACACGCTTATTTATCTTCACCGACTTGAGTATCATCACGTTTACCGAGAGGCTAATATGGCGGCTCATTATTTGTCTCAACACGCAATGCTAGACCCAATCACACATTTTTATTCATCGCAGACTCTTCCAGCATTAGTGCGATCCGCTATCCTGCTGGACCTTTCTTCGGTCCAGTTGCGTGTTGTTTGATAAATCAAAGTCTTCCACATGGATTGGCGTTCCAAGACTCTCCCTGCCTGCATCCTACGGGATTCGGGCAGGCCTGGTATGTACTGTTATCCTTTGGCTGGTCCTTTATACTGTTTCTAGGTTTTTATATCTGCATCTTAATCCGTCTTGTTGCATGGATGGGCTCCGATATGCTGGTGGCGAGATTATTCCATCCGACGCTGGCAGACATAGCGGCACATCGGCCACAGCTTCACATCATCATAGCGTCGCCTTGGCAACACCTTTGCCAGGGCGACATCGGTATGTGTTTGACGTCTCACTTAAACTACATTAGAACCCTGTATATCACTGGTATAACTTTTCTCTGGGTTTCTTCTGAGGTATGGCATTTCCTGGAGAAGACAAGCTCAAGCAACGAGTTACACTGCTTCAACTGGCACAATCGCCCTGCGTCATCAACAATAACCAGCGCACACATGTACTTCACTGCAGATTTGCAACATATCAATGACAGCTGTATAAATATGTACGCTTTTCCTTCGCCAGGGTTTTATCCACAAGGGTGGTTTTACCTGACAAGGTTTTAATGCGGCATATCATATACGACTGGAGATATGATATCATTATTTCGTTATTTCATTTATTCGCATACTCTGATTTTTGTAATAAGGTTTTCCTCCACCATAAGTGAGGCCAATCATTAATAAAATTTGCTTTTGATTAAAAAAATAATATAAAGCTTCAGTCGTTGGTTGCTTCCTTCCCTCCATTCCCATTGTCTTGCATTAACTTTCTTCCTTTTTCTTATTTCTGTTGTTTCCACTTTACGTTCTTGGTTTTCTGCACGATGGAGCATGCGGAAATAACGGCGCAAATGAAAAACCCTACGGGGTCGACATCACAAAAGACATTTGCGTCGCTTTTCCACACGTCGATTGCCCCCTCTATTGCACCTAAATTGATTCAAAAATATGAGCTTAGACCAATGATATCATTTACGGATGATGAGATCGCATCTCTAGCCGAGCCATACAAATTTTATTTGTTAGGCACATTCTGGTATTGCAGGCTGCCAATAGCAGTCATCCGGTCTACCATTGACAGTATCAGATTTACTGGCACGGTGCGGGTGGCTCTTTTGGATTCTTCACATGTGATTTTGCATTTTGCCCAAGGAGAGGACTATCTGCGATGTTTTGCTCGTCAGAGTTCGCCTATCGTAGGGAAATATATGCAGGTTACTAAATGGACGCCTACCTATGATCCTTCAATTGACGTTCCAATTGTGCTGTTATGGGTGTCGTTTCCAAGGCTGCCAGTTCATTTTCATCAACGATCAGCATTGTTACAGATTGGTCGTATGCTGGGAACGCCAATGAAATTGGATAATGCGACTGTGGAAGCAATACGGCCGTCTGTTGCTCGACTGTGCGTGGATATTGATATATCGCAAAAGCTTCCATCATGCGTGTTTATTCAAGCATCTAATCGGGTCCTTTAACAACCGGTCATATGCGAAGATTTACCATTATAATGCACTTCTTGCTATCGATTGGGCCATAAGGCATCTACTTGTGGAACACATCAAACGGTACAAAATTCAGACCCACACAAAGTGAAGGATGCGATCCAATCGTAGTCAAAGAAGCGTTGGAGCAGAGATGGACTCCAAAGAAAACACAGCCTGCTTCAGTGCAGCAAATTCATGACTCACCACTAGTTGCAGAACACCCAGTGTTATTTTCACCAGATTTGGCACCAACTCATGTAGTCTCCTATGCGCAGGATATTTCACGCTTAAAGGAAATTGATGACAGTTTTCTAAATGATATAGCTATTAATCCAGATCCAGGTTCTATTTCAGACAGTGAAGTGGTTGCAGAAAATCAAATGGATGCGCAAGACATCAAGGTTGCAAATCACACGGATGCAACTGCTGAGACTATTGTAGCAGCTGAGCTAAATGACATTGTCCAAGATGTAATGTCCCCTGAGGTGCCTTACTGGTGCAGACCCTGCTGCAACGCCTCCAGAGACAAACAGCGAAGAACAATTTCAAGTCCTGCTGCGGCTCCTCTATCGTCATCGTCGAAATCCAGATCCCATCTCTCATCCATATACAAGATCAAGGACAGCCCTCTCTAACTCTTTTGATTGTTTGTCGTCCCAATGAAGATTATGATATGGAATATAAGAGGTGTTCGTACTTTCGTGAACCGTGTTCTATCTTTAATACGTCGTTATCATTTGTAGATATCAGTGGTTATTGAACCTAAATCCAGGCCAATGTCTTTGGTTTATTATCGTCTAAAATTTGGATTCTCTCAAGCAGTGTCAGTATGTCAGGATAATATTTGGATTTTCTGGAGTGATGTATTTCTTCGGTTGGATGGGGAACGTTTACTCCATGCGGTTTTATTGGATGCCTGCAGGAGACTCCTTCTGGTGTACCTTCATCTATGGCCTGCACTCTGTCGCTTCATGTCAACCTCTCTGGGCAGATATTTCCATCATACATGCTTCGATTGATCTACCATGGCTTCTGGGGGGTGATTTTAACACATTTTGACGCTTGAAGAACATAAAGGACGATCTACTCCTCTTTGCACTTTGTAGGATTTTAATGATTGCATTTCAAATTGTTCTCTTCAAGCTATTAATTATCAAGGCTCACCGTTTACTTGGAGTGATGGATGAGGCCTGGGTAGAGTATGGCGTCGGTTAGATCGATTCCTTTGTTCTTCTGATTTCTAGGATCTATTTGCTGCAAGTTCTTATCAGCATCTCAGTCGCACAACATCCGATCATTGTCCAATATATCTTGAGTGTTCACATGACAGTTCTTCCACTTAGGCTGCCTTCAGATATTTGGATGTTTGGTCAACACATTTAGATTTTGATAGTTTTGTCTCTCATTATTGGAATTCATACGACATAGTAGGCGGCATGTGGGGTTTCTATTCCAAGCTTCGAAAACTTAAGCGCCATCTATGACAATGGAACAGGGATGTGTTTGGTAATATCTTCGATGCAGTCGCGCTGGCTGAAGCTGAAACAATAAGATGTGAAAGGGAGCATGATGCTAGTCCGTCAGCTGGTGCGCAAGCGTCTTATCATCGTAGTATGGCGGCTTTGTGGCAGGCACGGTCTCGGGCCACTTTATTCTGAAAACAAAAAATGCTAATGTTAAGTGGATGAAGGAGGGAGATTAACACTCGTTATTATCATCAAACAGTCAAAGATAGGCATCGCTAACAGACAATTTGCAGAATTGTCTATGAAGATGGGGTGGAATGCCACGGCACTAGGACATAGAACGGGAGGCCGTAAGATATTATCAAACATTGTTTTCATCTGGGTCGACTTCACCTACTGATTCTTTAATCCAACATATCCCATCTATATCAACATCAGACGATAATAGCCACCTTCTAACCTTGCCAGATTTACAGGAAGTTCAGCGTTCAGTTTGGGATCTTAGTCCTACAAGTGCAGCTGGCCCAGACAGTTTTTCAGGATCATTTTATAGGAGGTTTTGGCCTGTAATACAATCGGATGTACATAAAGCAGTGCAGGAGTTCTTCATTGGCGTTAAGCCGCCTAGTCAGCTTGCTTCGTCGCTAATTACGCTTATTCCTAAGGTATCCAAACCACAAGCGTTCTCTGATTGTTTCCCTATCTCTCTGACCAATTTCTTGTCTAAAGTTATCACAAGGCTGGTGGCGACGCGTATGTTCTTTACTCCCGCGCTTGATATCTCTAGAGCAGACATGATTCATGAAAGGCCGAGGCATAACGGATCAGATTCTGTTGGCCCAGGAAATGGTGCATATGTTGGATAAGACAATTTGGGGCGGTCATGTCATAGTCAAATTGGACATGGCTAAAGCTTTCGACAGGGTGGATTGGTCATATCTACGTCAGCTGCTACTGAAACTGGGTTTTCATTCTAGGCTGGTGAGGATACTTTTGAATAATTTGGCAGCCACCAGATGCTCGATCCTCATTAATGGAAAACCAATGTGTTTGTTTTCAGTTACCTAGGAGACGAAACAAGGTGACCCGCTTTCGCCACTTTTATTCATTTTGGCCTCTGAAGGTTTTTCACGCATTCTTAAATCGCGAATGATATCAGGGGTGGCCGTGTTCCGCAGGTGACACATTTGGGTTTTGCTGATGACTTAGTAATATTTTTAAACGGCTCTATCCCCAATATAAGGGATTTTGGCGATTTTTAGATGACTATCAGTCCGCCTCAGGTCAGCTGGTGTTGGTAAGGGAGTGGCGGGATCAAGGGTTGCAACGGAGCTAGGCATGCTATTAGCAGCTTTGCCAATAAAGTATCTTGGATCTTATTTACATAAAGGTATTAATAGAGCTGCATATTGCACTACTTTATTATCACATTTTGATTCGAAACTCAATGCCTGGTCATCAAAGTTACTTTCATCAGCAGGCCGTTTGGTTTTGATCAAGCATGTGCTTGCTACCATGCCAATACATATAATAGCTAGTTCTCGGTTGCCCAAAAGTGTAGTCAATGCTCTAAACAGAAAAATGACAACATTCTTTTAGAATGATCGTCATCATTGGTAGTCTTGGGAAAATGTTTGTCGGCCCACAGAGAATGGTGGCTTATGTATACAAAATCTAGACATAGTGCAGAGGGTATATGATGGTCTTTTATGGTAGAAATATCAGCAATCGGATTCCTTGTGGGCAATCTTCAGTCATGCGAAATATGGGCAAAAAGACATGGTCTATGCAAACATCTATGATTCATCAGTTCGAAAGCAAATTTGTGGAAGTCATTCTTATATGCAGCCAAAGGTTGAGCACACATCGGATGTCCTTAATTGGGTGGCGGAACCTACAAGACAATATACTATCACATCGGCATATTCGTTGCTTTATTCAGATTTGGCGTTGTTTGATTGTGATAAATATATATTGTGGCCTAGCTCTCCCTTGTGAGCAAGACTATTTATGTGGAAGCTATGGCAGCGATCTTTGCCTCTCTCGGATAATCTTTGTGCCTGGCAGAAAATCTTCACTTCTCTGTGTGCTTTCTATAGGAAGCAATCGGATAGCCGGGATCATATTTTTCTACATAGCCCAGAGATTAAGCCGTTATGGTGTGAAATCGTAGCTCTCTTATCGAGTCCTCTGCCCAGGTAGTCGACCATTGGAGCTTTTAATTAGTTGGTGGCGCATCTCTACTACAACCTCCATGCTGGGTAATTTACACGAAGTAGCTCCTGCATTGGTTGTCTGTGTTATTTGGAAGGAGTATGCAGCAATCAGATTTGGGGACAACAGCTATTCCTACAGATACTTATTTGAAAGAGTGCGAGATCATACATACTTGGTGTGCTTCGACACAGGGTCGTAAGTTTTCACAACCCTCTCACAATTAATTGCTCTTGTATTTTCACCGCCGCTACAAGTTCGTCGTCACAGGTTAGTCCAGTAGGAATTACCGCCTTTAGGTAAGATGAGACTGAATGTTGATGCCTCAATAGGACGTCGTACGGCTGCAGCTGGTGCAATATTGCACAATGCATGTAAGGAATTTATCTCAGCTATTCGTTTTGCTTTGCTGGTGTTTCGCCACTCCGTGCAGATTTAATGGCGATATTGTATGCTCTAATTTACTATGCCCAAACTTATGATGGTCTCTTGGTTGAGACTGACTGTCGTAAACTTCTTAATGTGTTGTCTAATCCTTCACGATATACGGGGTCCTGGCTGGCGGATATACGTCGCACGACAAGTATGTTATGTCTCAATGCTTCCACACTATGTTACAGCCTGCGAAAGGCAAACACAGTGGCACATACATTAGCACGTTATGGTCTCCATGCGTCAGGTGTCATTATATATTCTTCCATCGCTTCTTTGCCATGTGATGTGCGTGGCTCATTGGCAATAGATGCATCTCTTAAAAATTTTCGATTGTAAGTTTCCCTATGGGTCGGTGCATTATCACTAGAACTGCCTGTGTCATCATTTGGCATAGGCAACGTTGGTATGTCTCTATTTCTATTTCCATGTTATTTACATGTTGGTTGTTTCTTCATTTCATTCGAATTGTCTTGGGGTAACCTTTTTTTCTTTTTTTGAGTATCATGAGGCACAAAGACATCATACTCTAGGCGCTCTTTTACTTTTGGTGCTTCGGTGGCTTGGCGATTCCTCTTGGCTGTTGCTCGCTGTCATTTGGCATGGGCAACTTGGGTTTCACATATGTTGCAATGGCTTCTTATGGCTGACATGAATGCAGTGGCTCACTCTACACTGATTCCATCTTGCATCTTCCGCGATAGCCTGTTGGGACAATATCTGCTAGAGACTACAAAGCACGTTGTTACTTATTTTTTCCTGTTGTATTCTTTCAAACATTTTGTATTTGTTCAATACTCCAATTGTATAAATATGTACGCTTTTTCGTTCGCCAAGGTTTTATCCACAAGAGTGGTTTTACTTGGCAAGGTTTTAATGCGGCATATCATATATGATTGGAGGTTGACAATCATTAGCTCGCTATATTCGCTTTTTTCGTGTGATGAACCTTGGTGTAATATGGTTTTCCTCCGCCATAAGTGAGGTTTCACAATAAAATAGCCTTTTTTTAAATATAAAAATAAAGATAAGAAAAAGTGATTAAAACCTAACTAAATTAGAATTAGTTTTCCTAAACCAAATTGGATACTACTCAACCTAAACCTAACTACATACAAAAACCTATATTTTTCTATAAATATACACCCTAAACCCTCCCTTCTTTTCCATCAGACGCCCTTCCCTCACACATAAAAAAAATATATAAAACCCTAATTCTTCCTTTCTTTTGTAATTTGGCCACCACTTTTATAAAATAAATAATTACATTCAAGCCACCACCAACTAAGGTCAGCCGATGTGTAGGAGAGAAGAAGCAGAAGAAGTTTGCATAGAAAATTCATCTAAAAAGTTAGGTTATCTTCCCCTCTTCTTGGATTACCCGCACTTCATGTGTTAGATCGTACTTGCATTAAATTCATTATGTGCTATGTTTATATGATTTTTGTAAGTATGTTTTCAGTTTGATGATCATGTATGCAGGTGTATATGTGTGTGTTATGGCGGTGATTGTGATTTGTACAAAAAAAAATTAAAAAGTATAGATTTTATGCAAATTAATAGATATTGCATGAATGGCCTTAGAAATAGATCATGTAGCCTGTAAATGAGATTAGAATGTGTCTGGAGGGCGGCACATGCATGTAGAGGTGACGGCGTGTGAGGCCACGCACGGCCGTGGGTGGCGCGTGTAGCCCAGGTGTGGCCTGTGCACGTGTGCAGCGTGCGTGGGTTAATTTTTGGGGTTAAATGAAACCAATTAGGGTCAATTTTGATTTAAATTGGAGGTTTAAGTGAATTTCAAAGAAAAATAGAATTGAATTAGGTTTTTTAGAAAATAAAAAATAAAAAAATAAATATTTAAAATATGATTTTTTGGAATTCGGGTCGGGCGGGTCGGGTTTAACCTGAATTGCCCTGACCCGGCTTCAGATGACCTAGCCAGTTGGCGGGCTAGACGATACCAGTTCTGGTCTGGTCTGTCGCAGCGGTTTGGGCCAGGCCAGGGGGAATAAGAAAAAAAGAAAGAAAGGCTTACGGGTCAGGTTCTGTGAACCACAGGCCGATGGTTTTAGACTGGGCTAGAGAATTCTGGACCGGGCCGAATAAAATTAAAAAAAGGAGAAAGAAGGAGTTAATCGGGGGCCGTGGGCTGAGTTGTCGGCTGGGCCGCTGGTTAAGAAAAGAAGGTGGAAAATAGAATAGGAAAAAAGGAAAAAGGAAAAAGAAATTAATAATAATATAATATAAATATTATTTAATAAGTAAATAAATAAAACAAAAAAAAATAAATAAAAAAACAGAAGCCAAGGGAAAAATAAAAAATAAAAAATAAAAAAATAAAAAGTAAGTTTGTTAAATAATAATAAATAGTAAGATAAAAAATTAAAAAGTAAAAAGAGAAAAGTGTTTGAAAATTTAGGGAAGATAAAATCAAGCGTAGAAACCAAAATAAAGTCTAGAAAGATAAAATACGATAGAACATAAAATACTGTAATGAACCCCACGCAATATAGGTTAACTACGCTATATAGGTAATACGCAATATAGAACAAACATGCAAGATGGGAGAAAAAGGAAGTTGAAAGTGTGCAGCATTCATGCCACGTGCATTGCATCCCTTCAGGGCGAGTGACTCCACGATACGGAGCGTGTGCATTGACTCTACATTACGAGCAAGATGCGTTGACTCTATGATACAGAGCATGTGCATTGACTCCACGATACAGAACGTGTGATAGGACCCGTGACATGCATAGCATATCATGGATAGAAGAGCACGACGTGTGATATGATATGGTTGTGGGTGTGACACGATAGTGAAAGGAGCATGCATCATGAAGTTACACATTGCATTTGGATATGTGATTATATTATATTTGTTTATCTTATGCTGTGGTTGCGTTAACTTATAGGAAATCTTACAGTTGGAATGAATGTATATCAGGAAAAGAACCAGAACAAGAATAAAATGTGGAACCAAGTTTATTCAGCTGCTGCTGCAACTTTCATTCAGGCATTTCTCGAGCAGTTCTGTTAGTGCATCGAACACCTATTCATCAACTTATTGCTTCTTAAATTTTTAGTCGAAATCTTCATTAGATCATACTTGTTATTTAATCATAGGACTGCAAGATAATCATCATTTCGATGGTTAACACAGGATTACACATTAGTTTCTACCCTGCCAAACTAGCCGTTGAGATGTCATTGTCAAGCCAAGATAGCCGTTGCCAAACTCTGTGTATATGTTTGCAATGCTGAGGAATGGAAGCTAAGCGTTTGTGTCTTCATTTTACTGAGTTGAATAAGCGCTTTGAGTGTTACTTTATCTATGTAGTATGAGAGCCAAAACTCTTTATGAGATTGAAATTCAAATTTCTACTATTCATCTTCTTCTTCATCATTCTTTCAACGTGCTAACTGTTAACAAAAGATAGATATGGAGTCAGTCATAAATAAAGCACATTCAAACCAAGCCTAGCTGTTGTTCCCATGAACTCAACTGGGGTAAGCTCCAGTCATAGTGTTGATACTACCACTGTAACTATAACCAATCATAAACTGAATGGGAACAATTATCTCGCATGGTCCAGAGCTGTCAAAATGTTTCACAGGGAAGGGTAAGGCAGATTACCTTAAGATAGACTGTGAGATTCTTAATGAGAGATGCTCAATTCAAAGCATGAAATACTGAAAATTCTATGATCATGTCGTGGCTAATTGGATCAATGACCACGGATATAAGTGACAATTTCATTTTGTATGACTCTCCTGCTGAAATTTGGAAGGTGGCTCAAGATTGTATTCAAAACTTGTATCTCTGAGTTTATGAGCTGGATGTCATGCTTCATGACATAAAACAGGGACCTCCCCTGTGAATGTATATTTTGGACAATGAAAAAGAATCTGGCAATAGATTCACGTCTATGATTCACACAAATGGCTTAATCAAGAGGCAGACAAGCTGCACAAATCATTATTTAAACTAGGAGAATTTTCTAATTCTTGGCTGGATTAAATAAAGAATTTGGTGCTGTGAGGGAAAGAATCCTTGGAACCAAACCTCCCCCTCGAATGAATACTGTATTCTCTAAATCAGGCAAGAAGAAAGCAGAATCAAACTTATGATGAGCTCTTCTTCCAATACTGAAGGCTCTGTGATGCAAGCACGTGATGGACAGGATGGATCCACTCTATCACCTCCAACGTTCCTCTCACAAGGTTTAGGCACAATGAAGTGATCTTGTCCTTGCTTCCGTTGTGTAAAAAGTTGCTGGGTTGAGCAATCATCAAAAACTTCAAGCTGTTGGATCTGCAAGGCACCACTAGAAGGGGGGGGGTTGAATAGATGGTGCGGAAAGTGTGCTTTTTAAAATTTCTTTAAACTTGAAAATTCAAGTTCTGAAAACAGATTCTGTTTTCAGGACCAGTTTTAAAACGTTTTTAAAACTAGGTTAGAGGTCTCCAAAAATTATGAAATTTTGAGAGAACTTAGCCTCAGATGTTATGAGGGTCCCCTAAAAATTTCAAATCAAAATTCAACCTTTAACCCCTTCAAAAACCGTTGGTACTCAGATTGTGCAAATCTGCCAGAAACGGTAGATGGTTTTGAAAAATTATTCCTATTTGTGTGAACGTCCAAATGCTCTGAAATTTGACCAATACTCCTTATATATTATATTTAGATGGGTTGAAACAGTTTTGGAAAATTCTTTTGGGAAGTAGGTCAAATACAATCAAAGTCTCAACCTTTGCAAGTCTGAAAATCAGACTGCACTAGTCTCAGAACTTTTGATGTTTAGTTGACTTATACTTGTCCAAAAGGGTTGAAACTTGTGCCAAATTAACCCTAGAACGTGTAAGTATGTTTCTGGAAATTTTCGTAATTTTTGAAAATCGTTTACTATTTTTACGGATGCGAACAAGAAGGATAAACAGTGCAGTAACTGAAACGTAAATGCAGAAAGTAAATGGCACCAAGAATTTTATACTGGTTCGGTTATAAACAACCTACTCCAGTCTTCAAGGAACACCTTCCTTGGTTCACACTAATCACACACACGCATAACCTTACCGCAGGGTTGATAGAGTTACACCTAACTCCAACCCTTTACAAACCTTGTATGTCGAGTACAATTCACACGAACACCACCACCTCGCTAGAATGAAGATTGATCACACCTTGATCAATCTTTTACAAAGATGTATGAATGGTGGTTTATCTCAAGCCTATTCAAGATTGAAAGAATTGAATACAATAGGCTTTACAAGAAAAGAGAAAGAAAGAAGATGTAGGAGAAGAAGAGCTTGGCTATTTGATCTCTTTAGAATGCAATGCTTGTTGTTTTTTGTTTGCTCTCCTCTTCTTCTTTTTAATTGTGGCAGCCGTCCCCCCTCTCTTGTCTTCCCTCTTGAAAATTTCCTTTTGAGTGCTTGAGAGAGTGTAAGACATCATTGTGACAATGCCTTGCTTGCTTGGCATCATTCTATTGGATCATCATTTAGTCTTTGCTTACTTGGCACCTCTTTATTGGCTCAATGTTGTCAACATGATGACATGGAAAAAATCTGAGATTAACACTTTAAACATGTGCCAAAATCAATATAAATCATACCATAAGTCAAGAGATACACCATAAATTGCAAGACCAACAAATCCTTCCCAAACAAGGCATAATTTCGGCCATATAGTCATCTTGCCATGCTGAATTTTCAGCATGTGCACCATTTAATTTTATTCAAGATAATTCCCAATTTACTTTGATTTTTCTCATTAAAAATGAATCAACAATACATGGTAAGTCTTGCTATCAATTGAGACATGAACTTGGACACAAAAACTCATCATGTTCGGCCACAACATGTACACATGCTGAAAAATTTTCAGCATGTGTGATATGCTAAATATCACCATTTATTTATTTTAAATATTATTCAAAACCTTACCATATCCTCTTCCAATCAATCCACCTTAATCAAGAAGTAAAATATGTCTCATAATGACCTTAAAAACGCCACCCATTAGCACACATGCTGAATTTTCAGCATGTGTCACAATTGTGACAAGATTTTGAAGTATTACCTTGTGTAGCTCCTTCCTTTATGTCACCAATAATGTATGATTGATTCTTGACCAATCAATATGCCAACAAGGCTCCACATATGCTCCATCTCAGCTGTAGGGGCGTGTATACATGTATATGCATGTGCTGAATTTCATTTTTGCTAACTTTGTAAAATAGTGCACATTTAATAATACACACATGTAATATTCCAATCAGCCCTTAATTTAATTTTCTAGAACACTTTAAGATGTATATATGTAAAAAGTGTCTAGATACGTGTCACATGATGTACAAGAAAAACGTTCCATGTTATGTGCGTAGAAAACCGAATTTTCGATATTTATCGATTACCCGATTTTTCTCTAATTTAAATTCCAACTTTTGCACATGTTATATATATTATGTTATACATAATATATATAATATATACTTTAAATCTCAGCACTTGGCTGGTTTAAAGTGGTACCATTAACATGTGACAAAATTAAACTTGGAATCTTCACATTTTGGCCTTAATGTGGAGTAATTTGTGTGTGCCAACATGGAAAGTATTTTTGGCTGAATATGTCATGTGTAGCACGAAATTTACATCATATTTTGATGTATATGGGCTGGCCATTTATTTATGGCAAGTACGTGACACGTTGGCGAAGTTTCGGTATTCGCCCGATACGACAAATTTCGGTTTAGAACCTTTTATCGTGTCGTATTTAATTTGTCATCACCATATCTTATATCATATGATATAAGACCTGAATATACTCATAAATATGAGTTAAGTATAGTGGTGTGACGTTAACGTACGTACGAAAATATAACGTGTCGGTAGTACGTTGGAATACATGTGTATGTGCCTTTATTAAAAAATCTGAAAATATATGGTGTATATATATATATGGCGTGTGTATCATTAAAGAGGAGAGGAGGAGAAAACTTTCCTTCCTTAGCCTTGTTGCCTTTGTGCCTTTTCCAAATGAATCTTCCTTTAATGAACTACTTAGTTTATTAAACTAAGTACTTCACTTAATGAACTAATTTAGTTCATTAATGGTGGCACCTGAAAATAGTATAAACACAACAAATTTGCCATATGATGTAAGCTTTAATGCTTCATGGCTCGTTAGTATGGCAACATAATATATAAGCTAAATAAGGCAAGTAATGGCAAGTTATCATGCATACATGTACACATTTATGCACGTTTATATATATGTATATATGCATTCAAATTTCTTATTTTAAATCACTCAAACCCTCTTTCTACAATCTCCCCCTTTTGATGATTTTCAAAATAACTTGTGTACATGATTTAAATGCTATCTCTCCCCCTTGAACTATGCACAGATTTGAAATTTGAATTTCGAATTTCAAATCCGGCTCCCCCTTGATTGTGCAATTAAGATCAATTAAGATCAGTCAGTGTTTCTCTCCCCCTTAAATCATGCTTCTCTCTCCCCCTTTATTTTGGAAAGTTAATCAAAAGATTCCTGTCAAAAAGGAAAGTAAATCAAATAATATCACATCAAATCATATCAACGGGAATCATGCCTAATTTAGAACGAAGAGATTCATATGTGGCTTGATTTAAGGCCTTTGTAAATATATCCGCTACTTGTGATTCTGTGCGTACGTGATCTATGACAATATTACCATTGTTAACGTGATCACGAAGAAAGTGATAGCGAACTTCTATATGCTTAGCCTTAGAGTGTAACACGGGATTCTTAGACAAATTTATTGCACTCATACTATCACAATATATAGGAATCTTATTTACGGTAATTCCAAAGTCCGAAAGTTGTTGTTTTATCCACAACAACTGTGTGCAACAAAGGCTAAGTGCCATGTACTCAGCCTCCGTAGTGGACAAAGCAACACTTGCTTGCTTTTTGGAAAACCATGAAATAAGGGAATTTCCTATAAATTGGCAAGTTCCGCTCGTGCTTTTTCTATCTATTTTGCAGCCACCATAATCTGCATCAGTGTAAGCATGTAAGTCAAATGTAGAATCCTTATCATACCAAATACCTAAGGTGGGCGTGTGCTTAATATAACGGAATATTCTTTTTACCGCATTTAAGTGTGACACCTTAGGTTGACTTTGAAAACGAGCACACATGCATACGCTAAACATGATGTCAGGCCTACTAGCAGTTAAATATAGTAAAGAACCTATCATAGATCGATATAATCCATTATCAACGTCTTTACCATGTTCGTCTTTGTCTAATTTAGTAGTGACACTCATAGGCGTGGGGGAGGGTTTCAAATTTTCAAAATTAAACTTTTTGATCATGTCATTTACATACTTAGCTTGGCTTATATGAATTCCTTTACTCGTTTGCTTAACTTGCAAGCCAAGAAAATAATTAAGTTCACCAACCATAGACATTTCAAATTCAGCTTTCATACAATTTTCAAAATCTTTAACGAGTCTATGTGAGGTAGAACCGAAAATAATGTCATCTACGTAGATTTGAATAATAAGTAAATCTGATTTTTCTTGTTTCAAAAATAGTGTACTATCTATAGTACCGCGTTTAAAATTATTTTCTAAAAGGAAAGTAGCAAAACGATCATACCATGCTCTTGGCGCTTGCTTTAGGCCATATAGTGCCTTCTTTAGTTTGTACACGTGATCTGGATGTTTCAAATCTTCAAAACCGGGTGGTTGCTTCCACGTATACTTCTTCTTGTATGAATCCGTTTAGAAAAGCACTTTTGACGTCCATTTGATACAATTTAAAATCTTTCATGCAAGCAATAGCAAGTAAGAGTCGTATAGCTTCTAAACGTGCTACGGGTGCAAATGTTTCATCGTAGTCTATTCCTTCTTCTTGATTATATCCTTGAGCTACGAGTCTTGCTTTATTTCTAACGACCTTTCCTTCTTCATTCATTTTATTCCTAAATACCCACTTTGTGCCTATATAGTCTTATCTTGTGGTCGTGGCACTAAATCCCATACATCATTTCTAACGAATTGATTAAGTTCGTCATGCATAGCATCAATCCAAGATGAATCACTCAAAGCATCATGCACATTTTTGGCTCAATTTCAGAAATCATAGCATGAAATTCATTTATTTCATCCGAAGTGATTCTTCTACGTGGTCGCACACCGTGAGTGATGTCGCCTATGATGAGATCATGTGGGTGATCTCTATGCCATCTTGGTTGATTATTTCTAAGTTATCATGCATTTCTATATGATCATGCATTTCTAGTGTCTCATTCATATCATGCATATCAAAAGAATCATTATCTTCATTCAAAACGGGTTTCAATTCAAAATCATCGTCATATTCCTTATCTTTATCAATCTCACCAAATTCATTGAATTTAACATGAATAGATTCTATGATTTGTCTAGTGAGAGGATCATAACATCTATATGCTTTTGAATTTATGGAATACCCAACAAAAATGCACTCAATTGATTTGGATTCAAATTTATCTAAATTATCTTTTGTATTCAAGACAAAGCATTTGCATCCAAACACACGAAAATAATCAATCTTAGGCATGCGATCATTCAAAATTTCGTAAGGCGTCTTGTTTATTTTCTTTCTTATAGATAGGCGATTTACAATATAGCATGCACAATTTACGGCTTCCGCCCACAGAAATCTAGGCAATTTATTTTCGCAAAGCATGGTTCTAGCGATTTCTTGTAGTGTGCGATTCTTTCTTTCTACTACTCACATTATTTAATTGTGGAGTTCTAGGTGGCGAAAACTCATGTTTAATTCCTTTTTCTTCACAAAACGAAATCATCTCTTTATTTTTAAACTCACCGCCTCTATCGCTTCTTATTCTTTTCACATTTACACCGTATTATTTTTGAGTTGTTTAATTAATTTAGCAATCTCTACGGCGCTATCATCCTTATGTGCAAGAAATAAAGTCCAAGTATAACGAGAAAAGTCATCAACAATCACGCATGCATAGTGACGCCCACCAAGGCTTGTAGTGCGACTAGGACCAAACAAATCGATATGCAATAGTTCTAGTATTCTAGTCGTGCTTATTTCATTTTTCGGCTTAAGTGACTCACGTGTTTGTTTGCCTTTTATGCAAGATTCACACAACTGAAAGTTGTCTAAATCAAGCGTAGGCAATCCCCGTACTAGGTTCTTTCGTTGCAATTTTTCTAGTGTGGAAATACCTATGTGTCCTAAACGTCTATGCCATAAATTCACATTGGGTTCATTTGACATAAAACACTTAACTTTAGCGTCTACTACATCATCCATAGATAGCGTAAAAATATTGCCTTCTCGTTTTCCTTTTAAAACGGTTTCTCCATTTTTATCTATTATTTGCAATAAGGATGAGTAAAGCACACATTGAAACCATTGTCAACAAATTGAGAAATACTAAGAAGATTGTAAGATAAGTTGCTTACCAAAAATACGTTGGAGATTTGGAGTGTGTTCGGATTGCCAATCGTACCTTTTCCAATGATCTTGCCCTCATTGTTGTCTCCAAAGGTCACGGATCCGCCTTTTGTGACCTTCTTTAATTTGGAGAACATCGGGTCACCCGTCATGTGCCTCGAGCAACCACTGTCAAGGAACCACTTTATTGATGTATCTTTCGATGTGTGGTCTCCCTGCAATGTGGAAAAGTGATTTAGGTACCCTTTTAATTTTGGGTCCTTTCGAGTTAGTTAATCACCTTTTGGTAAAGGTACCTTTCGGTACCCATACTTGGGTGATCCTTCTCGGTCTATCAAATGGCAAGAATGTAGATGAAGGTGCAATATAATATACATGTGGTGCATGTACTTTGGGTCTTTGCCCAAGGACTCCTCTATACTCATTGAATGAAGGACGCTTTTGATATGTCCTTGTGTGTGTGCATAGTGCGTGGATGATATGTATTTCGTGTATGCATTGTTCTTCTCTTTTCATATCTATATGGTACAACGTTATATTTCACATGATATGATGGATGGGGCGTGAGGGGGCACTTTTTGCGTCATCTTAGACGCCACTTGCGGCTTAGGAGTGTCCACTTTCTTAGACACAACAAACTTGGTTGGTTTGGTTGATACTTCGTTAGTATCAACGTATCCCAATCCAGTTTTGTCACTGTCATGCTTTTGTGATAATATGATGCGATGCAGCATGTTTGACCCTGTATCAAATTGTTTCATCATTTTCTCTAAATCGGTATTCCTTGATTTCAAATTTGAAATCTCGGATTTCATTTCATTATTTTGAGAGGTTAATGATGAGATCTCGGTTTTCAATGCAGTGATGACACATGAAGACTCTTTCTTTGAATCGCTTAATTGAGCGACAAGATTCTCGTTAGAAGATTCTAACAGTTTCTTGTCTTCAATTAAACGTTTCTTTTCTTTAGCGAGAGTCTTAGTGAATTTATGCAGTTCTAGATACTGACTAAAAAGATCATCATAAGAAGGTTCAGAGTCAGAGTCAGAATCAGATGATACCTCGTTAGATGCTTTCGAGGCAAAGCATACTTGAGCGGTCTCCTCTTCGGTCTCAGTTTCAGAGTCTGATGAATCACTCCATGTGGAGGCCTTTAGTGCATGTTTCTTTGTTTAGGATCTGAGACGAGGCTATTTGTGTTCTGCTCCTTGTCAGGGTAACTTATTAGTTTTTTCTTTGTTTGAGCAGTCATATGATAAGTGTCCAAGTTTGCCCGCATTCATAACATTTAAATGTCCTTATCATTTGACTTGTTTTATTTCTCTTAGATGTAGTGCCCCTTGTTGTTTATTTCTAGAATGACTTTCTCTATGATCTCTTAGCCTTTAGCCAATAGGATTAAATCATCATTATCCGATTCGGAATCACTTATCATCTACGTGATTCGGAGCGGGGGGGAGACGTGTTCATTTAATTAGAAAAAGCAGTGGTTTTACCTTGTTTAGATGATTCCGATTTCCGAATAGTAAGTTTGTTGTTCATAAACTTTGGAGTGAGCCAATTAGGTTCTTCCATCTTTATTGATTTAGTTTCCTTGCTTTCTTCATATAGCAGTCACTTTAGGGTCCCATTCCGAAGGAAGGCTTCGTAGGACCTTTCTGTACCTTTTCCTGCCGTAGTAAAAGGCCCCTTTACCAAGAGACTCAGAGAGTTATAGGATGTTAGTTAAACTGAAGATTCATTATCCTACAATCGACTCAGTAGGCAACAATTTAAAAGACTCAAGAGTAGACATGAGCATATTAAATTTTTGACTCTTTTACTTGACTCGTGCCTTCGTGTTTCATTTCTAGAATTCTCCACATTTCTTGTGCACTCGAACAATTTGACACATAACTGGACTCACTCTTACTCAATCCATTTAAGAGTAACTCATGGCCTTAGCAGTCATACTAAGTTTCTTTTACTTCACTAGTAATAGTCCTTGTCTATTTTAAATGACTTCTGAGTGTGACTCGGTCTACAGTGGATGACTTAGATGGGACATATGGACCCATCTTCAATTATTGACCAAAGATCTATATCTATAAGCCATAAGAAAAAGTTTCATCCTAAGTTTTCCATTGAATAAAGGGACTCAACCGTCAAAAAGTGGAGGCCTTTGGCTCGACATAACCTTCTTGTTTGGTTTGAGATTTGGAGATGCCATCTCACTGAATCGTTGGATTCCTTGGAAGTGAGTATTCCGACGCTCTGATACCACTTGTTGGATCTGCAAGGCACCACTAGAAGGGGGGGGGGGGGGGTTGAATAGATGGTGCGGAAAGTGGTGCTTTTTAAAATTTCTTGAAACGTAACAATTCAAGTTCTGAAAACAGATTCTGTTTTCAGGACCAGTTTTTAAAACGTTTTTAAAACTAGGTTAGAGGGTCTCCAAAAATTATGAAATTTTGAGAGAACTTAGCCTCAGATGTTATGAGGGGTCCCCTAAAAATTTCAAATTAAAAATTCAAACCTTTAACCCCCTTCAAAAAACCGTTGGTACCCAGATTGGGCAAATCTGCCAGAAAACGGTAGATGATTTTGGAAAAATTTATTCTATTTGTGTGAACGTCCAAATGCTCTGAAATTTGACCAATACTCCTTATATATTATATTTAGATGGTTGAAACAGTTTTGAAAATGCTTTTGGGAAGTAGGTCAAATACAATCAAAGTTCTCAACCTTTGCAAGTCTGAAAATCAGACTGCACTAGTCTCAGAACTTTTGCTTTTTAGTTGACTTATACTTGTCCAAAAGGGGTAGAAACTTGTGCCAAATTAACCCTAGAACGTGTAAGTAATGTGTTCTGGAAATTTCGTAATTTTTGAAAATCGTTTACTATTTTTTATACGGATGCGAACAAGAAGGATAAACAGTGCAGTAACTGAAACATAAATGCAGAAAGTAAATGGCACCAAGAATTTTATACTGGTTCGGTTATAACAACCTACTCCAGTCATTCAAGGAACACCTTCCGTGGTTCACACTAATCACAACACAGGCGCAGTACACCTTACCGCAGGGTTGATAGAGTTACACCTACTCCACCCTTTACAAACCTGGTATGTCGAGTACAATTCACACGAACACCACCACCCTCTCTAGAATGAAGATTGATCACACCTTGATCAATCTTTTACAAGATTGTATGAATGGTGGTTTATCTCAAGCCTATTCAAGATTGAAAGAATATGAATACATAGCTTTACAAGAAAAGAGAAAGAAAGAAGATGTATGAGAAGAAAGAGCTTGGCGATTTGATCTCTTAGAATGCAATGCTTGTTGTTATTTTTGTTTGCTCTCCTCTTCTTCTTTTTAATTGTGGCAGCCGTCCCCCCCTCTCTCTTGTCTTCCCTCTTGAAAATTTCCTTTTGAGTGCTTGAGAGAGTGTAAGACATCATTTGTGACAATGCCTTGCTTGCTTGGCACATTCTATTGATCATCATTTAGTCTTTGCTTACTTTGCACCTCTTTATTGGCTCAATGTTGTCAACAATGATGACATGAAAAAATCTGAGATTAACACTTTAAACATGTTGCCAAAAATCAAATATGAATCATACCATAAGTCAGAGATACACCATAAATTGCAAGACCAACAAATCCTTCCCAAACAAGGCATAATTTCGGCCATATAGGTCACTTGCCATGCTGAATTTTCAGCATGTGCACCATTTAATTTTATTCAAGATAATTCCCAATTTACTTTGGATTTTTTCCTCATTAGAAAATGAATCAACAATACATGGTAAGTCTTTCTATCAATTGAGACATGAACTTGGACACAAAAAACTCATCATGTTCGGCCACCAACATGTACACATGCTGAAAAAATTTTCAGCATGTGTGATATGCTAAATATCACCAGTTATTTATTTTAAATATTATTCAAAACCTCCACCATATCCTCTTCCAATCAATCCACCTTAATCAAGAAGTAAAATATGTCTCATAATGACCTTAAAAACGCCACCCATTAGCACACATGCTGAATTTTCAGCATGTGTCACAATTGTGACAAGATTTTGAAGTATTACCTTGTGTAAGCTGCCTTCCTTTATGTCACCAATAATGTTATGATTGATTCTTGACCAATCATATTGCCAACAAGGCTCCACATATGATCCATCTGCAGCTGATAATGGGCGTGTATACATGTAGATGCATGTGCTGAATTTCATTTTTGCTAACTTTGTAAAATAGTGCACATTTAATAATACACACATGTAATATTCCAATCAGCCCTTAATTTAATTTTCTAGAACACTTTAAGATGTATACCATATGTAAAAAGTGTCTAGATACGTGTCACATGATGTACAAGAAAAAACGTTCCATGTTATGTGCGTAGAAAACTGAATTTTCGATATTTATCGATTACCCATTTTTCTCTAATTTAAATTCCAACTTTTGCACATGTTATATATAATTATGTTATACATAATATATATAATATATACTTTAAATCTCAGCACTTGGTCCGGTTTAAAGTGGTACCATTAACATGTGACAAAATTAAACTTGGAATCTTCACATTTGTGGCCTTAATGTGGAGTAATTTGTGTGTGCCAACATGGAAAGTATTTTTGGCTGAATATGTCATGCGTAGCACGAAATTTACATCATATTTTGATGTATATGGGCTGGCCATTTATTTATGGCAAGTACGTGACACGTTGGCGAAGTTTCGGTATTCGCCCGATACTACAAAATTTCGGTTTAGAACCTTTTATCGTGTCGTATTTAATTTGTCATCACCATATCTTATATCATATGAATATAAGACCTGAATATACTCATAATATGAGTTAAGTATAGTGGTGTGACGTTAACGTACGTACGAAAAATATATAACGTGTCAGTAGTACATTGGAATACATGTGTATGTGCCTTTATTTAAAAAATCTGAAAATATATGGTGTATATATATATATATATATGGCGTGTGTATCATTAAAGAGGGAGAGGAGGAGAAAAATTTCCTTCCTTAGCCTTGTTGCCTTTGTGCCTTTTCCAAATGAATCTTCCTTTAATGAACTACTTAGTTTATTAAACTAAGTACTTCACTTAATGAACTAATTTAGTTCATTAATGATGGCACCTGAAAATAGTATAAAAACAACAAATGTTTGCCATATGATGTAAGCTTTAATGCTTCATGCTCGTTAGTATGGCAACATAATATATAAGCTAAATAAGGCAAGTGATGGCAAGTTATCATGCATACATGTACACATTTATGCACGTTTATATATATGTATATATATGCATTCAAATTTCTTATTTTAAAATCACTAAAACCCTCTTGTTTCTACACAAGCATACGTTCATAGGAAAACCTTCAATAGGCCATCCTATACGGCACTCTTAGCCTTTGAAAACACCCTCAAATTGCTCACTTTTGAGAGTTATTAACCTTGATTTTTGATGCAAAATCAAGAAAATGAAGTCTCCTAATTTTGGAGAGAAAACAAAGTTTAAACAATTGTGACTGAATTTTGAAGTTGTGATAAGCTTGGGGAGGTGTCTTCAAAAGTTGGCTGAAATTTAAACTTGAATGGTCTTGAATTTGAATCAAATTTGCTTCATCTTTATCCTTGTTGTGGCTGCCCCCTTTTGGTCTTGCAATGTAGATATGCTTGTTCTCATCTTGTTGGGAAATTGATCTTTAAGAAGTCTTTCAAACCATGTAGTTGTTGGGAAAGAGATTAGCACAAACATTCCTTAAGACAAACATTCCCTAGGACAAACATTCCCTAAGACAAACATTCTCTTTAGGAAAACATTCTCTTGAACATTCTCTTGAGCCTTCGTTGTCTTGTCTTCAAAAACACTATCTTTGGCCTCCAAAAAAGTAACATTCTTTTTGTCTCTTTTAGGGAAACATCCCCTTAAAACCAGCTTCTAGACCTCCGTTTGGCCTGAATTTTTGCATGGATCATCTTTCCTACATGATAACACAAGCAAGAATCACATGAAAACAAGACATACATTTGCTTATTTTATTGCATGACGCCTATATGTATTTTCGTGATGCATGGAATGCAACCTAAGACTAAGACAAACTTCGTCTTGCATTTTGCACACCTTAGATAGCATCATTACCTCTTTCCTAGAAAAGATTCGTCCCAAATCTTAGCATATATGCCATGAGGGAGAAAGATCCTCAACAATGCCACAAAGATACAAGACACACATGTATGCACACTTTCATCCTAGATGTTTAGGGTGAGTGACTAATGAAATGACAACATATGCACTTAGCAAACTCACAAAAGATGATTTGATTATACATCCACAATAAGTAAGTCCTCTTCCTCACATGCTTTGCATGCCTTGGGATTTGATTTTCAAATTTTGTTCATAATACGCACCATCAAATCCTATAGGAGTCGCATGATGAGAGGTGTTCAACAGAGGTTTCCTTCTAGTGTGTTTAGGATATATACCCAATAAAAGTTCATAGTTATCATGCATTTGATCCTTACACAAGGTCAGCACATGGATTTCATGACGTATCATGATGTGGTGACAAAAATGGCGTGTTTAGAGTTGTGAGAAGTATACTTTGAAGCTTTGATTCCTTTAAATCGGATCGGGAACCATGTGGGATAAACTCCTCTTTTTCATACAAATCACTTTCATACTCATGAACGAACATAGGATTGTCATATACAATGCTATTTGAATGTAATTCAGGTGTTTCAAATAACGTGGAATCATGTTCATCACGTTCAAGTAAGGAATTACTGAAAACATGCCATTCATTCTTTTCTAAGTTATCGTGCTTAAGTGTACTATCAAACTCACTTGAAAGCTCACTTAAGTCATCACTCAAATCATCATGTATGACATATAGATCAGTATACAATGAATCATTGAAACATGGCAATTCATGAGATAAATCAGTTTGTATGGCTTCTACTTCATGCTTATCATTATCAATGCATTCAAGCTCATCATAAAAGGTAGGAGTAGTAACATCTAATTCATGTAAATCAGAATTGGTTACATGCAAATCAAGCTCAACTACTTTATTTGTCATTAACGTTCAGTTCATTAGATGTAGGGTTAGATTCATGGAAATTTTATGTTTCTTTAGCTTGTAATGCAAGTAAAATTGATTCACAACTTTCAAGAGGTGGTACGTCTCGTCAGAACGTTTGTGCATCCTTTGTATGATTGGACGAATGTTACTCCATATTGTGAACCTGCAAAACAAACAGCTTGTGCAAGAAATGGTTAGTAAACAAAATCAATTCGAGTTTGAAAGTGTTGATGATCTGACTTCCTCTCTTCTCCTCAATCACTCTTTGTTCCTTGACCAATTTAGGACTAAGAACAACCAAGGAGAGCTAAAAATGAGAGGTGTATGCCATCTTTCTTCAGCATAATCTGTTTTCTACTATTTTACACATTTTTGCTTCAAACTTTACCAAACTATTTCCAACACTTGATGAACTCAGCCAGGCTGTTTTACCTTGTATTTGACATCCAAATGAAGGCAAAAACAGGTCCAAACAGTAGCAAAATTGCTGGGAAAGTGAGGGGACAAGCAGCTCACAAAAATGACACAAATGGCACCAAAATAGATTCAAACGATAAGGACACCAACTTGAATGACTCGACTATGATTCAAAGGAGAAATGAGACCAAAATGATGTCAAAGACTAAATCAATGAAGCATTAGGGGTTGTCCTGTGCAATCTTTAGTCAATTTTGGTCCTACTCACTTATAATCACAATATGGCTCAATGCATGCAAAAATCAAGTATTCAAGTATGTAATCAATGTATGAGGGTCAGTTTATAGTGTGGAGAAGGTAAGGTAAGGGCAGAATCTTCAAGGTTTTGCAAAGGTACACAAAATGATCAAAATGGCACAAATAAGACACTACAGTTTTCCCCTTTTTCTTTTGCTCTTTTTATTTTCTTTTCTTTGCTGTTTTTCTTCTTTTCTTGCTGTTTTTATTATGATTAAGATTGAGGATTTTTTTGCTAAGGGTAAAATCGTAATTTCACTCTTTTGCCCTTAAAATTTTTGTTTTTGGGCAGAATGTGTAATTGGCCTTGAATTGCAATGTGTTACCTTTGATTCGTAGTAAAGTAACCTTGGAAATGAGGGAAATGGAAGTTGTAAAGAATTTGGATTAGGGTTAGGGTTTTTCAATTTGAATGATTTGGGGCTTTTGGATTCCGATCAAACTTGGTTCAATTGGCTTGAGGGTTTTGTTTAAGGGGTTAATTGGGGGTGTGAGAGGTCTGATTTGGGGCATAATTTGGGTCAGTTTTTGGCTGATTTTGGAAATGGTGCGGTTGGGGCTTAATTTATGGATTTTTGGTTCAAATGTATTGGGGTTTTGCAATCTAATTTTTATTTGAAAAACTTAGGTTAGGGTTTTTTTTTGAGGGGTCAAGTGAGGCTGTTTATAGGTTGGTTAGATGATTGGTGGGGCTGATTTGGAGGCTGTTTGGCCGCGGGGGGTGTTTTGGGCATTTTAGGGTTTCTTTGGCAATTAGGGTTTATGTAGTGCAATGATCAACTCCTGAACAATAAATGAATGTATGAATTCGGTCATAATAAAAATTAAGACACATAAAAATCAAAATCAGCCAATAGCTTCGGTTAGAACAAGATTGATTAAGACTAGGTGGTTGTTTTTAAGTGATTTAAGGCAAATTTTGTATGGCTGAATTTT
>AP025049.1:27931054-27961760 GCA_036186865.1 Eustoma russellianum | reverse complement strand
GATTCGTAGTAAAGTAACCTTGGAAATGAGGGAAATGGAAGTTGTAAAGAATTTGGATTAGGGTTAGGGTTTTTCAATTTGAATGATTTGGGGCTTTTGGATTCCGATCAAACTTGGTTCAATTGGCTTGAGGGTTTTGTTTAAGGGGTTAATTGGGGGTGTGAGAGGTCTGATTTGGGGCATAATTTGGGTCAGTTTTTGGCTGATTTTGGAAATGGTGCGGTTGGGGCTTAATTTATGGATTTTTGGTTCAAATGTATTGGGGTTTTGCAATCTAATTTTTATTTGAAAAACTTAGGTTAGGGTTTTTTTTGAGGGGTCAAGTAGGCTGTTTATAGGTTGGTTAGATGATTGGTGGGGCTGATTTGGAGGCTGTTTGGCCGCGGGGGGTGTTTTGGGCATTTTAGGGTTTCTTTGGCAATTAGGGTTTATGTAGTGCAATGATCAACTCCTGAACAATAAATGAATGTATGAATTCGGTCATAATAAAAATTAAGACACATAAAAATCAAAATCAGCCAATAGCTTCGGTTAGAACAAGATTGATTAAGACTAGGTGGTTGTTTTTAAGTGATTTAAGGCAAATTTTGTATGGCTGAATTTTAAACCAAGATGCAATGACCCTATATGTCCAAGTTATCAATAAAAGTTCTGATTTTTCACAATATAAAATGTGCCAAATGAAGGTGATTAAGAATAAAACAAATGACAAGGGGGTATGAGACCTTAATTGAAGTAAAATTCACCTTTTGTTCAACTTGATACTCATGGCCTTAGGGAAAATGGGGAACAAATTTTTTTTTTAATGATGACTAAAAAAAGCATGTGGTGATGAAAGAAATGAGGGAGAAAAATCAAAATAAGAAATGGAGATAAAATGCAAGATATTTGGTGGAATTGAGTGACCTTTCGCTCTGATACCGGTTTGATGCAAGCACATGATGGACGGATCCACTTTGCCACCTCCAACATCCCTCTCACAAAGGTTTAGGCACAAAAAAGTGATCTTCACCTTGCTTCTGTTGTGTACAAAGTTGATGGGTTTGAGCAATCGCAAAAAACTTCAAGCTTACATTGATAGGAAAACCTTCAATAGGCCCTCCTAGATGACACTTTTAGCCTTAAAAAACACCCTCAAATTGCTCACTTTTGAGAGTTATTAACCTTGATTTTTGATGTAAAATCAAGCAAACAAAGTCTCACAATTTTGCAGAGAAAACAAAGTTTAAATTTTCATTCAATTGATGGTGTAAAAATCGTCCAGCCTTAGGCCTGCTTATGCTGATTTCTCCTTGATAATAAGAGTCCTAAAATCCTTAAACTCTATCTTAAAATCCTATCAAAAGTTTGAAAAGAAAAAAAACTATAATTTGAACTAAAGTTAAACTTGTAAAATCTAATTATCTTGTCTTCAAATTTGGTGGTCATCTTGGTTCTTCCTTCTCCAGCCGATTTTCTATGTCCTTGATAGCCTTGTGATTGAATTTTAAAGTTGTGATAAGCTTGGGATATGTCTTCAAAAGTTGACTAAAATTTAATCTTGAATGGCATCGAATTTGAATTCAAATTTGCTTCATTATCCTTGTTGTGCTGCCCTCTTTTGGTCTTGTAATGTAGGTATGCTTGTGCTCGTCTTGTTAGGAAGTTGATCTTTAAGAAGCCTTCCAAGTCATGTAGTTATTGGGAAAGGGATAAGGACAAACATTCCATAGGACAAACATTCCGTAGGACATACATTCCTTGGGACAAACATTCCCTAGGACAAACATTCTTCAAGACAAACATTCTCTTTAGGACAACATTCTCTTGAGACAAACATTCTCTTCTCTTATCTTCAAAAAACTATCTTTGGCCTCCAAAAAAGTAACATTCTTTTTGCCTCTTTAAGGGAAACATCCCCTTAAAACCGGCTTCTAGACCTCCGTTTGCTGTGAATTTTTACATGGATCATCTTTCCTACATGATAACACAAGAAAGCAAGAATCACACAAAAAAAGACATACATTTGCTTATTTTATTGAAAGACGCCTATATGCACGAAAAGTGATGCATGGAATGCAACCTAAGACTAAGACAAGCTTCGTCTTGCATTTTGCACACCTTGGATTGCATCACACTTCAATGAGTGCCTCTACACCAAGGAGTACTCAAGACCACGTTGTTGCAAATACAGTAACTAGAAGTTATATACCTCCCCAACATGATGACCGAAGGAGTGGTGGCTCTAAAGTTTTTTGCAAAGTTTATAAGAAACATGGACAAACTGAAGACAGGTGCTTTGCCAAGCATGGTAGACCACCAATTAAGTTTAATGAGCAGTGGAGAAATCCTGAGCCATGGAGGTCTCAAGCGGGTAATGCTGGACATTGGAGAGGAACTACACCTAATGCAACCAGTAACTACGTTATAGGACCAAATAATGTCCCACTCTAAAATCAACTGGATGCAATCTTCTAGTTTATGAAGCAGCATCAGTCACCAAAGCTGCTTCTGGACACCAAATAAGAAGCTATTCAGGCTACAATGGACAGCTATGGTAAGAATTCTAAACTTGTCTCTACTTGGATTGTTAATTCTGGTGCTACTCATCATATGACATGGAACAAAGAAAAGCTAATTGACTACATGGATTTCCACAATCCTACCAAAGTTAAGGTAGCTAATGGCGTAGGAGTCAGTATACTGGGATATGGAAATGTAGAACTGTCTAGGAGCCTAAAATTGAAGAATGTCCTTCATATACCTGAATTGAGTTTTAACATGATCTCTATTAGTAAACTTGCTAAGGAAAATAAAATTCTCACCCTCTAAATGTTGTTTTGAGGAGATTATCTCCAAGAAGATGCTTGACAATGCTAACGAGGTCAATGGTCTCTTCCTGCTTCAAGCTGAAGAATCAAGTCCTCTTAGTAGTCAAACTAGTATAGGATCATGTATGATTGCTTGTAGGAATACTGAGAGTATTTAACTATGACATAAGAGATTAGGACATCCAAACTTCCTGTATTTCAGAAGGCTTATGCCAGCCTTGTTTGTTAATATAAATCAATCAAACTTGTTTTGTGAAGATTGCTTGTTTGCTAAGAGCTACAGAACTAACTATCCTACAAGAATCCATGTAAGCAGTGCTCCTTTTAGCCTAATTCAATCTGATGTATGGGGACCTTTAAAAATAGCCAATATAAATGCTGCTAAGTGGTTCATTACCTTCATTGAGGACAACACCAGGCTTACATGGCTGTACCTAATGAAGCACAAGTATGAGGTAGGTGACATCCTTAAGATATTCATATGTATGATTTAAACACAGTTTAACACCTGAGTTAAAACCTTAAGAACTTAAAATGGACTTGAATATAGTAAGGGAATATCTTAATGCTAGAGGAATCCATCATCAGATTTCCTGCACATACACTCCACAGCAAAATGGAGTTACAGAAAGAAATAATAGACATGTCCTAGGAGTTACAAGGGCAATTATGATGTCTATGAAGGTGTTTAAGCACTACTGGGGTGAGGGTGTACTTACAGCTACACACCTTATAAACAAGATGCCCTCTAGGTGTTAAACTATGTCACCCCTAAAAATGCCATGTCTCAATACTTTCCTCACTCTAATCTCTTCTCAGAATTACCAATGAAAGTATTTGGCTATGTTGTGCATGACACATTCCAGAATAATTCAGAAGCAAATTAGATATAAGAGCTGAGAGGTGTATGTTTCTTGGGTATTCTCATACCCAGAAAGGATACAAATGCTACTCACCCACAACCAGGAAAATGTATGTATCTCTTGATGTTGCATTTGATGAATCTAATGCTTTCTATGGTAGAGGTGTCTCTGAGTCTCAACTGGAAAAGGAATGCAACACCTGGAGTATTGTTGATCTACCTAGCCCATCCACTGGAAAAGAAGGGAACAGTTCAGGTGAGGGGGAGAAGCAGCCTTCACCACAGAGAGGCCAAATTGTGTCTGATCACCATGGACCTACCCCCAGAAGGACTAAAAATCAGAAAGTGAATCATCCACATTCTGAGAAATTATTCCATTAGATGATAGGCCAATAGCCATCAGAAAAGGAGTCAAAACGTGTGTGAAGAAACTATATCCCATTGACAACTATGTATCGTATGAGTGCCTACAGGGAAATAGCAAGGTATTTGTTTCTTCTCTTGACAATTTGCAGTTCCCAAAGACTATTCAGGGAGCCTTAGCTAGACCAGAATGGAAGAAAGTTGTGACTGAGGAGATGGATTTTTAATAAAAATGATACATAGGATGTTGTGCCTGCTAAAGATGGGATAAAACAAGTAGGATGTAAATGGATCTTCTCCATCAAATAAAATTCAGATGGATCCATCAACATATACAAGGGAAGGCTGGCCGCCAAGGGGTTCACTCAAACCTTTGGAATTGACTATGAAGAAACGTTTGCACCTGTGGCAAAACTAAATGCAATAAGAATACTTTTTTCCCTTGCTATTAATCTTGACTGGCCACTCTTCCAACTTGATATTAAGACATGCATATTCCACCTGGATTCACTTCTGATGATAATAAGAATTTGGTATGTAAGCTGAAGAAGTCTCTCTATGGACTAAAACAGTCACCAAGATCATGGTTTAAACGTTTTAAATCAACTACATCTTCTCTTGGCTTCTCTCAGTGCCTAAGTGATCACACCTTGTTTATTAAGTCTGTGGATACTAATAATTTTGTCATTATTATTGTATATATTGATGATATCATTCTCAGTGGAAATCACTACAATGGCATATTAGAAACAAAGAACCTATTATCATATTCATTTGAGGTAAAAGTCTTAGGCCAGATCAGGTACTTTCTAGGCATGGAAGTACTTAGATCATCTAATGGTTGATGCAAGTACGTGATGGACAGATCTATTCTACCACCTCTAACGTCCCTCTCACAAAGGTTTAGGCACAAAGAACTGAATTTCTCCTTGCTTCTGTTCTGTAGAAAGTGCTGGCTTGAGCAATCATCGAAAACCTCAAGCGTACGTTGATAGGCAAACCTTAAATAGGCCCTCCTAGACGGCACTCTTGGCCTTGGAAAACACCCTCAAATTGCTCAATTTTGAGAGTTATTAGCCTTGATTTTTGATGCAAAATCAAGAAAACAAAGTCTCACAATTTTGGAGAAGAAACAAAGGTTAAAATTTCATTGAATGTGTTATTGTTGAAATCGGCCATAAGGCCTTATGCTGAAATATCCTAGCTAATTAAGAGTCCTACATTCCTTAAACTCTATCTTAAAAGTCTATCAAAAGTTTGAAGAAACAAATTACAATTTGAATTAAAGTTAAACTTGTAAAAGTAATTATCTTGTCTTCAATCTTGGTAATTATCTTTTTTTCCTTCTCCACCTGATTTTTCGATCCTTTGAGCCTTGTGATTGAGTTTTGAAGTTGTGATAAGCTTAGGATAACTCTTCAAAAATAGGCTAAAATTTAATCTTGAATGGTCTTGAATTTAAGTTCAATCTTTCTTCATCTTTATCCTTGTTATTGGCCGCCCCTGTAGAGAAAAAGGGGTTTGAGTGATTTCAAAATGTATGACAAATCGACACGTTAAAAGGTTCTAAACTGAAAATTGTCGTATCGGGCGAATACCGAAACTTCGCCAACGTGTCACGTACTTGCCATAAATAGATGGCCAGCCCCTACACTTCAAAAATACTCAAAAATGTCGTGGGTATGATGTTATGTGCAGCCATAAAATCATTCCATGTTGGCACACACAAACCACCCTACATTAAGGCCAAATTGTGGAGATTCCAATTTCAATTTTGTCACATGTAAATGGCGCCACTTTAAGACCAGCCAAGTGCTGAATATTAAAGTTTATATTATGTATATTATGAGTAACATAATATATATAACATGTGCAAAAAGTTGGAATTTAATTAGAGAAAAATAAGGTAATCGATAAACATCGAAAATTCGGTTTTCTACGTACACAACACATGGAACGTTTTTGGCACATCATACGACATGTATCTAGACACTTTTTACATATATCATACATCTTAAAGTGTTCTAGAAAATTAAATTAAGGGCTGATTGGAATATACCATGTGTGTATTATTAAATGTGCACTATTTTACAAAGTTTCCAGAAATAAAATTCAGCACATGCACACATACATTACAACGCCTATTCCAGCCGAGATGGATCATATTTGGAGCCTTGTTGGCATATTTATTGGTCAAGAATCAATCAAACAATGTTGGTGACTTAAAGAAAGAAGCTACAAAATGTAATGTTTCAAATTTTATCTCATTTGTAACACATGCTGAAAATTTCGGCATGTGGATAATAGGCTGGCCGATTTTCACCAATTATGAGGCTATATTTTGTGTCTTGAGACGTGGGATTAATTGGAAGACAAATTGAAATTAATTTGAATAAGATATGGAAGTGAAATTGTGATATCTTGAATATCACACATGCTGAAAAATTTCAGCATGTGTATGAATGTATCTAGGTCGAATTTTGGCCATGTGATTGTCAAATTTTATTCCCAAAATTGATGAGAATATTGTCTACTAATTGGTGATTTATTTTTAAGAGAAAAATCAAGGAAAATTTGGCAACATTTTGAAATAAACATCCATGTATCACATGCTGAAATTTCAGCATGTCAAGTCTAGTAATGGTCGAATTTTGTACCATGTTTGGAGAAATATTATCTTGCTTAATTTATGTGATGATCTTGGAAGTTATGGTAATTGTTTTATGGTGATTTTGGCACATGTTTTTAGTGGAATTCTAAGATTTTCCTAGTCATCAAGTGATGACAACATTCAACCAATCAATGAGTGCCAAGTAAGCAAGAGTTAAATGATCATCCAATGAGGAGGTGCCAAGTAAGCGAGATCATGTCACAATGATGCCACATATTCTCCTACGGACTTAGAAGATAATTTTCCAGAGGAGAAGGACCTAGAGGGGGACGGCCATAATGTTAAAAAGGAAGGAAGAAGAGCAAAACAAAAACAAGAACAAGTCTTGCAAACCAAGAGATCAAAGACGCCTAGCTCTTCTTCCACACTCTCTTTTTTTCTTCTTCCTAAAAGCCTATTGTACCTACATTCATATGCTTTAATAGGCTTATCTTAGACCACCACACATTCTTTATCTTTGTAAAAGATCGATCAAGGTGTGATCAATCTTCAATCTTGCAAGGTGGTGGTGTTCGTGTGCATTGTATTGATCATACAAGGTTTGTAAAGGGTTGGAGTTGGTGTGTAACTCCATCAACCCTGTGATAAGGTGTATTTGTATTGTGTGATTAGTGTGAACCGAGGAAGGTGTTCTTCGAAGACTGGAGTAGGTTGTTTATAACCGAATCAGTATAAAATTCTTGGTGTCATTTACTTTCAGCACTTATATTCTGTTTAAGCACTGCTCATCATTTTTGATTATGTTTGTAAAAATAGTAAACATTTTTCAAAAATTACGAAACTTTCCAGAATCATAGCCACACATCTTAAGGTTAATTTGGCACAATTTTCAACCCTTTTGGACAAGTATAAGTCAACCAAACGTCTAAAGGTTTGAGAGTAGTGCAGTCTGATTTTTAGGCTTGCAAAGGTTGAGACTTTGATCGTATTTGACTAACTTCCCAAAAGCATTTTTCAAAACTGTTTCAACCCATTTAAATATAACTTATAAGGGGTTAGTGGTTAAAATTTCAGAGCATTTTGAGTTACGTAAAAATAGAAATTAATTTTTTAAATCAGTCTACCGTTTCTGGCAGATTCGCGCAATCTGACCACCAACGATTTTTAAAGGGGTTAGAGGTTGAATTTAAATCTGAAATTTTTAAGAGACACTCATAACATCTGAGGCTAAGTTCTCTCAAACTTTCAGAATTTTTGAAGACCTACAACCTAGTTTTAAAAATGTTTTAAAACGGGTCCTGAAAACAGAAACTGTTTTCAGAAGTTGGGTTTTTGGTTCAAACTAACAACCCCCCTTCTTGTGGTGCCTTGCAGATCCTACAATTGGTATCAGAGCACAGGAACACTCACAACAAAAGGATCCAATGATCTACGTGAGATGGCATCCACTAGCTATAACACCGTGCAAGAAGGAATGTCAACCATAAGGCCTCGTCTCTTTGACGGTGAGTCTTTCGTTCAATGGAAGGTAAGAATGAAACTTTTCTTTATGGCAATTGATAATGATCTTTGGTCAATCATAGAAGATGGTCCATTTGTTCCATCAAAGTTATCCACTGTAGATGGAGTCACATTAGAAGTCGTTAAGCCTAGGCAAGAGTACACTAATGATGATAAAAAGAGACTAAGCACGAACGCTAGGGCTATGCAGTTACTTTTAAATGGACTAAGTAAAAGTGAATCAAGCTACGTTTCAAATTGTTCTAGTGCACAAGAAATGTGGAGAATACTTGAAATGAAACACGAAGGCACTAGTCAAGTAAAAGAGTCCAAGATCAACATGCTTATGTCCACACTCGAGTCATTTAAATTATTGCCTAATGAATCTATCGTTGATATAGATCTTCGCTTGACTAACATCTACAATTCTCTTGAGTCTCTTGGCAAAGCCTTTAATATGCAGGAAAAGGTACAAAAGGTCTTGCGAAGCCTTCCATCCGAGTGGGACTCTAAAGTAACAGCCATAGAAGAAAGCAAAGAAACTAAATCGATTAAGATGGAAGAACTAATTGGATCACTAAAGGTATATGAAAAAAACTCGCTTTAAGACATTCTGAGTCTATTTCCAATAATGATAAGGCTATATCATTTAAATCAAATGAATACATCGTAGATGATAGTGACACAGATTCCGATGATGAGGACTTAATCACGATGGCTAAAAGATTAAGAAAAATATTGAGAAAATCGATTAAACATAAGTCTACCTCATCTAAGGATCATAAAAATAAAAATAAGGAAATAAAGTGCTATGAATGCGGCAAACTTGGACATCTATCATATGACTGCCCTAATAACGAAAAGCAATCAAACAAATACATTGACAAGGATCGGAATAAGAATAGACTCGTCTCAGAACCTAAGCAAAGTAGAAGAGCCTTCAAAGCCTCCATTTGGAGTGACACATCTGACTCTGAGACTGATGATACGGAAGAACAAAAGGCACAAGTATGCTTTACATCTAAGGAATCAAATGAGGTATCTTCTGACTCTGATTCCGATTCTGAATGGTCTTACGATGATTTATTTAGTCAATATTTAGAATTGCATAAGTTTTCAAAGACTCTTGCAAAAGAAAAGAAACGATTAATTGAAGACAAGAAGTTGTTAGAATCTTCTAACATGAACCTTGTTTCTCAATTAAACGATTCAAAAGAAGAGTCGTCATGCATCATTAATGCATTAAAGTAAGAGGTCTCATCATTGACTATGCACAATAATGAAATGAAATCCGAGATTTCAAACTTGAAATCAAGGAATGCGAATTTAGAGAAAATGGTGAAGAAATTTGATACGGGAACAAACATGCTAGATCACATTATTTCTTCACAAAAGCATGATAGTGATAAAACGGGTTTAGGATACATTGAAACAAATGAAGTATCCATCAAACCAACCAAGTTTGTAGTTTCTAAGAATGTAGACACTCCAAAACCAAAAACGGCGTCTAAGATGATGCAAAGACCCCCTTTCCCCACATCTTGTCATACTTCTTCTTTATATCATAAGAAATACAATTTTGTACCATATAGATATGAGAAGAAACAAGTGATGAATACACGACATGCATTTCATCCATCTAGATCACACACTACGCACATTAACACAAGGACATATCAAAAACGTCCTACATATAATGCGTATAAAGGAGTTCTTGGCCGAAGGCCAGATGCAGTTGCACCTAAAGTATATTATCTTGTGCTTTCATCACCTTTCTCATCTTTTGGAAGACCTAGAAGGGTCACCCAAATTTGGGTACCAAAAGGGACATTTTCAAAGGGTTGAATAAATAACCCTTAAGAACGCACCTCTGAGATTATTCAAAATGCATGATTTTCTTTTCATCTTTACATGCGCTTTTGATTGACTTTCCAAAAACAAGGGGGAGAGAAAGCATGATTTAAGGGGGAGAGAGATACTAATTGCATAAATTAAGGGGGAGCAACTTGAAATTTGAAATTCAAAATTTGAATTTATGCATGATTGAAGGGGGAGCGATAGGATTTAAATCATGAGTATAGGTTATTTTGAAAATCATCAAAAGGGGAAGATTGTAGAGAAAAAGGGGTTTGATTGATTTCAAAATGTATGATTTAAATGTGCTTAAAAACGTGCATGATATAAATGTGCATGGCATATTGCATATAACCTGCCTTATATAGTTCATATATAATGTTGCCATACTAACGAACCATGAAGCGTTAAAGCTTACATTAAATGGCAAACATTTGTTGTGTTTATACTATTTTCAGGTGCCACCATTAATGAACTAAACTAGTTCATCAAGTGAAGTACTTAGTTAATTAAACTAAGTAGTTCATTAAAGGAAGCTACATTTGGACAAGGCAAAAAGACAACAAGACTAAGAAAGGAAAGTCTCCTCCTCCTCCTTTAACCACACATATACACGCCTACATATATATAAATATATATTTTCAGATTTTTTGAAAAAGGCACATACACATGTATTCCAACGTACTGCCGACACGTTATATATTTTACGTATGTATGTTAACCTCACACCACCATACTTAACTCATATTTATGAGTATATTCAGGTATTATATCATATGATATAAGTCATGGTGATGACAAATTAAATACGACACGTTAAAAGGTTCTAAACTGAAAATTGTCGTATCGGACAAATACCGAAACTTCGCCAACGTGTCACGTACTTGCCATAAATAGATGGCCAGTCCCTACACTTCAAAAATACTCAAAAATGTCGTGGGTATGATGTTATCTGCAGCCATAAAATCATTCCATGTTGGCACACACAAATCACCCCACATTAAGGCCAAATTGTGGAGATTCCAATTTTAATTTTGTCACATGTAAATGGCGCCATTTTAAGACCAGCCAGGTGCTGAATATTAAAGTTCATATTATGTATATTATGTGTAACATAATATATATAACATGTGCAAAAAGTTAGAATTTAATTAGAGAAAAATCGGGTAATCGATAAACATCGAAAATTCGGTTTTCTACGTACACAACACATGTAACGTTTTTGGCACATCATATGACATGTATCTAGACACTTTTAATATATTTCATACATCTTAAAGTGTTCTAGAAAATTAAATTAAGGGCTGATTGGAATATATCATGTGTGTATTATTAAATGTGCACTATTTTATAAAGTTTGCAAAAATAAAATTCAGTACATGCACACATACATTGCAACGCCTATTCCAGCTGAGATGGAGCATATTTGGAGCCTTTTTGGCATATTGATTGGTCAAGAATCAATCATACAATGTTGGTGACTTAAAGAAAGAAGCTACAAAAGGTAATGTTTCAAATTTTATCTCATTTGTAACACATGCTGAAAATTTCAGCATGTGGATAATAGGCTGGCCGATTTTCACCAATTATGAGGCTATATTTTGTGTCTTGAAACGTGGGATTAATTGGAAGACAAATTGGAATTAATTTGAATAAGATATGAAAGTGAAATTGTGATATCTTGAATATCACACATGCTGAAAAATTTCAGCATGTGTATGAATGTATCTAGGCCGAATTTTGGCCATGTGATTGTCAAATTTTATTCCCGAAATTGATGATAATATTCTCTACTAATTTGTGATTTATTTTTAAGAGAAAATTCAAGGAAAATTTGGCAACATTTTGAAATAAACATCCATGTATCACATGCTGAAATTTCATCATGTCAAGTCTAGTAATGGCCTATTTTTTCACCACGTTTGGAGAAATATTATCTTGGTTAATTTATGTGATGATCTTAGAAGTTATGGTAATTGATTTATGGTGATTTTGGCACATGTTTTTAGTGGAATTATCTGATTTTCCTAGTCATCAACTGATGACAACATTCAACCAATCAATGAGTGCCAAGTAAGCAAGAGTTAAATGATCATCCAATGAGGAGGTGCCAAGTAAGCAAAATCATGTCACAATTATGCCACATATTCTCCCAAGGACTTAGAAGATAATTTTCAAGAGGAGAAGGACCTAGAGGGGGACGACCATAATGTTAAAAAGGAAGGAAGAAGAGCAAAACAAGAACAAGAACAAGTCTTGCAAACCAAGAGATCAAAAACGTCTAGCTCTTCTTCTTCTACACTCTCTTTCTTTCTTCTTCCTAAAAGCCTATTGTACCTACATTCATATACTTGAATAGGCTTATCTTAGACCACCACACATTCTTTATCTTTGTAAAAGATTGATCAAGGTGTGATCAATCTTCAATCTTGCAAGGTGGTGGTGTTCGTGTGCATTGTATTCATCATACAAGGTTTGTAAAGGGTTGGAGTTGGTGTGTAACTCCATCAACCCTGTGGTAAGGTGTATTTGTGTTGTGTGATTAGTGTGAACCGAGGAAGGTGTTCCTCGAAGACTGGAGTAGGTTGTTTATAACCGAATCAATATAAAATTCTTGGTGTCATTTACTTTCAGCACTTATATTCTTTTCAGCACTTCTCATCATTTTTGATTACGTTCGTAAAAATAGTAAACGTTTTTCAAAAATTACGAAACTTTCCAGAATCATAGCCACACATCTTAAGGTTAATTTGGCACAATTTTCAACCCTTTTGGACAAGTATAAGTCAACCAAACGTCCAAAGGTTTGAGAGTAGTGCAGTCTGATTTTTAGGCTTGCAAAGGTTGAGACTTTGATCGTATTTGACTAACTTCCCAAAAGAATTTTTCAAAACTGTTTCAAAACATTTAAATATAACTTATAAGGGGTTAGTGGTTAAAATTTCAGAGCATTTGGAGTTACGTACAAATAGGAATTAATTTTTCAAATCAGTCTACCGTTTCTGGCAGATTCACGTAATCTGACCACCAACGAATTTTGAAGGGGTTAGAGGTTGAATTTAAATCTAAAATTTTTAGGAGACACTCATAACATCTGAGGCTAAGTTCTTGCAAAATTTCAGAATTTTTGAAGACCTACAACCTAGTTCTAAAAACATTTTAAAACTGGTCCTGAAAACAGAAACTGTTTTCAGAAGTTGGGTTTTTGGTTCAAACTAATTTTAAAAACCACATTTTCCGCACCCACTATTCAACCCCCACCCCTTCTAGTGGTGCCTTGCAGATCCTACAGCCCCTTCAAGCCTTGAAATGAATATATGCTTGTCCTCATCTCGTTGGGAAGTTGATCCTTAAGTAGCCTTTCAAACCATGTAGTTGTTGGGGAAGGGATTAGGACAAACATTCTTTAAGACAAACATTCCCTAGGACAAACATTACTTGGGACAAACATTCCTGGGCAAATATTCCTTGGGACAAATATTCCCTAAGACAAACATTCTCGTCAGGACAACATTCTCTTGAGACAAACAATCTCTTAAACATTCTCTTGAACATTCTCTTCCAGACAACATCATTCTTTTCTCACCATCATGTCTCCTATAAGACAAAGTCATTACGACAAGAATCATTAGTAATGAAAAGTCATGAAAATGAGAAACAAACATAGAAAATGCACAGTAGACAAAAATGCACACACACACATATGTAAGATGGGCTTAACGTCTTTGGTTTCAAGTAAATGAACCCAATATTCATTTGGTTCATCTTGCACATGCCTAAATAAGAAGCTTGAAACATCAAGATCAAGTTATTTAGCTTTAGTTCTTGTTATAGGATCGGTGACATTATGATGGGATCCTTCATCTGCATCAATCCCCCTCTCCTCAGAAGGATGCGTCCTCAATCAAAGGACTAGTCATTGTAGGGGGTTATGTCAGCAACATTGATGGTAGAGGAAACAACACCATATCTGGAGGAAGGCCAGAATGTAAGCATTTAGACCCACATGTTGAAGTACTTTTGAAGGGTCCGTCTCCCGTAGGTAACAACTTATTTTTCCGTTCCTTAGGAAACCTTTCTTTCCTAAGATGCAACAAAACTAAGTCTCCTGGCTCAAAAGAAATTTCTTTACAATGCTTGTTACTTCTTCGTGCATATGCCTTATTTTTTGCTTCAAGTTGGAGTTTAATCTTTTCTTGCAACTTTTTAATGGTTTCAGCTTTATGTTCAACATCTAAACTTGAACGGGAATGGGGATCAAATCCATATGAGACAAATAATTAAAGCCATACACAATCTCAAAAGGACTATGCAATGTGCCATGATGAACACTCCTATTATATGCAAACTCTATATATGGTAACAATCTTCCAAACTTTTAATATTCTTTTGCAGAATGGCACACAATAATTGTGAAAGAGTATGATTTATAACTTCAGTTTCTCCATCAGTTTGTGGGTGAGCAGTGGTTGAAAACAACAAGATGGTACCAAGCTTAGCCCGCAAAACACGTCAAACGTAACTCAAAAATTTTATATCTCTATCACTGACAATTATCTTAGGCATGCCATGAAATCTAACCTTCTCGCGAAAGAATAAATCAGCAACATGATTAGCATCAACTTTCTTACATGCAACGAAATGAGCCATTTTAGGAAAATGGTCAACCACAACAAAGGCACTGACTCGTCCACTCCTAGACCTAGGTAGGCCTAAAACAAAGTCCATAGAAAGGTCAATCCAAGGGGAATCTGGTACGAGCAATGGGGAATAAACATCCACATGCATATGAGGCCCATCAAACTGTTCTTTAAGGGTTTCTAATGCCTTAAATACTCCAAAGTGTCCCATAAATCCTCCCGCATTGGCTTCTCTCACTAACATCTCTCTCATGGAAGATTAAGTCACACACAATTTTTGTTCCTTAAAGAGGTATCCATCATGCATGTAGAATTTCCCAAAAGGTGCCTATTGACAAGCATCAAAGCTATTGCCAAAGGCATGATCATTATGATACAGCTCCTTCAGTGATTCAAAACCTAGAAAACATGACGACAAGGTATTCATGTATCTCCTAGAAAGGGCAACATTGACTATGTTGTCCTTACCTTGCATCATATAAGGAAATTGTTCTATGAACTCTACCCACTTGGCATGTCTCTTGTTAAACATTCCTTGGCCCTTAAGGTATTTTAGACTCTCATGGTCAATGTAAATCACAAATTCCTTAGGCTGAAAGTAGTGTTGCCAAGTTTGGAGGGATCTAACTAAGGCATACAACTCTTTGTATACAGCTCACTAAAGTAGGCTACAAGTTGTTTTCCATGGATGAATACAGCTCTAATACCCACGCCACTAGCATCACACTCTATCTCAAATGTTTCATCGAAATCAGGTAACCTAAGAATGGGTGCAGTGGTTAGCATTTGCTTAAACTCCTTGTGGCTCCTTCCAGTGAAAAGGCATATCTTTCTTAACAATGTCATTCACAGGTGCGTCTATAGAAGAGAAACATTTAACAAACCATCTATAGGAGCTTTCTAAGCCATAAAAACTACGCACCTCGCCAACAGTCCCACAATCGACCTCACTTTTTCCTCATCCATATCTATTCCATCTGTAGTGATTACAAAGCCTAAAAATACAACTCTCTCTAAACAAAAGGAACACTTCTTAAGATTGGCATAGAGTTTTTTGGATTTTAGCTCCTCAAAAATGGCTCGTAGGTGTTCTAAATGATCCTTAAATGTCTTGTAATAGATCAGGATGTCATCAAAATATACTACAACGAATTTTCCGATGAAGGTCCTTAAAGCTTCATTCCTCAGCCTCATAAAGGTGGTAGGAGCATTTATGAGCCCGAAGGGTATCACTAACCACTCATAGAGCCCAAACATGGTCTTGAATTCCGTTTTTCACTCGTCCCCCTCTTTTATCTTGAATTGGAAATATCCTTGCTTAAGATCTATTTTGGTGAAGTATTTAGATCCATACAGCATATCCAACATGTCATCCAACTTAGGTATGAGATACCTATACTTCACTGTGATCTTATTTATGCCTCTACAATCCATGCACATTCTTCAAGTGCCATCTTTCTTAGGGACCAGGATAACGGGTACCGTATATGGGCTCAAGCGCTCTCTTACTACTCCACCAGCTATGAGTTCCTCAACTTGTCTTTGAGTTTCTTTGGACTCCTCAGGGTTGGCGCTATAGGTCTATTAGGAAGGACAGCTCTGGGGACAAAGTCTATTTGATGTTCGATTCCTCTAAAGGGTGGTAGTCCTTTGGGCGGCTCGGTGGGAAACAAAACATCAAATTCTTCCAGAAGGGAGACTACTGAGGTGGGTAAAGATGGTAGTAGCTCGTCACTATAGATGAGAAACCCCTTATACATTAAAATCAAAACGGTTTTATTGGTGTAAAGGGCATAGCTCACCTCTCTTTTCTTTGTAAAGTACCCACACTTTTTCTTGTTCTCACTAACATTTAGGGTACTACCTCTTTTGCTTTACCCTCTTTTCTCCTAGCCTCACTCTTCATGCTCTCCATGAATTTTCGTTTGGCTTCTTTCTCCTTAGAGTCGGTCCTAGACTTACACATACGCTTCTGATCCTCATGAACTTTGTGAGGTGGGAGTGCATGCAATTTTTACAATTTACCATTCAATTTGAAAGAATACTTGTTTAGATAACCATCATACGTTACATGTCTATCAAATTGCCATGGTTTACCAAGATATGACTAGCATGCATCAGTGTGACATCACAAAGAATATCATCTTTATAACTACCAACGCTCAACGAAAGTAAAACTTGTTTGCTAACACTAATTTCACCACAATCATTTAGCCATGCAAGTTTGTAGGGGTGAGGGTGATTAGTCATGGGCAAGTTTAACTTTCTAACCAATTCAATACTAGCCACATTTGCGCATGAACCAGAATCAATGATCATAGTGCACACTTTATTATTTACCATGCAATAGATATGAAAAATGTTCTCCCTATGTTGTTCATCCTCATCAACTTTTTGAAATTCACTTAATACTCTCCTAACAACAAGAAATTCATGATTTTCAAAGTCATTGTCTTCGCCTAGTTCTTCTTCGATTTTGTGTTCATTTTCATGCTCATGTTTAGATTCATTTTTAGACTCAGTCACATATTCACTAGTTTCCTCGATTAACATAACACGTTTAGCATTAGTACATTCACGACCTATGTGACCAAGACCTTGACAATTAAAGCATGTAGTGTCCCTAAAACCACTAGAGGGTTTAAAAGAACTCCCTATGGAGGTGCTTGGTTTGCCTCTTTCATCCTGCTGTCGCATGGACTGCACGTGCTTTTCTTGGTTTGTTGGCCAAGTTTGGCCATGGTTTTGGCCTTGGGTAGGCCGGCCTCTTTCATTCTTGAAAGACTTGTTTTGGAACTTTGAAGAGGAAGATTGGTTAGTACGAGAAACTGAATTGAAATAGGAAGAACTTCAAACCTTAAGCTGCTGCTCGATTTTCTCAGCCAAGTGCACCATGGATGTTAAGTCAAGGAAGGGCTAAAGCTCAACCTTTGTGCAATATCTCTATTTAATCCATATAGAAAACATGCCTTGGTGGCATCCTCGTGTTATTATAAGTTAGATCTTTCCAACAAAATTTCTAATTCTTTAAAGTAATTGCAAACACTCTTATTTTCTTGCCGCAATTTTCGCAAATTACCGAATATGGTGCTCTCAAAGTTGTTTGGAATAAATCTATGTCGCATTTTATATTCCATTTCTTCCCAATTAAGAACTTGGGGTTGTCTTGTTTTAGTCCGAGTTCTACATAGATTCGTCCACCAATTTAAAGCATATCCGAAAAACTCAATAGATGCATGCCTCACCTTTTGTAACTCCATATAATTATTACATGAGAACATTAAATCCACTTTTGTTTCCACCTCTAAGTATTCTTCGATGTTACTTTTACCGTAAAACGTTGGAATGTTGATTTTAGTTTTTAAGTAATCGTCGTCTTGGGGATAAAGGGGATTGTGAAGTCATTGATAACCACGGGAAGGGTAGTCATCAAAATCATTTTCATCCTGTTCAAGTGGATTATATTCATCATTATACCTTCGTTGTGGGTTTCTTCTCGGGGGTGGTTGAGGTACAGACCTTCTTGGCTCAATGGTAGGTGGTCGTTGACTTTCTTCTTCGGGTTCTTCTTGTGTAAGCCTTCTTGATTTATGCATAGGGGCCACCCTACTTGTCACTTATCATTCACTCCTGTATACTCTTTCATGGAAGTCATCTAATTCGGCTCTGTGAATCGATTGATTGTTCAGGACAGTTTGTAACATCAGAGTGATTTGTTCCAATGTCGCTTTGGATCTTTCCACTTCCTTTGATTTGCTTGCTGAATGTTGACTTGTAGACTCCATCCTAAACCTAAAAAAATCAGAAACAACAAAGAAAACAATATACCAAAAACAAAGAATCCGAACGGGTAAATGAATTTGTGTACTCTTCTAACTTTATTTTCTATCTCTTATCACCTTTTTTCTTGACCAATATGAGGCTAATAAAGGTCAAAGAGAGAAATAAAGATAGATGAATTCCATGTCTTTTACAATAAACCCGATGTTGCACTCTAGTGCACAATTTTGGTCCAAACCGTGTCCAACCTTTGCTGAATCAACCCTGATGTTTTTACCTTGTATTAGATGTCCAAATGAAGGCAAAACAGGTCCAAACAGTAGCAAAATTGTTGGGTAATGAGCAAACATATAGCTCACAAAAACGACACAAACGACACCAAAACAGTTTGGTTTCTTCTCAACTCTTTTCTGGACCAAAGCAGCACTTCCCAAAACCTAAATAACCTTAAAAAAGTAGGAAAAATGTCTCCAAAAAGTTTCAAAGTCAGCCAAAAGCAAGAGGTAATCAAACAGGTTCCAAAACTCATAATTTGCACCAAAAAGGATACCAAATCACACCAAAATGGACTCAAACGATTGGGACACCAAATTGAACGACTCAACTATGATTCAAAGAAGAAATGAGACCAAAATATTGTCAAAGGCTGAACCAAAGAAAGACTAGGGGTTGCTGTGGGCAGTCTTTAGTCAATTTTGATCCTATGCACTTATAGTCACAATATAGCTCAATGCATGCAAAAATCAAGTATTCAAGTACGTAATAAATGTATGATAGTCCCTATATATTGTGGAAAAGGTAGGGTAAGGGAAGATTCTTCAAGGTTTTTCTAAGGTACACAAAGTAATCAAAATAGCATAAATAAGAAGCCAACGTTTTCCCCTTTTTCTTTTGCTCTTTTTCTTTGCTTTTCTTTGCTCTTTTTCTTCTTTCCTTGCTATTTTTGGTATGTGTAAGGCTCATGAATTTTTTTGATTAGGGGTAAAATTGTAATTTCACACCTTTGCCCTCAAAATTTGTGTTTTTAGGAAGATTGTGCAACTGACCATGAATTGCAATATGGCACCTTTAATTTACAGTAAAGTAGCCTTGAAAATGAAAGAAATTGAAGTGGTATGGAATTTGGATTAGGGTTAGGGTTTTTTGATTTGGGGCTTTTGGATTCTGATCGAACTTGGTTTAATTGGATTGTGGTTTTTGTTTAAGGGGTTAATTAGGGTGTGAGGGGTCTGATTTAGGGTATGGTTGGGCCGGCTTTAGGGCTGATTTTGGCAATGGTTTGGTTAGTGCTTAATTTAGGGTATTTATGTTCAAATGAATTGGGAATTTTAGAATCTAATTTTGTTTGGAAAAAATGGGTTAGGGGTTTTGTTTGAATGGTCAAATGAGGGTGTTTAGGGGTTGATTTGATGTTTAGTGGGGCTATTTGGAGGGTGTTCGGCCGTGGGGGGTGTTTTGGCGATTTAAGGTTTTCTTTGGCAATAAGGGTTTAGGTAATGCAATGATCAACACTTAAACAATAAATTAATGTATGAACTCAGTCATAATATGACAATTAAGACACATATAATCAACCAATAGCTTCGGTAGCAACAAGATTAATAGTGACTAGGTGGCTTTTTAAATGATGTAAGGCAAATGTTTGTATGGCTGAATTTTAATCCTATATGCAATAACCCTATATGTCCAAGTTGTCACTAAAAATTCTAATTTTTTTACTATATGAAACGTGCCAAATGAAGGTGATTATGAATAACACAAATGACAAGGGTTATGAGACCTCAAGTGAAGCATAAATTCAGCTTTTCTTCAACTTGGATCTCTCGGCCTTGGAAAAAAAGCGACGGAACTTTTTTTATTATGACTCATAAAAATGTGTATGATGAAGGAAATAATGGAAAATAAAATGAGAAAAATTAGAATGGGGATGAATAATGAAGGGAAAGAAAATGCAAGATATTTGGTGGAATTGAGTGACTTGTGGCTCTGATACCAATTTGATGCAAGCACGTGATGGCCTTAGAAAACACCCTCAAATTGCTCAATTTTGAGAGTTATTAACCTTGATTTTTGATGCAAAGTCAAGAAAACAAAGTCTCACAATTTTGGAGAAGAAACAATGTTTAAAATTTCATTGAATGTGTTATTGTTGAATTCGGCCATAAGGCCTTCTTATGCTGAAATATCCTAGCTAATTAAGAGTCCTACATGCCTTAAACTCTATCTTAAAAGTCTATCAAAAGTTTGAAAAAACAAATTACAATTTGAACTAAAGTTAAACTTGTAAAGGTAATTATCTTGTCTTCAATCTTGGTAATTATCTTGTTTTTCCGTCTCCACCTGATTTTTCCATCCTTTGAGCCTTTTGATTGAGTTTTGAAGTTGTGATAAGCTTAGGATAAGTCTTCAAAAATTGGCTGAAATTTAATCTTGAATGGTCTTGAATTTGAGTTCAAATTTTCTTCATCTTTATCCTTGTTGTTGGCCGCCCCCTTCAAGCCTTGAAGTGAAGATATGCTTGTCATCATCTTGTTGGGAAGTTGATCCTTAAGTAGCCTTTCAAACCATGTAGTTGTTGGGGAAGGAATTAGGACAAGCATTCCTTGGGACAAACATTCCCTAGGACAAATATTTATTGGGACAAATATTCCCTAAGACAAAGATTCTTCAAGACAAACATTCTCTTCAGGACAACATTCTTTGAGACAAACATTCTCTTGAACATTCTCTCTAAGACAACATCACCCTTTTCTCACCATCATGTCTCCTACAAGACAAAGTCATGAAGACAAGAATCATTAGCAATGCAAAGTAATGAAAAACATAGAAAATGCACACTAGACAAAGACACGCACACACACACTGATGAGGATCAAGGATTCCATCAAGAGGTCAAGGGCCCTATGACAAGAAGGAGGGAAAGAGAACTTTGTCATCAAGTTGGAACCTTCTTGTATAAGCATGTTCAAGATAAACCTAAGGTTCCATGGGTTCACTTCATTGAACCCACTCTTTGAACGTTTATGCGTGTGCGTGTGTCTTTATCTTGTTTCTTGTGATCTTTGTTTTATGTGTTTCCTTTGTAGGTAAATTAGGTACATGGAAGATCCAAAATGAAATAGAGGCCCAAAATGATCAAGGTAGGCGTGTGTTGCGAAAAGGGAGACAAAAGGAATGTTGTCTTGAAGAGAATGTTTGTCTCCACAAAGACAAATTCAAATGTTCCAAGATGGAATCTCTTGTTCAAATTGAAATCAAAATCATCTCCAAATACCAACAAGGGGGCCAGCCAAAAATTGAAGAGAAGATGAAGATCAAATTGAAGTTAAACTTGAAGTTAAACTTGAATTTAAATTCAACCATAATTTGAATTCAAGTCTCAACCAATTGGAGACTTAAATTTCAAGAGGATTTCGGCCAACATATCCAGCCAGGTACACGCCATCTTGGAAGAGAAAAGAAGGATAGATTATTCAAATTGAATCCAAGTTTGAATTTAAATTCAAATTCAATTTGAATTCAAATTTTCAACCATCGTTTGAATTGAATCCCAGCCATCTTATTATCATCAAACCAGATTTTCTACTCTTCATTCCTCAACAAACACGGCTGGAAGGATAGGAGGAGGATAGACAAAAAACAAATTCAAGGTCCACTCAAATTCAAACTCAACTTGAATTCAAACTTCATCCAACTTTTGAATTCAAGTTCAACCTCATCCTACTCATCAAATCAGCTCTCCAATGTCTCATTTACTGACCACATACATGGCTGAATCAAGGAGAAAGTCAACCGATTTTTTGATAAGGATTTTCTAGTTATTTTTTGAATTCAAACAATTAGCAAATTCAAGTTCAATTCAAATGTTTTCTAGCTATTTCTTTTTAGATAATATCTAGTTATTTAAAGTGTCTTTAGGCATCTATAAATAGGCCACCTTTGGCCGACTTGTACACAACTTTTGATGAATAACAATTCTTGATATTTTCTTCACTTTGTGTGGACTTTGTTTTCTTGGTTTTGCATTAAAAACCTAAGTTAAGATCCTTCAAAGTTGAGCATTTTGAAGGTGTTGCCATTGCTAAAAGGTGCCGTCCCAGAGGGCCATATTGGTTTGCCTGATCAACGACCATATTGAAGTGTTGGTCTTGCTCATTTGATCCACACGTTTTTATCACTAAGGAAGCAAAGAGAAGTCTTCTTCCTTGCGCCTAACCCTTTGTGAAGGACATTTGGAAGGTGGAATTGTTGAAGCCCACGTCTAGCACGCATCACACACATATGCAAGATTGGCTAAACGTCTTTGGTTTCAAGTAAATGAACCCAATGTTCGTTCGGTTCATCTTGCACATGCCTAAACAAGAAGCTTGCAATATCAAGATCAAGTTGTTTAGCTTTTCTTCTTGTTATACGACTGGTGATATTATGATGGGATCCTTGATCCACATTAGTGCTATATATCTCCCAAAGGAAGTATGTGTTAGATTTACTGCAGGACACAGGGATGATCAACTATATGCTAGCAAGTACCCCTGTTGAGCCAAGATTCAGACCAAAGGAAGCATGGGGCTCATGCTATACTGACAAAAAAGGTATCAGAGGTTAACATGTAAGTTAATATATCTTTCCCATCTAGACTAGACATATGCTATATGGTAAGTTTCATTAGTCAATTTATGCATAATCCTACAATTGGACATTAAAATTATGCCCTTAAGAATGCTAAGGTATTTGAAGTCTTCCGTTGGTCAGGGACTACTCTTCAAAAGGTCTCAAGAAAGGGACATCAAAGTGTTCGTTGATGCTGATTGGGCTGGATCCAAATCAGATATGAGGTCAACCTCTGGCTATGCCTCCTCTTTATGGGGAAATTTGGTCACATATAGAAGCAAGAAGCAGCATGTTATATTAAAAAGCAGCGATGAGGCTGAACTAAGGGCTCTGCCTGTTACACCCAACTTCCATTACGGGTATGGTTAAGATTCGCTAAAAAGATAGAAAGTGCATATATGTGCTACTTTACCTTAACTTTTGGAACTAATAGAACAACTTAATAAGCATACACTAAGGAACTTTGAATAGAAGAATTAGTACCAATTTATGCAAGGAATAAAATAAAGCAAAAAGAAAATTATACATAGGAAAGAGAGAAGGTCGAAGTTGTAATATCACACTCTACCCCACTACCTTACCTGGCCTTTATTTTATTTTTCCCCAATTTTCTTCAATTCTTTTCTTTTATAATTCTCCTCATCATCACATTTCTTACACAAGGAAGACATTCACCCACTCTCCTTTCATGCAATCACTTTCTTTCCTCCACTATCTCCTTAATCCAAGAAACAATCATCATTCTTTATTTCCCACTACCCCATCCGATTTCTTCTCTTTTCAGTATATCAAATTTCCCTTCAGTTTTTATTTTCTCCTCTTAGCATGCCTTACACTAACATGACATCTACCCACTCAAGTTTCATGCAAATGCCTTTCTCTTCCACTATTTTCCTTATCCAAGAAATACCCATCATTACCTCCCCACCACTCCATCCGACCAAGGCTCCCTCTAGGCCATAAAATACAATTCAATTTGTTCTCTTCCTTCATTCTACACTTACTAGACTCATTCATCACAAGTTTTCACCCCTTTACTCTCCCTCTACAAAAGTCATGTTGTTCCCCTCCCATCACCTCCAACCGAGGACAACAAAGCCAAGAGGAGGAGAATTCTTTTGATTTGCAAGAAAGAAACAAGGATGTATGTACTCAAGTCCATAAGGTTATCACTATACCACTCCTATTTGAACCTTTATCTTCCTCTATATTTCACACAACATCCAAATTACCTCCATTCTTAGGCCACAACCGAGAGCCTGCATAAGAAAGGAAGGAGTAATCTTAGTGGAGCAAGTAGGAGCATTCTAGTCCTTCAATGTAAGAACTATTTATGATTGATTTTTTTACATTCCAAACTCTCATCTTTCTTCCTAGAAGACTAGCCTTTTCTTCCTTTTGGCCTCCAAGGCCGTGACTATTAACCAAGGGACCAAAGAAGAAATCTTTCCTCAATTAGCATAGGAATCAAGCTACCAAGGCAAGTATTTCTTCCTAGTTCCTTAAAGGAAATTGAAATCTAAGTTTAGTATGCTCATTAATAACTAATAGATCATGCATGCAACTAAAATTATGGTCTATAAGTTTATTGACATGAATGAAGGCTTGCATATTGAAATTGATTATGCAAGTGATATTTTGTTGAATGAAACCATCAAGTGTGTTTAGAATACTACTCTAATCTAACATGCAATATGAAATTTGGTCACTAATAGACATCTAAGTCGTGCATGTCAAAAAGAATGCATCTTTCCTATTATCTTTGCACTTAAATGCCAAATGGTAGACATATGAGTATATTATGCCAGTAAGTATGCTAAGATTCATCTCCTTTGTCATTTTGATACATGCATGTCATTTCTTCTATACTCATATCTAATAGAAAAGATTATCATGGAAATAGAGAATGGTAGTCTCATAATAATGCAATAATAATTATTCCTTTATGCATGTATACCCGGATGCTATCTTTGAACATCATCCATGTTAGCATCATCGTTTTCCTTTCTATAGGGGATGGCCATGACCCCCTTTATAGTCCATGAATTCATCACCATCATCATGATGTGTATTTTGATGATCATGGCCTTAGGGAGGAGAAATGACATACAAATCTCTATTCTTAGCTTCATATGTTGTATGTTATGTGTAGCATGACCATCATCATGAGATGATACATACTATGTTCTTGCATGTTATTTTAGTATGATTCTCATCATACACTTTCATTTTTGTGATTATAAACATGTATGTATGACATGACTTGAGCATATTATTATTTAGTATAATTGATATACATTAGAATCATTATAAATATCAAGCTTTGTATTGGCGATGAAGAATTCCATTTCACACACCCTCACTTCTGGTCAATGGCTTTAAAGTAAGTAACTTTGATGCACAAATTATTATGAGAATATATTTGGTAACTTTGACATGCAACCCAAAAGAAAAAGGGTTATAGGTGACACAGTTACATAATAATGGAAATTTAAATCTTTGGGCCACACTGCTTTCGGCCCAATGGTCTTTTTGGTATTTAGATTAACAAGGTTCAACATAGATTAATGTCCATGAAACTACAATATTAGCGTAAACTACAATTGGCTAAGACAATTAAAGTCCAATGAAATTTTGATGCGGTCCAAGGTCATGAGGATGTACCACCTAAAGGTCCTATAACAAGAAGTAAAGCAAAACAACTCAGTTTTGAAGTTGGAAGCTTCTTGCTAAGACATGTACAAGATGAACCTGAAGTTCATTGGGTTCATTTCATCGAACCAGCTCAATAAACATTTTATCTTCTTTGGGTTTCTTGTATTTTTGTTTATTATCTCTTGCTTTGCTTGTTTGATGCTTGTTGTGTCTTTGTTTATTTAGTAGGGGCTGTTGGAGTTGCCAAAACGCGTGTTGAAGTCTAGACCAAACATGTTGAAAAGAGTTGAAATTTACCTGAACCTTGTGGATGTGTAACTCATTCATACAAACTCCAAACTAGCTCATTCAAAATACAAAAGTCAAGTTTAGGATGTAAACTAAATTTCCCAAGAATATACAAATGATAAGGTTTTAGACCCCTAACTTCACCTCAAAAGCTAGCTTGTAAGGGAAGGTTTGAACTCAACCTTATATTCAGCCCAGGATGTACTCCGCGGCCGGTGTGGGACAACAGCACATTTGCCACCTTTGGTATCAGAGCAAGGTCACTCTTTTTATCCTTAACACTTCGTTTTTGTGTCCTTTTTGTAGTCACCACCAATCTGATTTCTCACCACCCTTCATTCACCATCCAAACGTGTCTTTTCATTCATTTTCTAAAAAAAAGTCAACCTTTGGTCCACATCAAAAACCGTGGGGAATAAGTTGACACAAAAGAATTCATCTTTTCATCCAACCCACCTTATCGATTCCATCATTTCTTAAGTTGTTCAATTTATTCCCGAATTGATTTTCCATCAAAATTGCCATCAAAGTTCTTATACTTGCCTCACAAACTTGAACATTTAGTGACTTTGCATGATAGTATATTTCAGCTTCACAAAATACAACTCATAGCCACACAAAGCCACCTGGTCTACAAATAATCTTGTTACCATCGAAGCTAGTAGTTACTTGTGGTCTTTATGCATATTTTTGTTCCATTTGTGACTGAATGTTTGCTATCAAATTAGTTGTTCTTGTGTGAAATTGCTAACATCACACCATACAAACATATTCTCACAAAGAAACCTAATTTGAACCCCATAACCCCCACGGCCTTCAAGCAACTTTCCTCACACATCCAAAACGCCCAAACTACACATATAAGACAAATATACTGCCCAAATAAGTTCTCAAAAGCCCCAACCATTCAGAAGTCCAAACAACCTTGAAACTACATACTTCACAAAAAGTCCTAAATTGAAACTACACGCCCTCAAACCTACCCATGAAGCAAAAATTATCATACCCAAGGCATTTTATACCATTTGAAGACAAAAGCAAGCAAACGGAGTGTGATGAGTGGGCTGCACAAAAACAAGTTCAAGGCAGCCTAGTAAGTTACAAATCTGCCCTTACACATACAAAAAAGAAAGAAAGATCTGAGGCTGCGTGTCCTATACACAGCAAAAAAAGGAGAGTAAAAAAAAGTCAAAAGAAAAGTGGAAAAAGAAGGACAAGAAGTACATCTACTTTGACTCAATTTGTGCAAGTAAGAGGATTTCCTTGCTTTGATAAGGTGGCCAATGTGTTGTTGTCCCACATCGGCTGCGGAGTACATCCTGGGCTGAATATAAGGTTGGGTTCAAACCTTCCCTTACAAGCTAGCTTTTGAGGCGAAGTTAGAGGTCTAAAATCTTATAATTTGGTATCAAAGCTCTGGTCTTCCGGTCAGGCCGTCCCTCGTGGGGTTAGGCAAATCACCGAATGAGGCAGTCGGGTCCTGAAGAGGGTGGGAAGGTCGCCAATGTGCTGTTGTCCCACACCGGCCGCGGAGTACATCCTGGGCTGAATATAAGGTTAGGTTCAAACCTTCCCTTACAAGCTAGCTTTTGAGGCGAAGTTAGGGGTCTAAAACCTTATCATTTGATACCAAAGGTGGCCAATGTGCTGTTGTCCCACACCAGCCGCGGAATACATTCTGGGCTGAATATAAGGTTGGGTTCAAACCTTCCCTTACAAGCTAGCTTTTGAGGCAAAGTTAGGGGCCTAAAACCTTATCATTTGTATATTCTTGGGAAATTTAGTTTACATCCTGAACTTGACTTTTGGCTTTGGAATGACCCAATTTGGAGTTTGTATGAATGAGTTACACGTCCACAAAGTTTAGGTAAATTTCAGCTCTTTTCAGCATGCTTGGTCTAGACTTCAACACGCGTTTTGGCAACTCCAACAGCCCCTACTAAGCAAACAAAGGCATAACAAGCATCAAACAAGTAAAGAAAGAGATAATAAACAAAAATACAAGAAACCCAAAGAAGATAAAATGGTTATTGAGCTGGTTCGATGAAATGAACCCAATGAACTTCAGGTTCATCTTGTACACGTCTTAACAAGAAGCTTCCAACTTCAAAACCGAGTTGTTTTACTTTAATTCTTGTTATAGGACCTTTAGGTGGAACATCCTCATGACCTTAGACCGCATCAAATTTTATAAGAGAAGAATGAACAAAATGAAATTGGAACAAGGGTGCCTTTCGGCCCTAAGGCCATTTTCGGCTATCACCTATAAATGAGGTAACTTTGGACCTACATATGAATATGAGTTAAATATATCTTAAGATTAGCTTCATTGATAAAACAAGATAGCTTGAATGTCTAGTATTATGAATATGAAAATCCTTCAAGACAAGATATACGGCCCAAAAGATATAACTCAACCCACTATGATTATTACAACCATTTGCACCTTCTTAGTTAATACGTGTATAAGACGAGGGAACTAATCACATATGTGTGATATTACACAGCACAAGAAGTGCACCAATTAATTAAAATTAATTCTATGTCTGTCCATTTATGCACCAATAAGAACTCGACCCAATCAAGAGTAACCATAAAGATACTTGCCAATAGAAGTTCACGTCATGCATATTGTCATCGCTTTTTTTGTATCATGGAACAAAGTTTACGAACCTGAATTATGCATAAAATGCTTTAATTTTTCATGATTTTAAGAATTGTACCGCGAGACGATAGATTCCATTCGACTTATGCATGTATCCATAGGTAAGTGTAACACCTTGTCTGGGACAAGGGCTCTGTACCTATCTTCTACGCATGATATGCAAGCTGAGTGTAACACCTTGCCCGGGGTAAGGGTTCTCTACCTTTTCTGTTACGTCTATGACGTTTAGTATGGAGCGCTGCCAGATGTATGGTCCTGGGGAGGATGTCAAGGGCAAAATACGTTATCGCAGAGTGTAACACCGTGTCCAGGACCCGGGTTCTCTGCTATAGTGTGTCACTGTTAGTCCTATGTACGTATGATGTAACACCTGGTTGGACCATTAGGATTCATAGACGGTACTCGTGGCTGCTTGGGGAATCTTCGTTATGTCGTGAGTACCATTCTCATGTTGTGAAAAGTGCTATAGCTGCCATGTCATGTCATGTTTATGCAAGTATGAAATAACATGTTTTCTTTTCCGAAAAGGTTTTCCATTGCATATGTCACGATCATGTCTCATGTACCAAGTAACTCTAAGTCATGAATCACAGAAATAAGACAAGTAATATTACAGAATGACAAGAACAAACCAAAGAAGATTGTACACAAGAACGAAGTAACTATGAGCTAAGACAAGTTTGTTTAAGCAGGATAGTATATCTACTTTAAAATGCTTTCTATCTGTGATAATGATGCATGATATGATACCTGCATTCTTACTTTCGCATTTACATTAAGTTTTAATTGTCAGCATCTACCCTATGCTTTACTCTTTCTGTTACATTGAGTTTTATGATTCATTGTGTTACACCATACTGTATCACCCGTCACCCCGACCCCTATGTATGATCCACGTGACGAACCTAGGCAGAATTACTTGCTGAGCGATTTGTTATCGCTCACCCCTTTATATTACCACACAGATCCATAGGACCCTGAACCAGAGTTCATTAAAGACGAGCCCAGAGACTAGATATATGGAGCTGATTTGTAGCTGGTTACGACCTCTTTTGTATTTTGGGATATTGATGCGTGCAACTCGTGGGCTCCAACAATTCCACCTTCTAAACGTCCTTCACAAAGGGTTAGGCACAAGGAAGAAGACTTCCCCTTGCTTCCTTAGTGAACAAAACGTATAGATTAAAACGAGCAAGACCAACACTTCAAGATGGTCGTTGATCAGGCAAACCAATAAGGCCCTCCTGGACGGCACCTTTAAGCAATGGCAACACCTTCAAAATGCTCAACTTTGAAGGATCTTAACCTAGGTTTTTAATGCAAAACCAAGAAAACAAAGTCTCACACAAAGTGAAAGAAATATCAAGAATTCTTATTCATCAAAAGTTGGTTTTTCATGCTACCCCTAAGGCTCTATTTATAGGCTGAGCTTGAGCCTTAAAATGTCTAGAACTAATTCAAAATAAAGCTAGCTAGCAATGTTTGAAATTTGAAATTTATTTGAATTCAAAACTAAAATAAATTCTAGCTAAAATCTTGAAGTCTTGCAAAACGATATCCTCAATGAATCTGGCCGTGTTTGATGATGAAATTGGCATTTGAGACTTGGTTTTGATGTAGGTGAAATTGTTGCAATTGAATTCCAAGGTTGGTTGAAGATTGAATTCAAATTGAATTTGAACTTGATTCCAAACTTGAATTCAATCTTTAAATTTCGATCTCTCCTCTTTTGATCTCCAAGTTGGCGTGGGAAGGGATGAATTTGGCATGTGAGAAGGTCTCCAAGAGGCTGAGATGTTGAATTCAAATGTTGGTTGGAGATTGAATTTAAATTGAACTTGAATTTGAATTCAAACTTGGATTCCACTTTGAATTGTGATCTTATCACTTCTTGCTTCAAGAATGGCGTGTAGATGGCTAGGATAAGGTTGAGAGCTTCTTGAAATTTAAGTCTCCAATTGATTGAGACTTGAATTAAAATCATGGTTGAATTTGAATTCAAGTCTAGCTTTGACCTTAAATGCAATTTGATCATCATCCTTTTGCTTTAAAGTGGCCGGCCCCCTT
>AP025049.1:27891730-27931044 GCA_036186865.1 Eustoma russellianum | reverse complement strand
CCCCCTTATTGTATTTGGAGATGATTTTGATCTCAATTTGAACAAGAGATTCCATCTTGGACATATTTGAATTTGTCTTTGTTGAGACAACATTCTTTTTGTTCCCTTCTTTTGTGGTACACGCCTAAATGTTCCTTTTTGGGCCTCCATTTTATTTGAATCTTTCATATACCTAATTTGCCTATAAAGAAAACACATAAAACAAAGATCACAAGAAAACAAGATAAACTTCAAGATAAAGAAAGCACACACACGTTTACACACAATCAAGGTGAAGTTTTAATGAAATGAACCCAAGGGGTCTTAGGTTCATCTTGAACATGCTTGTACAAGAAGGTGGCAACTTGATGGCAAAGTTCTGTTGCCCTCCTTCTTGTCATAGGACCTTTGACCTCTTGATGGGGCCCTTGATCCTCATCGGACCCTTGATCCTCATCGGACCCTTGATCCTCATAAGGATTCGTCCTTGAATCAAAAAGGTCATCGGTGAAAGGGGTGAGGTCAGCAACATTAAAAGTAGGTGAAATTGAACCATACCTTTCGGGAAGATCAAGTATGTATGCATTGTCACCTATTCGTTTCAAAACTTTGAAAGGTCCATCTCCTCGAGGTAACAGTTTTGACTTTCTCTCATTGGGAAATCTTTCTTTGAGCAAATGTAACCACACTAAATCTCCAGGTTTAAACACAACTCGTTTTTGATGTTTGTTAGATCGTCTTTCATAAGCTTTGTTTTTCTTTTCAAGTTGTGTTTTAACTTGTTCATGCAGTTTCTTTATCTTTTCCGCTTTTTGTTTACCATCAAGACTAGATCGCTCATGCATGGGGATATGAATCAAATCGATGGGAGACAAGGGATTAAAGCCATACATGATTTCAAATGGACTATGCAAAGTACCGTGATGGACACTCCTATTATATGCAAATTCGATATATGGTAAACAATCTTCCCAATGTTTAATGTGTTTTTGCAAAATGGCACGCAAAAGTTGAGGAAGAGTACGATTAACGACTTCAGTTTGTCCATCCGTTTGTGGGTGTGCGGTGGTTGAAAACAACAATTGTGTACCAAGTTTAGCCCACAAAACACGCCAAAAATGACTCAAAAATTTCGTATCTCTATCACTTACAATTGTACGTGGCATGCCATGCAATCTAACAATTTCTTTGAAGAACAAATCAGCAACATGTGTGGCATCATCAACTTTTCGACATGCAATGAAATGTGCCATTTTTGAAAATCGATCAACCACAACATAAATGCTATCCCGTCCTCCCCGAGACCTAGGAAGTCCTAACACAAAGTCCATGGAAATGTCAATCCAAGGGGCATCAGGGACGGGTAAAGGCGTGTAAAGGCCATGTGGTTGGGACTTGGATTTGGCTTGTTTGCAAGTGATGCAACTACCACACAACCTCTCGACGTCTACTCGCATGTGGGGCCAATAGAAATGTTCCTTAAGAGTCTCAAGGGTTTTGAACACTCCGAAATGACCCATTAAACCTCCCCCATGGGCTTCTCTAGTCAATGCTTCTCGTAGGGATGATTGGGGAACGTACAATTTTTGTTCTTTGAAAAGATAACCCTCATGTATGTAAAATTTCCCAAATGGTGCTTCTTTACATGCCTCGAAAATGGTGCCAAAGTCATGGTCATTGCGGTACAATTCCTTAAGTGATTCGAATCCTAAGAAGCGTGAAGATAATGTAGTCACTAACGTGTATCTCCTAGAGAGGGCATCGGCAACTATATTATCCTTTCCTTGTTTGTACTTAATCACGTAAGGAAATTGTTCTATGAACTCTACCCATTTGGCATGTCTTTTGTTCAACTTTCCCTGCCCTTTAAGATACTTAAGGCTTTCGTGGTCAGTGTGGATCACAAACTCTTTGGGTTGAAGATAATGTTGCCAAGTTTGTAGGGATCTCACGAGGGCGTAAAGTTCCTTATCGTAGGTAGATTAATTCAATGCAGCTCCTTTCAATTTCTCACTAAAATAGGCTATGGGTTTCTTACCTTGGGTTAAAACTGCGCCTATACCCACTCCACTTGCATCACACTCGATCTCAAAGGTCTCGTCAAAATTTGGTAGCCTAAGTATGGGTGCAGTGGTCAGTCTACGCTTGAGCTCATCAAATGCCTGTTGTTGTGGCTCTTTCCACCTAAATGGCACATCTTTTTTCACAATTTCGTTTAGGGGTGCAGCTATGGAAGAAAAATCTTTGACAAAGCGTCTATAAAAGCTTGCTAGTCCATGAAAACTACGGACTTCCCCTACATTCTTAGGTATAGGCCACTCCACAATTGACCTAAGCCAAAATGACAAAGCCTAGAAAAACTACGCATTCTAAACAAAAGGAGCACTTCTTAAAGTTGGCATAAAGTTGTTCTTGCTTAAGCTTTTCAAAAACGGCTCTAATGTGGTCAAGATGATCTTCTATGGTTTGGGAATAGATTAGGATATCATCAAAATAGACAACGACAAATCGTCCTATGAATGCGCCTAAGACTTCATTCATTAGCCTCATAAAGATGCTAGGGGCGTTGGTGAGCCCGAAAGGCATCACTAACCACTCATAGAGCCCAAACATGGTTTTGAATGCAGTCTTCCATTTGTACCCTTCTCTAATGCGTACCTGGAAGTACCCTTGCTTATGGTCGATTTTGGTGAAGAATTTAGATCCGTGCAACATGTCTAACATATCGTCTAGCCTAGGTATGGGGTACCTATACTTGACAGTAATTTTGTTTATGGCTCGGCAATCGGTACACATTCTCCACATTCCATCCTTTTTGGGTACTAAAATAATGGGGACGGCAGATGGGCTTAGGCTCTCTCGGACTTGTCCACTCGCTAGGAGCTCCTCTACTTGCCTTTGGATGTCTTTGGTTTCTTCAGGGTTGGCTCGATAGGCTGGGCGATTGGGTAACACGGCTCCTGGGACAAAGTCGATTTGGTGTTCTATTCCTCTAATGGGTGGTAATCCGGATGGCGGTTCGGAGGGAAATAGAACTTCATATTCTTGGATAAGGGATGCAACTGAGGTAGGTAAGTTTGGTGGGAGTTCTTCAAGGGCAATGTGACACGACTTTGGGATGATGATGAGGACAGTTTGGTTGTTATAAAGTGCGCGTGTGACCTCTCTTTTCTTTGCGAAATACCCACACTTCTTTTTGGACTCATTGACACTTAGGGGCACTACCTCTTTTCCCTTGCTCTCGTGTTTTTTGTTCTCACTTTTCATACACTCCACGAATTTTCTCTCAGCTTCTTTTTCCTTAGGATCGGCTCTAGACTTGGACACGCGTTGGTGATCCTCGTGGACTTTGTGTGGTGGAAGTGCATGCAGTTTGTACAATTTGCCATTCAATTTGAAAGAATAACTATTCAGATAACCATCATATGTCACATGTCGATCAAATTGCCATGGCCTACCAAGTAAGATATGACTAGCATGCATTGGTGCGACATCACATAAAACATCATCTTTGTAACTACCAATGCTAAGAGAAATCAAAACTTGTTTACTTACGCTAACTTCACCGCAGTCATTTAGCCATGCAAGTTTGTAAGGATGCGGATGATTAGTCATAGGCAAATTCAGTTTTTTTACTAATTCGATGCTAGCCACATTCGCACAAGAACCGGAATCAATGATCATGGTGCACACTTTTCCATTTATCATGCAATGAATATGGAAGATGTTTTCTCTATGTTGTTCATGATCATCTAATTTCGGATATGCATTTAAAGCTCGACGCACAACAAGAAACTCATTAGTGTCAAAATCATCTAATGCGCCTAGATCCTCTTCAGGTTCAATTTCATTATCATGCTTAGACTCGTTTTCATGCTCGGACTCGGACACATATTCGTTGGTCTCTTCAATTAACATGATTCGTTTTGCATTCGGACACTCTTTTCCTATGTGACCACGTCCTTGACATTTATAGCATTTAATGTCTCGAAACCTGTTTGAGGGATCAGAAGAATTTCCGGTAGGAGCCTTTTGTTGGGTGCGTTCATCTCTCCTTTGTGTGGATTGCACACGATTGTCCATTCTTTGTGACACACCTTGGTCACGTGCTTGGCCTCCTGTAGGCCGTGAACTTCCCGTTCCTGAAAGCTTGTTGGAAAACCTTGACGAAGACTGATTAGTACGTTAATTGGAATTGAAATTGGAGGAATTACGTACCTGTAATTGTGTTTCAATCTTTTCAGCCATATGTACCATGGTGGTGAGGTCGAGATAAGGTTGAAGGTCAACCCTTTGCGCAATCTCCCTGTTTAAACCATGTAAGAAACGAGCTTTGGTGGCCTCCTCAGGTTCCTGCAAGTTAGACCTTTCCAACAAAATTTCTAACTCTTTATAGTACTCGTCTACACTTTTGGAACCTTGACGTAAGTTGTGCAAACTCGTGAAAATAGAACTCTCATAATTGTTTGGAATAAAACGTTGTCTCATTTCAAACTTCATTTCTTCCCAAGTAGCAATTGGAGGTTGTCTTGTCTTAGTTCTATTTCGACACAAATTTGTCCACCAATTAAGTGCATAACCAGAAAACTCAATAGAAGCGTATCTCACTTTTTGCAATTCACTATAATTGGTACAAGAAAAGATTAAATCCACTTTCGTTTCCCATTCTAAATATTCCTCCGCATTACATTTACCATAAAACATGGGAATATTTATTTTGGTTTTGAGAAAATCATCTTCTTGCGGAAAAAGGGGATTGTGGCGTCTTTGGTAACCACGGGGAGGGTGGTCATCAAAGTCATACTCATCATGGTCATATGGAATGTAATCATCGTTGTACCTTCGTGGGACGTACCTTCTTGGTTGTGTAGGAGGACCAAACCTTCTTGCTTCGGTGTGTGGTGGTCTAAGGTTGTCATCCTCAACTTCTTCTGGGGGATGGCGCCTTGGTTGTGGTAGGGGAACGGCCCTGCTTGTTCCTTGGCCATCACTCGTTTTGTAGCTTCGCTCCACGTCTTCCAAGCGATGCTTAATTACCTCATTGTCATGCATGAGTTTCTTAAGCATCTCCAGCATTTGTTGTTGCGTGTTGTCAACAGTTTCGGCCTCTTTTGACTTGCTAGACGTGGAATGATTGCTGCTCTCCATTGTACCTAAGGAATTGAACGAAAAAACAAAGGATTGTACCTAAGGAATTGAACAAAAAAACAAAGGGAAAAAGAAAGAAGCAAACTAGCATAAAGACAATCAAACGTTAAGGGATTAAAAAAATAAGTTATGAACACTCCGCTTTCTATCCTTTCCACTCTCTTACCACTTTGGTTCTTGGATAACCTGAAGTTAAGAAGTCTCAAAGTGATGAATAAGGAAGAGTATTGCCAAGGCTTCTTCAAATCACAATGTTCTCCACTTGTTTCTTCCTCTTTGCGTTCAAGTTGCACCAATTAGTATCAAAGTAGAATCAATTGAAATGAACACAAACTTGAACTTTGTACTAAGATTCAAAGAAAATAAGCAACCAAAGTTGATGTATAAGGCTGAACCAAAGATAAACTAAGGGTTGTCGTGGGCAATCTTTAGTTAATTTTGATTCTATGCACTTACTATCCACAAAATGGTTCAAGTCATGCAACAATCCAGCAACCAAATGTGTGATTGGTTCAAGAAGATCAGGAGAAGGAGAGTAGGGTATATGGGGGACGGCAATGTGGGGTTAAAAGGAATATGGTATCCAAGGTTTGCAAATCGTACCAAAAAATTTCCACGCAATGCACAAACGTTTTGCCCTTTTTCTTTTCTTTTGTTCTTTTGTTTTTCTTTTTCTTCCTTGCTATTTCAATCTATCAAGGTTTAGATTCTCTTTTTTTTTTGACAAAGGGCAGAATTGAAATTTCACGCGTTTTGCACTTAGCACTTGCGTTCTTGGACAGAATAGTGCAATGTATTTAAAATGCAAATTGTAACTTGGACTTGCAACAAAAATAACCTTGGAAAGTGAGGGAAATTGGGGTAAGGCCAAATGGGTTAGGGTTAGGGTTTTTTTGAACGTTTTGGGATCTTTAGAATCTGATTGTGTTTGGTAAAATTGGGTTGGGGCTTTTTGTTGGGGGTGTAAATAGGGTTGTTTGGGATCAGGTTGGTGAGTTCTTTTAGGGTTGGGTTGGGATGGAGCTGGTTGGACCGTGGGGGTGTGGCTGGTTTTAGGGTTTGTTTGGTGTTGCAAATGGGTTGTGAAGACAAGCACACGTAGGACTACTAGATTTAAAGCATGAAATCAATCACAATGCGAATCACAAGATGCATACAATCATCACCAACTAAAAGCTTCGGTAGCAACAAGATGATTTGAAACCGAGGTAGCTTTATAGGCTGATGGTTGGACTATTTTAAAGAAAGCTGAATGTAACCTAAAATGCAATGAAACCTAATGTGTTCAATTTTGAACGACTCAAAATCAGATTGTGATGTGAAAGGAAATAAAGGAATTGACACTTGAATAATGAAAATCAAAATGCAGCAACTTGCAAGGAAGCAAAGGAAATGACGTTTTTTTGAATGAAATGCAAGATAATGGCGTGTAGAGTGAGGGGTAGAAGAAGGACTCAACTGAAATTGAAATGACTAAACTTAAATGAAAAGGAAATGATAGATGGTGGAATAGAGTAACCTGGTCTCTGATACCAATTTGATGCGTGCAACTCGTGGGCTCCAACAATTCCACCTTCCAAACGTCCTTCACAAAGGGTCAGGCACAAGGAAGAAGACTTCCCCTTGCTTCCTTAGTGAACAAAACGTATGGATTAAAACGAGCAAGACCAACACTTCAAGATGGTTGTTGATCAGGAAAACCAATAAGGCCCTCCTGGACGGCACCTTTAAGCAATGGCAACACCTTCAAAATGCTCAACTTTAAAGGATCTTAACCTAGGTTTTTAATGCAAAACCAAGAAAACAAAGTCTCACACAAAGTGAAAGAAAAATCAAGAATTCTTATTCATCAAAAGTTGGTTTTTCATGCATCCCCTAAGGCTCTATTTATAGGCTGAGCTTGAGCCTTAAAATGTCTAGAACTAATTCAAAATAAAGCTAGCTAGCAATGTTTGAAACTTGAAATTTATTTGAATTCAAAACTAAAATAAATTCTAGCTAAAATCTTGAAGTCTTGCAAAACGCTATCCTCAATGAATCTGGCCGTGTTTGATGATGAAATTGGCATTTGAGACTTGGTTTTGATGTAGATGAAATTGTTGCAATTGAATTCCAAGGTTGGTTGAAGATTGAATTCAAATTGAATTTGAACTTGATTCCAAACTTGAATTCAATCTTTAAATTTCGATCTCTCCTCTTTTGATCTCCAAGTTGGCGTGGGAAGGGATGAATTTGGCGTGTGAGAAGGTCTCCAAGAGGCTGAGATGTTGAATTCAAATGTTGGTTGGAGATTGAATTTAAATTGAACTTGAATTTGAATTCAAACTTGGATTCCACTTTGAATTGTGATCTTATCATTTCTTGCTTCAAGAATGGCGTGTAGATGGCTAGGATAAGGTTGAGAGCTTCTTGACATTTAAGTCTCCAATTGGTTGAGACTTGAATTAAAATCATGGTTGAATTTGAATTCAAGTCTAGCTTTGAACTTAAATGCAATTTGATCATCATCCTTTTGCTTTAAAGTGGCCGGCCCCCTTATTGTATTTGGAGATGATTTTCATCTCAATTTGAACAAGAGATTCCATCTTGGACATATTTGAATTTGTCTTTGTTGAGACAACATTCCTTCCAAGACAACATTCTTTTTGTTCCCTTCTTTTGTGGTACACGCCTAAATGTTCCTTTTTGGGCCTCCATTTTATTTGAATCTTTCATGTACCTAATTTGCCTACAAAGAAAACACATAAAACAAAGATCACAAGAAAACAAGATAAACTTCAAGATAAAGAAAGCACACACACGTTTACACACACTCAAGGTGAAGGTTCAATGAAATGAACCCAAGGGGTCTTAGGTTCATCTTGAACATGCTTGTACAAGAAGGTGGCAACTTGATGGCAAATTTCTCTTGCCCTCCTTCTTGTCATAGGACCTTTGACATCTTGATGGGGTCCTTGATCCTCATCGGACCCTTGATCCTCATCAGATATTCAGCTCTGTATTTTGACATTTTGTATTATGGATGTATTTATGACACTTGTGCGGATGTATTAGGATGCACTCCTGTTAATGTTTATTTCTGCTTATGTTATTTCGTTTCCGCTTATCGATACATGTTATTACGATTCGTACATGTATGATGATGTTGCCTTGTACTTCTCGTAGTAGAGTACGACGGATGCACCGTGCCGAGACCTTAGTCCCGGGCGAGACGCTACACTGTCACTTGGTGTATGTGAGGGTATGTGGATCAATAGAGTAATGAAGGATTTGAAAATTGATGTCCACCTATATATCAGTGTATACTATGACAACATATCTGCTATTCATATGACTAAGAATCTAGTGCACCATGACAAATCCAAACACATCGAGATTGACAAGCACTTCTTAACGGATAAGCTGAAAGATAAGTTACTCAAACTGCATTTCATACGATCAAAGGACCAGATTGCTGATGTTCTAACCAAACCTGTGAGTGTTCAAGTGTTCAAAGCTTTACTGGACAAGCTAGGTTGTATCACCATCTACAACTCTCACTTGAGGGGGAGTGCTGGAATACAAGGTATATCAGGAAAAGAACTAGAACAAGAATAAAGGGTGGAACCAAGTATATTCAACTGCTGCAACTTTCATTCAGGCATTTCATCGAGCAGTTCTCTTAATGCGTCGAACACTTATTCATCAGCCTATTTCTCCTTAAATGTTTTAGTCAAAATCTTCATTTGATTGTATATAATTGTTACTCGATCATAGAACTGCAGGATAACCATCAATTCGATGATTAACAATAGGATTACACATTAGTTTCTACACGGCCAAACTAGCCGTTGGGATGTCATTGTCAAGGCCAAGATAGCTTTTGCCCAAACTCTACATATATGTTTGCACTGCTGAGGAATGGAAGTTAAGCATTTGTTTCTTCATTTTACTGAGTTGAACAAGTGTTTTGAGTGTTATTTTCCCTATACTTTGCAAATCGGATCGGGTATATGTTGTTTTTCTTTATGTATTTGTATATTTGTTGTGAGTATTATTCCTTTTTGGGAGAAGCGGGTAACCTACTGGTGATTCCATATCTCTCACTCCTACTACCATTCCTTCCATAGGTGAGCCAAAATTTGACTATGTGATGAGGATCAAGGGTCCCATCAAGAGGTCAAGGGCCCTATGACAAGAAGGAGGGCAAGAGAACTTTGTTATCAAGTTGTCACCTTCTTGTACAAGCATGTTCAAGATGAACCTAAGATTCCTTGGGTTCATTTCATTGAACCTTCACCTTGAGCGTGTATAAGCATGCGTGTGTACGTTCTTCGTTTTTGAATTCTTGTCTTGTTTCTTGTGATCTTTGTTTTATGTGTTTTCTTTGTAGGTAAATTAGGTACATGGAAATCCAAAATGAAATGGAGGCCCAAAATGAGCAAGCTAGGCGTGTGTTGCAAAATGGGAGACAAAAAGAATGTTGTCTTGAAGAGAATGTTTGTCTCCACAAAGACAAATTCAAATGTGTCCAAGATAGGTTCTCTTGTTCAAATTGAAATCAAATTCATCTCCAAATACAACAAGGGGGCCGGCCATTTTGAAGCAAAAAGGATGATGATCAAATTTAATTTAAATTCAAAGTTAAACTTGAATTTAAATTCAACCTTGATTTGAATTCAAGTTTCAACCAAATTGAGGCTTGCATTTCAAGAAGAATTCTGCCATTATCTCAGCCAATCCACACGCCATCTTGGAAGAAAAAGAAGGATAATTGCCAATTCAAATTGAACCCAAGTTTGAATTCAAATTCAAACTCAATTTTGAATTCAAACTTCAACCATCTTTGGAATTCAACTCCAACCATATTATCATCACCAAATCAGATTTCAAGACACCTCTTGGACTTATTAAACACGGCTGGAAGGAGTTAGAAGGATATCCAACAATCAAATTCAAAGTGCACTCAAATTCAAACTTAACTTGAATTCAAACTTCACCAAACTTTTGAATTCAAGTTCAAACACCTTCTACTCATCAAATCAGCTCCTCCAAGGCATAATGTTGACCTCTTACACGGCTGGATACATAAGGATAACATCTTGCAGGATTTTCAGATTTTAGCTAGAACTTGTTTTAGTTTTGAATTCAAACAATTTTCAATTTTCAAACATTATTAGCTAGCTTATTTTTAATTAATTTCTGGTCATTTAAAGGCTGATAGGACGATGGTTAAAGCCTATAAATAGACCCCTTTGGCCGATTGGAAAAGCACTTTTTGATGAATAACAATTCTTGATATTTCCTTCACTTTGTGAGACATTGTTTTCTTGGTTTTGCATTAAAAACCTAAGTTAAGATCCTTCAAAGTTGGGCATTTTGAAGGTGTTTCCATTGCTAAAAGGTGTCATCCAGGAGGGCCATATTGGTTTGCCTGATCAACGACCATCTTGAAGTGTTGGTCTTGCTCATTTGATCCACACGTTTTTATCACTAAGGAAGCAAGGGGAAGTCTTCTTCCTTGTGCCTAACCCTTTGTGAAGGACGTTTGGAAGGTGGAATTGTTGGAGACCACGTCTTGCACGCATCACTATGTTTTTGTTGAGGACGGGTCAAACCATGCTAGCTGGGACCAGTGAGATTTATGAGATATTTCTGAGGACTCGACATTTTCTGCTATATACTATGATAGGTCTTTGTATTTATTCAAGTCAAACTTTTAGAATTTTGTTTTGACGTGTCGGGTTTTGTTACCCCTAAACTACTATTTATATTCGTTTTTGGATTATTTATAAATTGAATGCTTAATTATCGTTTCAGCGAAAAAATTTATGCGTCTTTCTGACGTATAAGAAGTTTGATCGATGCCTTGTAGTTCTCGTAGTAGACTACGACAGGTGTACCGTTTCGGATGCTAGGGTTTGGAAGCGGGGCATTACAGGTGGTATCAGAGCCAAGGCTCCATATCCTCCTCAAAACACATGATTAACTAGCTCACTTAGGCATAAGCTATGAATTTTTTTGTAAAATGAAGATTTTTACCCCTTATAAACGAAGTAGACTTAACGGATGATTTTAAACTTAAGTTATGATCATGTTCAAGGGTGTGAGTGTGTTACTTTTTTATTTACCATTTTACCCCTGAACTTCTGTATGCACCCTATATGTGGTAAGAAATTCCCAAAATACCCCCAATTCAGCCTGAATTTAAATGAAATATATTTTTAATTGCTTTAAATTCTAGAAAGAGGCCGACGAGACATGATCAGGCTGGTAATGGAGGTAAAGGTTGTGACAACCACCAGAATCAGGGACTATTCCCCAGGTACTTGTAGACGCCATGGCCACCATGACGAATATACTAGCACAGCAGTAGCAGCAGCTGAACCAGCAGATACAACCTCCACCACCACCGCAGCTGAGTTTGAGGTTCTTTTGTAAGGAGATGCAGAGCTCACGAGCTCCTACTTTCAGAGGACCCCTAATCCAGAGGAGACAGAGATATGGCTGAAAGAGATATCGGATCATCTCTTATTATTACAGGTGCCAGATGACCTGAGAGTGGAGGTTGTGGTTCCGTTTCAAGTAGGTGATGCGGAGGAGTGGTGGCGTAGCGTGGATTCATGACTGATGCAACTGGTTACTTGTACTCAGTTCCAGGAGGAGTTCAAGAAGTTCTATGTGCCGGATACTGTTATTCTCAAGAGGATGGCTCAGTTTCATGCCCTGACCCAGGGCAACATGATAGTGGTTGAATATGCTGATAGATTCCACGCCCTGGGTAAGTATGTACCATCGACCATAGCAGATGAAAAGCTTAAGATGCTAAAATTTAAAACAAGGTTGAAGTCATAGATCTAGTCAAGGATAGTGGCCGCCAAGGCTAGGACATTTGATGAGTTGCAGAGGTATGCAGAGAGGTGGAGCGCGACTTCAAGAGAGTCGCTGCGGAGGAGAGGGTAAAGAGGCTCCATGATGAGATGGGTGTTGGGAGGTCAGGTCGATGGATAAAGGTACCCAGACGTTAGTGCGGAGGACTGCAATTCAGACCACCACAGCCACATATTGAGGGGAGAGCTCCGCAGCCATCGAAGAGCACTAAACCATCCCTACCGTGCATGTATTGTAGACGCACACATCCACGTGAGTGCTGGAAGAAGAAGAATGTGTGCTTCAGATGTGGTAAGTCAGGACATTATTTGAGAGAGAGTTCCCTGAGAAGGGGCCAACATCACGACACAGCAGCCTCAGGGAGGCCAACAGAAGGGGAGAGCGAGGACCAATGCCAAGGTCCATATGATGACTGACACAGACGTCGAGGCAACTAGCAACATCGTGACATATAATAATTAATTAACTAATTACTTTAAATTAAAGTATGTATTTGTGAATATTATTGCAGTATAGGTGCGATCCTAGTAGATAAGTCCCTGCCAACATATTATTTGATAGTGGCGCAAGCCAATCTTTCATCTCTAAAAAACTCGAATGGCTTGAAACCCCATACCGAGTTCAAAGCAGCCAACGATCATGTGATAATATCCCATCATCAGTATAAAGGATGCGAGCTTGAAATTGATGATCTGCAGTTCATCGCGACCCTTATCTCTATTCAGATGAAGGACTTCGATATTATTCTCAGCATGGGTTGGATGGCTAAATATCATGCGACTATTGGCTGTCAGCAGAAGCGAGTCAGCATCAGAGGTTCTGCTATGAAGGAGATCATCTTCCAATGCAATTCTAAGCTGAAAAAGGAGTCGAAGATGACATATCTGACTGCATGCCAGGTTATCTGGCATTGAGGAGAGGTGGAGAAGGTTTTCTGGTCTATGCGATGGATGCTGAGCAGCAAGTACCATCTATTGACCAATTTCTGATGGTAAATGAGTTCAAAGATGTCTTCCCCAATGAATTACCAGGTTTACCACCAAGACGAGAGGTTTAATTTGAGATAAATCTTATCCCAGGTGCTCAGCCTATATCGAAAGCACTGTTTTGTATGACACCAGTAGAGCTCGAGGAATTGAAGGAGCAACTATAGGAGTTGTTGGATCGCAAATTTATTCGCCCTAGTGTCTCACCCTAGGGAGCTCCTATGATGTTTGGTAAGAAGAAAGATGAGAGCATAAGATCGTGTATCGATTATTACGAGATAAATAAGATTACAATCAAAAATAAATATCCTCTATCCTGGATCAAGGACTTGTTCGACCAGTTGAATGGTGCAAAAGTATATTCTAAAATAGATCTTTGATATGGATATCATCAGTTAAAGATTAATGTAGCGCCCCGCACCCGGGCCGTACTTCACTAAGGAGAGTACAAGGTGTCATGCGTAACATGCGAAAATCCATAACATAAGTCATGGACTCCCGTGCTAACATTCAACATGGTAGTAAAATTTAGGCAGAATTAAAACTTTTCAAATCAAACATGCATCACTAATTTACTAAGTTCCCAAAGTAGTAATCCCACAAAATAACATAACTGGAATCCAGAGAGTTTAAACATAGTCATAATACAAAACGTCTCGGCAGCACAAAAGTCCTTAAGCCTAGATCCCTTCATACTCCTCGCCTATGGATAAGGTACCCTTGGCTCATCTTCGATCCATTCTATCTTGGCATTATCTGGGGGAAAAATAAAGTGTGAGTGATAAATAAATCACCCTGTAAGAATACAATAAACGACCATGAAATACATAAAGAATTATAACATGAATGTAGTAACGTGAAAACTTTAAATAATAAATCATACCTGTCTTAAGTCCTGGAGTCAACTGACGATATAGCCTAAGCATAATTCTAGATATTGCTAACCACTATTAGCTTATTAAGTCCTTAACTGTATCATACAACATGTTAGCGTGATCATGAGTTATGCAATATGCAATGCATGATGTCATGTCATGTCATGTCAAAACATCATTTTGGTCCCATAAAATAATGTGTCATAAAAACAGAGTGTCAGATCAATTAACCCCTGATCTGAGCGGGTCTAGAACAGATATCAGATCAATTAACCCCGGATCTGAGCGGGTCCATAACAGATATCAGATCAATTAACCCCGGATCTGAGCGGGTCTAGAACATATCATGTCAACAGACCAATTAACCCCGGGTCTGGAGTCGGGTTAGTCGCATGCTTGGCCGGCAAAGGAATCATAAAGCTTTTAAAACATGGGACCGTAAAATTTTCATGCATAACAAAAACATAGTCGCTTTTAAAACTTGCTTGCATAAGTAGAATCCATAAAATCGGTTTCATGATCATGCATGATACATGCAGTGATATGCAATGCAAGTCATGGCGTGAAATAACATACTAACCTGCATGGTTCGGACTTAGGGAATCCCTAAATTCCTGTGTCATACTCATAAGGGGATAAATTATCCCCCTTTAATATATTTCCTTGTTCAGCCTAAATTTTTGCTTTAGTATATCAACTTTGCGTCCGTGATTACCCTCAAAAACGTTAGGGTCATCCTAACTAACTTTCTTGACTTATTCCTATGTGTCTCGGGGATTTGTCATAAAATTTTCAGATTACGTTGATAACCATAAGGGCTCATTTAATTACTTTTCTAAAACGGTTTAAGTGTTGAAACTGATCTGACCAATTTTACTAAAAATTTAATTGCGGCGAATCCGTAATTTGTTTTCCAGAAATTCCAACTCGCCCAAGTCATAAAAATGTGGCACCAGTATCCTACCAAAATTTAGCCCATTTGCATATCTCGAAGTCCCCTTTCAGAGGCCTAGAAAGTCGTTACTAATTTCAGGTTGGCTCCAGTAATTTCAGTTGAGCAGTTTTACCAAATAATTCATTAAACATAATCCAGAACTTATTTTACCAAGATTCAAGCTGGCGTGTCCACTACACTCATAGGATTGTTACCATGCCAAAAATCATCTTTATTGGTCATTACAAGGTCCCTTTTCAAGTCTGTCAAGAGAGATTACAATTCTACTTAATTCCCGTTTTTCAAGTCTGACCAGTCTTATCAAATATTTTACTAAAAATCAACCATAGCTCATTTTACCAAACTTCCAGCTGTCATCTCTACTACACTCATGAGGCTAGGTTTGTGCCAAAAAGCAGACTTATTGAAGGTCCACAAGGTCCTCTTTTAATTCGTTGAAGTCAGTGGTCAATTCTGCCTAGCTCCAGAATTTGCTACTGGAGCAGTTTTACCGTGTAATTTCTTACAAATAATCCTTAGCTTATTTTAACGAAATTCCAACTCTCACTTGTGGTACATTCATAAGGCTAACTTTGTGCAAAAAATTTGCTTCATTGAAGGTCTGCAAGGTTAGTTCTCAGGTCGTTGAAAATGTCACTTTATTCAGTCCAGTTCCAGTGATCTGCCATTTGTTCTTCTATTCAAGTCAAATGTTCATCATTCATCTTGTCCTTATGAAATATATAGTTGATTACCACTTACCCTCCATTGTAACATAAATGTCCAGGTTGCATGCTTACAATAAAATCACCTTTTCATCATACTAAACAGTTTGTAGATAGTAATAAGGCAAGTGTCATTATATGCACCAAACAAGTGTTTATCCTCAAGGACAAGATTCTCCTCCTCTTCCCTCTTTTAGGCCGAACCTAGGGGGTGCCTTAACCACATTTTTCAACACATATTCAAGCATGGATTCACATTCAAGATTCATCTCAAGCTAATCTTACTAACAACTTCATAAAGCTCCTATCTTACATATGCATGCCCTTCCATAAATCTTCCAAGTTTCAAACAAACATCAATCTTACTTGGACTCACTTAGTTGCAACTTAAATCATCTTAAAACAGCCTTGAATCTTAATGCATGGAGTAAAAGATTCCATCTTTGAGAGAATAAGCCACATGCAATGCATTGTTCTTAAGAAATCTCTAAGATATAATCTCAAACTTAGGATATTCAACTAAAGATCAAATCTTAAGAACCTCTAGTCATTCAAGTTACTAACTCTTTAAGTAAATCATGAGATATCATTGTATACTTGCCTCTTCAAGCTAAAGCTCTTGTCTTTGCTTGGTTATGGAGTGAGTTGAGTTGAAATCCACTTCCTTCTCCACCCTTGACTACACGGTTTTGATGGAGAGGAAAGAAGAGAGTTAGTCTTCATTTAATAGTGAAAATAGAGTTCCAATTGAGGCTAGAACATCTTACCAAAGTAGGCTTGGAGTGGAGCTTCAAATGTAACAAGATAGCACCACCTAAGAGAGTTGATGTCTTCCACCTAGTTGGACATGGAGGCCACAGTTTTGGGGGTGGAGGGAATGGTTCAAGTGAGCTTCATTCTTCACCAAATAAGAATTCACATAAGGAATTTGGAACAAGACTTACCTAGAGATCTTCTTGGGTCTTGAATATGAGGCTTGATTGAGAACTCCTACCTTCAAGAATGGTGTGGCCAAAAGTTGCTTAGTGAGAGGAGTGAGATGAAAACTTTCTAAGTGTTAGCTAGAATGTGTTAAAGGTGGAAGAAGTTGGCTAGTCTTGCAAAATTTAAAAAAAAAGACTAGGGTTGGTTGGGGGGTAGAAGGCCGACGGTGGGGGTGTACAAAGGAGGGAAAAATATGCTTCATGAAAGGGGAGAAAGGCTACTTTTGACCCTTGCTTTGTCCCCCGTGCAACCCTCTACTCTATTTGTTTACTATTTACTTCTTGCATGGCTTAACTATTTTATTATTTGTTGGTTTGCATGCTTACTTATTTTATTAGTTTAGGTTTTTCCATGCTAGCATCTTGTCTCTTGAATTTTCTACTTGAAAATATCCAAGGTATATGAAGACTTGGGAGTCTTCTAGACCTCCCCCATGGTGGCCGAATTTGTGTAGGGTGTTGGGGGAAATATTGGGGTTTGGTTATTTTGTAGTTTATGTTTAGTATTCTTTGCTTTATTTTATTGTTTTCCCAAGATACCCTACTTTGTCTTTCTTATTTTTGTTTCTATTACAAGAATGGCATATATATATATATATATATATATATATATATATATATATAGACACACACACTAAGATGTGCATGTGCATGTCATATAAAACATATGTTAGTATATATGTATACACGCCTATATGTACTTTATACACATATACATATGTATCTTTGCACATATATATATATATAGGTGTACGTGTTCATGAAAATATATACATGCGCCCATATGTGTTTATGTTTGTATATTTATATACATATATTTTTCCTATATACACGCATACTTATATATTGGTATGTATTGTTCATATAAATATATTCTTCATGTATCACTTTTCTTGGAATCCCCTTATTTTATTATTTAGTATCATCTTCGAAGTACTTAAGTAAAGAGGGTTAAGCTAGCTTAAGTAACACGCGCTTAAAGAAATTATCGCTTTCATTCTGTCACTTGTTGATAGTTCCAAGTACATGTCGTTGGGGTACAACATCCTCCCCCCTTATTATAAGTTTCGTCCTCGAAACTTCCGAACTAGTCAAAAAGATGCGGATACCTACTTCTCATATCTTCCTCTGTTTCCCATGTCGCTTCTGCCTCCGAATGATGCCTCCATTGCACCTTCACCAAGGGTATGGATCTCTTCCTTAAGGCCTTCTCCTTTCGATCAACGATCCTTATAGGCTCATCCTCATAAGATACATCTTCACCAACTTTCAACTGTTGATCTTCAAGGATGTGTCTAGGGTCATATACGTATCGCCGAAGTTGAGAAACATGGAATACATCATGTAACTGGGAAAGAGATGGTGGCAACGCCAAGCGGTACACAACTTCACCCACTCTTTCGAGTATCTCGTAAGGTCCAACGAATATTGGGCTTAGCTTTCCTTTGATGCCAAATCTTTTAACACCTTTAGTCGGAGAAACCTTTAGAAAAACTTTCTCTCCTTCTTGAAACTCCAAAGGTCTCCTTCTTTCGTCTGCCCATATCTTCATCCTATCTTGTGCCGCTCTTAGTCTTTGTTGGATCAATTTTACCCTTTCTCGTGTATGCTCAACAAGGTCTGGTCCGGCATAGATCTTATCTCCAATCTCGTCCCAATAGAGTGGGGATCGACATTTTCGTCCATACAACGCTTCATATGGTGCCATCCCGATAGACCTGTGGAAGCTATTATTATAAGAGAACTCAACGTGCTTAAGGCTTCTATCCCAGCTTCCTCCAAAATCCAGGATGCAAGCGCGGAGCATATCCTCAAGGGTTTGGATTGTTCTTTCTGATTGTCCATATGTTTGAGGATGAAATGCGGAACTCATTCTAATCTCTGTGCCCATTGCCTTTTGAAAGGCTGTCCAAAATCTCGAAGTGAAACGGGGATCGTGGTCGCATACGATACTTATGGGAACCCCATGCAAGCAAACGATATGGTCAATGTACATAGAGGCTAACTTCTCCATAGATGCCTTAATCGTCATAGCCAAAAAGTGTGCGGACTTAGTCAAACGATCCACAATGACCCATATAGCATCATTCTCATACTTAGTCTTGGGTAAGTCGGTTACAAAGTCCATGGTGATGTGATCCCATTTCCATTCCGGCACCTCTAAGGGTTGCAATAATCCAGCGGGTCTTTGGTGCTCGGCTTTTACTCTTTGACAAATTAGACATCGCTCGAAAAATTCTGCTATTTGATTCTTCATATCGGGCCACCAAAACTTTTGCTTGAGATCTTGGTACATCTTATTAGCTCCAGGGTGTATAGACAATCGAGAATTATGAGCTTCCCTCAAAACTTCATCTTTAAGTTCTTTGCTTTCGGGGACACACAACCGTCCTCGATACCATAAACTGCTATCACTGCGAACCTCAAAGTCGTCTCGTGGCTTATCTTTCATCCTTTCTTTGATTTTTTCTCAATGCTTCATCACTCCCTTGAGCCTCTTTGATCTTCTCAATCAATGAAGGGACAAGAACTAACTTAGCGAGAACTTCCTCGACTGAGTCAACTTCTTCTAGGCCAAACTCTTCCATGTCTCGCTGAAGAGGTGGTTGCCGTGGGTGACTTGTTTTCTGACTTAATGCATCAGCGACTTTGTTAGCATTTCCCGGATGATATTGAATGGAAAGGTCGTAATCCTTTATTAACTCCAGCCATCTGCGCTGCCGCATATTAAGCTCCTTCTAGGTAAAGAGGTACTTTAGGCTCTTGTGATCTGTGTAAATTTCACACGGTTTGCCATACAAGTAATGCCTCCATATCTTTAATGCGAAAACCACTGCAGCAAGTTCAAGATCGTGGACAGGATAGTTTTGCTCAAATGGCTTCAACTGTCGGGATGCATAAGCTATCACTTTGTCATTCTGCATAAGAACACATCCGAGACCATTCTTCGAAGCATCACTGTATACTACATACTTCTCACCAGGAGTGGGCTGAGCTAGGATAGGTGCGGACGTCAACTTTTCTTTTAGCTCCGAGAAACTCCTTTCACAGTCGGCACTCCACTAGAACTTGGTTTTCTTTTGGGTCAATCTGGTGAGAGGAACAGCTATCCTCGAGAATCCTTCAACAAACTTTCTGTAATATCCGGCCAGTCCGAGAAAACTTCTTACTTCAGTAACATTTGTTGGCCTGGGCCATTCTGTGATAGCTTCAATTTTCTTGGGATCTACTGAAATCCCATCTTCTGAAATCACATGACTAAGGAAGGATACACTTCGCAGCCAAAACTCGCATTTGCTGAACTTGGCATACAACTGTCTCGCTCTTAGAATATTTTGGACTATCCTCAAATGGGCTGCGTGAGTCTCCTCGTCGGGTGAATATATCAAGATATCGTCTATAAAGACCACCTCGAATTTATCCAACTGTTCTTGGAAGATTCGATTCATGAGATCCATAAAGGCGGCAGGGGCATTGGTCAAACCAAAAGGCATGACTAAGAACTCATAGTGTCCATATCGAGTTTGGAAAGCAGTCTTAGGGACATCTTCCGCCTTTATCTTCAGCTGGATGTACCCAGATCGTAGGTCAATCTTACTAAAGATTCGAGATCCCTGCATTAAGATACTTTAGGTAGGGTTTTAGGAAAGATTTAAATCTTACTCAAGTTAAACTTATGATTTACTTACCCTGAGCTGGTCGAATAAGTCGTCAACCCGGGGCAACGGGTACTTGTTCTTTATGGTAATTTTGTTGAGCTCCCGGTAATCGATGCATAAGCGCATACTTCCATCTTTCTTTTTCACGAATAGCACCGGAGCACCCCATGGTGAAACACTGGGGCGAATAAGTTTCTTCTCTAACAGTTCGTGTAACTGTTCCTTTAATTCCTTTAGTTCAGCAGGTGCCATGCGATAAGGGGCTTTCGATATGGGTTCCGCTCCTGGAACAAGGTTTATTTCGAAAGCGATCTCCCGATCAGGAGGTAGTCCAGGCAAATAATCAGGAAATACATCAGGGTATTCGTTAACAATTGGAACTTGTGCAAGGGTAGGGCCTTTTTGTTCAGCACTTAGAACATAGACCAAGAATCCTTCATGACCTTTCCTTAATGCTTGGCTGGCATGAGCTGCGTTAACAAAGACTTTCTTAGATGGTTTCTTCAGCTTAGCTCCTCCTTGGAAGGATATCTCATCTCGAGCTAGGTTCTTAATGTTAACCTGCCTGCTTCGGCAGTCAATGTGAGCATGATTCTTTGAGAGCCAATCCATTCCAAGTATCACATCAAAATCACTCATAGATAAGGGGATCAAATTGGCTTCAAACATCTGGTCATTAAACTCGAGCGCACAATTTCTGAATATGTGATGGGAAACAAGCACCTGATCGCCAGCTGCTTGTACTCTATAAGGTGAATCTAATCGGATTGGATCATGATCGATATTCTTAGCAAACTTCCTTGAGATAAACGAGTGGCTAGCACCACTGTCAAACAACACATTTGCGGGTATGCTACACACTAATATAGTTCCTGAACCATGTACATTTTACTAAGCAATATGATAGACATGCATAAGTGAAATGTATTGAAGGCATAAAACTTTAAATCTTACCAGTCACTACATCAGCAGTCTCCTCGACATCAGTATCTGTCATAGCGTGCACTCTTGCATTTGTACGGGGCCACTGGTTCTTTTGTTGTTGCTGTTGCTGCGCTCCTTTTTCTGGACAATCTTTAATCATATGGCCATCTTTGCCGCATCCAAAGCATTTGCCTATTTTCCACCTGCACTCACCCACATGCCTCTTCTGGCAGTGAGAGCATATCGATATTTCTGGCTGTTGAGATGAAGTCTGATTCTTCTGCTGATTATTTTGGTTTTGCTTGCGGTGCTGATTTTGTCCCTGAGATTGTCCCTGACGGACTGATCCTCTGAAATTCTTCTTTGCCACCTTCTTATATTTCTCATTCCCGGTCCCTTGTCTTTCTCGTTTTTGACCCACGTCATCTCTTCGGATAATATCTCTCTCTATGCGGTAGCATGCATCTAGAATGCTCCAAAATTGGTAGGATTTGCATTTACCAACCACGTCCTAATCCTCGGATTCAGACCTCTTTCAAACTTTAGCATTTTTGTCTCTTCGTCATTCATCGTAACGTGCTCAAACCTCCCAAGTGCAATGAACTTATTTGCGTACTCTGCTACTGTCATGCCCGGGTCCTGCTTCAAAGATTCAAATTCATGTCTCTTTTGTAATTTGACAGATGGAGGAATATAGAACTTATGGAATTCTTGTAGAAATCTCTCCAAGGCAATCGGTCTGGGCAAAGGCTGCAGATTTGTCTTCCACCATTGATTGGCCTCACTGATCAAGAAAGGTCGGATGGCCTGAGCTTTCATCTCCTCTGGGGCTTGAATTAGCTCAAAACAGTTTTCAACTTCATCTAGCCACTTTTCTACGATATCAGGGTCTGGCTTTCCTTCAAACGGTGGTACGTTAGCCCTCTTGAGCTTCTCAAAATAGTACTGGGCATCCCTTACTGGCTGATGTGGCTGAGGTGGAGCATTCTGATGAATTAGGCCTTGCCCTATCTGAGTAACAACTTGGCAAAAGGCCTGAAAAGCATTCATGTCTGGGATGACCAGAGGAACAGGTGCCTGTGGAGCTGGTGGTGGAGGATTCTGGTCCGGCTGCGGTGGCGGCGGGACCTGTGCTGGTGGCGATGGAATGTGCTCCTGAGCAGCTGGTTGTGCTCCCAGAGGTCTGCCACGTGGCCTCACCATGTGCACTTATGGGTTTAGCATCTATTTAGAATATCAGAATTAAAATCAATTGAATTTGACTAAGGACCAAAATCGAAAACTTTTAAGTAAAGGAGGTAAAAGGGCACGTCTTATGTCATAGACTTAGCTTTCATAGTTTAGGATTAGTTATTAAATTAAATCCTAAACCCGGTCTAAGTGGTCCTAGTCTAAGGTCATCACTCATCTAAGATCATGACTTAGGTCTAAGATCAAACTTAGATTGCTAAGATCATAACTTAGTCCTACGTTCTGCCCGAAATCTAGAGCCTGGGCTCTGATACCACCTGTAGCGCCCCGCACCCGGGCCTCGTCCGGGTACGGTGCACCCTCTGTACTTCACTAAGGAGAGTACAAAGCGTCATGCGTAACATGCGAAAATCCATAACATAAGTCGTGGACTCCCATGCTAACATTCAACATGGTAGTAAAATTTAGGCAGAATTAAAACTTTTCAAATCAAACATGCATCACTAATTTACTAAGTTCCCAAAGTAGTAATCCCACAAAATAACATAACTGGAATCCAGAGAGTTTAAACATAGTCATAATACAAAACGTCTCGGCAGCACAAAAGTCCTTAAGCCTAGCTCCCTCCAACTCCTCGCCTATGGATAAGGTACCCTCGGCTCATCTTCGATCCATTCTATCTTGGCATTATCTGGGGGAAAAATAAAGTGTGAGTGATAAAAAAAATCACCCAGCAAGAATACAATAAACGACCATGAAATACATAAAGAATTATAACATGAATGTAGTAACGTGAAAACTTTAAATAATAACTCATACCTGTCTTAAGTCCTGGAGTCAACTAACGATATAGCCTAAGCATAATTCTAGAAACTGCTAACCACTATTAGCTTATTAAGTCATTAACTGTATCATACAACATGTTAGCGTGATCATGAGTTATGCAATATGCAATGCATGATGTCATGTCATGTCATGTCAAAACATCATTTTGGTCCCATAAAATAACGTGTCATAAAAACAGAGTGTCAGATCAATTAACCCCGGATCTGAGCGGGTCCAGAACAGATATCAGATCAATTAACCCCGGATCTGAGCGGGTCCAGAACAGATATCAAATCAATTAACCCCGGATCTGAGCGGGTCCAGAACAGATATCAGATTAATTAACCCCAGATCTGAGCGGGTCCGGAACATATCATGCCAACAGACCAATTAACCCCAGGTCTAGAGTCGGGTTAGTCGCATACTTGGCCGGCAATGGAATCATGAAGCTTTTAAAACATGGGACCGTAAAATTTTCATGCATAACAAAAACATAGTCGCTTTTAAAACTTGCTTGCATAAGTAGAATCCATAAAATCGGTTTCATGATCATGCATGATACATGCAGTGATATGCAATGCAAGTCATGGCGTGAAATAACATATTAACTTGCATGGTTCGGACTTAGGGAATCCCTAAATTCCTGTGTCATACTCATAAGCGGATAAATTATCCCCCTTTAATGTATTTCCTTGTTCAGCCTAAATTTCAGCTTTAGTATATCAACTTTGCGTCCGTGATTACCCTAAAAAACGTTAGGTTTATCCTAACTAACTTTCGTGACTTATTCCTATGTGTCTCGGGGATTTGTCATAAAGTTTTCAGAATACATTGATAATCATAAGGGCTCATTTAATTACTTTTCTAAAACGGTTTAAGTACTGAAACCGATCTGACCAATTTTACTAAAAATTTAATTGCGGCAAATCCGTAATTCTTTTTCCAGAAATTCCAACTCGCCCAAGTCATAAACATGTGGGACTAGTATCCTACCTAAATTTAGACCATTTGCATATCTCTAAGTCCCCTTTCAGAGGCCTGGAAAGTCATTACTAATTTCAGGTTGGCTCGAGTAATTTCAGTTGAGCAGTTTTACCAAATAATTCATTAAAAATAATCCAGAACTTATTTTACCAAGATTCCAGCTGGCGTGTCCACTACACTCATAGGATTATTACCATGCCAAAAATCAGCTTTATTGGTCATCTACAAGGTCCCTTTTCAAGTCTGTCAAGAGAGATTACAATTCTACTCAATTCCCGTTTTTCAAGTCTGACCAGTCATACCAAATATTTTATTAAAAATCAACCATAGCTCATTTTACCAAAATTCCAGCTGTAATCTCTACTACACTTATGGGACTAGGTTTGTGCCAAATATCAGACTTATTGAAGGTCCACAAGGTCCTCTTTTAATTCGTTGAATTCAGTGGTCAATTCTGCCTAGGTCCAGAATTTGCTACTAGAGCAGTTTTACCGCGTAATTTCTTAAAACTAATCCTTAGCTTATTTTAACGAAATTCCAACTCTCACTTGTGCTACATTCATAGGCTAACTTTTTTGCCAAAAATTAGCTTCATTGAAGGTCTGCAAAGTTAGTTCTCAGGTCGTTGAAAATGTCACTTCATTCAGTCCAGTTCCAGTGATCTGCCATTTGTTCTTCTATTCAAGTCAAATGTTCATCATTCATCTTGTCCTTATGAAATATATAGTTGATTACCACTTACCCTCCATTGTAACATAAATGTCCAGGTTGCATGCTTACAATAAAATCACCTTTTCATCATACTAAACAGTTTGTAGATAGTAATAAGGCAAGTGTCATTATATGCACCAAACAAGTGTTTATCCTCAAGGACAAGATTCTCCTCCTCTTCCCTCTTTTAGGCCAAACCTAGGGGGTGCCTTAACCACATTTTTCAACACATATTCAAGCATGCATTCACATTCAAGATTCATCTCAAGCTAATCTTACTAACAACTTCATAAAGCTCCTATCTTACATATGCATGCCCTTCCATAAATCTTCCAAGTTTCAAACAAACATCAATCTTACTTAGACTCACTTAGTTGCAACTTAAATCATCTTAAAACAGCCTTGAATCTTAATGCATGGACTAAAAGATTCCATCTTTGAGAGAATAAGCCACATGCAATGCATTGTTCTTAAGAAATCTCTAAGATATAATCTCAAACTTAGGATATTCAACTAAAGATCAAATCATAAGAACCTCTAGTCATTCAAGTCACTAACTCTTTAAGTAAATCATGAGATATCATTGTATACTTGCCTCTTCAAGCTAAAGCTTTTGTCTTTGCTTGGTTATGGAGTGAGTTGAGTTGAAATCCACTTCCTTCTCCACCCTTGACTGCACGGTTTTGATGGAGAGGAAAGAAGAGAGTTAGTCTTCATTTAATAGTGAAAATAGAGTTCCAATTGAGGCTAGAACATCTTACCAAAGTAGGCTTGGAGTGGAGCTTCAAATGTAACAGGATAGCACCACCTAAGAGAGTTGATGTCTTCCACCTAGTTGGACATGGAGGCCGCGGTTTTGGGGGTGGAGGGAATGGTTCAAGTGAGCTTCATTCTTCACCAAATAAGAATTCACTTAAGGAATTTGGAACAAGACTTACCTAGAGATCTTCTTGGGTCTTGAATATGAACCTTGACTGAGAAATCCTACCTTCAAGAATGGTGTGGCCGAAAGTTGCTTGGTGAGAGGAGTGAGATGAAAACTTTCTAAGTGTTAGCTAGAATGTGTTAAAGGTGGAAGGAGTTGGCTAATCTTGCAAAATTTAAAAAAAAGGACTAGGGTTGGTTGGGGGGGTAGAAGGCCGACGGTGGGGGTGTACAAAGGAGGGAAAAATATGCTTCATGAAAGGGGAGAAAGGCTACTTTTGACCCTTGCTTTGTCCCCCGTGCAACCCTCTACTCTATTTGTTTACTATTTACTTCTTGCATGGCTTAACTATTTTATTATTTGTTGGTTTGCATGCTTACTTATTTTATTAGTTTAGGTTTTTCCATGCTAGCATCTTGTCTCTTGAATTTTCTACTTGAAAATATCCAAGGTATATGAAGACTTGGGAGTCTTCTAGACCTCCCCTATGGTGGCCGAATTTATGTAGGGTGTTAGGGGAAATATTGGGGTTTGGTTATTTTGTAGTTTATGTTTAGTATTCTTTGCTTTATTTTATTGTTTTCCCAAGATACCCTACTTTGTCTTTCTTATTTTTGTTTCTATTACAAGAATGGCATATATATATATATATATATATATATATATATATATATATAGACACACTAAGAAGTGCAATGTGCATGTCATATAAAACATATGTTAGTATATATGTATACACGCCTATATGTACTTTATACACATATACATATGTATCTTTGCACATATATATATATATAGGTGTACGTGTTCATGAAAATATATACATGCGCCCATATGTGTTTATGTTTGTATATTTATATACATATATTTTTCCTATATACACGCATACTTATATATTGGTATGTATTGTTCATATAACTATATTCTTCATGTATCACTTTTCTTGGAATCCCCTTATTTTATTATTTAGTATCATCTTCGAAGACTTAAGTAAAGAGGGTTAAGCTAGCTTAAGCAACACGCGCTTAAAGAAATTATCGCTTTCATTCCGTCACTTGTTCATAGTTCCAAGTACATGTCGTTGGGGTACAACAATTTAAGTGGAGGATATTCCGAAGACTGCCTTTCGCACCAGATACGAACACTACAAGTTCTTAGTGATGTCGTTTGTACTGACTAATGCTCCAGCTGCCTTCATGGAATTGATGAATGCAGTATTCAGAGATCAACTGGATAAGTTCATGGTGGTCTTCATCGGCGACATCTTGGTTTATTCTCCTAATGAAGAGACGTATGCAAAGCACTCGAGGGAAGTTCTAGGGACCCTCAGGCAGAAGAAGTATGGCAAGTTTAGTAAATGTGAATTTTGGCTGAAGAGCGTGGCTTTCTTGGGTCACGTAATCTAGGATGTAGGGATCTCAGTGGATCCGAAGAAGATTGAGGCTATCACTGAGTGGCCCAGACCAACCAATGTGACTGAAGTAAGAAGTTTTCCTGGGTTGGCTAGCCACTACAGAAAGTTTGCCTAGGGATTCTATACTATAGCAGTGTCATTAAACAGGTTGATGCAAAAGAAAACAAAGTTCGAGTGGACCGCAGATTGTGAAAAAAGCTTCATTGAGCTAAAAAAGAGATTGACCACTGCCCCCATACTGGCGCAGCCCTCACCATCTGAATGGCTCTTCATTTACAGTGATGCGACCAAGAGTGGACTAGGTACATGTATATGACTTCAATTTGATTTTATATACATTTCAAGTGTGGTCTAATTTCTTCATTTTAGGATGTGTCCTTATGCAAGGAGGCAGAGTTATTGCGTATGCCTTGCTCCAGTTAAAGCCTTATGAACATAACTATTCGACTCATTATCTTTAGTTAGTTGTAGTGGTTTTTGCACATAAGATATGGCACCACTATCTATATGGAGAGAAGTGTGAAGTATTCACTGATCATAAGATTTTGAAGTATCTGTTCACGCCAAAAGCGCTGAATATGCATCATAGGAGATGTTGGAGTTGCTGAAGGATTATGATCTGGCTATTAATTATCATCTGGGAAAGGCAAACTGAGTTGCTGATGTGTTGAGTAGAAAATTGAGCAATGCGAGACAAACACCGCTAGCGAAATAGATTGCCGAGTTTGATTTGGCTATCGTGGGTTCTACGTCAAATATTCTGGCGACTTTAGTTATCACATCGTCCTCGATTGATCAGATTAAAGAGGCTCAGAAGGATGATGCGACCCTCAGATATATTTGCGAGAGGATGATGACTAGTCAGATTTATAGGTTCCAGATTCATGATGATGGCAGTAAATGGTACCAAAGAAGATTATGTATGCCTGATGTTGAGGACCTTATGAAAGAAGTATTGAAGGAGGCACAAAACTCTAAGATGTCGATTCGTCTAGGTGCCACGAAGATGTATAATGATCTGATGAAACATTATTGGTGGAGTGGCATAAAGAGAAATATATCTGAATTCATTGAGAGGTGTCTTGTATGTTGGAAAGTCAAAGAAGAACATCAGAGGCCGGGAGGTTTGATGTTGCCGTTGAAATTACCAAAACACCCCAAGAACCCCCAAAATTTTGGCCAAGCAATAGAGGGATCTAGAATCCTCTCCATTGTTCCACTATTTAAATATCTAAACAAAAATATCAAATTAGTATAAATAAAACAATAAAATAATCCAATCATGCAAGAAAAGAAATAATAAAAAAAAGTAGCATGCATGGACAAAAGCTTGTAGCCTACAAGCTTAGGCCCTCCTTTTTCTTCCCCATGCAGCCGGATGCCCCCTTCCCCTTTGCCCCCTTGATTTTTAAATTGTGCAAGACCCCTCTTTCCAAGTCCCATCTTGAATCTTCTCTCAAGCAAAACCAAGACTACACTTAGAACATTTCCATCTTCCTTCCACCACCAAAAACTTTCGGCCAACACATCCAAGCTAGGAGATTCAACTTCATCTTCTTCTTCAAGCTCAAGGATCCTCTAGGTGCAAACCTTCAACTCTCTTAGGTGGTGCTATCTTGCTACACTTGAAGCTCCATTCCAAGATCACTTTGGGTGAAGGAAGAGGAGGATTCCAACTCTACTCACTCCATGACCAAGCAAAGACAAGAACTTTAGCTTGAAGAGGCAAGTATACACTAATCTCTCATGATTTATTTAAAGAATTAGTAGATTGAATGGTTAGAGGTTCTTAAGATATGATCTTTAGTTGAATATCTTAAGTTTAAGATTATATCTTAGTGAATCCTTAAGAACAATGCCTTGCATGTGATTTATTCTTTCAAAGATGGAGTCTTCTCCTACATGCAATATGGAATGAGGCTGATTTAGAGTGAAATAAGGAAGTCTAGACAAGATTAACTCATGGATGTAACATGAAAGGTCCTAGGAAAGCATGCATGTGAAAGATAGAAGTTTTATGAAGTTGTTTGTAAGATTAGATTAAGATGACTCTTGAATGTGATTGCATGCTTGAAAATGTATGGTAAAATGTGGTCAAGGCACCACGTATGTGTTGGCCTAAAGGATGGAAAAGAAGGTGAATATTGACTTAAGGAAGGACACTTGTTTTGGTGCATATATGATACTTTCTTTGTTTACTATCTACAAACTGTCTGGTATGATGCAAAGGTGACTTTATAATAAGTATGGAATCTGGATAATCATGTTACAAGGGAGGGTAAGTGGTAACCATTAATCTATTTCATAAGAACAAGATGAATATTGGACATTTGACTTGAGAAGATGACTAAAAAAACAAACTACTGGAACCGGGCAGAATGGAGTAACGTTTTCGATGGCTTAAACATTGACCTTGAAGGCCTTCAATGAAGCTTATTTTTGGTACAAAGTTAGCCTTATGAATGTAGTACAAGTAAGAGTATGAATTTTGATAAAATAAGTTACGGATTATTTTTAAGAAAATATTTAGTGGAACTGCTCTAGTTGAAAATTCTGGAGCTGGGCAGAATTGAACACTGATTTGAATGACTTGAAAGCGGACCTTGTAGACCTTCAATCAATATGATTTTTGGTAAAAATCTAGCCCCATGTGTATAGAAAGTATGACAGTTGGAATTTTGGAAAAATGAATTGTGGAATATTTCTAATAAAAAACTGCTCAGACTGAAAAGTCTGGAACTGAGCAGAACTGTACCTCCTTTTGATTGGCTTAAAAATGGACCTTGTACATGTTCAATAAAGTTGATTTTTGGTATGATAACAATCCTAGGCGTTCAGTGAGTACTCAAGGTGGAATTTTGGCAAAACAAGTTGTGGATTATTTTTAATGATTTAATTAGTAACACTGCTCAGTTGAAATTACTGAAACAGAGCAGAAATTAAGTAACGAATTAATGGACTCAAAAATGAATCTTAGGAACATGCAAATGGGCTAATTTTTCGGTAGGATGCTAGCCTTAATGTTTATGGCATGTATGAGTTTGAATTTTAGAAAAATAAATTATGGTTTTGCCACAATTGAATTTTTAGTAAAATGGGTCAGTCCAGTTTCAGCATATGACCCATTTCAGAAAAATGAGTAAATGGACCCTTTAAGGTCGTTAGATTGATCCGGAAATTTTATCGTAATCACTTAAGACATAAAAGAGTAAGACCATGTAAATTAATCTGGTTAGTCATAACGTTTTGATGGGTGATTACGAATATAAAGTGGATGTACTAAAACTAAAAATTGGGCTAAACAGAGTATTAACGTAAGAAGGCTCAATTTGGAGGATGTGGACCCCTATATACGGTTTGGGCCTATAAGGATTAAGCCTTGTGATGTTTTTCAGGTTATGACTCAAATAATGAAGATATTAAGGTCTCATAAGCCTAGTTAGCCATCCATAAACATAAAATAGGAAATGTGGAAATTCTTAGTTCCAAAATCATACTTGCGACAAGTTATAAGAAATGCTTACGATTATTCACGTCATGACTTGCATTGCATTTCATTCCATGTATCATGCATCTCCATAAGCCCCATGAATTTGATTTTATAAATTTTATGCAAGCAAGCCTTTCAAGTAAAAATGTTTTCCGCTATGCATGAAAAGTTTTTATGGTCCCATGTTTTAAAGAAAGTTTCATGATTTCCTTTGCCGGCTAAGCATGCGCTTAACCCGACTCCAGACCTGGGGTTAATTGGTCTGTTACATGTTCTGGACCCATTCAGATCCGGGGTTAATTGATCTGATACATGTTCTGGACCCGTTCAGATCCGGGGTTAATTGATCTGATACATGTTCTGGACCCGTTCAGATCCGGGGTTAATTGATCTGATACATGTTCTGGACCCGTTCAGATCCGGGATGAATTGATCTGATATATGTTCTGGACCCGTTCATATCCGTAATTAATTGATCTGATACATGTTCTGGACCCGCTCAGATCCGGGGTTAATTGATCTGACACCCTGTTTTTACGATATGTTATTTATGGGACCAAAAGGATGTTTTGACACGGCATGACATCATGCATTACATTTTGCATAATCCATGAGCACGTTAACATGTGGTATGTTACGGTTAATGACTATTAAGACATTATTGGTATAGTCTATCTAAATTTAGACTGAGGCTATATCATCAACCCAATTCAGGAATGAAGATCAGGTATGAGTTATTGTTTGAGGTCTTTGGGTTATTACATGCTTGTTATAATTCTTTCTGTATTTCATGGTAGTTTATTGTATTCTTGCTGGGTGATTTTTATCACTCACACTTTTATTCTTCCCCAGAGACAGATAATGCTAAGATAGAGTGGACCGAGGATGAACCGAGGGTACCGTATCCATAGGCAAGGAAATCTGAAGGGAGCAAAGCTTATGGACTTTTGTGCAGCCAAGACGTTGTATTATGAACAGTGTTTGATTTTTCTAAATTTCGGTTATGTTGTTTTGTGGGAATGCTACTTTTGGGGTACTTGGTATTTCGTAATGCATGTTTATTTCAGAAAGTTTTAATTCTGCCTAATTTTTACTGCCATGTTAATGTTAGCATGGGAGTCCATGGCTTATGTTATGGATTTTCGCATGTTATGCATGACGCTTTGTACTCTCGCTAGTGAAGTACGGTGGGTGCACCGTATTCGGACAAGGTCCGGGTGCGGGGCGCTACAGGTGGTATCAGAGCCCAGGCTCTAGATTTTGGGCAGAACGTAGAACTAAGTTATGATCTTAGCAATCTATGTTTGATCTTAGACCTAAGTCATGATCTTAGATGAGTGATGGACTTAGACTAGGACCACTTAGACCGGGTCTAGGATGCAACTTAATAATTCATCCAGATTTATGTAAGCTAGGTCTATAACGGAAGACATGCCCTTCCCTGTTTAAATTTTCAAATTATGGTCCTTAGTCAAAATGAATTAGTTTTATTCCAAGATTCTAAATAAACATTAAACCCCATAGTACAGATGGTGAGACCACGTGACAGACCTCCGAGAGCACTACCAGCTGCTCAGGAGCCCATCCCTCCACCAGCAGCTCAGGTCCCGCCGCCCCAGCCGGACCAGTATCCTCCTGGGCAGAATAATCCACTACCAGCACCGCAGGCACCTGTTTCTCCGGTCATCCCTGACATGAATACTTTTCAGGCTTTCTGCCAGGATGTCACGCAGATAGGGCAATGCCTAATTCATCAGAACGCTCCCCCTCATCCACACCAGCCGGTAAGAGATGCCCAGTATTACTTCGAGAAGCTCAAGAGGGCTAATGTGCCACTTTTGAGGGAAAGCAAGACCCAGATACCACAGAAAAGTGGTTAGATGAAGTTGAAAACTGCTTTGAGTTAATTCAAGCCCCAGAAGAGATGAAAGCTCAAGCCATCATACCTTTCTTGATCAGTGAAGCAAATCAATGGTGGAAGACAAATCTGCAACCTTTGCCCAGACCGATTGCCTGGGAAGGATTTTTGCAAGAATTTCACAAGTTTTATATCCCTCCATCGGTCAAGCTGCAAAAGAGGCATGAGTTTGAATCTCTGAAGCAAGAGCCAGGCATGACAGTAGCTGAGTATGCGAATAAGTTCATTGCACTAGGAAGGTTTCAGCTTGTCCCCATGAATGACGATGAAACAAAAATGCTGAAATTTGAAAGAGGCCTAAATCCAAGAATCAGGACGTGGTTAGTGAATGCAAATCCTACCAATTTTGGAGCACTCTTAGACGCATGTTATCGGATTGAGAGAGACATTATACGACGAGATGATGTGGGACAAAAACGAGAAAGACAAGGGACCAGAAATGAGAAGTACAGAAAGGTGGCTAAAAAGAATTTCAAAGGGTCAGTTCGACAGGGACAATCTCAAGGGCAGAATCAGCGCCGCCAGCAATCCCAAAATAATCAACAGAAGAATCAGACTCCATCTCAGTAGCCAGCGATACCATTATGCCATCAGTGCCAGAAGAGGCATATGGGCGAGTGTAGATGGAGGACGGGTAAATGTTTTGGATGCAGCAAGGATGGTCACCTGATTAAAGACTGTCCAGAAAGAGGAGCGCAGCAACAACAGCAGCCCAAGAACCAACGGCCCCGAGCAAATGCAAGAGTGCACGCCATGACAGATGCTGATGTTGAAGAGACTTCTGACGTAGTGACTGGTAAGATTTAAAAGTTTTATGTCTTCAGTACGTTTTACCTATACATACATATTATTGCTTAGCAAAATGTGCATGGTTCAGGAACTATCTTAGTGCGTAGCATACCCGCAAATGTGTTGTTCGACAGTGGTGTCAGCCACTCATTTATTTCAAGGAAGTTTGCTAAGAATCTCGACCATAATCCAGTCAAACTAGGATCACCCTATAGAGTACAAGCAGCTGGTGACCAGGTGCTTGTTTCTCATCACATCTTCAAGAATTGTGCACTCGAGTTTAATGATCAGCGGTTTGAGGCAAATTTGATCCCCATATCTATGAGTGATTTTGACGTAATACTCAGAATGGATTGGCTCTCTAGAAATCACGCTCACATTGACTGCCGCAGTAGGCAAGTTATAATTAAGAACCCGACCCAAGAGGAAATATCATTCCAAGGAGGAGCTAAGTTAAAGAAACCAACCAAGAAATTTTTTGTTAGTGCGGCACGAGCCAGCCGACCATTAAGGAAAGGTCATGAAGGATTCTTTGTCTATGTCCTGAGTGCTGAGCAAGCAAGCCCTACCCTTTCACAAGTTCCAATTGTAAATGAGTACACTGATGTGTTTCCTGATGATTTACCTGGACTACCTCCTGATCGCGAGATTGCTTTCGAAATAAACCTTATCCCAAGAGCTGAACCCATATCGAAAGCCCCTTATAGAATGGCACCTGCAGAACTCAAGGAGTTAAAGGAGCAGTTACACGAACTGTTAGAAAAGAAACTCATTCGCCCCCAATGTTTCACCATGGGGTGCTCCGGTGCTATTCGTGAAGAAGAAAGATGGAAGTATGCGTTTATGCATCGACTACCGGGAGCTCAACAAAATCACCATAAAGAACAAGTACCCATTGCCCCGGATTGATGACTTATTCGATCAGCTCAGGGTATGTAACTAATAAGCTTTAGTTGATTAAGATATAAATCTTTTCAAACCCTATCTAAAGTATCTTAATGCAGGGATCTCGAATCTTTAGTAAAATTGACCTGCGATCCGGATATTTTCAACTGAAGATTAAGGCAGAAGATGTCCCTAAAACTGCTTTCAGAACCCGCTATGGACACTATGAATTCTTAGTCATGCCCTTTGGTTTGACCAATGCCCCTACTGCTTTTATGGATCTCATGAATCGAATCTTTCAAGACCAGTTGGACAAGTTCGTAGTGGTCTTCATAGACGACATCTTGATTTATTCACCCGACGAAGAGACTCACACAGGCCATCTGAGGACAGTCCTGAATATTCTAAGAGCAAGACAGTTGTATGCCAAGTTTAGCAAATGCGAAATTTGGCTGCAAAGTGTATCCTTTCTAGGCCATGTTATTTTGGAAGATGGGATTTCAGTGGACCCCAAGAAAATTGAAGCTATCACAGAATGGCCCAGACCAACAAATGTTACGAAAGTGAGAAGTTTCCTTGGACTAGCCAGGTACTACCGGAAGTTTGTTGAGGGATTCTCGAGGATAGCTGTTCCCCTCACCAGGTTGACCCAAAAGAAGACTAAGTTTGAGTGGAGCGCCGACTGTGAAAAGAGTTTCTCGGAGCTAAAAGCAAAGTTGACGTCCGCTCCTATACTAGCCCAACCCACCCCTGGTGAGAAGTACGTAGTGTACAGCGATGCTTCGAAGAATGGTCTCAGATGTGTTCTTATGCAGAATGACAAAGTGATAGCTTATGCATCCTGCAGTTGAAGCCATTTGAGCAAAACTACCCTGTCCATGATCTTGAACTTGTCGTAGCGGTTTTCGCATTGAAGATATGGAGGCACTACTTCTATGGTGAGAAGTGTGAAATGTATACAGACCACAAGAACCTAAAGTACCTCTTTACCCAAAAAGAGCTCAATATGCGACAGCGCAGATGGCTGGAGTTGATAAAAGATTACGACCTTTCCATTCAATATCATCCGGGAAAAGCTAACAAAGTCGCTGATGCGTGAAGTCGAAAAACAAGTCACCCACGGCAACCGCCCCTTCAGCGAGACATGGAAGAGTTTGGTTTAGAAGAAGTGGATTCGGTGGATGAAGTCCTCGCCAAGTTAGTTCTTGTTCCTTCATTGATTGATAAGATCAAAGAGGCTCAAGGGAATGATGAAGCTTTAAGAAAAATCAAGGAAAGAATGAAAGATAAGCCAAGAGATGACTTTGAAGTACGCAGCGCTGGCAGCTTATGGTATCGAGGACGGTTATGTGTTCCCGAAAACAAAGAAATTAAAGATGAAGTTTTGTTGGAAGCTCATAATTCTCGATTATCTATATACCCTGGAGCTAATAAGATGTATCAAGATCTCAAGCAAAAGTTTTGGTGGCACGGTATGAAGACTCAGATAGCAGAATTTGTTGAACGATGTTTAACCTGTCAAAGAGTAAAAGCTGAACACCTTAGACCCGCTGGATTATTACAACCCTTAGAAGTGCCGGAATGGAAGTGGGACCACGTCACCGTGGACTTTGTGACTGATCTACCCAAGACTAAGTATGGGAATGATGCTATATGGGTCATTGTGGATCGTTTGACTAAGTCAGCCCACTTTTTGGCTATGACGATTAAGGCCTCTATGGAGAAGTTGGCCTGTATGTATATTGACCAGATCGTTTGTTTGCATGGTGTGCCCATAAGTATAGTATGCGACTGTGATCCCCGTTTTACTTCGAGATTTTGGACAACCTTTCAAAAGGCAATGGGTATAGAGATTAAAATGAGTTCCGCATTTCATCCTCAAACAGATGGCCAATCAGAAAGAACAATCCAAACCCTTGAGGATATGCTTCGCGCTTGCATTCTTGATTTTGGAGGAAGCTGGGATAAAAGCCTTAAGCTCGTTGAGTTTTCTTACAATAATAGCTTCCACAGATCCATCGGAATGGCACCCTACGATTTGTATGGACGAAAATGTCGATCCCCACTCTATTGGGACGAGATTGGGGATAAGATGTACACGGGACCCGACATTGTTGAGCAAACGCGAGAAAAGGTCAAGGTGGTTCAACAAAGACTGAAAGCGGTGCAAGACAACCAAAATATGGGCTGATGAAAGGAGAAGACCCTTGGAGTTTCAAGAAGGAGAGAAAGTGTTCTTAAAAGTCTCTCCGACCAAAGGAGTCAAAAGGTTTGGCATCAAAGGCAAGTTGAGCCCAAGATTCGTTGGACCTTATGAGATATTAGAGAGGGTGGGCGAAGTTGCGTATCGTTTGGCGTTACCACCATCCCTTTCCCAGTTTACATGATATATTTCATGTTTCTCAACTCCGCCGATATGTATATGATCCTAGCCACATCCTTGAAGATCAATAGTTGAAGGTTGAAGATGATGTATCTTATGAAGAGGAACCCTCAAGGATAGTTGATCAGAAAGAGAAGGCATTGAGAAAGAGATCCATACCCATGGTGAAGGTACAATGGAAGCATCATTCGAAAGAAGAAGCAACATGGGAAATGGAGGAAGATATGAGGAGTAGATAGCCCCACCTTTTTGACTAGCTTCTGAAGTTTCGAGGACGAAACTTATGATAAGGGGGGAGGATGTTGTACCCCAACGACCATGTACTTGAAACCGTGATTAAGTGATGTAATGAAAACGATGATTCTTTCAATTACATGTTAGTTAAGCCAAAGTAGCACTACTTTACTTAATTACTTTTGAAATGGATACTGAATAATTATATATGGGGATGTCACAAGGTATTGTGATACCTCATGAAATTCAGCCAAGAGGCCTTGATCAACCATAAAACAATTTCATTTCATAAGAATGCAATCCTAATTAATCCTCATAAAGCAAAATTAAAATCATATGAGATAAAATAAATAATAGTATACATTCTATAAATGTGGAATAGGACAAATTTGAAATTACCAAAACACCCCAAGAACCCCCAAAATTTTGGCCAAGCAATAGAGGGATCTAGAATCCTCTCCATTGTTCCACTATTTAAATATCTAAACAAAAATATCAAATTAGTATAAATAAAACAATAAAATAATCCAATCATGCAAGAAAAGAAATAATAAAAAAAGTAGCATGCATGGACAAAAGCTTGTAGCCTACAAGCTTAGGCCCTCCTTTTTCTTCCCCATGCAGCCGGATGCCCCCTTCCCCTTTGCCCCCTTGATTTTTAAATTGTGCAAGTCCCCTCTTTCCAAGTCCCATCTTGAATCTTCTCTCAAGCAAAACCAAGACTACACTTAGAACATTTCCATCTTCCTTCCACCACCAAAAACTTTCGGCCAACACATCCAAGATAGGAGATTCAACTTCATCTTCTTCTTCAAGCTCAAGGATCCTCTAGGTGCAAACCTTCAACCCTCTTAGGTGGTGCTATCTTGCTACACTTGAAGCTCCATTCCAAGATCACTTTGGGTGAAGGAAGAGGAGGATTCCAACTCTGCTCACTCCATGACCAAGCAAAGATAAGAACTTTAGCTTGAAGAGGCAAGTATACACTAATCTCTCATGATTTATTTAAAGAATTAGTAGCTTGAATGGTTAGAGGTTCTTAAGATATGATCTTTAGTTGATATCTTAAGTTTAAGATTATATCTTAGTGAATCCTTAAGAACAATGCCTTGCATGTGATTTATTCTTCCAAAGATGGAGTCTTCTCCTACATACAATATGGAATGAGGCTGATTTAGAGTGAAATAAGAAAGTCTAGACAAGATTAACTCATGGATGTAACATGAAAGGTCCTAGGAAAGCATGCATGTGAAAGATAGGAGTTTTATGAAGTTGTTTGTAAGATTAGATTAAGATGACTCTTGAATGTGATTGCATGCTTGAAAATGTATGGTAAAATGTGGTCAAGGCACCACGTATGTGTTGGCCTAAAGGATGGAAAAGAAGGTGAATATTGACTTAAGGAAGGACACTTGTTTTGGTGCATATATGATACTTGCTTTGTTTACTATCTACAAACTGTTTGGTATGATGCAAAGGTGACTTTATAATAAGTATGGAATCTGGATAATCATATTACAAAGGAGGTTAAGTGGTAACCATTAATCTATTTCATAAGAACAAGATGAATATTGGACATTTGACTTGAGAAGATGACAAAAACAACAAGCTACTGGAACCGGGCAGAATGGAGTAACGTTTTCAATAGCTTAAACATTAACCTTGCAGACCTTAAATGAAGCTGATTTATGGTACAAAGTTAGACTTATGAATGTAGTACAAGTGAGAGTTGGAATTTTGATAAAATAAGTTACGGATTATTTTTAAGAAAATATTTAGTGGAACTGCTCTAGTTGAAAATTCTGGAGATGGGCAGAATTGAACACTGATTTGAATGACTTGAAAGCGGACCTTGTAGACCTTCAATCAATATGATTTTCGGTACAAAGCTAGCCCCATGTGTATAAAAAGTATGACAGTTAGAATTTTGGAGAAATGAATTGTGGAATATTTCTAATAAAATATTTAGTAAAACTGCTCAGACTAAAAAGTCTGGAACTGAGCAGAACTGTACCTCCTTTTGATTGGCTTAAAAAGGGACATTGTAGATGTTCAATGATGAGGATCAAGGGTCCGATGAGGAAAAAGGGTCCTATCCAGAGGTAAAGGGCCCTATGACAAGAAGGAGGGCAAGAGAACTTTGTCATCAAGTTGCCACCTTCTTGTACAAGCATGTTCAAGATGAACCTAAGACTCCTTGGGTTCATTTCATTGAACCTTCAACTTGAACGTGTATCAGTATGCATGTGTACGTTCTTTGTCCTTGAATTTTATCTTGTGTCTTGTGATCTTGGTTTTATGTATTTGCTTTGTAGGTAAATTAGGTACATGAAATTTCCAAGCTAAATGGAAGTCCAAAATGTTCTTGTAGGCGTGTGGTACCAAAAAGAGAGAGAAAAGGAATGATTGTCTTGAAGAGAATGTTTGTCTACACAAAGACAAAATTCAAATGTGTCCAAGATGGAGTCTCTTGTTCAAATTG
>AP025049.1:27739467-27891720 GCA_036186865.1 Eustoma russellianum | reverse complement strand
AAAAATCATCTCCAAAACACAATAAGGGGCCGGCCATATTCAAGCAAAAGGATGATGATCAAATTGAATTTGAATTCAAAGCCAAACTTGAATTTAAACTCAACCTTGATTTGAATTCCAGTTTCAACCAAATTGAGGCTTCAAATTCAAGATGAATTCAGCCAAAACAACCAGCCTTCCACACGCCATTTTTGAAGAGAAAAGAAGGAGATAAAATTCAATTCAAATTGAATTCAAATTCAAACTCAATTTGAATTCAAACTTCAACCATCTTTTGAATTCAACTCTAGCCATGTTATCATCCTCAAATTCAGATTTCAAGACCTTTTTGGACTTGTTATACACGGCTGGAACAAAGGAAAGGATGTGCAAGAAACAAATTCAAAGTAAGCTCAAATTCAAACTCAACTTGAATTCAAATTCACCCAACTTTTTGAATTCAAGTTCAGCCCTATCCTACTCATCAAATCAGCTTAATAATGCCTCATTTGCTGAACACATACATGGCTGGACAAGGAGGATCTCAACCAGATTTTAGCTAGGATTTTTCAAGTTGTTTTTGAATTCAAATAGTTAGCAATTTCAAGTTCAATTCAAATGTTTTTTTAGCTATTTCTTTTAGATAATATCTGATTATTTTGAAGGTCTTAGGCATCTATAAATAGGCCCTTTGGCCGAATTGTAACAGCAACTTTGGATGAATAAGAATTCTTGATATTTCTTTCACTTTGTGTGAGACTTTATTTTCTTGGTTTTGCATTAAAAACCTAGGTTAAGATCCTTTAAAGTTGAGCATTTTGAAGGTGTTGCCATTGCTTAAAGGTGCCGTCCAGGAGGGCCGTATTGGTTTGCCTGATCAACGACCATCTTGAAGTGTTAGTCTTGCTCATTCTTAATCCACACGTTTTTAATCACTAAGGAAGCAAGGGGAAGTCTTCTTCGTTGTGCCTAGCCCTTTGTGAAGGACGTTTGGAAGGTGGAATCGTTGGAGCCCACGAAGTACACGCATCAAATTGGTATCAGAGACCAGGTTACTCTATTCCACCATCTATCATTTCCTTTTCGTTTGAGTCTAGTCATTTCAATTTCAGTTGAGTCCTTCTTCTACCCCTCACTCTACACGCCATTGTCTTGCATTTCATACAAAAAAAACGTCCAATTCATTTGCTTTGAGTCCTTGCATATTGCTGTATTTTGCTTTTCATCATTCAAGTGTCATTTCCTTTATTTCCTTTTCGCATCACAATCTGATTTTGAGTCGTTCAAACTTGAACAAATTAGGGTTTGTTGCATTTTAGGTTACATTCAGCCTTCTTTTAAATATTCCAACCATCAGCCTATAAAGCTACCTCGGTTTCAAATCATCTTGTTGCTACCGAAGCTTTTAGTTGGTGATGATTGTATGCATCTTGTGATTCGCATTGTGATTGATTTCATGCTTTAAGACAAGTAGTCATATGTGTGTTTGCCTTCACGAACCATCTTCAGCAACAAAACCCTAATTCTACCCCCACATCCCACAGCCCAACCAGCCCCACCCCAACCCAACCCTAAAACTCACCAACCTGACCCCAAACAACCTTATTTACACTCCCAACAAAAAGCCCCAAACCAATTTTACCAAACACAATCAGAATCTAAAGATTCCAACTCATTCAAATAAACTCTAACCCTAGAATTTGAATTTTGTTCAAATTCTGTCCTAAACCAACCAATATCCAAATTGACCACACAAATCAGCAATTACCAACCCAAATAGTCCATTTATCACGCCCATTCCGTTCCCAAAACCGTATTCCACAAATTCCCAAAACGTTCAAAAAACCCTAAATCAAAAACCCTAACCCTAACCCATTCGGCCTTACCCAATTTCCCTTACTTTCCAAGGTTATTTTTGTTGCAAGTCCACGTTACAAATTGCATTTTAAATACATTACACTATTCTGTCCAAAAACACAAGTGCTAAGTGCAAAACGCGTGAAATTTCAATTCTGCCCTTAGTAAAAAAAAGAGAGAATCTGAACCTTGCTCAATTGAAATATCAAGGAAGAAAAAAAAACAAAAGAACAATAGAAAAGAAAAAGGGCAAAATGTTTGTGCATTGTGTGGAAAATGTTTGGTACGATTTGCAAACCTTGGATACCATATTTCCTTTAACCCCACATTGCCGTCCCCTATATACCTTATTCTCCATCTCCTGATCTTCTTGAACCAATCACACATTTGGTTGCTCGATTGTTGCATGACTTGAACCATTTTGTGGATAGTAAGTGCATAGAATCAAAATTAACTAAAGATTGCCCACGGCAACGCTTAGTTTATCTTTGGTCGAGCCTTATACATCAACTTTGGTTGCTTATTTTCTTTGAATCTTAGTAGAAAGTTCAAGTTTGTGTTCATTTCAATTGATTCTACTTTGATACTAATTGGTGCAACTTGAACGCAAAAGGGAGAACAAGTGAAGAACATTGTGATTTGAAGAAGCATTGGCAATACACTTTCTTATTGATCATTTTGAGCCTTCTTAACTTCAGGTTATCCAAGAAGCAAAGTGGTAAGAGAGTGGAAAGAAGAAAAAGCGGAGTGTTCATAGTTTGTTTTGTTTTTACTAATCCCTTAACGTTTGCTTGTCTTTGTGTTAGTTTGCTTCTTTTCTTCTCTTTTCGTTCTTAATTGATCACTTTAGGTAAAACATGGATAGCAGCACTCGCTCAGCATCTAGCAAGTCAAAAGAGGCCGAAACTGTTGACAACACGCAACAACAAATGCTGGAGATGCTTAAGAAACTCATGCATGACAATGAGGTAATTAAGCATCGCTTGGAAGACGTGGAGCGCAGCTACAAAACGAGTGATGGCCAAGGTACAAGCAGGGCCGTTCCCCTACCACAACCTAGGCGCCACCCACCAGAGGAAGTTGAGGATGACAACCTTAAACCGCCACACATCGAGGCACGAAGGTTTGTTCCTCCTACAAAACCAAGAAGGTACGTCCCACGAAGGTACAACGATTATTACATTCCATATGAGCATGATGATTATGACTTTGATGACCACCCTCCCCGTGGTTACCAAAGACGCCAAAATCCCTTTTTCCCGCAAGATGACGATTTTCTCAAAACCAAAATAAATATTCCCACGTTTTATGGTAAAAGTAATGCGGAGGAATATTTAGAATGGGAAACGAAAGTGGATTTAATCTTTTCTTGTACCAATTATAGTGAATTACAAAAAGTGAGGTACGCTTCTACTGAGTTTTCTGGTTATGCACTTAATTGGTGGACAAATTTATGTCGTAATAGAACTAAGACGAGGCAACCTCCAATTGCCACTTGGGAAGAAATGAAGTTTGAAATGAGACAACGTTTTATCCCAAACAATTATGACAGTTCTATTTTCACGAGTTTGCAAAACTTACGTCAAGGTTCCAAAAGCGTAGACGAGTATTATAAAGAGTTAGAAATTTTGTTGGAAAGATCTAACTTGCAGGAACCTAAAGAAGCCACCAAGGCTCATTTCTTACATGGTTTAAACAGGGAGATCGCGCAAAGGGTTGACCTTCAACCTTATCTCGACCTCACGACCATGGTCCATATGGCGGAAAAGATTGAACATCAAATAAAGGTACGTAGTTCCTCCAATTTCAATTCCACTTATCGTACTAATCAGTCTTCGTCAAGGTTTTCCAACAAGCCTTCAGAGACGAGAAGTGCATGGCCTATAGGAGGCCAATCACGTGACCAAGGTGCGTCACAACGAATGGACAATCGTGTGCAATCCACACAAAGGAGAGATGACCGCAACCAACAAAAGGCTCCTACCGGAAATTCTTCTGATCCCTCAAACAGGTTTAGAGACATTAAATGTTATAAGTGTCAAGAACGTGGTCACATAGGAAAAGAGTATCCTAATGCAAAACAAATCATGTTAATTGAGTAGACAAACGAATATGTGTCTGAGTCCAAGCATGAAAACGAGTCTGAGCATGATAATGAAATTGAACCTGAAGAGGATCTAGGCGCATTAGATGATTTTGACACTAAGGAGTTTCTTGTTGTGCATCGCGCTTTAAATGCATATCCGAAATTAGATGCTCACGAACAACATCGAGAAAACATTTTCCATATTCATTGCATGATAAATGGTAAAGTGTGCACCATGATCATTGATTCCGGTTCTTGTGCGAATGTGGCTAGTATCGAATTGGTAAGAAAACTGAATTTGCCTATGACTAATCATCCGCATCCTTACAAACTTGCATGGCTAAATGATTGCGATGAAGTTAGCGTAAGTAAACAAGTTTTGATTTCTATTAGCATTGGTAGTTACAAAGATGATATTTTATGTGATGTTGCACCAATGCATGCTAGTCATATCTTACTTGGTAGGCCATGGCAATTTGATCGACATGTTACAATGATGGTTATTTGAATCGTTATTCTTTCAAATTGAATGGAAAGTTGTACAAACTGCATGAACTTCCACCACACAAATGCCACAAAGATCACCAACGCATGTGCAAGTCTAGAGCCGATCCCAAGGAAAAAGAAGCCGAGAGAAAATTCATGGAGTGTATGAAAAGTGAGAACAAAAAACACGAGAGCAAGGGAAAAGAGGTAGTGCCCCTAAGTGTCAACGAGTCCAAAGAGAAGTGTGGGTATTTCGCAAAGAAAAGGGAGGTCACACGCGCACTTTATAACAACCAAATTGTCCTCATCATCATCCCAAAGTCGTGTCACCTTGCCCTTGAAGAACTCCCACCAAACTTACCTACCTCAGTTGCGTCCATTATCCAAGAATATGAAGTTCTATTTCCCTCCGAACCACCATCCGGATTACCACCCATTAGAGGAATAGAACACCAATCGACTTTGTCCCAGGAGCCGTGTTACCCAATCGCCCAGCCTATCGAGCCAACCCCGAAGAAACCAAAGAAATCCAAAGGCAAGTAGAGGAGCTCCTAGCGAGCGGACAAGTCCGAGAGAGCCTAAGCCCATCTACCGTCCCCGTCATTTTAGTACCCAAAAAGGATGGAACGTGGAGAATGTGTACAGATTGCCGAGCCATAAACAAAATTACCGTCAAGTATAGGTACCCCATACCTAGGCTAGACGATATGTTGGACATGTTGCACGGATCTAAATTCTTCACCAAAATCGACCTTAAACAAGGGTACTTCCAAGTACGCATTAGAGAAGGGGACGAATGGAAGACTGCATTCAAAACCAAATTTGGGCTCTATGAGTGGTTAGTGATGCCCTTTGGGCGCACCAACGCCCCTAGCACTATTATGAGGCTAATGAATGAAGTCTTACGAGCGTTCATAGGCCGATTTGTTGTTGTTTATTTCGATGATATCCTAATCTATTCCCAAACCATAGAAGATCATCTTGACCATATTAGAGCCGTTTTTGAAAAGCTTAAGCAAGAAGAACTTTACGCCAACTTTAAGAAGTGCTCCTTTTGTTTAGAACGCGTAGTTTTTCTAGGCTTTTTGATTTCGGCTGAGGGAGTAGAAATGGACGAGGAAAAGGTTAGGTCAATTGTGGAGTGGCCTATACCTAAGAATGTAGGGGAAGCTCGCAGTTTTCATGGACTAGCAAGTTTTTATAGACGCTTTGTCAAAGAGTTTTCTTCCATAGCTGCACCCCTAAACGAAATTGTGAAAAAAGATGTGCCTTTTATGTGGGAAGAGCCACAACAACTGGCATTTGATGAACTTAAACGTAGGCTGACCACTGCACCCATACTTAGGCTACCAAATTTTGACGAGACCTTTGAGATCGAGTGTGATGCAAGTGGAATGGGTATAGGCGTAGTTTTAACCCAAGGTAAGAAACTCATAGCCTATTTTAGTGAGAAATTGAAAGGAGCTGCATTGAATTACTCTACCTACGATAAGGAACTTTACACCCTCGTGAGATCCCTACAAACTTGGCAACACTATCTTCAACCCAAAGAGTTTGTGATCGACACTGACCACGAAAGCCTTAAGTATCTTAAAGGGCGGGGAAAGTTGAACAAAAGACATGCCAAATGGGTAGAGTACATAGAACAATTCCCTTATGTGATTAAGTACAAACAAGGAAAGGACAATATAGTTGCCGATGCACTCTCTAGGAGATACACGTTAGTAACTACATTATCCTCACGATTCTTAGGATTTGAATCACTTAAGGAATTGTATCCAAACGACCATAACTTTGGCACCATTTTTGAGGCTTGTAAAGACGCACCCTTTGGGAAATTTTACATACATGAGGGTTATCTTTTCAAAGAACATAAGTTGTGTGTTCCCCAAACATCCCTACGAGAAGCATTGACTAGAGAAGCCCATGGGGGAGGTTTAATGGGTCATTTCGGAGTGTTCAAAACCCTTGAGACTCTTAAAGAACATTTCTATTGGCCCCACATACGCGTAGATGTCAAAAGGTTATGTGATAGTTGCATCACTTGCAAACAAGCCAAATCCAAGACCCAACCACATGGCCTTTACACGCCTTTACCCGTCCCTGATGCCCCTTGGATTGACATTTCCATGGACTTTGTTTTAAGACTTCCTAGGTCTCGGGGAGGACGCGATAGCATTTATGTTGTGGTTGATCGATTTTCAAAAATGGCACATTTCATTGCATGTAGGAAAGTTGATGACGTCACACATGTTGCTGATTTGTTCTTCAAAGAAATTGTGAGATTGCATGGCATGCAACGTACAATTGTAAGTGATAGAGATACGAATTTTTTGAGCCATTTTTGGCGTGTTTTGTGGGCTAAACTTGGTACACAATTGTTGTTTTCAAACACCGCACACCCACAAACTGATGGACAAACTGAAGTCGTTAATCGTACTCTTTCTCAAATTTTGTGTGCCATTTTGCAAAAACACATTAAATATTGGGAAGATTGTTTACGATATATCGAATTTGCATACAATAGGAGTGTCCATCACGGTACTTTGCATAGCCCATTTGAAATCGTGTATTGATTTAATCCCTTGTCTCCCCTCGATTTGATTCCTATTCCCGTGCATGAACGTTCTAGTCTTGATGGTAAACAAAAAGCGAAAAAGATAAAGAAACTGCATGAACAAGTTAAAACACAACTGGAAAAGAAAAACAAAGCTTATGAAAGACCAGCTAACAAACATCGAAAACGAGTTGTGTTTAAAACTGGAGATTTAGTGTGGTTACATTTGTGCAAAGAAAGATTTCCCAATGAAAGAAAGTCAAAACTGCTACCTCGAGGAGATGGACCTTTTAAAGTGTTGAAACGCATAGGTGACAATACATACATCCTTGATCTCCCCGACAGGTATGGTTCAATTTCGCCTACTTTTAATGTTGCTGACCTCACCCCTTTCAACGATGACCTTTTTGATTCGAGGACGAATCCTTTTGAGGAGGGGGGATTGATGAGGATCAAGGGTCCGATGAGGAACAAGGGTCCCATCCAGAGGTCAAGGGCCCTGTGACAAGAAGGAGGGCAAAAGAACTTTGTCATGAAGTTGCCACCTTCTTGTACAAGCATGTTCAAGATGAACCTAAGACTCCTTGGGTTCATTTCATTGAACCTTCAACTTGAACGTGTATCAGCAAGCATGTCTACGTTCTTTGTCCTTGAATTTTATCTTGTGTCTTGTGATCTTGGTTTTATGTATTTGCTTTGTAGGTAAATTAGGTACATGAAATTTCCAAGCTAAATGGAAGTCCAAAATGTTCTTGTAGGCGTGTGGTACCAAAAAGAGAGAGAAAAGGAATGATTGTCTTGAAGCGAATGTTTGTCTACACAAAAACAAATTCAAATGTGTCCAAGATGGAGTCTCTTGTTCAAATTGAAATCAAAAATCATCTCCAAAACACAATAAGGGGCCGGCCATATTCAAGCAAAAGGATGATGATCAAATTGAATTTGAATTCAAAGCCAAACTTGAATTTAAACTCAACCTTGATTTGAATTCAAGCTTCAACCAAATTGAGGCTTCAAATTCAAGATGAATTCAGCCAAAACAACCAGCCTTCCACACGCCATTTTTGAAGAGAAAAGAAGGAGATAAAATCCAATTCAAATTGAATCCAAGTTTGAATTCAAATTCAAACTCAATTTGAATTCAAACTTCAACCATCTTTTGAATTTAACTCCAGCCATGTTATCATCATCAAATTCAGATTTCAAGACCTTCTTAGACTTGTTATACACGGTTGGAACAAAGGAAAGGATGTGCAAGAAACAAATTCAAAGTAAGCTCAAATTCAAACTCAACTTGAATTCAAATTCACCAAACTTTTTGAATTCAAGTTCAACCCTATCCTACTCATCAAATCAGCTTAATAATGCCTCATTTGCTGAACACATACATGGCTGGACAAGGAGGATCTCAACCAGATTTTAGCTAGGATTTTTCAAGTTGTTTTTGAATTCAAATAGTTAGCAATTTCAAGTTCAATTCAAATGTTTTTTTTAGCTATTTCTTTTAGATAATATCTGATTATTTTGAAGGTCTTAGGCATCTATAAATAGGCCCTTTGGCCGAATTGTAACAACAACTTTGGATGAATAAGAATTCTTGATATTTCTTTCACTTTGTGTGAGACTTTGTTTTCTCAGTTTTGCATTAAAAACCTAGCTTAAGATCCTTCAAAGTTGAGCATTTTGAAGGTGTTGCCATTGCTTAAAGGTGCCATCCAGGAGGGCCGTATGGGTTTGCATGATCAACTACCATCTTGAAGTGTTGGTCTTGCTTATTCTTAATCCACACGTTTTTAATCACCAAGGAAGCAAGGGGAATTCTTCTTCCTTGTGCCTAACCCTTTGTGAAGGATGTTTGGAAGGTGGAATTGTTGGAGCCCAAGAGTTGCACGCATCATTCAATAAAGTTGATTTTTGGTATGATAACAATCCTAGGCATGCAGTGAGTACTCAAGGTGGAATTTTGGCAAAAAAAAGTTGTGGATTATTTTTAATGATTAAATTAGTAACACTGCTCAGTTGAAATTACTAGAACAAAGCAGAAATTAAGTAACGAATTAATGGACTCAAAAATGAATCTTAGGAACATCAAATGGGCTAATTTTTGGTAGGATGCTAGCTTTACATGTTTATGACGTGTATGAGTTGGAATTTTGGAAAACGACATTATTGTTTTGCCACAATTGAATTTTTAGTAAAATGGGTCAGTCCAGTTTCAGCATATGACCCATTTCAGAAAAATGAGTAAATGGACCCTTTAAGGTCGTTAGATTGATCCGGAAATTTTATCGTAATCACTTAAGACATAAAGGAGTAAGACCATGTAAATTAATCTGGTTGGTCATAACGTTTTGATGGGTGATTACGAATATAAAGTGGATGTACTAAAACTGGAAATTGGGCTGAACAGAGTATTAATGTAAGAAGGCTCAATTTGGAGGATGTGGACCCCTATATACGGTTTGGTCCTATAAGGATTAAGCCTTGGGATGTTTTTCAGGTTATGACTCAAATAATGAAGATTTTAAGGTCTCATAAGCCTAGTTAGCCGTCCATAAACATAAAATAGGAAATCTGGAAATTCTTAGTTACAAAATCATACTTGCGACAAGTTATAAGAAATGCTTACGATTATTCACATCATGACTTGCATTGCATTTCATTCCATGTATCATGCATGTCCATATGCCCCATGAATTTGATTTTATGAATTTTATGCTAGCAAGCCTTTCAAGTAAAAATGTTTTCCGCTATGCATGAAAAGTTTTTATGGTCCCATGTTTTAAAGAAAGTTTCATGATTTCCTTTGCCGGCTAAGCATGCGCCTAACCCGACTCCAGACCAGGGGTTAATTGGTCTATCACATGTTCTGGACCCGTTCAGATTCGGGGTTAATTGATCTGATACATGTTCTGGACCCGTTCAGATCCGAGGTTAATTGATCTGATACATGTTCTGGACCCGTTCAGATCCACGGTTAATTGATATGATATATGTTCTGGACCCGTTCAGATCCAGGTTTAATTGTTCTGATACATGTTCTGGACCCGCTCAAATCCGGGGTTAATTGATCTAACACTATGTTTTTACGATATGTTATTTATGGGACCAAAAGGATGTTTTGACACGGCATGACATCATGCATTGCATTTTGCATAATCCATGAGCACGTTAACATGTGGTATGTTACGGTTAATGACTATTAAGACATTATTGGTATAGTCTATCTAAATTTAGACTAAGGCTATATCATCAACCCAATTCAGGAATGAAGATGAGGTATGAGTTATTATTTGAGGTCTTTGGGTTATTACATTCTTGTTATAATTCTTTCTGTATTTCATGGTAGTTTATTGTATTCTTGCTGGGTGATTTTTATCACTCACACTTTTATTCTTCCCCAGAGACAGATAATGCTAAGATAGAGTGGATCGAGGATGAACCGAGGGTACCGTATCCATATGCAAGGAAATCTGAAGGGATCAAAGCTTATGGACTTTTGTGCAGCTAAGACGTTGTATTATGAACAGTGTTTAATTTTTCTAAATTTCGGTTATGTTATTTTGTGGGAATGCTACTTTTGGGGGACTTAGTATTTCGTAATGCATGTTTATTTTGGAAAGTTTTAATTCTGCCTAATTTTTACTGCCATGTTAATGTTAGCAAGGGAGTCCATGGCTTATGTTATGGATTTTCTCATGTTATGCATGACGCTTTGTACTTTCTCTAGGAAAGTACGGCGGGTGCACCGTATTCGGATGAGGTCCGGGTGTGGGGCGCTACACCCACTCCCATCAAACACCCTCAAACCTGCCCCCTTGTCTTGAAAAGATAAGAAGACTTTCTTCTCTTTTCATTCTAACACTTCCACAAAAATTGTATCTACCAAAAAATACTCCCTCCTCTCTCCTCTAAGCAAACTCAAGTCTCCAACTCCCTCTTCCTCTTCTCACTTGGCTGAGCACTCCAACAAGAAAAAGTGGAAGATTTTCTTCATATTATCTCACACAAACCTCATCTAAACCAAGTTCCAACACCCTCCTTCATCCAAGAAGTTAACAATGGAGGTTGTAGAACAAAGAACCAAGGAAGAACAGGGTAAGAACTTTATGTAAACCAAGTTAAATTCTTCCATCTACCTATTTCCATAAGTTGCTCACTAACGCTCCCATTTTTGCCTTGAACTCGTGACCACCAAGGAAGGAAGGAGAAGAGTTTTTCTTCCAAGCCAAGTGAAGAAATCTTCACTTTAAGTTGTTAGATAAGTGAGAAAGACAAGCATTCTTCTGAGATCCTTCATGACTTTTCAAAGGTTAAGTATATACATTTATATCAAAGTTGGATCATCCATGTAGTATGTTCAAGTTGTAACCATAAGAATATGTAAAATATATGTTTCTGTATGATGAGTATGTTCAAGTGGTAACCATAACAACATGTAAAATATATGTTTCTATATCATGTATACATTGTCATATATACATATATATAAATCGGCCAAGACTATAAAAATAGACCTTTATGTATAAATAAAATGAGATGAATATTCTTAGGTTATGTATGTAGAAAATAAAGAAAGAAAGTGAAGTCATATGTAATGTTAAGAAAAGTGTACCAAGAATGTAACTTTGATGTATTTGTTCATGTATTTTTCTATGATGATCGTCAAGTATATGTCTTATATGATTTGTTTTTCATATGATTTGGTGATCTTGTTTTAGCGTGTTTATATATGCATCATAAGCATCGCCAATATACTAGGACACAAGTGTTGTTTTGATGATCATCATCTTCATATACATACATGATGTACACGGCCATCAGGCCATTTTTGGCTCCACATTTGAGCTTCATAATCCATCTTCAAGATGTGTCTATTAATGATGTTTATGGCTCAAAAAGTTTAATTTTCATGGTTTCCATCATCCTTATGTTTTATGGGTTTTGATTATGTTCATGATCTTGAATTAATCATGTTGATGGAAACTAGTATGTACATGGCTAATATTTATGTTAAACTCATAACATGTATGTAAAATGGAAGAAAGATGAGATCATGTGGTTATGTGTGGGTGTGCATAAATCGGCCGTAAGACCTTAAACAAAGATAAATAAATTGCGACATTTATTAAAATATATGTGTGAGTGTACATATATATATTTTTTTATTGAAAGACGGGCAGTACTGTCTGGTGATTTTATTAATAACCTGCCCTCACTTGTGGCGGAGGAATACCGGGGTCACATATGGTGTAGGAGACTCTCCTATGCGAAGTAAATGAAATGCATAATATGTACAGTAGCACATGTAAAAACAAAATGCAAGAAAATGTGGAATGTAAAAAAGGCAATTGTTTTGTTAACATCAAATGCACCCCTACGCCTAAAATGTAAGAATCGGTGCTGTTAGGGCACCGCTGCTGCTCACATACACCTAAAATGTAATAGTTGCTGCTGTTTGGCTGCCTCTGATGAATGCTAGGATGTGTAAATGCAGTGTTCCAGCTCTCCTCCGTGTTGTGTACCTCAAAATAAAATTATTCAAAAGTAATAGAAGCATGTATAAGAACAAAATAATATCGTAGTTCTATATCATACCCATGTTGCCTGCATTCATTACGAATACAGGCAACTCCAGTTATGTTCAGCCATAGTGGAATCATCAAGTGCCGCCGTTCAGGATATGGAGTCCTCGCATGCGCATAAAAAAAGCATTATCTGCACTATTTATGACAACAAAAGCGAATTTAAAGGCAATGGATGAAAATATACCGACGTTGCCTATATCAACTTGTGACATAGGCAACACGAGTATAAGAATGCTAACCCAATGGGAGGCTGTCGTTAAAGACGCAAATGTGGGACGGATGTATCCAATAAGAGAGCCCCCGGACCTCGCATGGTAAACTTGACAATGATGAATATGTGGTCGCTCCTAGTGAACGCATCCCATGACGAGAGAGCGAATGCGCCACTTCATTGGCTTCACGTGGGCAATATTGTAAAGATGAAGAATTAAGACAAAAGAACTTGACAGCTTGACGAAGATCCACTACAAAAGTGCCAATGCGACGTTCTGGATGTGACAGAAAGGATAGTAGTGAGCGTCAATCAGTCTCAACGATTAGCCTGTCATAATCTCTCGTAAAGTATAATAGATTATAGGTCAATGCCATAAGCTCAGCTTGCAATGGCTTTGCTGTCGGAAGAGGGAAAGCAACCCCCGAAACAAATTTGCCCAAATCATTACGTAGTATAGCTCCTACAGCCGTTCCCAGCCGTCCAACTGTGGCATCAACGTTTAGTTTAAATCGGCCTGATGGCGGTAACTCCCAACAGACGACCTGATGACGTCGCTGGAGTAATTTTGGTGCAAAACCCCTGTCTACCAAATGAGGCAACGACATAGAAAATTTACGCCCTTTAGTTGAAGCACACCAGATAAATATTTGCTCACGAAGTCGCTCAAATAAGTGGTTGTATGAAAAAGAACTGTCACCAAATCTTATAGACGTGTACTCCTTCCAAATCACCCAAACTGTGAGAGAAGGTACCACTGCCCGTAGTTTTCCAATCACCGAAGTACCAGATGAGGTGCACCACCAGCGAATTAATTACTCTTGAATTGTAGTATCCTGTGGGAGTGGACCAGAAAATAATATCAAAATTTCCTGCCAAAGAGAGTGAATAGCCGGACAGTGTAAAAAGATATGGTCTCGCCCGTCAGAATGAACCCTACAGAAAATACAATGAGACAGAAATATCGCCTGCCATGAGCATATGTCATCTACTAAAGGCAAAGCATGCATCCTTAACTTCCACAGAGAAATTCCGCCCAGAAGCCAGGGTCGGCCACCAAACAAAATTTGCGCATTTGAAAGAGGACATATGAATACACAACTGGCTATAAGCCGATCGTAATGAAAACTGACCCGACGTATCTGCAGTCCAAGAAATGCCATTAGGCGTATAAGAAACGTGATGTTCCATGTAGGAGTGAACCCTACAAATTCGCTTCCAGATCGGAGAATCATATAGGTTAGCGGACATCACTCCTCTTCGTCCATACCATTCTCGGCTGTAAATTGCCCAGAGGCTCTGCAAGGTATGAAAGCGCCACCACAAAAGTCTGTCATAAGCTTGCTGAATCAAATCCAAATTTCGAATCCCCAAGCTGCCAAATTCCGTCGGACAACAAATCCGCTCCCAAGAACGCCAGTGATAGTGATCTTTGTTAGTGTATGTGCCCTAGGCCATGATTTGGATATTTATGTTATACATTTATTATTAATAAAAGAGGTTTTATTATCATTATTGTTGGTTAGTATGTTACACAATTTTGATATATGTCCCTGATTTATTATTGTTATAGCGATAAAATAATTTATAATCAGTATGAGTATTGATTTGATAATCATGAGATGATTATGTGTATGGTGATACAAATCAATTTCATAGATACTTGTTAGAGAACAGTGTATTGGATAGACCCATCATGAGATTACTATATGAATTAGCGTCATAAGTAAATCTCATGATAGTCATGTTTTAATCCTTTGCTTGAGATTGTCATAGTTTCCAACGTAAGGACTATTATATTTTGACATGATCAAACGTGATCCGTAACTGGATAATAATAATAAAGGTCATGATTGAATGTGATAGAAATTATGTAGAGGATATTGAACAATCAAGATAGAATTTATCCCTCTCTTTTGAGATAGATATCTTTGGGCCCCTCATTAGTGAGACTGTAAAATACATGGCCGTGCTCAAATGAATTGATAGTGTGACCAGTATCATTTGTTTTATCAGTCTACTTAGAGATCGAGTAATCATATGTTTGAATAATATAAGTATGACGTTGACCATGACTTATGTTCAAACTAGATATCGTATGACAAAGGGATTAATGCATGTACTGTTATTAGGCTAGTTGGACTTATATTAATTGGGTAATCGTAATGCCTTGCTAGAGGCCAATTACGACTTGTTGGTTTAATAGAGATTTAATCAACTGCCAATTAATATGGGCCTATCGGGTCACACACAAGAATGCGTATGGCTGAGATTAATAATATTAATAATATTAATATTGGATATTAATTATTATATTATCGTTTTAAATATTAATAATATTAATATTGGATATTAATTACTATTATTACTATTATTTTCGTTTTATGGTTATATGTGTGTGTGTGTGTATATATATATAAGTTATCGGATAATAATGACAGAATCCATATCTGATATGGATTTTGAATATCCTGATAGAATCCATATTTGATATGGATTTTTGATTGGCATTGACTAATCCGATTAGGACTCGGATTTTGACGTCAATATATGTGTATATATATTGTGTATCTCGTATAGAGAAGACACACAAAAATAATAGAAAACCCTAGAGCCGTTTTTGGAGAAAAGCGAGTTCTCTCAGCCGCGCCGATCAAGAGCTAGCACTCCTGGCGGAAGCATTTGTGTGGATACCGATAGAGGGTGTTTGTGATTTTCCACCTCTTCCACCTGCGGATTTCGAATCTTTGGAGGTATTGTTTTCATTTCTTTAATCGATTAAACGAACAACATGGATCCTTGGTAGGAAATCGGAGATCAAGTTTTGTTTTTCCGTTGTGCTTTTTGCAGTGATCTTGTCGGATTTCCTAACAATCTTTCCAAAGAAACTGAGCCATACATCTATTAAGTGTCTGCACTACACTCTTCGGAAGTCTTGAGCTCGCGATGATATACAACGGCATAGATCCAAGCACATGACGAATCAAAACCAAACGACCCGCAAATGATGAAAGCTTAGAAGCCCATGAATTTAATTTTGCATCCACATGAGCTAACAAGGATGTAGAATAAACGGCGCGATTAATACCTTTATATAAATATGATCCCAAATTTTTCATCGGCAATTTCATCAATCTCATGCCTAGCGTCTGTGAAGCTCTTGGCCCTGAAACTCCAGCACTAACTACCACCTGACTTTTGTGAAAATTGACTAATTGTCCCGAAACTTGTTGATATTCATCCATAAACAGCCTGAACCGACGTAAATTTGTAACTGAACCATTTAAGAATACTACAAGATCATCGGCAAATCCCAGATGAGAAACTTGGGGCACACGACCAGCATTGAAACCCAGATTGTACCGTCCTTCATCAAATATTTAAGGCCACGAGAAAAGCCTTCTGAAGCTAGAATAAATAGCAGCTGTGATAGCGGATTCCCGTGCTTAACCCCTCTGGACACTTGAAAGAAACCCGCTGGCTTACCATAAATAAGCACTGAACATTTTGTTGCAGACAAATTATTTAAAGTAAGACGAACAAAGCGTGCATGAAATCCCATAGCCAATAATACATGACGAAGATAAGACCAGCTAACCCTATCAAACGCTTTGGCCATATCTAGCTTGACTATAACATGACCACCATGTACCTGTCTGTCCAAAACATGAACCATCTCTTGCGCCAGTAATATTTTCTCTGCAATATCTTGGCCTTTCAGAAATACCGCCTGCTCAGGAGAGATTAGTCGTGAAAGATAATTTGCCAAACGCGTTGCAATAAGCGTATAATTACCTTGGACAGAAAATTCATCAAACAAATCGGTCTATAATCTAAGAATGTTTGCGGGTTTATAACCTTCGGGATTAGGGTAATAAGTGAAGCAACTACCTGTCGAGGGGGAGGGATGCCCAAGAAAAATTCCTGCACTGCCTTATGCACATCCATCTGTATAACTACCCAAAAGCGACAATAAAATGAACCTAGGAAACCATCCAGACCTGCAGCACTTGTGGGACTAAGATCCCAAACTGTTGTTTTAACCTCATGCATCTCTAGTAGAGCCATTAAAAAATTGTTATCCTCGGCAGAGAGCAGGTTTGGTATGACATGGTGCAGTTTGTTCCTCTGTGAATAACGTCTGAAAATACCGAACTACCTCCGCCTCTATATCAGCTGCAGTACAACACTCCACGCCATTAGCCTTGAGAATCTTACGAATCGATTTTCTGCGCTTTCTGTCTTACACAGTTTGATGAAAAGATCTAGTATTTGCATCACCCTCTCATAGCCATTTCACATTAGCCTTTTGTTTCCAAAACAACAATACCCTGGACTGAGCTAAATGCAAGACAGCCATACTGCGATGATAATCATTCCTCGACAAAATCCAAAAGGGCCGAGTCATAAGCAGCTTCACAATGTAATGCATCCGCTTCAGCGGTGGCTACGACATCAAAAATATTTCCAAAAACCTCCTTATTCCACCTACGCAAGTGTTTCTTAAGTTGTCCCAGCTTGAAATAAAAACCTCTCATACCTCGAACTGTACTGAATGATTGCAGTGATGAATGACAAAGTTGTCAAAGTCAGAATGTGTAGCCCACACATCCAAATAGCGAAAAAAAGCAGATGTGGGAGAGGGATCAGTCGCACATTCCAAAAATAATGCTGCATAATCAGAAGAAGTGCGATTTGGATGCTGATAACTCACTGAAGTGAAAAGATCAAAGAAATCCGATGAGCATAAAAAAGATCCACTCGGCACCATAGTTTGCCCAAGCCACGACCATCACTCCATGTATAGATAGATCCTTGAGATTTAATAGTCTGCAACGACATGCGTCAACACAATCCTTAAAATCTTGGAGTGATTGTAAAGATGGTGATGAACGCCCTTTATGCTCATCCAATGACAAAAAAGTATTAAAATCTCCTCCAAGCAACCACAGAATGTCTATAGACCCATGCATGGCAATAAGGTCAGTCCACAGTGGCCTGCACGCAGCCACTGAATGTAGTCCATAGACGAATGTTGCCCAAAAAGAATCTCCCGATGCCAACCAAGTAAAACACAACGAATGATTTTGCACACCAACATGTTCACCTGCTAATTACAGCACTGAATTTTTCCACAGTATCCAAATATGATCATCACAAGCCAACACAGCATGTGAAAAGCCAAATTTCAAGCGATATGAAGTAAGCGCAGACAATCGAGCCTTTGGTTCAATAATAACCAAAATATGTAAATGATAACGACGAATCAAAGACAATATACGATCAACCGAGGAGCAAAGTCCTCTAACGTTCCAAAGTAGTATCTTCATTGGTCTGATAGTATGTCAAATGAATTTGAGAGGGCAGCCCGTGAACGGGTAAGCGGAGGGGATAAAGGGGTCACTAAGTGATTCAGCTACCGTTATAGTCTAGGAGGCATCTGAAAATCAACCTCCGCACTTGATATCTGAGGGGTTAAAGGAAGCCTTTCCTGTGATGTTGAATCAATAACCACAGCTTGCACCAAGTTTTCAATATAATGCAGTATGTCTTCATCCGTTGGTTCTTCAACTAAACTAGGTTGACAACGATCCATCTCAATTTCACTTTCCGAAATAGTATATAGTGCGGAATTATCAGGCAAATCTTCTAACAGAAAATCATCAATACCTTTTAAACGTGAAAGATTCTGAGAGAATGAAATGGGTTCAGCAGGATAAATATTAGGAGATCGCATATCCAGTGCCGCAGGCAGCACATCAATCGTGACATTAGCAGTCGCCTCTATAGCAGGCTATTTTTTAGGGGTCCAGCATTGCAAATTCTCCTTGTACTTTTGGATTTTCCCAGTAGCTAGAATTGACGGCTGAGCCTAGGTTTGTTCATCTGGCTTTCCGCAAGTTGACGCTTTGTGACCCAAATGAAACAAGATGTAAAATAAGAAGGCAAATCTTCATATAGGACAGGCTATGTTATCGTTCGATATGAGACTTGAATATAGACTCGTGTAGGTAACTCTTGCGAAATATCCACCTCTACACACAAATGTGCAGAAGAAGGCCGTAAAATCGACGCATTTGCAGCATCCAATTTCATCGGGGTTCCCAGCATTTGGCCTACCTGAAATAGAGCATCCTTCTGATGAAAATGCACAGGTAACCCTGGCAATGATACCCAAACAGGAACTATGGGCACTTCAACTTTTGGATCAAAGTCGTGTGTCCACTTCGTCACCCTTATATATTTCCCTGCTATTGTCAAGATTTGTCGAGCAAAGCATCAAAGATAATCCGCTTCCTGATCAAAATGCATCAATATATGCATGGAGTCGAGAAGGCCAATCATGACTGCACCCGTAAATCCGATGCGATCTACACTTGCACGAATTGTGGCCAACGTAGGTCTGCTGTTATTTCATCATCTGTAAATTCTATCATTGGGGCTCCCTTGAAACGTTGAATTGGCTTCGTTGCGATCGGGGCTGGGTATGAAGAAAACAATGACGCATAATATTTACCCTTGATCGCTGTTGGGATCGAGGGAGTAGGATCAGATGGAAGAGAAGCCATTGATGGCGGCTGTCCAACACAAACAGAAAAGGAGGAGGAGATCAACGGTGGCGGTGGCTGCCGATCGCAGGGACTGCGATGTGTGGTTCCGTGATCGCAGAATCGGCGTCGACAGAGAGTTTTTTTAAAAAAAATCTATGAGTGCACATATATATATATACATATATATATAAATATATTGATGAAAGACAGGCGGTACCGTCCATGATGCGCCCTGCACCCGGGCCTCGTTCGGATATGGTGCACCTGCGGTACTTCACTAAGGAGAGTACGAAGCGTCATGCATAACATGCGAAAATCCATAACATAAATCATGGACTCCCATGCTAACATTCAACATGGTAGTAAAATTTAGGCAGAATTAAAACTTTTCAAATTAAACATGCATTACTAAATTACTAAGTTCCCAAAAGTAGTAGTCCCACAAAATAACATAACCGAAATCCAGAGAGTTCAAACATAGCCATAATACAAAATGTCTTGGCAGCACAAAAGTCCTTAAGCTTAGCTTCCTTCATATCTCCTCGCCTATGGATAAGTTACCTTCGGCTCATCCTCGATCTATTCTATATTGGCATTACCTGGTTCTGGGAAAAAATAAAGTGTGAGTGATAAAAATCACCCAGCAAGAATACAATAAGCTACCATGATACACGTAAAGAATTATAACATGAATGTAATACCCCAAGAACCTCGAATAATCATAGTTCATACCTGATCTCTAATCCTGAGCTTGCTTGACGTTTAGCTTAAGCACAATTTAAGTAATGCTTTACCAGTATTGTCTCATAAACCATTAGCTGTGATATGCAACTTGTTTACATGCTCATAAGTTGTGAAAATGCATTGCATGGTGTCATGTTGTGTCAAAACATCATTTGGTCCCATAAAATAACATATCATAAAATCAGAGTGTCAGGTCAATTAACCCCGGATCTGAGCGGGTCCAGAACATATCACAGACCAATTAACCCGGGTCTGGGATGGGTCCAGAACAGATATCAGATCAATTAACCCCAGATCTGAACGGGTCCAGAACAGATATCATGTCATCAGACCAATTAACCCCCGGTCTGGAGTCGGGTTAGTCGCATGCTTGGCCGATAAAGAAATCATGAAGCTTTCATTTAAAACATGGGACCATAAAAACTTTTCATGCATAACTGAAAACATTTTCACTTGAGAAGACTTGCATGCATAAAATCAGATTCATGTGACATATGGATATGCATGATACATGGAATGATGTGCCATGCAAGTCATGACGTGAATAATCGTATGCATTCCTTATAACATATCAACATGCATGAATTTGGAAGCTAAATACTTCATATTCATGGGGCGGTTAAGCTAACCAAATAGGTCCATTTCCATAATCTTTTGTCACAAATACGTTTGGTGGAATCTTAGGTATATGTCGTAAAAATTTCAGATTATTTCAATAACCATAAAGGGGCTCATTTAATTAATTTCCGAAATGGGTTAGGTGCTGAAACTGAACTGACCTATTTTACCAAAAATTCAATTGCGGCAAATCCATGATTCGCTTTTCAGAAATTCCAACTCGCACAAATCATAAACATGTGGAAATAGTATCCTACCAAAATTTAGCCTATTTTTATATCTCTAAGTCCCCTTTCTGAGCCCTGAAAGTCGTTACTAAACTTCAGGTTAGTTCCAGTGATTTCAGTTGGCCAGTTTGACTAATTAATTCATTAAAAATAATCCATAACTTGTTTTACCAAAATTCCAGCTGGCGTGTTCACTTAACTCATAGTATTATTACCATGGTCCCTTTTCAAACCAACCAAAAGAGGTTACAATTCTGCTCAGTTCCCGTTTAACAAGTCTGACCAGTCTTACCAAATATTTCATTAAAAATTAACCGTAGCTCATTTTAACAAAATTCCAACTCCCACTTCTTCTATACACATGGGGCTAGCTTTGTGCCAACAATCAGATTTATTGAAGGTCCACAAGGTCCTCTTTTAATTCGTTGACATCAGTGATCAATTCTGCCCAGCTCTAGAATTTTCTACTGGAGGAGTTTTACCGTATAATTTATTAAAAATAATCCTTGGCTTATTTTAACAGAATTCCAACTCTCACTTGTGCTAAACTCATAAGGATAACTTTTTACCAAAAATTAGCTTCATTGAATGTTTGAAAGGTCAGTCCTTAAGCCGCTGAAAACGTCATTCCATTCTGCCTTATTCCAGTAGTTTGCTATTTTGTCATCTATACAAGTCCAATACCCATGTTCACCTTGTATTCACTCCTTTAAGCCGAAACTTGTGTGGTGTCTTAACCTATTTTACAACATATTTTCAAGCATGTATTCACATTCAAGAGTCATCTTAGTCTAATCCTACAAACAACCTCATAAAGCTCCTATCTTTCACATATATACTTTTCTTAGGACCTTTCGTGTTACATTCACAAGTTAATCTTGTCTAGGCCTGCTTAGGTGAACCTTGTTTCACTCCAGATCAGCCTCATTCCATAATGCATACAGGAAAAGACTCCATCTTTGAAGGAATAAATCACATGCATGGCATTGTTCTTAGGGAATCACTAAGATATAGTCTCAAACTTAAGATATTCAACTAAAGATCAAATCTTAAGGACCTCTAAGCATTCAAGTCACTAACTCTTTAAATAAATCATGAGAGATCATTGTATACTTGCCTCTTCAAGCTAAAGCTCTTGTCTTTGCTTGGTTATGGAGTGAGTTGAGTTGAAATCCACCTCTTTCTACTCCCTTGGTCACACGGTTTTGATGGAGAGGAAAGAAGAGGGTTAGTCCTCAATCAATAGTGAAAATAGGATATGTTTGAGGCTAGAGCATCTTACCAAAATGAGCTTGAGTGGAGATTCAAGTACCACAATGTGTCTCCACCTAAGAAAGTTGATGGCTTTCACCTATTTGAACCATGAATGACACGGTTTTGATGTGAATGGAAGGATTCATGTTAGCTTCATTATGTACCAAAATAAGAATTCACTTAAGGAGGCTTGGAACAAGACTTACCTAGATGTTTCTTGAGTCTTGGAAGTGAAGTTGAGCTCCTATTCTTCAAGATGAAGGGGCCGAAATATTTGTGGTGATGGGAGGAGGGAATCTTTTTTCTAAGTGTTGCTTGGCTTGCTTGAGAGGAATGTTCTAGATGAATGAAAGATGTTGTCTTGCAAGATTTAAAAATCTAGGGGATGAGGGAGGGCTTGGCCATTTTTTGGAGGGAGAGAGTGAGGGTTAGGGTTTCCATGAGGGTTAGTCAAGGTTAGGTTAGTGATAACCTTGGTTACTTTATTCCAACTATGGTTACTTTGATGCTAACCCAAGTTACTTTATCAAATCATGGTTATCTTAACCTTGGTTTAAGGAAAAAGTAACCATGGTAGGATTTAAAAGTCCTCCATGGTTAGACACAAAGGGGGCGGTTTGGGTTGGGGTCTTTATGACCTCAACCATACTACCTCCTTCTTTAATGAGTTGTCTTACTTCTTATTTAAATGCATGTCTATTTTGTTTTCTATTTAGCTATTTAAATTTTCTAATAATGGATTGAAAATCAAGAGGATTCTAGAATCCTCCACGTCTTGGCCGAATTTAGAGGCTTCTTGGGTGATTTTGATATTTCTCATAATTTTAATTCATGTACTATAGTGTATTCCAAAATTAGCATATATATGTATATATAATAGGAAGCACAATGTGCATGTCACCTAAAACATATACTAGTGTACATGTATCCACGTATGTATATATATATATATACGTATATACACGCCTATATGTTCGGGTACTAGGTATATATACATATATACCTTCCTATGTATACGCATGTAGGTAGTTATATACATATATCATATATACGCACATACTTGTACGGTGGTATGTATGGTTCATATAACTCTATATTTCATGTATTACTTTCTTGAAGTCTCCTTATTTAATTTGCTTGGTATCACCTCAATAATAATTAAGTAAGGAGGGTTAAGTCGACTTAGGTAACACACGCTTAAAGGGATTATCGCTTTCATTCCGTCTCTCATCCATAATTTTCACGTACATGATCGTTGGGGTATAACATCCTCCCCCCTGAACATAAGTTTCGTCCTCGAAACTCTAGAACTAGTCAAATAAATGTGGATATCTACTCCTCATGTCTTCCTCCGTTTCCCATGTTGCCTCTTTTTCCGAATGATGCTTCCATTGTACATTCACTATGGGTATGGATCTCTTCCTCAATGCCTTCTCTTTCCGATCAACTATCCTTAAGGGTTCCTCCTCATAAGTTACATCTTTTTCAACCTTCAACTGTTGATCTTCAAGGATGTGGCTTGGGTCATATACATATCGACGGAGTTGAGAAACATGGAATACATCGTGCAGCTGAGAAAGAGATGGTGGCAACGCCAAGCGGTACGCAACCTTGCCTACTTTCTCAAGCACTTCATAAGGTCCAACGAATCTTGGGCTTAGTTTTCCTTTGATGCCAAATCTCTTAACTCATTTGGTCAGAGAAACTTTCAGAAAGACTTTCTCTCCTTGGAATTCTAAAGGTCTCCTTCTTTCATCTGCCCATATCTTCGTTCTATCTTGTGCTGCTCTTAGTCTTTGCTGAACTAACTTTACCTTTTCTCGTGTTTGCTCAACAATGTCAGGTCCCGCATAGATTTTATCTCCAATCTCGTCCCAATAGAGTGGGGATCGACATTTTCGTCCATACAATGCCTGATAAGGTGCCATTCCGATGGATCTGTGGAAGCTATTATTGTAAGAAAACTCAACAAGCTTAAGACTTTTATCCCAGCTTCCTCCGAAATCAAGAATGCAAGCGCGTAGCATATCCTCAAGGATTTGGATGGTTCTTTCTGATTGTCCATCTGTTTGAGGATGAAATGCGGAACTCATTCTTATCTCTGTGCCCATTGACTTTTGAAAGGCGGTTCAAAATCTCGAAGTAAATCGGGGGTCGCGGTCGCATACAATACTGATGGGCACTCCATGTAAACAAACAATCTGATCAATATACATAGAGGCCAACTTCTCCATAGATGCCTTAATCGTCATAGCCAAAAAGTGAGCAGACTTAGTCAAATGATCCACAATGACCCATATAGCGTCATTCCCATACTTAGTCTTGGGTAGGTCAGTCACAAAGTCCATGGTGATATGGTCCCACTTCCATTCCGACACTTTTAAGGGTTGTAATAATCCCACGGGTCTTTGGTGTTCGGCTTTTACTCTTTGGCAGATCAAACATCGCTCAACAAATTCTGCTATTTGTCTCTTCATACCGGGCCACCAAAACTTTTGCTTGAGATCTTGATACATCTTATTAGCTCCAGGATGTATAGATAATCGAGAATTATGAGCTTCCATCAAAACTTCATCCTTAATTTCCTTGTTTTTGGGGACACATAACCGTCCTTGGTACCATAGACTGCCATCACTGCGAACCTCAAAGTCATCACGCGGCTTATCTTCCATCCTTTTCTTGACTTTTCTTATGGCTTCATCAATCCCTTGAGTCTCTTTGATCTTATCAATTAATGAAGGGACAAGAACTAATTTGGCGAGAACTTCATCGACTGAGTCAACTTCTTCTTGGCCGAACTCTTCCATGTCTCGCTGAAGAGGTGGTTGACGTGGGTGACTTGTTTTTCGACTTAAGGCATCAGCGACTTTGTTGGCTTTTCCCGGATGATACTGAATGGAGAGATCATAATCTTTAATCGATTCCAACAATCTACGTTGCCGCATATTAAGCTCTTTCTGGGTAAAGAGGTACTTTAGGCTCTTGTGGTCTGTATAGATCTCGCACTTCTCTCCATATAAGTAGTGCCTCCATATCTTTAATGCGAAAACCACTGCAGCAAGTTCAAGATCATGGACATGGTAGTTTTGCTCAAATGGCTTCAACTGTCGGGATGCATAAGCTATCACTTTGTTATTCTGCATAAGAACACATCCGAGACCATTTTTCGAAGCATCACTATACACTACGTACTTCTCGCCAGGAGTGGGCTGAGCTAGGATAGGAGCGGATGTCAATTTTTCTTTCAACTCTGAAAAACTCTTTTCACAGTCGGCACTCCACTCAAACTTGGTCTTCTTTTGGGTCAATCTGGTGAGGGGAACAGCTATCCTCGAGAATCCTTCCACAAACTTTCTGTAATATCCGGCTAGTCCGAGAAAACTTCTTACTTCAGTAACATTTGTTGGCCTAGGCCATTCGGTGATAGCTTCAATCTTCTTGGGATCTACTGAAATCCCACTTTCTGAAATCACATGACCAAGGAAGGATACACTTCGCAGCCAAAACTCGCATTTGCTAAACTTAGCATACAACTGTCTTGCACTTAGAATATTCAGGACTGTCCTCAAATGGGCTGCGTGAGTCTCTTTGTCGGGTGAATAAATCAGGATGTCGTCTATGAAGACCACTACGAATTTGTCCAACTGTTCTTGAAAGATTCGATTCATGAGATCCATAAAGGCGGTAGGGGCATTGGTCAAACCAAAAGGCATGACTAAGAACTCATAGTGTCCATAGCGGGTTCTAAAAGCAGTCTTAGGGACATCTTCCGCCTTAATCTTCAGTTGAAAGTATCCAGATCGTAGGTCAATCTTACTAAAAATTCGAGATCCCTGCATTAAAATGCTTTAGATAGGGTTTCAAAGGATTTTTAACTTAGTCAAGTTAAAGCTTATGAGTTACTTACCCTGAGCTGGTCGAATAAATCATCAATCCGGGGTAATGGGTACTTGTTCTTTATGGTGATTTTGTTGAGCTCCCGGTAATCGATGAATAAGTGCATGCTTCCATCTTTCTTTTTCACGAATAGCACCGGAGCACCCCAAGGTGAAACACTGGGGCGAATAAGTTTCCTTTCTAACAGTTCGTGTAACTGTTCCTTTAGCTCCTTTAGTTCTGTAGGTGCCATGCGATAAGGGGCTTTTGATATCGGTTCAGCTCCTGGAACAAGGTTTATTTCGAAAGCAATCTCACGATCAAGAGGTAGTCCAGGCAGATCATCAGGAAATACATCAGGGTATTCATTAACAACTGGAACTTGTGTAAGGGTAGGACTTTCTTGTTTCGCACTTAGAACATAAACCAAGAATCCTTCATGACCTTTCCTTAATGCGCGGATAGCACGAGCTGCGTTAACAAAGACTCTCTTGGGGGGTTTCTTTAACTTAGCTCCTCCTTGGAATAACATCTCTTCTCGAGCTGGGTTCTTAATGATAACTTGCCTGCTTTGGCAGTGAATGTGGGCATGATTCTTTGAGAGCCAATCCATTCTTAGAATCACATCAAAATCACTCATAGATATGGGGATCAAATTGGCCTCAAACAACTGGTTATTAAACTCGAGCGCACAATTTCTGAGTATGTGATGGGAAACAAGCACCTGGTCACCAGCTGCTTGTACTCTGTAAGGTGAATCTAATCGGACTGGGTCATGATCGATATTCCTAGCAAAATTTCTTGAGATAAATGAGTGGCTAGCGCCACTGTCGAACAACACATTTGCGGGTATGCTACACACTAGGATAGTTCCTGAACCATGCATATTTTGCTAAGCAATGATAGGTATATATGAGGAAAACGTACTGAAGACATAAAACTTTTAAATCTTAATAGTCACTACGTCAGCAGTCTCTTCAACATCAGCATCTGTCATGGCATGTACTCTTGCATTTGCCCAGGGCCGTTGGTTCCTTTGCTGTTGTTGTCGTTGTGCTCCCCTTTCTGGGCAGTCCTTAATCAGGTGGCCATCTTTGCCGCATCCAAAGCATTTACCTGTCTTCCACCTACACTCACCCATGTGCCTCTTTTGGCAATGAGGGCATACTGGTATCGATGGCTGCTCAGATGGGGCCTGATTCTTCTGTTGATTATTTTGGTTTTGCTTGCGACGCTGATTCTGTCCTTGATATTGCCCCTGACGAACGGATCCTCGGAAATTCTTCTTAGCCATTTTCATAAACTTCTCATTTCCGGTTCCTTGTCTTTCTCGCTTTTGACCCACATCATCTCTTCGTACAATATCTCTCTCTATGCGGTAGCACGCATCCAGAAGTACTCCAAAATTTGCAGGATTTGCATTCACCAACCACGTCCTAATCCTCGGATTCAGACCTCGTTCAAACTTTAGCATTTTCGTTTTTTCATCGTTCATAGTAACAGGCTGAAACCTCCCAAGTGCGATGAACTTATTTGCATACTCAGCTACTGTCATGCCCGACTCTTGCTTCAGGGATTCAAACTCATGCCTCTTTTGCAATTTGACTGACGAAGGGATATAGAACTTATGAAATTCTTGCAGAAATCTTTCCCAAGGGATCGGTCTGGGCAAGGGTTACAGATTCGTCTTCCACCATTGATTAGCTTCACTGATCAAGAAAGGTCTGATAGCCTGAGCCTTCATCTCTTCTGGGGCTTGAATTAGCTCAAAACAATTTTCAACTTCATCTAGCCACTTCTCCGCAGTATCTGGGTCAGGCTTTCCCTCAAACGGTGGTACATTAGCCCTCTTAAGCTTCTCAAAATAGTACTGGGCATCCCTTACTGGCTGATGTGGCTGAGGTGGAGCATTCTGATGAATTAGGCCTTGTCGTATCTGAGTAACCACTTGGCAAAAGGCCTGAAAGGTATTCATATCCGGGATGACTGGAGGAACAGGTGCTTGTGGAGCTGGTGGTGGATTATTCTGTGCTGGAGGGTCCTGGTCCTGCTGAGGTGGCGGTGGAACCTGTGCTGGTGGTGGAGGAATGGGCTCCTGAGCAGCTGGTTGTGCTCTCGATGGTCTACCACGTGGTCTCACCATCTGCACTTATGGGTTTGACGTCTATTTAGGATATCGGAATAAAATCAATTTATTTTGACCAAGGACCATAATTCAAAAATTTTAAAATACGGAAGGAAAGGGCACGTCTTACGTCATAGACCTAACTTTCATAGTTCAGGATACTTTATTAAGTTACATCCTAAACCCGGTCTACGTGGTCCTATTCTAAGGCCATCACTCATCCAAGATCATGACTTAGATCTAAGATCAAACTTAGATTGCTAAGATCATAACTTAATCCTATGTTCTGCCCGAAATCTAGAGCCTGGCTCTGATACCACCTGATGCGCCCCGCACCCAGGCCTCGTCCGGATACGGTGCACCCGCCGTACTTCACTAAGGAGAGTACGAAGCGTCATGCATAACATGCGAAAATCCATAACATAAATCATGGACTCCCATGCTAACATTCAACATGGTAGTAAAATTTAGACAGAATTAAAACTTTTCAAATTAAACATGCATTCCTAAATTACTAAGTTCCCAAAAGTAGTAGTCCCACAAAATAACAAAACTGAAATCCAGAGAGTTCAAACATAGCCATAATACAAAATATCTTGGCAGCACAAAAGTCCTTAAGCTTAGCTTCCTTCATATCTCCTCACCTATGGATAAGGTACCTTCGGCTCATCCTCGATCCATTATATATTGGCATTACCTGGTTCTGGGGAAAAATAAAGTGTGAGTGATAAAAATCACCCAGCAAGAATACAATAAGCTACCATAATATACGTAAAGAATTATAACATGAATGTAATATCCCAAGAACCTCGAATAATCATAGTTCATACCTGATCTCTAATCCCGAGCTTGCTTGACATTTAGCTTAAGCACAATTTAAGTAACGCTTTACCAGTATTGTCTCATAAACCATTAGTTGTGATATGCAACTTGTTTACATGCTTATGAGTTATGCAAAAGCAATGCATGGTGTTATGTCGTGTCAACACATCATTTGGTCCCATAAAATAACATATCATAAAATCAGAGTGTCAGATCAATTAACCCCGGATCTGAGCGGGTCCAGAATATATCACAGACCAATTAACCCCGGGTCTGGGACGGGTCCAGAACAGATATCAGATCAATTAACCAAGGATCTGAATGGGTCCAGAACAGATATCATGTCATCATACCAATTAACCCCGGGTCTGGAGTCGGGTTAGTCGCATGCTTGGCCGGCAAAGAAATCATGAAGCTTTCATTTAAAACATGGGACCATAAAAACTTTTCATGCATAACTGAAAACATTTTCACTTGAGAAGACTTGCATGCATAAAATCAGATTCATGTGACATATGGATATGCATGATACATGGAATGATGTGCCATGCAAGTCATGACGTGAATAATCGTATGCATTCCTTATAACATGTCAACATGCATGAATTTGGAAGATAAATACTTCCAGACTTTTACTTCATATTCATGGGGCTGTTAAGCTAACCAAATAGGTCCATTTCCATAATCTTCTGTCACAAATACGTTTGGTGGAATCTTAGATACATGTCGTAAAAATTTCAGATTATTTCAATAACCATAAAGGGGCTCATTTAATTAATTTCCGAAATGGGTTAGGTGCTGAAACTGAACTGACCTATTTTACCAAAAATTCAATTGCGGTAAATCCGTGATTCGTTTTTCAGAAATTCCAACTCGCACAAATCATAAACATGTGGAACTAGTATCCTGCAGAAATTTAGCCTATGTTCATATCTGTAAGTCCCCTTTCTGAGCCCAGAAACTCGTTACTTAACTTCAGGTTGGTTCCAGTGATTTCAGTTGGGCAGTTTGACTAATTAATTCATTAAAAATAATCCATAAGTTGTTTTGCCAAAATTCTAGCTGGCGTGTTCACTTCACTCATGGTATTATTACCATGCCAAAATCAGCTTTATTGGTCCTCTACAAGGTCCCTTTTCAAGCCAACCAAAAGAGGTTACGATTCTGCTCAGTTACCGTTTTTCAAGTCTGACCAGTCTTACCAAATATTTTATTAAAAATTAACCATAGCTCATTTTAACGAAATTCCAACTCCCAATTGTTCTATACACATGGGGCTAGCCTTGTGCCAAACATCAGATTTATTGAAGGTCCACAAGGTCCTCTTTTAATTCGTTGACATCAGTGATCAATTCTGCCCAGCTCCAGAATTTTCTACTGGAGCAGTTTTACCGTATAATTTATTAAAAATAATCCTTAGCTTATTTTAACAGAATTCCAACTCTCACTTGTGCTACACTCATAAGGCTAACTTTGTACAAAAAATTAGCTTCATTAAAGGTTTTCAATATCAGTCCTTATGCCGTTTAAAACGTCATTCCATTCTGCCCTATTCCAGTAGTTTGCTATTTTGTCATCTATACAAGTAAAATGCCCATGTTCACCTTCTATTCACTCCTTTAAGCCAAAACTTGTGTGGTGTCTTAACCTATTTTACAACATATTTTCAAGCATGTATTCACATTAAAGAGTCATCTTAGTCTAATCCTACAAACAACCTCATAAAGCTCCTATCTTTCACATGTATACTTTTCTTAGGACCTTTCGTGTTACATTCACAAGTTAATCTTGTCTAGGCCTACTTAGGTGAACCTTGTTTCACTCTAGATCAGCCTCATTCCATAATGCATACAGGAAATGACTCCATCTTTGAAGGAATAAATCACATGCAAGGCATTTTTCTTAGGGAATCACTAAGATATAGTCTCAAACTTATGATATTCAACTAAAGATCAAATCTTAAGGACCTCTAAGCATTCAAGTCACTAACTCTTTAAATAAATCATGAGAGGTCATTGTATACTTGCCTCTTCAAGCTAAAGATCTTGTCTTTACTTGGTTATGGAGTGAGTTGAGTTGAAATCCACCTCTTTATACTCCCTTGGTCACACGGTTTTGATGGAGAGGAAAGAAGAGGGTTAGTCCTCATTCAATAGTGAAAATAGGATATGTTTGAGGCTAGAGCATCTTACCAAAATGAGCTTGAGTGGAGATTCAAGTACCACAACACCTAAGAAAGTTGATGGCTTTCACCTATTTGAACCATGAATGTCACGATTTTGATGTGAATGGAAGGATTCATGTTAGCTTCATTATGTACCAAAATAAGAATTCACTTAAGGAGGCTTGGAACAAGACTTACCTAGATGTTTATTGAGTCTTGGAAGTGATGTTGAGCTCCTATTCTTCAAGATGAAGGGGCCGAAATATTTGTGGTAATGGGAGGAGGGAATCTTTTTGCTAAGTGTTGCTTGGCTTGCTTGAGAGGAATGTTCTAGTTGAATGAAAGATGTTGTCTTGCAAGATTTAAAAATCTAGTGGATGAGGGAGGGCATGGCCGATTTTTTGGAGGCAGAGAGTGAGGGTTAGGGTTTCCATGAGGGTTAGTCAAGGTTAGGTTAGTGATAACCTTGGTTACTTTATTCCAACTATGGTTACTTTGGTGCTAACCCAAGTTACTTTATCAAATCATGGTTATCTTAACCTTGGTTTAAGGAAAAAGTAACCATGGTAGGATTTAAAAATCCTCCATGGTTAGACACAAAGGGGGCGGTTTGGGTTGGGGTCTTTATGACCTCAACCATACTACCTCCTTCTTTAATGAGTTGTCTTACTTCTTCTTTAAATGCATGTCTATTTTGTTTTCTATTTAGCTATTTAAATTTTCTAATAATGGATTAAAAATCAAGAGGATTCTAGAATCCTCCACGTCTTGGCCGAATTTAGAGGCTTCTTGGGTGATTTTGATATTTCTCGTAATTTTAATTCATGTACTATAGTGTATTCTAAAATTAGCATATATATGTATATATAATAGGAAGCACAATGTGCATGTCACCTAAAACATATACTAGTGTACATGTATCCACGTATATATATATATATATATATATACATATATACACGCCTATATGTTCGGGTACTAGGTATATATACATATATACCTTCCTATGTATACGCATGTAGGTAGTTATATACATATATCATATACACGCACATACTTGTATGGTGGTATGTATAGTTCATATAACTCTATATTTCATGTATTACTTTCTTGAAGTCTCCTTATTTAATTTGCTTGGTATCACCTCAATAATAATTAAGTAAAGAGGGTTAAGTCGACTTAGGTAACACGCGCTTAAAGGGATTATCGCTTTCATTCCGTCTCTCATCCATAGTTTTCACGTACATGATCGTTGGGGTACAACAGTCCGGGTGTTTTATTAATAAATATGGGCCCTCACTTGTGGCGGAGGAATACCGTGGTTACAATTGCATTACTTTTCTATGGTGGGAGACTCTCCCAAACTAAGCGAAACAGAATAGAATTGATATACATAAAATGCAAAATACAAGTAATCAAGAATGAGTAGTTTGAGAATCTTAATATATTACAATGGCATCCATGGAAATCAAGAGCAGCACCTTTTGCATGATTCACCGATTTCAATTTGTTGTGTATTGCTGGAAGATCCGAGCATAGAAAAGTAGCAAATCTCCTTTGGACCGTGTGATAATGCTCCAGTGATTGCCCCATATATATATATATATATATATATATATATATATATATATATATATATATATATATATATATAAGGAGCTCCGTGTCTCCAGTATTATTAAGATATCACCCTTACTTATGGAGGAGGAATACCATTTTTACAAAGAATGTCTTGATACAACATAATAAATGATGCCGAAGGCGAAATTCAAAAGTACATGCATTGGCGAGAGAAGTATGGTTGTGTTCAAATGTAGTATGATATGCCCCATTAAAACCTTGGCAAGCAAAACCACCCTTGTGGATAAAATCTTGCACGAAGGAAAAAGAGTACATATTTACTGCATTTGAAGCAAACAACCTAGCGTATATACGTCTGCCAAACGAGACGCGTCGGTTGAATTTGTGTCAAGCAAGTCCAGCCATAAGCATCCATGCAAAGTGAAACAGGAAATCTGTAAGCATCCCAGCATAGCAAACCAGATTAATGCAGGTACATCATAATGTAAAAAGAAACATACCTTGATTGCATACATCCCAAGGAATGCATGCAGCACATTTCTGAACGCGCCAATCCATATGGAAGACCGAAATATTATACATGTCGGAGATGCCCTGTAGTAACATCAAGCTTAACACAACTCTGAACCAAAGGGGGAAGAGTAGTCTGCGTGAAGTAACGTGTCAACGGTGTTTGTAATCCATACTGTGCTAAATAATGAGCCACCATATTAGCTTCCCTAAAAGTATGTTGAAAAATGACACTCGTCTATCGCAGCAACGAGCATAGCATCCGATAATGAAAGAAGCTAGTATCACGCAAAGGCAGAGTTACATCTTGAACCAACTGGAGGCAATCAGTTTCTAAGATGATGTGACGATAATGTGGTGTGTGTGTGTATATATATACATATACATATATGTATGTATGTATGTATGTATATATGTATACACGGCCTTGGGACACTTTTTAAGGTATAAATCATTTATTCACATGTTATAAATATATATATTGTATAATGTACGAAAGTGTATATATGTAGACATATATATATATATACACACACACACACGGCCATAAGGCCTTTTTATGATATAAATGGCTTTATTACATATTCCGTATACATATATGTATAATATATATTTCGATATGAAATATGACTAAGTTATGTATTTTTATCAAACATGTTAATGTAATTAGGAAATAAGGATTTTAGTTGATTAAGTGCTAAAATATGAGTTGTATATGGAATATACAAAATTAAGGAAGTGGTGTTGGGTGAAAATTATAAAAATGGGCTGTTTTGGGTTGCTTGGCCGAGGTGTATGATGTTGGGGGTAAAAGTGGTATTTTCTTCAAGTTATGACATGTAGGATGTAGATAAGTGAAGGATATTTGATGATTAAATTGTAGAATGACAAAATGCCCTTTTTAGCCGAGATTTAGGTTGCATAAAATAAAGCTTTGGAAAATTATTTTTATTGCATCACATGTTTTAAAAATTCATACATTTAACGAATAATAAACCCGAGACGATTGATTCCAACGACACAAGTTATGTTATGATTATGATTATGTTTGTCATGGTGCACCATGATGACATCTGGACCGGAGTGGTAGGTGTCATGGGCATATGTTATCGTTATGACCAAGTGTAAGACTGGGTCCAGGACACATGATCTCTGTCATAACACATCACCGTTAGAGCATGTACTTATGTTTTATGTTGTACATGTTACTACACGGGGATCATTCGGTATGTCATGGGTTATTATTCTTATGAAAGTGTTATAGCTGTTTATAAAAATGATATGTATTCATGTTTATAAAAATGACATGTTATGCATGTTTATGGAAAAGCCATGTTATGAATTTACAAAAGTCATGTTCTTAAAATTGCCATTTGAAAATGAACCATATAATGGCCATGTTACCCTTAGGTTATTCTTAGAATATCCTTAAGCCTATGATGTGATTAAGTTGACCAAGATAGGATTTATGCATAAAATTGTAGCTGTTATAAAGTTGTGACCTTAGTTTAGGACATGGTTTAGAAATTAAGTATGGACATGTATGTGATGTTTTATGGACATAGGTAGAAGAATAATGTTCATTATGTTATGTTGATTAAGTTCATATGTATTACATGATGCTCGTTTATACTTATGTTATGTCACTTACTTGTTTTAATGAAAACATGTCATATTATGTTCAATATTATGCTTTATTGTTATTGTATTACCCCATCTCCCCATGCATGATCTACATGACGCATCTAGTAGGACTATTTGCTGGGCGATTATGTTTATCGCTCATGCTTGCCTTAAACATTTGCAGAGGACAGGGTCCTTGACATCGGATACATAGAGGACGAGCCTCTAGTAGACTACCTTTGAGTGAGGAGTACGCCAGGACTTATCTTTTGGGATGTTTAGATGATTTGGATCCTTATGTACTTTATTATTTTTGGACTTTGAACGTTATCCCTTGTACTGTTTATAACGGTTTGTATGTTTATCCCGCTATATAGATTCATTTTTCATGTTGACATGCGCATGTATGTATCGACGTCTCATACTTCTCGTAGCAGAGCACGGCTGGTGCACACGGCCGGAACCCTAGTTTTGGGCTGGGCGATACAGGTGGTATCAGAGCCAAGACTCTAGATTTACGACGGAAACAGTAAAGTAAACAACTTAAAAACTAAGTAATGATCTTAGGACTTAAGTTACGATCTTAGATCGAGAGTGGCAGCCTTAGCATAAGATCACTAGAACAGTTTAGGGATTAACGGATAAAAGAAATTACCTCTAAGTAAATTATCAGATAATTATTTTAGAAACCCTAATAATTAGCACTAATCATAGGAGACAGATAAATCACTTGGCCTATATTTACTTCTATTCATACAGTTGTTATATCGACGTAACTGTTTCCAATAGGATGTCATCATGACCGAGAGGTAGACACCCCGCGCCTATAGACCGGCGCAGTTACCTCCTCCACCGCTGCAGGTGCCTCTGCTAGTAGAGCCGATACCGTAGTTTGATGAGCATATTCCACCAGCTCTGGCACCTGTTCCGGGAGCTATTCCTCATGTTTTGCTCGACGTCCTGATTTGGATTAGTCAGACAGTAGGGAATAATAATAATCACCACGATGCACCACCGCCTCCACCGCCACCACAGCACCATAGTACTCGATTGTTTTCGATGAGATGAAGAGAGCTCGAGTGTCGAGGGAGGTTCTAATCCATACATAGCAGAGAAGTGGCTCGATGAGGTAGATAATAACTTCTAGTGATTGAGGTGCCTGACGAGTTTAAGGCACAGGTGATTAGACCATTTCTGATTGGGGAGGCCAATCAGTGGTGGAATGCGAGCATGCAGCATTTGCCCGGACCAGTTACTTGGGCACATTTTCTGATGGAGCTCCGTAAGTTTTACATCCACCATCAGTGACACTATAAAAGATAGGGATGTTTGAGTCATTATGGCAAGGACCGGGTATGACTGTAGCGAAGTACGCTAATCTGTTTACTGCTCTGGGGAGATACGTTCTGTCTATTATAAGTGATGAGTAGTTGAAGATGATTAAGTTTGAGAAGGGTCTGGATTCCCGCATTCACATATGGATTGTGAATGCTAACCCGATGGACTTTGGCAAGTTACTGGACGAATGCTATCGGGTTGAGTGGGACATTCTACATAATGATGAGGAGACACTGGGCAAGAGGCCCCAAGAGTTTGGCAATTGGACTGGGAGATGGACTAAGACTTCTAGGAGAGATGATGGGCAATCATAGTAGTAGTTTTTTAGCCGAGGCCACTGCCGTAGCCTCAGTCGCAGTGCCAACAGCAAGCGACTGGAATTCCTAGATGTCCCACTTGCCAGCGATAGCATACTAGAGCTTGTTTACTGAGGACTGGAGCCTGCTTTAATTGTGGTAAGACATGCCACATATTTCGAGACTACCTAGAGCCGAGGAGCAGGCCATAGAGGACTGTGCCACAGTAGAGAGATGGTCCATGGGCCAACACCAAGTGCACGTTATGACATTTGCTGAAGTGGAGGACTCCCCTGATGTAGTGGCAGATATATTTAATTTCGCAATTTAAGTTTTATTTTCTATGCCTGTTAGAACTGCACACTTGAATTATAAACTGACTCATATGCTATAATAGTAAACAAAATACCTGCCAACGTGTTGTATGATACTTGTGCAAGCCACTCTTTCGTGTCTAAAAGGTTCTCGAGGAACCTTAGCAGCTGTCCAAAATGGTTGGATACGCCCTATTGTGTTCAGGCAGCTGGTGATAAGGTGATCATTTTCCACCATCTGTACAATGATTATGAGATCGAGATGGAGGGATAACTGTTCGAGGCTACCTTGATTCCGATATAGATTAGGGACTTTGACATCGTTCTAGGTATAGATTGGTTGTTCCAACACCATGCCTATATCGATTGCCGTGGTAAGCGTTGTGATTAAAGACCCAACCCGAGATGAAGTTGTCTAGCAGGGCAACTCCAAGTTGAAAAATATACCGTAGAATGTTTATCTGACAGCAGCCCAAGCATTTCAGGCACTGAAGAAGGGAGATGAAGGTTTTCTCATATATGCCCTCTGTGACCAGGTGAGAGACGCCATGGATTGATAGTATTTCGGTGGTCATAGAATTCTCAGATTTTTTCTGGATGACTTGTCAGGCTTACCTCTAGACAGAGAGATCGAGTTTGAGAAAATGTTGTTCCATGAGCTGAACCGATCTCAAAAGCACCGTATCAGATGCCCTAACAGAGTTGAAAGAGTTGAAAGTGCATTTGTAAGAATTGATTGGGAAGAAATTCATACGGCCCATCGTATCTCCTTAGGGAGCCCCGTTTTGTTCGTCAAGAAGAAAGATGGTAGTATGAGAATGTGCATCGACTACTGTGAGCTGAACAAGATTACTATCTAGAATAGATATTCACTTGCCCAGGATCGACGATTTGTTTGATCAGTTGAGAGTAAGTAAATTAAATGCGTGAATAATGAAATTATAATTGTGTTTATGAATATGAACATAACCTTGCGTACAGGGTTGTAAGATGTTCAACAAGATTGATCTTCGGTCCGGATATCATCAGTTGAAGATCAAATTAGAGAATGCTGATAAGACTGCATTTCGTATGAGATATAGGCATTATGAGTTTTTGGTGATGCCATTCTGATGAGGATCAAGGGTTCGATGAGGATCAAAGGTCCCATCAAGAGGTCAAGGGCCCTATGACATGGAGGGCAAGAGAACTTTGTCATCAAGTTGGAACCTTCTTGTATAAGCATGTTCAAGATGAACCTAAGGTCCCATGGGTTCACTTCATTGAACCCACCCTTTGAACGTCTTATAAGTGTGCGTGTGTGCTTTTGAATTTTATCTTGTTTCTTGTGATCTTTGTTTTATGTGTTTTCTTTGTAGGTAAATTAGGTACATGGAAGATCCAAAATGAAATGGAGGCCCAAAAGGAGCAAGGTAGGCGTGTGTTGCGAAAAGGAGACAAAAGGAATGTTGTCTTGAAGAGAATGTTTGTCTCCACAAGGACAAATTCAAATGTGTCCAAGATGGAATTTCCTCTTCAAAATTGGACTCAAAATTATATCCAATCAACAACAAGAGGCCGGCCACTTAAGGTGCAAGATGGATGATCAAATTGAATTTAAATTCAAAGTTAAACTTGAATTTAAATTCAACCATGATTTGAATTCAAGTTTCAACCAATTTGAGACTTGCATTTAAAGAAGAATTCAGCCATTATCTCAACCCAAACTACACGCCATCTTGGAGGAAAAAGGAAGGATAAACGCCAATTCAAATTGAATCCAAGTTTGAATTCAATTTCAACTCAATTTTGAATTCAAACTTCAACCATCTTTTAAATTCAACTCCAGCCATATTATCATCGTCAAATCAGATTTCAAGACATCTCTTGGACATATTAAAAACGGCTAGAAGGAGCAAGAAGGATATCCAACAAACAAATTCAAAGTGCACTCAAATTCAAACTTAACTTGAATTCAAACTTCACCAAACTTTTGAATTCAAGTTCAAGCACCTTCTACTCATCAAATCAGCTGCTCCAAGACATCCTTTGGACCTCATACACGGCTGGATACATTGAGGATAACATCTTGGAAGATTTTCAGATTTTAGCTAGAATTTATTTTAGTTTTGAATTCAAACAATTTTCAATTTTCAAACATCATTAGCTAGCTTATTTTGAAATAATTTCTGGTCATTTGAAGGCTGATAGGATGAGGATTAAGGCCTATAAATAGACCCTTTTGGCCGATTGGAAAATCAACTTTTGATGAATAACAATTCTTGATATTTTCTTCACTTTGTGTGAGACTTTGTTTTCTTGGTTTTGCATTAAAAACCTAAGTTAAGATCCTTCAAAGTTGAGAATTTTGAAGGTGTTGCCAATGCTAAAAGGTGCCGTCCAGGAGGGCCATATTGGTTTGCCTGATCAACGACCATCTTGAAGTGTTGGTCTTGCTTATTTGATCCACACGTTTTTATCACTAAGGAAGCAAGGGGAAGTCTTCTTCCCTGTGCCTAACCCTTTGTGAAGGACGTTTGGGAGGTGGAATTGTTGGAGCCCACGCCTTGCACGCATCAAATTGGTAGCAGAGACAGGTTACTCTATTCCACCATCTATCATTTCCTTTTCGTTTGAGTCTAGTCATTTCAAGTTCAATTGTGTCCTTCTTCTACCCCTAACTCTACACGTCATTTGCATTCCATACAAAAAAAACAAGCATCCAAACCATTGCTTTGAGCCTTTGCATTTTGCTGCATTTTGCTTTTCATCATTCTAGTGTCATCTCTTTTAATTCCTTTGGCGTCACATCTGATTTGAGTCGTTCAAACTTGAACAAATTAGGGTTTGTTGCATTTTAGGTTACATTCAGCTTTCTTTTAAAACGCTACAACCATCAGCCTATAAAGCTACATCGGTTTCAAATCATCGTGTTGCTACCGAAGATTTTAGTTGGTGATGATTGTATGCATCTTGTGATTCTCATTGTGATTGATTTCATGCTTTAAATCAAGTTAGTCCTACGTGTGTTTGTCTTCACAAACCAATTCCAACATCAACAAAACCCTAAAATCATTCCCAAAACCCATGGCCCAAACAACCCCAACCAAACCCGACCCTAAAACTCACAAACCAGATTCCAAACTTCCTTATTTACACTCTTAACAAAAAGTCCCAACCCAATTTTGCCAAAAAAAATCAGAATCAAAAGTTCTCAACTCATTCAAAAAAACCCTCACACTAGAATTTGAATTTTATTCAAATTCAGTCCTACACCCATCTATTATCCAAATTGACCACACAAATCCTCAATTACCAACCCAAATAACCATATATACCGTACAGTCAAGTCCCAAAACCCCAATCCCGCAAATACCCAAAACGTCCAAAAAACCCTAAATTGAAAGCCTAACCCTAATCCCAATTCCGCCCAACACCAATTTCCCTCATTTTCCAAGGTTATTGTTTTGCAATTCAAGGTTGCAAACTGCAACTTAAAGTCATTGCACTATTCTGCCCAAAAAAACAAAAGTTCTGAACGCATGAAATTCCAATTCTGCCCCTAGTCAAAAAAAAGAGAATCTGAATTTTGCTCAAATTGAAATAGCAAGGAAGGAAGAAAAACAAAAGAACAAGAGTAAAGAAAAAGGGCAAAACGTTTGTTCATTGCTTGAAATTTTATTTTGGTGCAATTTGAAAACCTTGGATACCGTATTTCGTTTTTGCTACATACAACCATCCTCCCACATCTTATTCTCCTTATCCTGCTCTTCTTGAACCAATCACACACTTGGTTGCTCAATTATTGCATGACTTGAACCATTTTGTGGATAGTAAGTGCATAGAATCAAAATTAACTAAAGATTGCCCACGGCAACCCTTAGTTCATCTTTGGTTCAGCCTTATACATCAATTTTGGTTGCTTATTTTTCTTTGAATCTTAGTAGAAAGTTCAAGTTTGTTTCCATTTCACTTGATTCCATTTTGATACTATTTGCTGCAACTTGAAAGCAAAAAGGACAAACAAGTGGAGATCGTTGTGATTTGGAGAAGAATTGGCAAAACACTTTCTTATTTGATCACTTTGAGCCTTCTTAACTTCAGGTTATCCAAGAAATAAAGTGGTAAGAGAGTGGAAAGAAGAGAAAGAGGAGTGTTCATATTTTGTTTACTAATCACTTAACGTTTGTTTGTCTTTGTGTTAGTTTGCTTCTTTCCTTTTCGTTTTGTTTTCGTTTTACCTCTTTAGGTAAAACATAGAGAGCAGCACTCATTCCGCATCTAGCAAGTCCAAGGAAGCCGAGACTGTTGACCATACTCAACAGCAAATGCTAGAGATGTTAAAGAAACTAATGCACAACAATGAGGTGATCAAACATCGATTGGAGGATGTTGAACGGAGCTACAAGACGAGTGACGGCCAAGGCACAAGCAGGGTCATTCCCCTACCACAACCTAGGCGTCACCCCCAGAAGAAGTTGAGGATGACAACCTTAGACCACCACACATCGAGGCAAGAAGGTTTGCTCCTCCAACGCAACCAAGAAGGTACACTCCAAGAAGGTACAATGATGATTACATTCCATTTGAGCATGATGATTATGACTTTGATGACCACCCACCCCGTGGTTACCAAAGACACCAAAATCCCCTTTTTCCGCAAGATGACGATTTTCTCAAAACAAAAATAAATATTCCCACGTTTTATGGTAAAAGTAATGTGGAGGAATATTTGGAATGGGAAACAAAAGTGGATCTAATCTTTTCTTGTACCAATTACAGTGAATTACAAAAAGTGCGGTATGCTTCTATTGAGTTTCCTGGTTATGCACTAAATTGGTGGACAAATTTGTGTCGAAATAGAACTAAGACAAGACAACCGCCAATTGCCACTTGGGAAGAAATGAAGTTTGAAATGAGACAACGCTTTATCCCAAACAATTATGAGAGTTCTATTTTCACAAGTTTGCAAAACTTACGACAAGGTTCCAAAAGTATAGACGAGTATTACAAAGAGTTAGTAATTTTGTTGGAAAGGTCTAACTTGCAGGAACCCGAAGAAGCCACCAAGGCTCGTTTCTTACATGGTTTAGACAGGGAGATTGCGCAAAGGGTTGACCTTCAACCTTATCTCGACCTCACAATCATGGTCCATATGGCTGAAAGATTGAACACCAACTAAAGGTACGTAATTCCTCCAATTTCAATTCCACTTATCGTACTAATTAGTCTTCATCAAGGTTTTCCAGCAAGCCTTCAGGAACGGGAAGTTCCAGGCCTACAGGAGGCCAAACCCATGACCAAGGTGTGTCACAAAGGATGGACAATCGTGTGCAGTCCACACAAAGGCGAGATGACAGCGCCCAACAAAAGGCTCCTATCGGAAATTCTTCTGATCTCTCAAACAGGTTTAGGGACATTAAATGCTATAAATGTCAAGGACGTGGTCACATAGGAAAACAATGTCCTAATGCAAAACGAATCATGTTAATTGAGGAAACAAACGAATATGTGTCTGAGTCCGAGCATGAAAACGAATATGAGCATGATAATGAAGTTGAACCTGAAGAAGATCTTGGCGCATTAGATGATTTTGACACTAAGGAGTTTCTTTTTGTGCGTAGAGCTTTAAATGCATATTCGAAATTAGATGATCATGAACAACATAGAGAAAACATTTTCCTTATTCATTGCATGATAAATGGTAAAGTGTCTGATCATTGATTCCGGTTCTTGTGCGAATGTGGCTAGTATCGAATTGGTAAGAAAACTGAATTTTCCTATGACTAATCATCCGCATCCTTACAAACTTGCATGGTTAAATAATTGCGTTGAAGTTAGCGTAAGTAAACAAGTTTTGATTTCTTTTAGCATTGGTAGTTACAAAGATGATGTTTTATGTGATGTTGCACCAATGCATGCTAGTCATCCCTTACTTGGTAGGCCATGGCAATTTGATCGACATGTGACATATGATGGATATTTATTCTTTCAAGTTGAATGACAAAATTACAAATTGCATGCACTTCCACCACACAAAGTCCACGAGGATCACCAACGCATGTCTAAGTCTAGGGCCGATCCTAAGGAAAAAGAAGCTGAGAGAAAATTCGTGGAATGCATGAAAAGTGAGAACAAAAAACAAAAGAGCAAGGGAAAAGAGGTAGTACCCATAGGAGTAAATGAGTCCAAAAAGAAGTGTGGGTATTTTGCAAAGAAAAGAGAGGTCACACGAGCCCTTTATAGCCACCAAACCGTCCTCATTCTCATACCTAAGGCATGTCACCTTGCCCTAGAAGAACTCCCACCAAACTTGCCTACCTCAGTTGCGTCCCTTATCCAAGAGTACGAAGTTCTATTTCCCACCGAACCACCATCCGGTTTACCACCTATTAGAGGAATAGGAGACCAAATCGATTTTGTCCCAGGAGCCGTATTACCAAATTGCCCATCCTATGGAGCCAATACCGAAGAAACCAAGGAAATCCAAAGGTAGGTAGAGGAGCTCCTAGCGAGTGGACAAGTCCGAGAGAGCCTAAGCCCATCAGCCATCCCTGTCATTTTAGTACCCAAGAAGGATAGAACTTGGAGAATGTGTACTAATTGACGTGTCATAAACAAAATTACCGTCAAGTATAGGTACCTCATACCTAGGATGGATGATATGTTGGATATGTTGCACGTATATAAACTCTTCACCAAAATCGACCTTAAGTAGGGGTACTTCAAGGTACGCATCAGAGAAGGGGACGAATGGAAGACTGCATTCAAAACCAAGTTTGGGCTCTACTAGTGGTTAATGATGCCCTTCGGGCTCACCAACGCCCCTAGCACCTTTATGAGGCTAATGAATGAAGTCTTACGAGTGTTCATAGGACGATTTGTTGTTGTTTATTTTGATGATATCCTAATCTATTCCCAAACCATAGAAGATCATCTTGACCACATTCGGGCCGTTTTTGACAAACTTAAGCAAGAACAACTTTACGCCAACTTTAAGAAGTGCTCTTTTTGTTTGGAACGAGTAATCTTCCAATGATTTGTTATTTCGGCTGAGGGAGTAGAGATGGATGAGGAAAAGGTTAGGTTAATTGTGGAGTGGCCTATACCTAAGAATGTAGGGGAAGTTCACATTTTCATGGACTTGCAAATTTTTATAGACGGTTTGTCAAAGATTTTTCTTCCATAGCTACACCCCTAAATGAAATTGTGAAAATAGATGTGCCTTTTAGGTGGGAAGAGCCACAACAACAGGCATTTGATTAGCTTAAGCGTAGGCTAACCACTGCACCCATACTTAGGTTACCAAATTTTGACAAGACTTTTGAGATCGAGTGTGATGCAAGTGGACTGGGTATAGGGCAGTTTTGACCCAAGCTAAGAAACCCATAGCCTATTTTAGTGAGAAGTTGAAAGGCGCTGCATTGAATTACTCTACCTACGATAAGGAACTTTATGCCCTTTTAAGATCCCTACAAACATGGCAACACTATCTCCAACCTAAAGAGTGTGATCCATACTAACCACGAAAGCCTTAAGTATCTTAAAAGGCAGGGAAAGTCGAACAAGAGGCATGCCAAATGGGTAGAATACGTAGAACAATTCCTTACGTGATTAAAAAGGGCAATATAGTTGTTGATGCCCTCTCTAGGAGATACACGTTAGTGACTACATTATCCTCACGATTCTTGGGATTCGAATCACTTAAGGAATTGTACTCGAATGTCCATGATTTTGGCACCATTTTCGAGGCATGTAAAGAGGCACCATTTGGGAAATTCTACATACATGAGGGTTATCTTTTCAAAGAACATAAGTTGTGTGCTCCCCAAACATCCCTACGAGAAGCATTGACTAGAGAAGCCCACGGGGATGTTTAATGGGTCATTTCGGAGTGTTCAAAACCCTTGAAACTCTTAAGGAACATTTGTATTGGCCCCACATGAGAGTAAAAGTCGAGAGGTTGTGTGGTAGTTGCATCACTTGAAAACAAGCCAAATCCAAGTCCCAACCACATGGCCTTTACACGCCTTTACCCGTCCCTGATTCCCCTTACATTGACATTTCCATGGCTTTGTTTTAGGACTTCCTAGGTCTCGAGGAGGGCACGATAGCATTTATGTTGTGGTTGATCGATTTTCAAAGATGACACATTTCATTGCATGTAGGAAAGTTGATGACGCCACACATGTTGCTGCTTTGTTCTTCAAAGAAATAGTGAGATTGCATGGCATGCCACGTACAATTGTAAGTGATAGAGATACAAAATTTTTGAGTCATTTTTTGCGTGTTTTGTGGGCTAAACATGGTACACAATTGTTGTTTCAACCACTGCACACCCACAAACTGATGGACAAACTGAAGTCGTTAATCGTACTCTTTCTCAATTTTGCGTGCCATTTTGCAAAAACATATTAAACATTGAAAAGATTGTTTACCATATATTGAATTTGCATACAATAGGAGTCTCCATCACGATACCTTGCATAGTCCATTTGAAATCGTGTATGGTTTTAACCCCTTGTCTCCCCTTGATTTGATCCCTATTCCCGTGCATGAACGTTTAAGTCTTGATGGTAATTCAAAAGTGGAAAAGATAAAGAAACTGCATGAACAAGTTAAAACACATTTTGAAAAGAAAAACAAATCTTATGAAAGACGAGCTAACAAACATCGAAAACGAGTTGTGTTTAAACCTGGTGATTTAGTGTTGTTACATTTGCGCAAAGAAAGATTTCCCAATGAGTCAAAGTCAAAACTGTTACCTAGAGGAGATGTACCTTTCAAAGTTTTGAAACGCATAGGTGACAATGCATACATCCTTGATCTTCATGAAAGGTATGGTTCTATTTCCACTACTTTTAATGTTGTTGACCTCACCTTTTTCACTGATGACCTTTTTGATTCAAGGACGAATCCTTTTGAGGAGGGGGGGATTTATGAGGATCAAGGGTCCCATCAAGAGGTCAAGGGCCCTATGACAAGAAGGAGGGCAAGAAAACTTTGTCATCAAGTTGGAACCTTCTTGTATAAGAATGTTCAAGATGAACCTAAGGTTCCATGGGTTCACTTCATTGAAATTACCCTTTGAACTTCTTATAAGTGTGTGTGTGTGTGTGCTTTTGAATTTTCTCTAGTTTCTTGTGATCTTTGTTTTATGTGTTTTGTTTGTAGGTAAATTAGGTACATGGAAGATACAAAATGAAATGGAGGCCCAAAAGGAGCAAGGTAGGCATGTGTCGCAAAAAGGGAGACAAAAGGAATGTTGTCTTGAAGAGAATGTTTGTCTCCACAAAGACAAATTCAAATGTGTCCAAGATGGAATTTCCTTTTCAAAATTGAACTCAAAATCATATCTAAGAAACAACAAGAGGCCGACCACTTAAGGTGCAAGATGGATGATCAAATTGAATTTAAATTCAAAGTTAAACTTGGATTTAAATTCAACCATGATTTGAATTCAAGTTTCAATCAATTTGAGGCTTGCATTTCAAGAAGAATTCAGCCATTATCTCAACCCAAATAACACGCCATCTAGGAGGAAAAAGGAAGGATAAATGCCAATTCAAATTGAATCCAAGTTTGAAGTCAAATTCAACTCAATTTTGTATTCAAACTTCCACCATCTTTTGAATGCAACTCCAGCCGTATTATCATCATCAAATCAGATTTCAAGACATCTCTTGGACATATTAAACACGGCTGAAGGAGCAAGAAGGATATCCAATAAACAAATTCAAAGTGCACTCAAATTCAAACTTAACTTGAATTCAAAATTCACCAAACTTTTGAATTGAAGTTCAAGCACCTTCTACTCATCAAATCAGCTCCTCCAAGACATCATTTGGACCTCATACATGGCTGAATACATTGAGGATAACATCTTGCAAGATTTTCAAATTGTAGCTTTTAGTTTTGAATTCAAAAAATTTTCAATTTTCAAACATTATTAACTAGCTTATTTTGAAATAATTTCTGGTCATTTGAAGGCTGATAGGACGAGGATTAAGGCCTATAAATAGACCCCTTTGGCCGATTGGAAAATCAACTTTTCATGAATAACAATTCTTGATATTTTCTTCACTTTGTGTGAGACTTTGTTTTCTTGGTTTTGCATTAAAAAACTAAGTTATGATCCTTCAAAGTTGAGTATTTTGAAGGTGTTGCCATTGTTAAAAGGTTCCGTCTAGGAGGGCCATATTGGTTTGCCTGATCAACGACCATCTTGAAGTGTTGGTCTTGCTCATTTGATCCACACGTTTTAATCACTAAGGAAGCAAGTGGAAGTCTTCTTCCTTGTGCCTAACCCTTTGTGAAAGACGTTTGGGAGGTGGAATTGTTGGAGCCCACGCCTTGCACGCATCACATTCGGCTTAACTAATGCCCCTACAACGTTTATTGACCTGATGAACAGTGTTTCGAGATCAGTTAGACAAATTTGTGGTTTTGTTCATCGATGACATTCTTATATATTGAACAGATGAGGAGACCCATGTGGAGCACTTGAGGATTGCGCTGAATGTATTGGAGGAGAACCAATTGTATGCTAAGTTCAAGTGTGAGTTTTGGCTACGCGGTGTTGCATTTTTGGGTCATGTTGTTTCCGATGAGGGTATATTAATCAACCTAAAGAAGATTGAGGCCATCATGGAATGGCCAAGATCGACGAATGTGACAGAGGTCAGAAGTTTCTTGGGACTTGCATGTTATTATAGAAAGTTTGTCGAGGGATTCTCACAGATCGCAGTTCCACTAACACAATTGAATCAAAAAAAGACAATATTTGATTGGAGTTCTGACTGCGAGCAAAGCTTCAATGAACTGAAGAAGCGATTGACTTCATCACCAGTTTTAGCACAACCAATCTACAGAGAAGGATTCATGGCATGTAGTGACACCTCCAAGAATGGATTATGTAAACAAATAAACAACTCGAATTAATGTGAATTCCTTATAACTATACTTGCGATAATCCTTTTCCCTGTAGGTTGTGTCCTGATGCAGAAAGGCAGGTAATTGCTTACTCATCGAGACAGTTGAAACCCTATGAGCAGAATTACCATACTCCTGACTTGGAGTTGGCAGCAGTAGCCTTTGCGCTAAAAATCTGGAGGCACTATCTACATGGTGAGAGATGTGAGGTCTATACAGATCATAAGAGCTTGAAGTATCTCTTCACCCAAAAGGAGTTGAACATGAGACGGAATAAATTGCTTGAGCTGATGAAAGATTACGATCTCGCGATCCATTATCATCTGGGTAAGACAAATAAGGTGACAGATGATTTGAATAGAAAATCGAGACATGCCCGACAGACACAACTTGAGAGGGAAATCGTCGAGTTTGAGTTAGACATGATTGATTCGACTGCGAATGTTCTGGCTACACTGATGATCACACCGACACTGATTGATTGGATTAAGGAGGCCCAGGAAAGTGATACTGAGTTGATAATGATCGTCGAAGATTTGAAAGAGAAATGCGGTAAGGACTTTGAGATTCACATTGATGGCAGTTTATGATTCTGCGGCAGGTTGTGCGTACCCAGTGTTGATGAACTTAAGAAGGAGATTATGACTGAGGTACACAGTTCGAGATTATGATTCATCCTAGAGCTACTAAGATGTAGCAAGATCTTAAAGGAATTATTGGTGGAATGGGATGGAGCGACAGATTGCAGAGTTTGTTAGACGTTTCCTTATATATCAGCAGGTAAAAGCAGAGAATCAGTGCCCATCCAGTTTATTACAGCCTCTCGAGTTTCCTGAGTGGAAGTAGTAGGATATCACGATGGATTTCATTACCAGACTTCCTAAGAACTACAACGGATATGATATGATTTGGGTGATTGTTGATTGGCACACTAAGTCACCACACTTCTTGTCTATGTCGATTCAAGCGTGGATGGAGAAGTTAGTGTCGATGTATATGGATGATATTGTGAGCTTTACATGGGACGTTAGTCAGTATCGTTTGTGATAAGGATCCGTGATTTACATCGAGATTTTGGAAGTCATATTAGTGGGCTATGGGTATTGAGATCAGAATGAGCACATCATTTCATCTGCAGACTGATGGACAGTTGGAGCACATCATACAGGCTTTGGAGGACATGTGCATGTGTGTGCGTTAGACTTCAAGGGTAACTAGGATAAATCCATGAAGTTGATAGAGTTCTCTTATAATAACAGTTACCACAGTTCTTTCAGTATGGCACTGTTCGAGACTTTCTATGGTCAGAAGTGTAGATCGCCACTCTACTAGGATGAGGTTGGAGAGAGAGCCATCATAGGTCCAGAGATGGTAGAGAAGACCTTAGACAAGGTCAAGTTGATCTACGATCGATTCAAGGCAGCTCAAGATCGGAGTTAGAGTTGGGCAGACTCTAAGAGTCGACCGATCGAGATTGAGGTCGGAGAGAAAGTATACTTGAGGGTTTCTCCGACGAAAGGCATCATGAGATTTGGAATCAAGGGGAAGCTGAGCCCTTAGTTCATTGGTCCTTATGAAAAATCGAAGAGAGTCGGAGCAGTTGCACATCGGTTAGTACTACCGCTTTCATTGTCATTGGTACATGGTGTATTCCATATATCGTATTTGCGACGCTATGTGCACGATCCGAGCCACATCCTTGAGCAGCAGCTAGTGACGATTTGAGAGGATGCTACCTATGAGGAGTACGGATACATATTGTGGACCGTAAGGAGTAGACGTTGAGGAGGAGGTCGATTCCATTCGTGAAGGTGTAGTGGAGTAATCATACCGAGCATGAAGCGACTTAAGAGTCGGAGCAGTAGATGCAGAAGCAAAACCTGTAACTTTCGTATAAGGTACGTAAGTTTTAAGGATATAACTTTTATAAGGGGAGAGAATGTTATGCCCCAAATTTTTTCTGTTACGTCGTAATATTTAGATTTTACGAATTTCTTTGGTACATCGACAGCTAGCAAATTCGATAACGAACGTTATCGAACATACGATAAAATTCAAATAAACTTAGCTGTAACGACTTAAGTATTAGGCTAAAGTAAATCAAATAAAAATACATGACACAATAAATTTCACTACTTAAACAAAAAGGAAAATAAACTAGGATATGATAAATATGTTTTGAAGGAAGAAAAGGAAAATGAATACATACATACATACATACATACATACATGTAGGCGTTTTTGGTGGAGAAAAAGGAAGAATAACGTTTGGTCAGAATAATACCACAACAAAATACCAAGTGTAGAAAATCGTGTAGAAACCAAATGATGGTAATTTGTCCTATTCTACCCACCCGAACCCTCTTATGGTTGTCCCCTCTATGCAAATGGGAAGAAAAGTTTTCTTCTCTTGTCTTCAATTACACAACAAAACCCTACACACTTTTACACCAATTATCACACATTCTTCCACTATTCTTACACCACCAACAGCAAGCCACCCTCTCCCTCCCTATTGTCCTGTTAGGCCGGCCACCCCTCCTTCCAAGAAGCCAAAAGTCTTCTTTTTCTTACACTCATCCAACACCATCATTCACCCTATATCCTAATACAACCAAACCCTCATCATGAAAATTTTCCCACTCCCCTCAAACACCCTCAAACTTGCCCCCTTGTCTTGAAAAGAGAAGAAGACTTTCTTCTTTTTTTAATTCTTATACTTCCACAAAAATTGTATCTTTTACAAAATACTCCCTCCTCTCTCATCCAAGCAAATTCAAGTCTTTCAACTCCCTCTTCCTCTACTCACTTGGCCGAGCACTCCAACAAGCAAAAGTGGAAGATTTTCTTCATTTCATCTCACACAAACCTCATTCAAACCAAGTTCCAACATACTATTTCATCCCAGAAGTGAACAAAGGAGGTTGTAGAACAAAGAACCAATGAAGAACAAGGTAAGAACTTTACGTAGACCAAGTTAAATTCTTCCATCTATCTACCTCCATAAGTTGCTCATTAACTCTCCATTTTTGCCTTGAACCCGTGACCACCAAAGAAGGAAGGAGAAGAGTTTTTCATCCAAGCCAAGTGAAGAAATCTTCACTTTAAGTTGATAAATAAGAGAGAAAGACAATTAGTCTTCCTAGCTCCTTCATGGATTTTCAAAGGTTAAGTATATATTTTATATCAAATTTAGATCATCCATGTAGTATGTTCAAGTTGCAACAATAAGAATATGTAAAATATATGTTTTGATATGATGTATATATTGTCATATATACATATATATAAATCAGCCAAAACACTAAAAATGGACCTTTATGTATAAATAAAATGAGATGAATATTCTTAGGTGATGTATGTAGAAAATAAAGAAAGCAAGTGAAGCCATATGTTATGTTAAGAAAGGTGTACCAAGAATGTAACTTTGATATATTTCTTTATGTATTTTTCTATGATGATCATCAAGTATGTGTGTGATATTTTGATTTTCATATGATTTGATGATCTTATTTTAGCATGTTTATGTATGCATCATAATCATGGCTGATATACTAGGTCACAAGTGTTGTTTTGATGATCATCATCTTCGTATACATATATGATGTACATGGCCATAAGACTATTTTTTGCTCCACACTTGAACTCCACATTCTTAGAGTATTAATGATTTATTTACATGTTATAAATAGATATATGTATAATGTATGAAAATATTTTTTTGATGAAGTACGGGCGGTACTGTCTGGTGTTTTATTAATATATATAACCCTCAATTGTGTCGGAGGAATAATGTGGTTACATGATTTGACCTATTTCTATGGTAGACTCTCCAAAGTAAGGAAATAAAAACGAAATAGCATATGATATTAACATAAAAAGATTTATACAATTCGAGTGCAAAAAAACTAAAGCGTGCATGATGAGAGCCCTTCTATGCCTGCTGTCACAAAGCACTTGCATCCAGTGTTGGTGTTGATAAGATGGCCAGAAATGAAATATAAGTGACATAAACTGAAGAGAGATAGCAGAAACAAAGAGAGACAAAGCCATACCGGGGGTACCTGCATTCTAAATGAATACAGGCGGAATCATTAAAATCGGTGGGTTTTAGAGCGTAGCTGCACGTAATGTCGAAGCCTCCATGTAACCTTAGCATAAAAAGCAGGATCAAATTGTAAGAACCAAATAAGAGACAAGTAAATAAATTTGTATAAAAATAAAAAGACTGTGTCATACCGCCTAGAGAAAGTGCTTGTCCTCAGCCGTGCATATTAAGCCACATTAGATTTAAAAATGTAAGGATGAAGTGGACTGATCTGTCAAGAAGAAGCCTCGCACGGTTGGAGGCAGAGAAGTAGGCATAGTATAGAGTGTCATTGCAGGAAACATACGACTATGATGTGCCAGATTTTGGAGTACCATGTTAGTTTCACGTGGAATATGATGCAGTAAACTAAATGTAAGACTCATGTTACATTGTAAACGATTGTAGTGATCTAGATGTGAGCCAAAAAGATCACTAGTGGGTTGGATAAGTGCCAAACAGTCGGTATCTACCAGCATATTATTGTGAGAAATGACAAAATAAATGACACTGTATAAAACAGCCTGAAGTTCGGCCAGAAGAGGTGGGAGGCAAGGTAGGGCATAAGATATAGCGCCAAGCATCCTCCTAGAAGAATCTCATAAGATAGCTCCTGCGGAGGCCATCCATTTTCCAGATGATGCATCTACATTAAGTTTAAACTTACCAGTCGGAGGAACAAACCATTTGATCACATGAACCTATGACACCTTCATTGGGGGAGAGAATCCACTAAATATTAGGTCATGGATATTAACAGCATTTTTCGTGCCAGATAAGGTAGATGCCCACGTATAACAAGATTGCCAAACCAAGGCGTGAATGCTTCTGTGAGATAGGTCTACATCGCCGAAGATTATATTGGTGAATACCTTCCAAATGGCCCAACATATTAAAGATGGTGCTACAATACAAAATTGTCCTTGAAGCGATTTAGAAGAGGAAGTTAACCACCATTTCATAAGATAAACCCGAATGGATGATGACTGAGGCAATGGTCCATTCAAGAGACGGCTACTCAATGCCAAATATGAGTGATATGTATACATCGGAGGAAGATATGAGACAGTGTAGCAGATAATCCTTTAAAAAAGGAACACATAGAAGGACGCACTTGGACAAAGTGTATTAAATTGTCTTCTAATGGTAGAGCTCCATGAAGTAAACGCCACATGAATAAACTTTCTTACTTTGGTAAAGATTTCAACCATATGTAATTATGTGATAATAATGTGGGACGAGGATGATGTGAGTCTTCGTATCCCTGACGCAGAGAAAAGATACTCGAAGCCGCAGTGTTCCAGACCATAGAATCGGTGGATGTAGTGTGTGCCACACAAAAAGAATGAATGGAACAAATACGCTTCCAACCTGGTGAGTTATAAATACACGGAGTGTAGTCATGCCTAGAATCATACTGAGTACACATATAAATGGCCCACACTGAATTTTTGTTGTGAAAGTTCCACTACAATTTGCTGTCATAATAATTTCTGATAACCAATCCTCCTTCATCCACTGGTAAGCAAATGTGTTTTCAACCTACCCAATTTGATGCGTGCAAGACGTGGGCTCCAACAATTCCACCTTTCAAACATCCTTGATAAAGGGTTAGGCACAAGGAAGAAGACTTTCCCTTGCTTCCTTAGTTATAAAAACGTGTGGATCAAATGAGCAAGACCAACACTTCAAGATTGTCGTTGATCAGGCAAACCAATATGGCCCTCCTGGACGGCACTTTTTAGCAATGGCAACACCTTCAAAATGCTCAACCTTGAAGGATCTTAACTTAGGTTTTTAATGAAAAACCAAGAAAACAAAGTCTCGCGACTAAGTAAACAAAATATCAAGAATTTTATTTCATCAAAGGTTGTGTACAAATCAGCCAAGGGTGGGCTATTTATAGATGCCCAAAGACACTTTAAATAACCAGATATTATCTAAAAGAAATAGCTAGAAAACATTTGAATTGAACTTGAATTTGCTAATTGTTTGAATTCAAAACATAACTAGAAAATCCTAGCTAAAAATCGGTTGAATGCCTCCTTTGTTCAGCCTTGTATTTGGTCATCAATTGAGGCATTGGAGAGCTGATTTGATGAGTAAGATGGGGTTGAACTTGAATTCAAAAGTTGGGTGAAGTTTGAATTCAAGTTGAGTTTGAATTTGAGTGCACCTTGAATTTGTTTGTTGTCTATCCTCATCCCATCATTCCAGCCATGTCTTTGAGGGGGAATGGAGATTAGAAAATCTGATTTAATGATGATAAGCTGGCTGGAATTGAATTCAAATGATGGTTGAAGTTTGAACTCAAATTGAGTTTGAATTTGAATTCAAACTTGGATTCAATTTGAATTAGAATCCATCCTTCCTTTATCCTTCAAAATGGCTTGTACCTAGCTGGATATGCTGGCCGAAATCCTCTTGCAATTTAAGTCTCCAATTGGTTGAGACTTGAATTCAAATTATGGTTGAATTTAAATTCAAGTTTAACTTCAATTTGATCTTCATCTTCTCTTCAATTTTGGCCAGCCCCTTTTGATCCTTGGAGATGATTTTGAGTTCAATTTCGAAAAGAGGATTCCATCTTTGACACAATTGAATTTGTCTTTGTGGAGACAAACATTCTCTTCAAGACAACATTCCTTTTGTCTCCCATTTTGCAACACACGGCTACGTTTCTCTTTTTTGGGCCTCCATTTCATTTGGATCTTCCATGTACCTATTTACCTACAAAGCAAACACATAAAACAAAGATCACAAGAAAACAAGAAAAATTTTAAAATAAAGACACACGCGCACTCATATGCTCAAAGGACTTAAAGGGCAGGTTCAATGAAATGAACCCATGGAACCTTAGGTTCATCTTGAACATGCTTATATAAGAAGGTTCCAACTTGATGACAAAGTTCTCTTGCCCTCCTTCTTGTCATAGGGCCCTTGACCTCTTGATGGGATCTTTGATCCTCATCAATCCCCCCTCCTCAAAAGGATTCGTCCTCAAATCAAAAAGGTCATCAGTGAAAGGGGTGAGGTCAGCAACATTAAAAGTAGGCAAAATTGAACCATACCTTTTAGGAAGATCAAGGATGTATGCATTGTCACCTATGCGTTTCAAAACTTTGAAAGGTCCATCTCCTCGAGGTAACAGTTTTGAATTTCTCTCATTTGGAAATCTTTCTTTGCGCAAATGTAACCTCACTAAATCACCAGGTTTAAACAAAACTCGTTTTCTATGTTTGTTAGCTCGTCTTTCATAAGCTTTGTTTTTCTTTTCAAGTTGAGTTTTAACATGTTCATGTAGTTTTTTTTATCTTTTCTGCTTTTTGTTTACCATCAAGACTTGAACGTTCATGCACGAGAATAGGGATCAAATCAAGGGGTGACAAGGGGTTAAAACCATACACAATTTCAAATGGGCTATGCAAGGTACCATGATGGACACTCCTATTGTATGAAAATTCGGTATATGGTAAACAATCTTCTCAATGTTTAATATGTTTTTGCAAAATGGCATGCAAAAGTTGAGAAAGAGTACGATTAACGACTTCAGTTTGTCCATCAGTTTGTGGGTGTGCAGTGGTTGAAAACAACAATTGTGTACGAAGTTTAACCCACAAAACACGCCAAAAATGACTCAAAAATTTTGTATCTCTATCACTTACAATTATATGTGGCATGCCATGCAATCTCACAATTTCTTTGAAGAACAAATCAGCAGCATGTGTGGCATCATCAAATTTCCTACATGCAATGAAATGTGCCATCTTTGAAAATTGATCAACCACAACATAAATGCTATTGCGCCCTCCTTGAGACCTAGAAAGTCCTAAAACAAAGTCCATGGAAATGTCAATCCAAGGGGAGTCAAGGACGGGTAAAGGCGTGTAAAGGCCACGTGGTTGGGACTTGGATTTGGCTTGTTTGCAAGTGATGCAACTACCACACAACCTCTCGACGTCTACTCTTATGTGGGTCTAATAGAAATGTTCCTTAAGAGTTTCAAGGGTTTTGAACACTCCGAAATGACCCATTAAACCTTCCCCATGGGCTTCTCTAGTCAATGCTTCTCGTAGGGATGATTGAGGAACACATAACTTATGTTCTTTGAAAAGATAACCCTCATGTATGTAGAATTTCCCAAATGGTGCCTCTTTACATGTCTCGAAAATGGTGCCAAAGTCATGGTCATTTGGGTACAATTCCTTAAGTGATTCGAATCCTAAGAAGCGTGAGGATAATGCAGTAACTAATGTGTATCTCCTAGAGAGGGCATCAGCAACTATATTGTCCTTTCCTTGTTTGTACTTAATCACGTAAGGGAATTGTTCTATGTACTCTACCCATTTGGCATGTCTTTGGTTCAACTTTCCTTACCCTTTAAGATACTTAAGGCTTTCGTGGTCAGTGTGGATCACAAACTCTTTAGGTTGAAGATAGTGTTGCCAAGTTTGTAGGGATCTCACGAGGGCATAAAGTTCCTTATCATAGGTAGAGTAATTCAATGCAGCGCCTTTCAACTTCTCACTAAAGTAGGCTATGGGTTTCTTACCTTGGGTCAAAACTGCGCCTATACCCACTCCACTTGCATCACATTCGATCTCAAAAGTCTCGTCAAAGTTTGGTAGCCTAAGTATGGGTGCAGTGGTTAGCCTACGTTTAAGCTCATCAAATGCCTGTTGTTGTGGCTCTTCCCATCTAAAAGGCACATCTTTTTTCACAATTTCATTTAGAGGTGCAGCTATGGAAGAAAAGTCTTTGATAAAGTATCTATAAAAACTTGCAAGTCCATGGAAACTGCAAACTTCCCCTACATTCTTAGGTATAGGCCACTCCACAATTGACCTAACCTTTTCCTCATCCATCTCTACTCCCTCAGCCGAAATGACAAATCCTAGGAAGACTACTCATTCCAAACAAAAAGAGCACTTCTTAAAGTTGGCGTAAAGTTGTTCTTGCTTAAGTTTGTCAAAAACGGCCTTAATGTGGTCAAGGTGATCTTCTAAGGTTTGGGAATAGATTAGGATATCATCAAAATATTAAACAACAAATCGTCCTATGAACGCTCGTAAGACTTCATTCATTAGCCTCATAAAGGTGCTAGGGGCATTGGTGAGCCCGAAGGGCATCACTAACCACTCAAAGAGCCCAAACTTGGTCTTCTTCCATTCGTCCCCTTCTCTAATGTGTACCTAAAAGTACCCCTGCTTAAGGTCGATTTTGGTGAAGAATTTAGATCCGTGCAACATGTCCAACATATCATCCAGCCTAGGTATGGGGTACCTTTACTTAACGGTAATTTTGTTTATGGCACGGCAATCAGTACGGTTGTACCCCAACGACCATGTACTTGAGACTATGAACAAGTGACGAAATAAAAGCGATGATTCCTTCACGTGCATGTTACTTAAGTCAAATTAGCGCTTCTTTATTTAAATTCTTTAAGTTCATTTAGGACAGACACTAAATAGTTATACAAGCGAACGTCACAAGGTGTGTGACGCACCTTGTGAATTCGGCCAAAGGCCATTGATCACCCTTGAAGTAAACTTGTTCTTGTAAGAATACAAACATAATTGGTCCTCACAAAACAAGATTAAAATAATATTAGATAAAATAGATAGTAGCATAAATTATATAACATGTCAACTATGAAATGACCAAAACACCCCCAAAGGCCCCCCAATTTTCGGCCATAACCCTCCAAGCATTCTAGAATCCTCTTAATTTTACTACAAAAAAAAAAAGAAAAAAAAGAAGTCTCAAGCATGCAAGACAAGATGAATAAAATAAGGCTAGGCATGCAAAGGGAAACTAATAAACTATGGAGAAGGAGTCTTGTATGGGAGACAAGACATGGTCAAAAGTGACCTTTTTCTTCCTTTCATGAACCATGCTCCCCTTCCCCCTCTTTGACCTAGAACCGCCGACCCCCTCTCCCTTCTCCCCCAACATGCTCTATTTTAATTGTTCCTAGAAGCTCCCTTCAACCTCACCTTGAATCCCCTCTCAAGCAAGCCAACACTTAGAAGTTTTCTCTCCCCCACACACACCAACAACATTTCGGCCCTTCATCCTTGAAGGCTAGGAGATTCAACTTCACTCTCATCTTCAAGCTCAAGAAGTGTTTAGGTAAGTTTTCTTCTAAGTCCATTAAGTACCTTCTTCATGCAAACGGATGAAGCTCACAAGGGTGTTTTCTCCCTCCACCAACCGTGACCCCTTTTGGCTATAGGTGCAAAACATTCAACTCTCTTAGGTGGTGCTATCTTGCTACACTTGAAGCTCCACTCCAAGCCTAATTTGGTAAGATGTTCTAACCTCAATTGGAACTCTATTTTCACTATGGAATGAAGACTAACTCTCCTTTTTCCTCTCCATCAAAACCGTGTAGTCAAGAGTGGAAAAGAGGAGGATTCCAACTCAACTCACCTCATAACCAAGCTAAGACAAGAACTTTAGCTTGAAGAGGCAAGTATACACTAGACTCTCATGATTTATTTGAAGAATTAGTGACTTGAATGGCTAGATGATCCTAGGATGTGAACTTTAGAAGAAAACGCTAAGTTCAAGTTTGTACATTAGTGATTTCTTAAGAACATTATCTTGCATGTGACTAATTCTTTCAAAGATGCAATCTTTTCTTGCATGCAAAGTGAAATGGGGCTGTCTTAAGATGAATTAAGGTCCATCTAAGTAAGTCTAAGTTAGATTAATTCTTGGATGAAACTTGTGAAGACCTAAGAAAGCATGCATGTGTTAAATGTGAATTTTATGAGGTTGTTTGGGTAAGATTGGACTAACATGGTACTTGAATGTGTTGCATGCTTAAATAAGTGTTGTGAAAATATGTTCTTGGTATCACCTAAATTTCGGCTTAAAGGATGAAGATGAAGGTGAATTGAATCTAAGAAAGAACATCTTTTGTGAACAAGCATGCTAGTGGCTGTGAACAAACTACCCACTGTTTTGACATGGTGCAAAGAGGACTCAAAATGAGGGATGGAATCTTGACATTCATAGGCAAAAGTGGGTATGTGATGACTAATAAGTTATTTCATAAGCACAAGATAATTAGTGGTCACTTGACATGAAAGGAGGGTAAAATGTCAAACCACTGGAGCTGGACAAAATTTGACAGTGAGATGTGTGACCTTAAACTGAACCTTACTAACGTGCTATTAAATGGGTTTTTGGTATGATGTTAGTCCTATGTGTTTAGCAAATGTGAGAGTTGGAATTGTGGTAAAATAGGTTATGGATTATTTTTAATAAATGTTTTGGTAAAACTGCTCAGGCTGGGAATTCTGGAACTGGACAGAATAGATGACGTTTTAGATGGTTTAAAAACTGACCTTACAGACCTTCAATGAAGCTAATTTTTGGTACAAAGTTAGCCGTATGCATTTAGCACAGGTGAGAGGTGGAATTTCGTCAAAATAAGTTAAGAATTATTTTTAAGAAATTACGTGGTAAAACTACTCCAGTAACAAATTCTGGAGCTGGGCAGAATTTACTATTGACTTCAACGTATTAAAATAGGACCTTGTGAACCTTCAATAGATCTGCTTTTTGGCACAAACCTAGCCCCATGAGTGTAGTAGAGATTCCAGCTGGAATTTTGGTAAAATGAGCTATGGTTAAATTTTAATAAAATATTTAGTAAGACTGGTCAGACCTGAAAAACGGGAACTGTGCAGAATGGTGACCTCTTTTCACTGACTTAAAAAGGTACCTTGTAGATGACCAATAAAGCTGATTTTTTGCATGGTAATAATCCTATGAGTGTAGTAGACACGCCAACTGGAATCTTGGTAAAATAAGTTATGGATTATTTTTAATGAATTATTTGGTGAAACTGCTCAACGAAAATTACTGGAGCCAACCTGAAATTAGTAACAACTTTCTAGCCTCAGAAAAGGGACTTAGAGACATGCAAATGGGCTAAATTTCGGTAGGATACTAGTTCCATAAATTGATGACTTGGGAAAGTTGGAATTTCTGGAAAACAAATTACGGATTCACCGCAATTGAATTTTTAGTAAAATCTGTCAGTTCAGTTTCAGCACCAGACCCAATTCGGAAAGTAAGTAAATAAGTCTCTTTACGATTATTGGAACAATCTGAAATTTTATGACACGTATCTAAGATTCCACCAAACGTATTTGCGACAAAAGAATTATGGAAATAGACCTAATTGGTTAGCTCAACCGCCCTATGAATGTGAAACAAAAGTCTTGGAAATACTTAGCTTCCAAATTCATGTATGTTGATATGTTATAAGGAATGCATACAATTATTCATGTCATGGCTTGCATTTTATATCACGGCATGTATCATGCATGATCACGAAACTGATTTTCATGGATTTTATGATGCAAGCAAGTTTTACGAACGACTATCTTTTCGTTATGCATGAAAAAGTTTTACGGTCCCATGTTTTTAAAGAAAGCTTCATGATTCCTTTGCCGGCCAAGCATGCGACTAACCCGACTCCAGACCCGGGGTTAATTGATCTGATATCTGTTCTGGACCCGCTCAGATCCGGGGTTAATTGATCTGATATCTGTTCTGGACCCGTTCAGGCCCGGGGTTAATTGATCTGATATCTGTTCTGGACCCGCTCAGATCCGGGGTTAATTGATCTGATATCTGTTCTAGACCCGTTCAGGCCCAGGGTTAATTGGTCTGATATCTGTTCTGGACCCGCTCAGATCCGGGGTTAATTGATCTGATATCTGTTCTGGACCCGTTCAGGCCCGGGGTTAATTGGTCTGATATCTGTTCTGGACCCGCTCAGATCCGGGGTTAATTGATCTGACACTCTGTTTTTACGACATGTTACTTTATGGGACCAAAATGATGTTTTGACATGACATCATGCATTACATCTTGCATAGTTCACGATCATGAACATATGTTGCATGTAACAATTAATGGTTATAAGTTATTGTTAAAGCATTTCCTAATAACATGCTTAAGACGAATGACAAGTAAGTTCAGGATCCAAGATCAGGTATGGTATAGCATTCCCTAAAACATGCCTAACCCGAACGTCAAGTAAGTACATGATCCAAGAGCAGGTATGAATTATGATTATTTGAGGTTTTTGGGGTAATACATTCATGTTATGATTCTTTATGTATTTCATGCTAGTTTATTGTATTCTTGCTGGGTGATTTTTATCACTCACACTTTATTTTTCCCTAGAGCCGGAGAATGCCAAGATAGAATGGATCGAGGACGAGCCAAGAGTACCTTATCCGTAGGCGAGGAGTATGAAGAGAGTTAAGCTAAGGGCTTTTGTGCTGCCAAGATGATTTGTAATATGACTATGTTTAAACTCTCTGGATTGTCGGTTATGTTATGATTTGGGGTGCTACTACTTTTGGGAACTCAGTAAATTAGTGATGCATGTTTGATTTGAAAAGTTTTAATTCTGCCTAAATTTTACTACCATGTTGAATGATAGCATGGGAATCCACGACTTATGTTATGGATGTTCACATGTTATGCATGACGCCTTGTACTCTCCTCAGTGAAGTACGGCGGGTGCACCGTATCCGGACGAGGCCGGGTGCGGGGCGCTACAGGTGGTATCAGAGCCCAGGCTCTAGATTTCGGGCAGAACGTAGGACTAAGTTATGATCTTAGCAATCTAAGTTTGATCTTAGACCTAAGTCATGATCTTAGATGAGTGATAACCTTAGACTAGGACCACTTAGACCGGGTTTAGGATGTAATTTAATAACTAATCCTAAACTATGAAAGCTAAGTCTATGGCATAAGACGTGCCCTTTTTATCTTCCTTATTTAAGAGTTTTCGATTTTGGTCCTTAGTCAAATTCGATTGATTTTAATTCTGATATTCTAAATAGATGCTAAACCCATAAGTGCAGATGGTGAGACCCCGTGGCAGACCTCCGAGAGCACAACCAGCTGCTCAGGAGCCTATTCCACCGCCACCAGCAGAGGTCCCGCCGCCACCACCAGCTCCACAGGCACCTGTTCCTCCGGTCATTCCAGACATGAATGCTTTTCAGGCTTTTTGCCAAGTTGTTACTCAGATAGGGCAAGGCTTAATTCATCAGAATGCTCCACATCAGCCAGTAAAGGACGCCCAATACTATTTTGAGAAGCTCAAGAGGGCTAACGTACCCCCATTTGAAGGAAGGCCAGACCCCGATATCGCAGAAAAATGGCTAGATGAGGTTGAAAACTGTTTTGAGCTAATTCAAGCCCCGGAGGAGATGAAAGCTCAGGCCATCCGACCTTTCCTGATCAGTGAGGCCAACCAATGGTGGAAGACAAATCTGCAGCCTTTGCCCAGACCGATTGCCTGGGAGAGATTTCTACAAGAATTCCATAAGTTCTATATTCCCCCATATGTCAAATTACAAAAGAGACATGAATATGAATCTTTGAAACAAGAGCCGGGCATGACGGTAGCGGAGTACGCCAACAAGTTCATTGCACTTGGGAGGTTCCAGCCCATTACGATGAATGACGAAGAGACGAAAATGCTAAAGTTTGAAAGAGGCCTAAATCCGAGGATTAGGACGTGGTTGGTTAATGCAAATCCTACCAATTTTGGAGCGCTTCTAGATGCATGTTACCGCATAGAGAGGGATATTGTCCGAAGAGATGACGTGGGCCAGAAACGAGAAAGACAAGGGACCGGTAATGAGAAATATAAGAAAGTGGCAAAGAAGAATTTCAGAGGATCAGTTCGTCAAGGACAGAATCAACACCGTAAGCAAAACCAAAATCATCAGCAAAAGAATCAGACTTCCTCTCAACAGCCAGCAATATCGGTTTGCTCTCACTGCCAGAAGAGGCATGTGGGTGAGTGCAGGTGGAAAACAGGAAAATGCTTTGGATGCGGCAAAGATGGCCACATGATTAAAGATTGTCCAGAAAAAAGAGCGCAGCCGCAGCAACAACAAAAGAACCAGCGGCCCCATACAAATGCAAGAGTGCACGCTATGACGGATGCGGATGTAGAGGAGACTGCTGATGTGGTGACTGGTAAGATTTAAAATTTTATGTCTTCAATATATTTCACTTATGCATGTCTATCACATTGCTTAGGAAAATGTGCATGGTTCATGAACTATATTAGTGTGTAGCATACCTGCAAATGTGTTGTTCGACAGTGGCGCTAGTCACTCATTTATCTCCCGGAAGTTTACTAAGAGTATCGATCATGATCCAGTCCGATTAGATTCACCTTATAGAGTACAAGCAGCTGGCGATCAGGTGCTTGTTTCCCCTCACATATTCAGAAATTGTGCGCTCGAGGTTAATGACCAGACGTTTAAGGCCAATTTGATCCCCATACCTATGAGTGATTTTGATGTCATACTTGGAATGGATTGGCTCTCAAAGAATCATGCTCACATTGACTGCCGAAGCAGGCAGGTCATCATTAAGGACCCAGCTCGAGAAGAGATGTCCTTCCAAGGAGGAACCAAATTAAAGAAACCATCTAAGAAAGTCTTTGTTAACGCAACTCGTGCCAGCCAAGCGTTAAGAAAGGGTCATGAAGGATTCTTGGTGTATGTTCTAAGTGCTGAGCAAGAAGGCCCTACCCTTGCACAAGTTCCAATTGTTAAAGAGTACCCTGATGTATTTCCCAATGATTTGCCTGGACTACCTCCTGATCGGGAGATCGCTTTCGAAATCAATCTTGTACCAGGAGCGGAACCCATATCGAAAGCCCCTTATCGCATGGCACCTGCGGAACTAAAGGAATTAAAAGAACAGTTACACGAACTATTAGAGAAGAAACTTATTCGCCCCAGTGTTTCACCATGGGGTGCTCCGGTGCTGTTCGTGAAAAAGAAAGATGGAAGTATGCGCCTATGCATCAATTACCGGGAGCTCAACAAAATTACCATAAAGAACAAGTACCCGTTGCCCCGGATTGACGACTTATTCGACCAGCTTAGGGTAAGTAAATCATAAGTTTAACTTGAATAAGATTTAAATCTTTTCCAAAACCCTATCTAAAGTATCTTAATGCAGGGATCTCGAATTTTTAGTAAGATAGACCTACGATCTGGGTACTTCCAGTTAAAGATAAAGGCGGAAGATGTCCCTAAGACTGCTTTCAGGACCCGATATGGACACTATGAGTTCCTAGTCATGCCTTTTGGTTTGACCAATGCCCCTGCCGCCTTTATGGATCTCATGAATCGAATCTTCCAAGAATAGTTGGATAAATTCGTGGTGGTCTTCATAGATGATATCTTGATATATTCACCCGATTAAGAGACCCACGCAGCCCATTTGAGGACAGTCTTAAATATTCTAAGAGCAAGACAGTTATATGCCAAGTTCAGTAAATGCGAGTTTTGGCTGCGAGGTGTATCCTTCCTTGGTCATGTGATTTCAGAAGATGGGATTTCAGTAGATCCCAAGAAGATTGAAGCTATCACAGAATGGCCCAGACCAACGAATGTTACTGAAGTAAGAAGTTTTCTTGGACTGGCCGGATATTACAGAAAGTTTGTTGCAGGATTCTCAAGGATAGCTGTTCCTCTCACCAGATTGACCCAAAAGAAAACCAAGTTTGAGTGGAGTGCCGACTGTGAAAGGAGTTTCTCAGAGCTAAAAGAAAAGTTGACGTCCGCACCTATCCTAGCTCAACCCACTCCTGGTGAGAAGTATGTAGTATATAGTGATGCTTCGAAGAATGGTCTCGGATGTGTTCTTATGCAGAATGACAAAGTGATAGCTTATGCATCCCGACAGTTGAAGCTATTTGAGCAAAACTATCCTGTCCACGATCTTGAACTTGCTGCAGTGGTTTTTGCATTAAAGATATGGAGGCATTACTTGTATGGCGAACGGTGTGAAATTTATACGGATCACAAGAGCCTGAAGTACCTCTTTACCCAGAAAGAGCTTAATATGCGGCAGCGCAGATGGCTGGAGTTAATAAAGGATTACGACCTTTCCATTCAGTATCATCCGGGAAAAGCTAACAAAGTTGCTGATGCATTAAGTCGGAAAGCAAGTCACCCACGGCAACCACCTCTCCAGCGAGACATGGAAGAGTTCGGTTTAGAGGAAGTGGACTCAGTCGATGAGGTTCTCGCCAAGCTAGTTCTTGTTCCTTCATTGATTGATAAGATCAAAGAGGCTCAATGGAATGATGAAGCTTTGAGGAAAATCAAAGAAAGGATGAAAGACAAGCCACGAGACGACTTTGAAGTTCGCAGCGATGGCAGTTTGTGGTATCGAGGACGATTGTGTGTCCCCGAAAGCAAAGAACTTAAGGATGAAGTTCTGATGGAAGCTCATAATTCTCGATTGTCTATACACCCTGGAGCAAATAAAATGTACCAAGATCTCAAGCAAAAATTTTGGTGGCCTGGTATGAAGAATCAAATAGCGGAATTTGTCGAGCGATGTCTAATTTGTCAAAGAGTAAAAGCCGAGCACCAAAAACCTGCTGGATTATTGCAACCCTTAGAGATGCCGGAATGGAAATGGGATCACATCACCATGGACTTTGTAACCGACTTACCCAAAACTAAGTATGGAAACGATGCTATATGGGTCATTGTGGATCGGTTGACTAAGTCCGCACACTTTTTGGCTATGACGATTAAGGCATCTATGGAGAAGTTAGCCTCTATGTACATTGACCATATCGTTTGCTTGCATGGGGTTCCCATAAGTATCGTATGCGACCGCGATCCCCGTTTCACTTCGAGGTTTTGGACAGCCTTTCAAAAGGCAATGGGCACAGAGATTAGAATGAGTTCCGCATTTCATCCTCAAACAGATGGACAATCGGAAAGAACAATCCAAACCCTTGAGGATATGCTCCGCGCTTGCATCCTTGATTTTGGAGGAAGCTGGGATAGTAGCCTTAAGCTCGTTGAGTTCTCTTATAATAATAGCTTCCACAGGTCTATCGGGATGGCCCCATATGAAGCGTTGTATGGACGAAAATGTCGATCCCCACTCTATTGGGATGAGATTGGAGATAAGATCTATGCGGGACCCGACATTGTTGAGCAAACACGAGAAAAGGTGAAGCTTGTCCAGCAAAGGCTAAGAGCGGCACAAGATAGAACGAAGATATGGGCAGACGAAAGAAGGAGACCTTTGGAGTTCCAAGAAGGAGAGAAAGTTTTTCTAAAGGTTTCTCCAACTAAGGGTGTTAAAAGATTTGGCATCAAAGGAAAGCTAAGCCCAAGATTCGTTGGACCTTATGAGATACTTGAGAGAGTGGGCGAAGTCGCGTACCGCTTGGCGTTGCCACCATCTCTCTCCCAGTTACATGATGTATTCCATGTTTTCCAACTTCGCCGATATGTATATGACCCCAGCCACATCCTTGAAGATCAACAGTTGAAAGTTGATGAGGATGTATCTTATGAGGAAGAGCCTATAAAGATCGTTGATCGAAAGGAGAAGGCCTTAAGAAAGAGATCCATACCCATGGTAAAGGTACAATGGAGGCATCATTCGGAGGCAGAAGCAACATGGGAAACTGAGGAAGATATGAGGAGTAGGTTTCCGCATCTTTTTGACTAGTTTGGAAGTTTCGAGGACGAAACTTATAATAAGGGGGGGAGGATGTTGTACCCCAACGACTATGTACTTGAGACTATGAACAAGTGACGAAATAAAAGCGATGATTCCTTCACGTGCATGTTACTTAAGTCAAATTAGCGCTTCTTTATTTAAATTCTTTAAGTTCATTTAGGACAGACACTAAATAGTTATACAAGCGAACGTCACAAGGTGTGTGACGCACCTTGTGAATTCGGCCAAAGGCCATTGATCAACCTTGAAGTAAACTTGTTCTTGTAAGAATACAAACATAATTGGTCCTCACAAAACAAGATTAAAATAATATTAGATAAAATAGATAGTAGCATAAATTATATAACATGTCAACTATGAAATGACCAAAACACCCCCAAAGGCCCCCCAATTTTCGGCCATAACCCTCCAAGCATTCTAGAATCCTCTTAATTTTACTACAAATAAAAAAAAGAAAAAAAAGAAGTCTCAAGCATGCAAGACAAGATGAATAAAATAAGGCTAGGCATGCAAAGGGAAACTAATAAACTATGGAGAAGGAGTCTTGTATGGGAGACAAGACATGGTCAAAAGTGACCTTTTTCTTCCTTTCATGAACCGTGCTCCCCTTCCCCCTCTTTGACCTAGAACCGCCGACCCCCTCTCCCTTCTCCCCCAACATGCTCTATTTTAATTGTTCCTAGAAGCTCCCTTCAACCTCACCTTGAATCCCCTCTCAAGCAAGCCAACACTTAGAAGTTTTCTCTCCCCCACACACACCAACAACATTTCGGCCCTTCATCCTTGAAGGCTAGGAGATTCAACTTCACTCTCATCTTCAAGCTCAAGAAGTGTTTAAGTAAGTTTTCTTCTAAGTCCATTAAGTACCTTCTTCATGCAAATGGATGAAGCTCACAAGGGTGTTTTCTCCCTCCACCAACCGTGACCCCTTTTGGCTATAGGTGCAAAACATTCAACTCTCTTAGGTGGTGCTATCTTGCTACACTTGAAGCTCCACTCCAAGCCTAATTTGGTAAGATGTTCTAACCTCAATTGGAACTCTATTTTCACTATGGAATGAAGACTAACTCTCCTTTTTCCTCTCCATCAAAACCGTGTAGTCAAGAGTGGAAAAGAGGAGGATTCCAACTCAACTCACCTCATAACCAAGCTAAGACAAGAACTTTAGCTTGAAGAGGCAAGTATACACTAGACTCTCATGATTTATTTGAAGAATTAGTGACTTGAATGGCTAGATGATCCTAAGATGTGAACTTTAGAAGAAAACACTAAGTTCAAGTTTGTACCTTAGTGATTTCTTAAGAACATTATCTTGCATGTGACTAATTCTTTCAAAGATGCAATCTTTTCTTGCATGCAAAGTGAAATGGGGCTGTCTTAAGATGAATTAAGGTCCATCTAAGTAAGTCTAAGTTAGATTAATTCTTGGATGAAACTTGTGAAGACCTAAGAAAGCATGCATGTGTTAAATGTGAATTTTATGAGGTTGTTTGGGTAAGATTGGACTAACATGGTACTTGAATGTGTTGCATGCTTAAATAAGTGTTGTGAAAATATGTTCTTGGTATCACCTAAATTTCGGCTTAAAGGATGAAGATGAAGGTGAATTGAATCTAAGAAAGAACATCTTTTGTGAACAAGCATGCTAGTGGCTGTGAACAAACTACCCACTGTTTTGACATGGTGCAAAGAGGACTCAAAATGAGGGATGGAATCTTGACATTCATAGGCAAAAGTGGGTATGTGATGACTAATAAGTTATTTCATAAGCACAAGATAATTAGTGGTCACTTGACATGAAAGGAGGGTAAAATGTCAAACCACTGGAGCTGGACAAAATTTGACAGTGAGATGTGTGACCTTAAACTGAACCTTACTAACGTGCTATTAAATGGGTTTTTGGTATGATGTTAGTCCTATGTGTTTAGCAAATGTGAGAGTTGGAATTGTGGTAAAATAGGTTATGGATTATTTTTAATAAATGTTTTGGTAAAACTGCTCAGGCTGGGAATTCTGGAACTGGACAGAATAGATGACGTTTTAGATGGTTTAAAAACTGACCTTACAGACCTTCAATGAAGCTAATCTTTGGTACAAAGTTAGCCGTATGCATTTAGCACAGTTGAGAGGTGGAATTTTGTCAAAATAAGTTAAGAATTATTTTTAAGAAATTACGTGGTAAAACTACTCCAGTAACAAATTCTGGAGCTGGGCAGAATTTACTATTGACTTCAACGTATTAAAATAGGACCTTGTGAACCTTCAATAGATCTGCTTTCTGGCACAAACCTAGCCCCATGAGTTTAGTGGAGATTCCAGCTGGAATTTTGGTAAAATGAGCTATGGTTAAATTTTAATAAAATATTTAGTAAGACTGGTCAGACCTGAAAAACGGGAACTGAACAGAATGGTGACCTCTTTTCACTGACTTAAAAAGGGACCTTGTAGATGACCAATAAAGCTGATTTTTTGCATGGTAATAATCCTATGAGCGTAGTAGACACGCCAACTGGAATCTTGGTAAAATAAGTTATGGATTATTTTTAATGAATTATTTGGTGAAACTGCTCAACGAAAATTACTGGAGCCAACCTGAAATTAGTAACGACTTTCTAGCCTCAGAAAAGGGACTTAGAGACATGCAAATGGGCTAAATTTCGGTAGGATACTAGTTCCATAAATGGATGACTTGGGAAAGTTGGAATTTCTGGAAAACAAATTACGGATTCACCGCAATTGAATTTTTAGTAAAATCTGTCAGTTCAGTTTCAGCACCAGACCCAATTCGGAAAGTAAGTAAATAAGTCTCTTTACGATTATTGGAACAATCTGAAATTTTATGACACGTATCTAATATTCCACCAAACGTATTTGCGACAAAAGAATTATGGAAATAGACCTAATTGGTTAGCTCAACCGCCCTATGAATGTGAAACAAAAGTCTTGGAAATACTTAGCTTCCAAATTCATGTATGTTGATATGTTATAAGAAATGCATACAATTATTCATGTCATGGCTTGCATTTTATATCACGGCATGTATCATGCATGATCACGAAACTGATTTTCATGGATTTTATGATGCAAGCAAGTTTTACGAACGACTATCTTTTCGTTATGCATGAAAAAGTTTTACGGTCCCATGTTTTTAAAGAAAGCTTCATGATTCCTTTGCCGGCCAAGCATGCGACTAACCCGACTCCAGACCCGGGGTTAATTGATCTGATATCTGTTCTGGACCCGCTCAGATCCGGGGTTAATTGATCTGATATCTGTTCTGGACCCGTTCAGGCCCGGGGTTAATTGATCTGATATCTGTTCTGGACCCACTCAGATCCGGGGTTAATTGATCTGATATCTGTTCTAGACCCGTTCAGGCCCGGGGTTAATTGGTCTGATATCTGTTCTGGACCCGCTCAGATCCGGGGTTAATTGATCTGATATCTGTTCTGGACCCGTTCAGGCCCGGGGTTAATTGGTCTGATATCTGTTCTGGACCCGCTCAGATCCGGGGTTAATTGATTTGACACTCTGTTTTTACGACATGTTACTTTATGGGACCAAAATGATGTTTTGACATGACATCATGCATTACATCTTGCATAGTTCACGATCATGAACATATGTTGCATGTAACAATTAATGGTTATAAGTTATTGTTAAAGCATTTCCTAATAACATGCTTAAGACGAATGACAAGTAAGTTCAGGATCCAAGATCAGGTATGGTATAGCATTCCCTAAAACATGCCTAACCCGAACGTCAAGTAAGTACATGATCCAAGAGCAGGTATGAATTATGATTATTTGAGGTTTTTGGGGTAATACATTCATGTTATGATTCTTTATGTATTTCATGCTATTTTATTGTATTCTTGCTGGGTGATTTTTATCACTCACACTTTATTTTTCCCTAGAGCCGGAGAATGCCAAGATAGAATGGATCGAGGACGAGCCAAGAGTACCTTATCCGTAGGCGAGGAGTATGAAGAGAGTTAAGCTAAGGGCTTTTGTGCTGCCAAGATGATTTGTAATATGACTATGTTTAAACTCTCTGGATTGTCGGTTATGTTACGATTTGGGGTGCTACTACTTTTGGGAACTCAGTAAATTAGTGATGCATGTTTGATTTGAAAAGTTTTAATTCTGCCTAAATTTTACTACCATGTTGAATGATAGCATGGGAATCCACGACTTATGTTATCGATGTTCACATGTTATGCATGACGCCTTGTACTCTCCTCAGTGAAGTACGGCAGGTGCACCGTATCCGGACGAGGCCGGGTGCGGGGCGCTACAGGTGGTATCAGAGCCCAGGCTCTAGATTTCGGGCAGAACGTAGGACTAAGTTATGATCTTAGCAATCTAAGTTTGATCTTAGACCTAAGTCATGATCTTAGATGAGTGATAACCTTAGACTAGGACCACTTAGACCGGGTTTAGGATGTAATTTAATAACTAATCCTAAACTATGAAAGCTAAGTCTATGACATAAGACGTGCCCTTTTTATCTTCCTTATTTAAGAGTTTTCGATTTTGGTCCTTAGTAAAATTCGATTGATTTTAATTCCGATATTCTAAATAGATGCTAAACCCATAAGTGCAGATGGTGAGACCCCGTGGCAGACCTCCGAGAGCACAACCAGCTGCTCAGGAGCCTATTCCACCGCCACCAGCAGAGGTCCCGCCGCCACCACCAGCTCCACAGGCACCTGTTCCTTCGGTCATTCCAGACATGAATGCTTTTCAGGCTTTTTGCCAAGTTGTTACTCAGATAGGGCAAGGCTTAATTCATCAGAATGCTCCACATCAGCCAGTAATGGACGCCCAATACTATTTTGAGAAGCTCAAGAGGGCTAACGTATCCCTATTTGAAGGAAGGCCAGACCCCGATATCGCAGAAAAATGGCTAGATGAGGTTGAAAACTGTTTTGAGCTAATTCAAGCCCCGGAGGAGATGAAAGCTCAGGCCATCCGACCTTTCCTGATCAGTGAGGCCAACCAATGGTGGAAGACAAATCTGCAGCCTTTGCCCAGACCGATTGCCTGGGAGAGATTTCTACAAGAATTCCATAAGTTCTATATTCCCCCATATGTCAAATTACAAAAGAGACATGAATATGAATCTTTGAAACAAGAGCCGGGCATGACGGTAGCGGAGTACGCCAACAAGTTCATTGCACTTGGGAGGTTCCAGCCCATTACGATGAATGACGAAGAGACGAAAATGCTAAAGTTTGAAAGAGGCCTAAATCCGAGGATTAGGACGTGGTTGGTTAATGCAAATCCTACCAATTTTGGAGCGCTTCTAGATGCATGTTACCGCATAGAGAGGGATATTGTCCGAAGAGATGACGTGGGCCAGAAACGAGAAAGACAAGGGACCGGTAATGAGAAATATAAGAAAGTGGCAAAGAAGAATTTCAGAGGATCAGTTCGTCAAGGACAGAATCAACACCGCAAGCAAAACCAAAATCATCAGCAAAAGAATCAGACTTCCTCTCAACAGCCAGCAATATCGGTTTGCTCTCACTGCCAGAAGAGGCATGTGGGTGAGTGCAGGTGGAAAACAGGAAAATGCTTTGGATGCGGCAAAGATGGCCACATGATTAAAGATTGTCCAGAAAAAAGAGCGCAGCCGCAGCAACAACAAAAGAACCAGCGGCCCCATACAAATGCAAGAGTGCACGCTATGACGGATGCGGATGTAGAGGAGACTGCTGATGTGGTGACTGGTAAGATTTAAAATTTTATGTCTTCAATATATTTCACTTATGCATGTCTATCACATTGCTTAGGAAAATGTGCATGGTTCAGGAACTATATTAGTGTGTAGCATACCTGCAAATGTGTTGTTCGACAGTGGCGCTAGTCACTCATTTATCTCCCGGAAGTTTACTAAGAGTATCGATCATGATCCAGTCCGATTAGATTCACCTTATAGAGTACAAGCAGCTGGCGATCAGGTGCTTGTTTCCCCTCACATATTCAGAAATTGTGCGCTCGAGGTTAATGACCAGACGTTTAAGGCCAATTTGATCCCCATACCTATGAGTGATTTTGATGTCATACTTGGAATGGATTGACTCCCAAAGAATCATGCTCACATTGACTGCCGAAGCAGGCAGGTCATCATTAAGGACCCAGCTCGAGAAGAGATGTCCTTCCAAGGAGAAACCAAATTAAAGAAACCATCTAAGAAAGTCTTTGTTAACGCAACTCGTGCCAGCCAAGCGTTAAGAAAGGGTCATGAAGGATTCTTGGTGTATGTTCTAAGTGCTGAGCAAGAAGGCCCAACCCTTGCACAAGTTCCAATTGTTAAAGAGTACCCTGATGTATTTCCCGATGATTTGCCTGGACTACCTCCTGATCGGGAGATCGCTTTCGAAATAAATCTTGTACCAGGAGCGGAACCCATATCGAAAGCCCCTTATCGCATGGCACCTGCGGAACTAAAGGAATTAAAAGAACAGTTACACGAACTATTAGAGAAGAAACTTATTCGCCCCAGTGTTTCACCATGGGGTGCTCCGGTGCTGTTCGTGAAAAAGAAAGATGGAAGTATGCGCCTATGCATCGATTACCGGGAGCTCAACAAAATTACCATAAAGAACAAGTACTCGTTGCCCCGGATTGACGACTTATTCGACCAGCTTAGGGTAAGTAAATCATAAGTTTAACTTGAATAAGATTTAAATCTTTTCCAAAACCCTATCTAAAGTATCTTAATGCAGGGATCTCGAATTTTTAGTAAGATAGACCTACGATTTGGGTACTTCCAGTTAAAGATAAAGGCGGAAGATGTCCCTAAGACTGCTTTCAGGACCCGATATGGACACTATGAGTTCCTAGTCATGCCTTTTGGTTTGACCAATGCCCCTGCCGCCTTTATGGATCTCATGAATCGAATCTTCCAAGAACAGTTGGATAAATTCGTGGTGGTCTTCATAGATGATATCTTGATATATTCACCTGATTAAGAGACCCACGCAGCCCATTTGAGGACAGTCTTAAATATTTAAAGAGCAAGACAGTTATATGCCAAGTTCAGTAAATGCGAGTTTTGGCTGCGAAGTGTATCCTTCCTTGGTCATGTGATTTCAGAAGATGGGATTTCAGTAGATCCCAAGAAGATTGAAGCTATCACAGAATTGCCCAGACCAACGAATGTTACTGAAGTAAGAAGTTTTCTTGGACTGGCCGGATATTACAGAAAGTTTGTTGCAGGATTCTCAAGGATAGCTGTTCCTCTCACCAGATTGACCCAAAAGAAAACCAAGTTTGAGTGGAGTGCCGACTGTGAAAGGAGTTTCTCGGAGCTAAAAGAAAAGTTGACGTCCGCACCTATCCTAGCTCAACCCACTCCTGGTGAGAAGTATGTAGTATATAGTGATGCTTCGAAGAATGGTCTCGGATGTGTTCTTATGCAGAATGACAAAGTGATAGCTTATGCATCCCGACAGTTGAAGCCATTTGAGCAAAACTATCCTGTCCACGATCTTGAACTTGCTGCAGTGGTTTTTGCATTAAAGATATGGAGGCATTACTTGTATGGCGAACGGTGTGAAATTTATACGGATCACAAGAGCCTGAAGTACCTCTTTACCCAGAAAGAGCTTAATATGCGGCAGCGCAGATGGCTGGAGTTAATAAAGGATTACGACCTTTCCATTCAGTATCATCCGGGAAAAGCTAACAAAGTTGCTGATGCATTAAGTCAGAAAGCAAGTCACCCACGGCAACCACCTCTCCAGCAAGACATGGAAGAGTTCGGTTTAGAGGAAGTGGACTCAGTCGATGAGGTTCTCGCCAAGCTAGTTCTTGTTCCTTCATTGATTGATAAGATCAAAGAGGCTCAATGGAATGATGAAGCTTTGAGGAAAATCAAAGAAAGGATGAAAGACAAGCCACGAGACGACTTTGAAGTTCGCAGCGATGGCAGTTTGTGGTATCGAGGACGATTGTGTGTCCCCGAAAGCAAAGAACTTAAGGATGAAGTTCTGATGGAAGCTCATAATTCTCGATTGTCTATACACCCTGGAGCAAATAAAATGTACCAAGATCTCAAGAAAAAATTTTGGTGGCCTGGTATGAAGAATCAAATAGCGGAATTTGTCGAGCGATGTCTAATTTGTCAAAGAGTAAAAGCCGAGCACCAAAAACCTGCTGGATTATTGAAACCCTTAGAGGTGCCGGAATGGAAATGGGATCACATCACCATGGACTTTGTAACCGACTTACCCAAAACTAAGTATGGAAACGATGCTATATGGGTCATTGTGGATCGGTTGACTAAGTCCGCACACTTTTTGGCTATGACGATTAAGGCATCTATGGAGAAGTTAGCCTCTATGTACATTGACCATATCGTTTGCTTGCATGGGGTTCCCATAAGTATCGTATGCGACCGCGATCCCCGTTTCACTTCGAGGTTTTGGACAGCCTTTCAAAAGGCAATGGGCACAGAGATTAGAATGAGTTCCGCATTTCATCCTCAAACAGATGGACAATCGGAAAGAACAATCCAAACCCTTGAGGATATGCTCCGCGCTTGCATCCTTGATTTTGGAGGAAGCTGGGATAGAAGCCTTAAGCTCGTTGAGTTCTCTTATAATAATAGCTTCCACAGGTCTATCGGGATGGCCCCATATGAAGCGTTGTATGGACGAAAATGTCGATCCCCACTCTATTGGGATGAGATTGGAGATAAGATCTATGCGGGACCCGACATTGTTGAGCAAACACGAGAAAAGGTGAAGCTTGTCCAGCAAAGGCTAAGAGCGGCACAAGATAGAACGAAGATATGGGCAGACGAAAGAAGGAGACCTTTGGAGTTCCAAGAAGGAGAGAAAGTTTTTCTAAAGGTTTCTCCAACTAAGGGTGTTAAAAGATTTGGCATCAAAGGAAAGCTAAGCCCAAGATTCGTTGGACCTTATGAGATACTTGAGAGAGTGGGCGAAGTCGCGTACCGCTTGGCGTTGCCACCATCTCTCTCCCAGTTACATGATGTATTCCATGTTTTCCAACTTCGCCGATATGTATATGACCCCAGACACATCCTTGAAGATCAACAGTTGAAAGTTGATGAGGATGTATCTTATGAGGAAGAGCCTATAAAGATCGTTGATCGAAAGGAGAAGGCCTTAAGAAAGAGATCCATACCCATGGTAAAGGTACAATGGAGGCATCATTCGGAGGCAGAAGCAACATGGGAAACTGAGGAAGATATGAGGAGTAGGTATCCGCATCTTTTTTACTAGTTTGGAAGTTTCGAGGACGAAACTTATAATAAGGGGGGGAGGATGTTGTACCCCAACGACCATGTACTTGAGACTATGAACAAGTGACGAAATAAAAGCGATGATTCCTTCACGTGCATGTTACTTAAGTCAAATTAGCGCTTCTTTATTTAAATTATTTAAGTTCATTTAGGACAGACACTAAATAGTTATACAAGCGAACGTCACAAGGTGTGTGACGCACCTTGTGAATTCTGCCAAAGGCCATTGATCAACCTTGAAGTAAACTTGTTCTTGTAAGAATACAAACATAATTGGTCCTCACAAAACAAGATTAAAATAATATTAGATAAAATAGATAGTAGCATAAATTATATAACATGTCAACTATGAAATGACCAAAACACCCCCAAAGGCCCCCCAATTTTCGGCCATAACCCTCCAAGCATTCTAGAATCCTCTTAATTTTACTACAAATAAAAAAAAAGAAAAAAAAGAAGTCTCAAGCATGCAAGACAAGATGAATAAAATAAGGCTAGGCATGCAAAGGGAAACTAATAAACTATGGAGAAGGAGTCTTGTATGGGAGACAAGACATGGTCAAAAGTGACCTTTTTCTTCCTTTCATGAACCATGCTCCCCTTCCCCCTCTTTGACCTAGAACCGCCGACCCCCTCTCCCTTCTCCCCCAACATGCTCTATTTTAATTGTTCCTAGAAGCTCCCTTCAACCTCACCTTGAATCCCCTCTCAAGCAAGCCAACACTTAGAAGTTTTCTCTCCCCCACACACACCAACAACATTTCGGCCCTTCATCCTTGAAGGCTAGGAGATTCAACTTCACTCTCATCTTCAAGCTCAAGAAGTGTTTAGGTAAGTTTTCTTCTAAGTCCATTAAGTACCTTCTTCATGCAAATGGATGAAGCTCACAAGGGTGTTTTCTCCCTCCACCAACCGTGACCCCTTTTGGCTATAGGTGCAAAACATTCAACTCTCTTAGGTGGTGCTATCTTGCTACACTTGAAGCTCCACTCCAAGCCTAATTTGGTAAGATGTTCTAACCTCAATTGGAACTCTATTTTCACTATGGAATGAAGACTAACTCTCCTTTTTCCTCTCCATCAAAACCGTGTAGTCAAGAGTGGAAAAGAGGAGGATTCCAACTCAACTCACCCCATAACCAAGCTAAGACAAGAACTTTAGCTTGAAGAGGCAAGTATACACTAGACTCTCATGATTTATTTGAAGAATTAGTGACTTGAATGGCTAGATGATCCTAAGATGTGAACTTTAGAAGAAAACACTAAGTTCAAGTTTGTACCTTAGTGATTTCTTAAGAACATTATCTTGCATGTGACTAATTCTTTCAAAGATGCAATCTTTTCTTGCATGCAAAGTGAAATGGGGCTGTCTTAAGATGAATTAAGGTCCATCTAAGTAAGTCTAAGTTAGATTAATTCTTGGATGAAACTTGTGAAGACCTAAGAAAGCATGCATGTGTTAAATGTGAATTTTATGAGGTTGTTTGGGTAAGATTGGACTAACATGGTACTTGAATGTGTTGCATGCTTAAATAAGTGTTGTGAAAATATGTTCTTGGTATCACCTAAATTTCGGCTTAAAGGATGAAGATGAAGGTGAATTGAATCTAAGAAAGAACATCTTTTGTGAACAAGCATGCTAGTGGCTGTGAACAAACTACCCACTGTTTTGACATGGTGCAAAGAGGACTCAAAATGAGGGATGGAATCTTGACATTCATAGGCAAAAGTGGGTATGTGATGACTAATAAGTTATTTCATAAGCACAAGATAATTAGTGGTCACTTGACATGAAAGGAGGGTAAAATGTCAAACCACTGGAGCTGGACAAAATTTGACAGTGAGATGTGTGACCTTAAACTGAACCTTACTAACGTGCTATTAAATTGGTTTTTGGTATGATGTTAGTCCTATGTGTTTAGCAAATGTGAGAGTTGGAATTGTGGTAAAATAGGTTATGGATTATTTTTAATAAATGTTTTGGTAAAACTGCTCAGGCTGGGAATTCTGGAACTGGACAGAATAGATGACGTTTTAGATGGTTTAAAAACTGACCTTACAGACCTTCAATGAAGCTAATATTTGGTACAAAGTTAGCCTTATGAATTTAGCACAAGTGAGGGTGGAATTTTGTCAAAATAAGTTAAGGATTATTTTTAAGAAATTACGTGATAAAACTACTCCAGTAACAAATTCTGGAGCTGGGCAGAATTTACCATTGACTTCAACGTATTAAAATAGGACCTTGTGAACCTTCAATAGATCTGATTTTTGGTACAAACCTAGCCCCATGAGTGTCGTGGAGATTCCAGCTGGAATTTTGGTAAAATGAGCTATGGTTAAATTTTAATAAAATATTTAGTAAGACTGGTCAGACCTGAAAAACGGGAACTGAGCAGAATGGTGACCTCTTTTCACTGACTTAAAAAGGGACCTTGTAAATGACCAATAAATCTGATTTTTTGCATGGCAATAATCCTATGAGTTTAGTAGAAACGCCAACTGGAATCTTGGTAAAATAAGTTATGGATTATTTTTAATGAATTATTTGGTGAAACTGCTCAACGCAAATTACTGGAGCCAACCTGAAACTCGTAACGATTTTCTAGCCTCAGAAAAGGGACTTAGAGACATGCAAATGGGCTAAATTTCGGTAGGATACTAGCTCCATAAATTTATGACTTGGGAAAGTTGGAATTTCTGGAAAACAAATTACGGATTCACCGCAATTGAATTTTTAGTAAAATCTGTCAGTTCAGTTTCAGCACCAGACCCAATTCGGAAAGTAAGTAAATAAGTCTCTTTACGATTATTGGAACAATCTGAAATTTTATGACACGTATCTAAGATTCCACCAAACGTATTTGCGACAAAAGAATTATGGAAATAGACCTAATTGGTTAGCTCAACCGCCCTATGAATGTGAAACAAAAGTCTTGGAAATACTTAGCTTCCAAATTCATGTATGTTGATATGTTATAAGGAATGCATACAATTATTCATGTCATGGCTTGCATTTTATATCACGGCATGTATCATGCATGATCACGAAACTGATTTTCATGGATTTTATGATGCAAGTAAGTTTTACGAACGACTATCTTTTCGTTATGCATGAAAAAGTTTTACGGTCCCATGTTTTTAAAGAAAGCTTCATGATTCCTTTGCCGGCCAAGCATGCGACTAACCCGACTCCAGACCCGGGGTTAATTGATCTGATATCTGTTCTGGACCCGCTCAGATCCGGGGTTAATTGATCTGATATCTGTTCTGGACCCGTTCAGGCCCGGGGTTAATTGATCTGATATCTGTTCTGGACCCGCTCAGATCCGGGGTTAATTGATCTGATATCTGTTCTAGACCCGTTCAGGCCCGGGGTTAATTGGTCTGATATCTGTTCTGGACCCGCTCAGATCCGGGGTTAATTGATCTGATATCTGTTCTGGACCCGTTCAGGCCCGGGGTTAATTGGTCTGATATCTGTTCTGGACCCGCTCAGATCCGGGGTTAATTGATCTGACACTCTGTTTTTACGACATGTTACTTTATGGGACCAAAATGATGTTTTGACATGACATGACATGACATCATGCATTACATCTTGCATAGTTCACGATCATGAACATATGTTGCATGTAACAATTAATGGTTATAAGTTATTGTTAAAGCATTTCCTAATAACATGCTTAAGACGAATGACAAGTAAGTTCAGGATCCAAGATCAGGTATGGTATAGCATTCCCTAAAACATGCCTAACCCGAACGTCAAGTAAGTACATGATCCAAGAGCAGGTATGAATTATGATTATTTGAGGTTTTTAGGGTAATACATTCATGTTATGATTCTTTATGTATTTCATGCTAGTTTATTGTATTCTTGCTGGGTGATTTTTATCACTCACACTTTATTTTTCCCCAGAGCCGGAGAATGCCAAGATAGAATGGATCGAGGACGAGCCAAGAGTACCTTATCCGTAGGCGAGGAGTATGAAGAGAGTTAAGCTAAGGACTTTTGTGCTGCCAAGATGATTTGTAATATGACTATGTTTAAACTCTCTGGATTGTCGGTTATGTTATTATTTGGGGTGCTACTACTTTTTGGAACTCAGTAAATTAGTGATGCATGTTTGATTTGAAAAGTTTTAATTCTGCCTAAATTTTACTACCATGTTGAATGATAGCATGGGAATCCACGACTTATGTTATGGATGTTCACATGTTATGCATGACGCCTTGTACTCTCCTCAGTGAAGTACGGCGGGTGTACCGTATCCGGACGAGGCCGGGTGCGGGGCGCTACAAGTACACATTCTCCAAGTTACATCCTTTTTGGGTACTAAAATGACAGGGACGACTGATGGGCTTAGGCTCTCTTGGACTTGTCCACTTGCTATGAGCTCCTCTACTTGCCTTTGGGTTTCCTTGGTTTCTTCGGGATTGGCTCGATAGGCTGGGCGATTTGGTACCACGGCTCCTGGGACAAAATCGATTTGGTGTTCTATTCCTGTAATGGGTGGTAATCCAGATGGTGGCTTGGAGGGAAATAGAACTTGGTACTCTTAGATAAGGAACGCAACAGAGGTAGGTAAGTTTGGTGGGAGTTCTTCTACGGAAAGGTGACACGCCTTAGGAATGATGATGAGGACGATTTGGTTGCTATAAAGGGCTCGTGTGACCTCTTTTTTCTTTGCGAAATACCCACACTTCTTTTTGGACTCGTTGACACTTATGGGCACTACCTCTTTTCCCTTGCTCTCTTGTTTTTTGTTCTCACTTTTCATGCATTCCACGAATTTTCTCTCAGCTTCTTTTTCCTTAGGATCGGCCCTAGACTTAGACATGCGTTGGTGATCCTCGGGGACTTTGTGTGGTGGAAGTTCATGCAATTTGTACAATTTGCCATTTAATTTGAAAGAATAACGATTCAAATAACCATCATATGTCACATGTCGATCAAATTGCCCATGGCCTACCAAGCAAGATATGACTAGAATGCATTGGTGCAACATCACATAAAACATCATCTTTGTAACTACCAATGCTAAGAGAAGTCAAAACTTGTTTACTTACGCTAACTTCACCGTAATCATTTAACCATGCAAATTTGTAAGGATGCGGATGATTAGTCATAGGCAAATTGAGTTTTCTTACCAATTCGATGCTAGCCACATTCGCACAAGAACTGGAATCAATGATCATGGTGCACGCTTTGCCATTAATCATCCAATGAATAAGGGAAATGTTTTCTCGATGTTGTTCGTGATCATCTAATTTTGGATATGCATTTAAAGCTCTACGTACAACAAGAAACTCCTTAGTGTCAAAATCATCTAATGCGCCTAGATCCTCTTCAGGTTCGATTTCATTATCATGCTCATATTCATTTTCATGCTCGGACTCAGACACATATTCGTTTGTTTCCTCAATTAACATGATTCATTTTGCATTAGGACACTCGTTTCCTATGTGACCACGTCCTTGACATTTATAGCATTTAATGTCCATAAACCTGTTTGAGAGATCAGAAGAATTTCCGGTAGGAGCCTTTTGTTGGACGCGGTCATCTCGCCTTTGTGTGGGCTGCACACGGTTGTCCATCCTTTGTGACGCACCTTGGTCACGTGTTTGGCCTCCTGTAGGCCGTGAACTTCCCGTTCCTGAAGGCTTGCTGGAAAACCTTGATGAAGACTGATTAGTACGATAAGTGGGATTGAAATTGGAGGAACTACGTATCTTTAGTTGGTGCTCAATCTTTTCAGCCATATGGACCATGGTTGTGAGGTCGAGATAAGGTTAAAGGTCAACCCTTTGCGCAATCTCCCTGTTTAAACCACGTAAGAAACGAGCGTTGGTGACTTCTTCGGGTTCCTACAAGTTAGACCTTTCCAACAAAATTTCTAACTCTTTGTAATACTCGTCTACACTTTTGGAACCTTGTCGTAAGTTTTGCAAACTCGTGAAAATAGAACTCTCATAATTGTTTCGGATAAAACGTTGTCTCATTTCAAACTTCATTTCTTCCCAAGTGGCAATTGGCGGTTGTCTTGTCTTAGTTCTATTTCAACACAAATTTGTCCACCAATTTAGTGTATAACCAGAAAACTCAATAGAAGCGTACCTTACTTTTTGTAATTCAATGTAATTGGTACAAGAAAAGATGAGATCCACTTTTGTTTCTCATTCCAAATATTCTTCCGCATTACTTTTACCATAAAACGTGGGAATATTTATTTTGGTTTTGAGAAAATCGTCATCTTGTGGGAAGAGGGGATTTTGGCGTCTTTGGTAACCACGGGGAGGGTGGTCATCAAAGTCAATCATCATTCTCAAATGGAATGTAATCATCATTGTACCTACTTGGAGCGTACCTTCTTGGTTGTGTTGGAGGAACAAACCTTCTTGCCTCCATGTGTGGTGGTCTAAGGTTGTCATCCTCAACTTCTTCTGGGGGGTGACGCCTAGGTTGTGGTAGGGGAACAGACCTGCTTGTACCTTGGCCATCACTCGTTTTGTAGCTCCGTTCAACATTCTCCAATCGATGCTTGATTACCTCATTGTCATGCATGAGTTTCTTAAGCATCTCCAGCATTTGTTGTTGCGTGTTGTCCAAGGTTTCAGCTTCCTTTGATTTGCTAGAAGCGGAATGAGTGCTGCTCTCCATTTTACCTAAGGAATTTAAACAAAAACAAAAAGGAAAGGGAAAGAAGCAAACTAACACAAAGACAAACAAACGTTAAGTGATTAGTAAAAAACAAGCTATGAACACTCCTCTTTCTCTTCTTTCCACTCCCTTACCACTTTGCTTCTTGGATAATCTGAAGTTAAGAAGGCTCAAAGTGATCAATTAAGAAAGTGTTTTGCCAATGCTACAACGATCTCCACTTGTTTCTTCTGTTTGCTTTCAAGTTGCACCAAATAGTATCAAAATAGAATCAAGTGAAATGGACACAAACTTGAACTTTCTACCAAGATTCAAAGAAATGAGCAACCAAAATTGATGTATAAGGCTGAACCAAAGATGAACTAAGGGTTGTCGTGGGCAATCTTTAGTTAATTTTGATTCTATGCACTTACTATCCACAAAATGAATCAAGTCATGCAATAATCGAGCAACCAAGTGTGTGATTGGTTCAAGAAGAGTAGGATAAGGAAAATAAGATGTGGGAAGACGGCAGTATGTAGCGAAAACAAAATACAGTATCCAAGGGTTTCAAATTGCACCAAAAAAAATTTCAAGTAATGCACAAACGTTTTGCCCTTTTTCTTTTCTCTTGTTCTTGTGTTTTTTTCCTTCCTTGCTATTTCACAGCAGCAAGGTTCAGATTCCTATTTTTTACTAAAGGCAGAATTGGAATTTTATGCGTTTTGTACGTAGAACTTTCGTTTTTGGGCAGAATAGTGCAATGACTTTAAATTGCAGTTTGTAACCTTGAATTGCAACAAAATAACCTTTGAAATTAAGGGAAATTAGGGTTGGCAAGAATTAGGGTTAGGGTTACGGTTCCAATTTGGGGTTTTAGGGCGTGTTTGCGTATGGGTGGGATTTGCGTTTTGGGAGCTGAATGGGTGGTGTATATGGGCTGTTTGGGTTGGTAATTGAGGATTTGTGTGGTCAATTTGGATAGTGGATGGTTGTAGCACAGAATTGAACAAAATTCAAATTCTAGGGTTAGGTTTTTTTTTGAATGAATTGGGAACTTTTGGTTCTGATTTTTGTTGGCAAAATTGGATTGGGGCTTTTTGTTAAGAGTGTAAATGAGGTAGTTTGTGATCTGGTGATGAGTTTAGAGTTGGGTTTGGGTGGTTTTGTTTGGGCCGTGGGGTTTGGGGATAATTTTAGGGTTTTGTTGATGTTGGAAATGGCTTGTGAAGACAAACACACGTAGGACTAACTTGATTTAAAGCATGAAATCAATCACAATGCGAATCACAAGATGCATACAATCATCACCAACTAAAATCTTCGGTAGCAACAAGATTATTTGAAACCGAGGTAGCTCTATAGGCTGATGGTTGTAGTAAAAAGAGAGCTAAATGTACTCTAAATGCTCAACCCTAATTGTTCAAGTGTGAATGATAAAACTCAGATGTTTGATGCACAAGTTGGATAAACGTGACACTAGAACAAGAATCAACAAAGATTCTAGAATGATGAAGAACAAGATCAACAAAACGCAAATGACTCAAACAACTTGGATGTTTTTATGAATGATAGACAAATGGCGTGTAGAACGAGGGGTAGAAGAAGGACACAACTGAACTTGAAATGACTAGACTCAAACGAAAAGGAAATGATAGATGGTGGAATAGAGTAACCTGGGCTCTGATACCAATTTGTTGCGTGCAAGACATGGGCTCCAACAATTCCACCTTCCAAACGTCCTTCACAAAGGGTTAGGCACAAGGAAGAAGACTTCCCCTTGCTTCATCAATGATAAAAACGTGTGGATCAAATGAGCAAGACCAACACTTCAAGATGGTCGTTGATCAGGCAAACCAATATGGCCCTCCTGGACGGCACCTTTTCGCAATGGCAACACCTTCAAAATGCTCAACCTTGAAGGATCTTAACTTAGGTTTTTAATGCAAAACCAAGAAAACAAAGTCTCACAACAAAGTGAAGAAAATATCAAGAATTTTATTTCATCAAAGGTTGTGTACAAATCGCCAAGAGTGGGCTATTTATAGATGCCTAAAGACACTTTAAATAACCAGAAATTATCTAAAAGAAATAGATAGAAAACATTTGAATTGAACTTGAATTTGCTAATTGTTTGAATTCAAACAAATAACTAGAAAATCCTAGCTAAAAATCGGTTGAATGGCTCCTTTGTTCAGCCGTGTATTTGGTCATCAATTGAGGCCTTGGAGAGCTGATTTGATGAGTAAGATGGGGTTGAACTTGAATTCAAAAGTTGGGTGAAGTTTGAATTCAAGTTGAGTTTGAATTTGAGTGCACCTTGAATTTGTTTGTTGTCTATCCTCATCCCATCATTCCAGCCGTGTCTTTGATGGGGAATGGAGATTAGAAAATCTGATTTGATGATGATAAGCTGGCTGGAATTGAATTCAAATGATGGTTGAAGTTTGAATTCAAATTGAGTTTGAGTTTGAATTCAAACTTGGATTCAATTTGAATTGGAATCTGTCCTTCCTTTATCCTTCAAAATGGCGTGTACCTAGCTGGATATGCTGGCCGAAATCCTCTTGCAATTTAAGTCTCCAATTGGTTGAGACTTGAATTCAAATTATGGTTGAATTTAAATTCAAGTTTAACTTCAATTTGATCTTCATCTTCTCTTCAATTTTGGCCGGCCCCTTTTGATCTTGGAGATGATTCTGAGTTCAATTTTGAAAAGAGGATTCCATCTTGGACACATTTGAATTTGTCTTTGTGGAGACAAACAATCTCTTCAAGACAACATTCCTTTTGTCTCCCATTTTGCAACACACTGCTACATTCCTCTTTTTTTTGGGCCTCCATTTCATTTGGATCTTCCATGTACCTAATTTACCTACAAAGCAAACACATAAAACAAAGATCACAAGAAAACAAGACAAACTTTAAAATAAAGACACACGAACACTCATATGCTCAAAGGGCTTAAAGGGCGGGTTCAATGAAATGAACCCATGGAACCTTAGGTTCATCTTGAACATGCTTATACAAGAAGGTTCCAACTTGATGACAAAGTTCTCTTGCCCTCCCTCTTGTCATAGGGCCCTTGACCTCTTGATGGGATCTTTGATCCTCATCGGTCCCTTGATCTTCATCACAATGGTAGCATGAACCACAGACAAAAAGAGCCATTTTGCGATGAATAACATCAATGACACTCTTTGGTAGCTGTGCCACTGCCATAACATGCAATGGTAAAGAAGATAAGATTGATTGTATTAATACAAGTTGACCACCTGTAGAATGTAACTGACTTGCCCATCCTACCAGTTTTGCATCAAAATGTTGTATTAGTGATTGACAGTAGCATGCCCTATTTACATCCTGATATAAATAGGATTCGAGATATTTGATGGGCAAGGATGAAGGCCGCATGCCCAAAATTTCACCAATAGCAATCTGTTGTTGTGTAGATACATAGTTGTTGGTCACAAATTGGCTTTTATTATAATAACCTGCTGTCCTGACGCACGCTGATAGAAGCGGAGAAATGATTGAAAAGTTTGCAAATTGTGTGAGGAACAATTGAGAAATATAAGTAGATCATCAGCATAAGCCAAATGTGAAACCCCTTGAACCCAGCCCATGCTAAAACTGTGAAAAGCTCTAATTCCAAAGAGATGTTTAATAACCTGGCTGAATCCTTCTGAACACATGATAAACAATAATGGTGATAATGGATCACCTTGTTAAAGGCCGCAAGTGGGGGAAAAAAAACCAAACATCTTACCATTAATCGAGATGGAGAGCTTTGAAAATATCATTGTGTTCATGAGGAGTCGAATAAAGTAATCTTAAAAGCCAAATTTATTCAGCAGTAGCTATAGATAATGCCAGTTAACCCTATCAAATGCCTTGGCCATATCCAATTTAATCATCACATGTGCACCCCGTGTATCTTTGTTTAAATAATGTGTCATTTCATTCACCATTAGGACATGTTCACTAATGTCGTGTCCCTTAAGAAATCCAATTTGTTCTAGAGAAACGAGAGCAGGCAATAGATGAGATAATCGTGTAGCAATTAAATGTGTGACCACCTTGCTTAATAAATTAGAGAGACATATAGGCCTCAAGTCAGCAAAGCTCTGGGGCTGTGGGATCTTAGGCAACAAAGTTATAATTGATGATAACATAGATTGTGGTGCAGGAACACCCAAGAAATATTCTTGTACCGCACATAGGACATCTAATTTCTAGATCTCCCAACACGAACGAAATAAGAAACCATTGTAACCATCAGGTCCAGCAGCACTGTTTGGATTTAAACTCCAAACAGCTTGTTTGACCTCCTCAATATTTGGAACACCTAATAAACTGTCATTGTCCGTAGGCGAAACAAGATGGGGGATATGCTGTAAGAAATCATCAACATCCTCCACTGCCTCACAGTTAAATAAATTTTGATAGAAGTCTACGGCAAGTCGCCCTAAATCATTGGAATCAATGTAGGTTATGCAATCAAAATCTGAAATCTGTCGGATTTTCTATCGTCTATGATGGTCCTTAACAAGTGCATGATAATACGTTGTATTTGCCTCACCCTCCAATGCCTATCAAAGTTTGGACTTCTATGACCAATTACCTGCTTTGAATTAGCACGAATTAAATTCGCTAGTGCTAATGATAAAGCTGTCCAATTTTCATCAGTTGGTGCACTCTCAAATGCAGCCTCCATCCGTGTATATTCCTTTTCAGCTGCTGCAGCCCGGTTGAAAATATTACCACAAATATCGATATTTTTGTACCCAACGGAAATCGTTATGTACTTAAGACTCATATGTAATAGGGAGAAGTTGGAGGAAACTTCACTCTATTTCAACCAAGGCTCAATCTAGAGAAAGTTCTAATCTCAAAGAGGCAAGTATACTCTAGACAATCTTGACTTATTTGTGAAAGTGTATGCTTTAATGACTGGCTATTTTTAAGTCATGAATCTTAGTTGAATACTAAGTATAAAGTATAAGAAATTGGTTGTTTCATAAGGGAAAGTGCTTACATGTGAAGTGATTCTCTCTATGGATATTTTGCATGTCTAAATTAAACATGGTATGAGACATAATCTTCATGATGAGGGATGGTTTTAGTGGCTAAATGGATAATGAACTAATTCTTGTGAAGAATAGACTTTATGAAGCAAAAGATGTATGAAAATAGCATGATCTATGGGGCTGTTTTGGCGTGGTTCATGTGTAGCCTAAAGAATATTATGAGACTTGGAATGATTATGTTAAAGTGTGCATTTAGTGGATAGTAAGTTATTTTTGGGAAATGAAGTTGGTTGGGTAATGCTTGAACAGCAAAAGTGATGAAATGATGATTTCCTGAAACTGGACAGTTTTGAGTAGTAACTTGGTTGGCGTTAAAACAAACCTTAGGAAGGTGAAAATCAGATGAATTTTGGTGTGATGGTATCTACACGTGTGTAGTAAATTTGTGAGGTGGAAATTCTGTAAAACGAGTGGTGATTTGACCTAAATGGAATTTTTAGTGAAAACCGGTCGCTACAAATTCTGCATGTACCTAGACTTAGAAAAACAATTAAATGACCCTCTTAAACCTATCGGATTGCCTTGAAATTTTTATGGTAATTACCTAAGACATAGTTGTGCACGTCCATGTAAGTAAACCAGCTTGAACCCACTGTTTTAAGGGTTAACAACTGAGTTGAAGTCAGCGGCACAAAACTGGAAAACAGGACAGTTCGATGGTATGAATTGGGGAGCCTTGATCTTGTTTATTTAGACTTGTTTGTGATGTTTGGGCATATGAATATTGTTTCTTGGTGTGTTAGCTATGTTTTCCAAGTGATGTCCCAAATTGAATAATGTTTTATGGCCCTTGAAACTAAGGTAAGGGCGGATACTGCACTGCTGGATTCAGCAGTACCCCTTTTCAGTAATTTAATGATTTGAGGGTTTTAATCACCTCGGAATGTGACGAAATTTTTATGGCATGTAGATAAGATTCTATTATGCATATGTATGGCATAAGTTTTGAAATAGGCCCTGAATTGATTATTTTGGGGCTGTATGAACAGAGCGTTGATGATGGATTATTTTCCAGCTTAAGGGACAAGTCTGTATATGTGTTATATGATGTACTTGGTCATGACTTGCGTGTTGCATATCATGCATTGCATTGTCCATGTTCATCCAATTTATGAGACTGATTTTATGCCAAATAAATTTAAGAAAAGCTTGTTCTGAAGAAAAGATTTCAGTTTTGAAAGAAAGCCTTCTATTAGTACCATAAATTCCTGGCCAGCACAACCCGTTCCAGATCCGGGGTTAATCGATCTGATGATGAGTATGACCGTCCTGGCCTAGAGAGAATAGACCTGATGATGATGATTTATGACAGTTCAGGACCGAAGAGAATAGACCTGATGATGATTTATGACCGTTCAGGCCCAGAGAGAATAGACCTGATAATGATGATTGATTGTATGACCGTTTTCAGATCCGAAAATAATAGATCTGAAGGGAATGGTATGACCGCCTTAGATCCGGAGATAATAGATCTGAACACTCTCTATGATGGTTTTACGACGATGATGTTTTGAAAGAAAGAATGATCGAATTAATTCTCATCTTATCATGTTGCATCACATTTGCATATTCATACACATTGCATCTATTTACTAGTCGAATGCTAGATGTACTGTTACTTAAGTTATGATCTTATTATCTTTCGTCACCTAAGTTATGACCTTATTATCATTCGTTACCTAAGTCATGATCGTATTATCTTTCGTCACATAAGTTATGAGCTTATTTCCTTTGCGGCTGATGGATTGAAGGTCAGGTAAGTTGGGAATCCAAATTCTTGGGATTTGGTTCTTGTGTATACTTTCCATTAACTTCTTGATTGTTTATGGTGTACTTGCTGGTGACTTTGTCACTCACCCTCTTATTTTTCCTCTAGAGCCTGCAGGAAACGGTGTAGAGTGGATTGACAATGAGCCTAGAGTCCCATATCTGTAGACGAGCGAGTGGATGGCATATTAAGGATTTTACTATGATGGGTTTATGTTTTGATGGACTTATGTTGGCACATTAATTTCAGATTTTCCTTTTTATTCCGCGGACATGGTTGTAAACCTACTGTCGGATATTCGGAACATTTTGTTTAAAAATTTTATTTTGCCTAAGTTTTTGCATACCTGTTAAGATGAAGGCGTGAAAGTCCATAAATTTTGTTATGGACTGTGACGTATTATGCATTGACGTCTGGTACTCTTCGTAGCGAAGTACGGCTGGCGCCCCATATGCGGGCAGGCCGGTGCGGGGCGCTACAAGTGGTGTCAAAGCCCAAGCTCTAGATTCGAGCAGAATATAGAATTGAGTTAGGATTTTAGAAATCTAAGTTTGACCTTAGATCTAAGTCATGATCTCAGAAAAGTGTCGACCTTAGACTAGGATGACTTAGAAGGGAATTAGGTCCTTAACCTAAGGATTGAACCCTAGTCCATAAGATTTTAAATGCCTCAGAATTAATCTAAATCTTATCTCCTTTTCTCTTTGTTCAAGATTTCTTTAAAATATGAATTTATTCTGTCAAATATTCTGATTATTCAACTTTGAATAAATTTTGACGCTCCATAGTACAAATGGCTCGACCTCGTGGCAGACCCGCTAGAGCCCGACCCACTACACAGGAGCCGGTCCCTCCGTAGCCTCAAGAGCCTATTCCTCCTCCACCTGCCCAGGTCCCTCCGCCACCACCACAAGATCAGAACCCACCTCCTATTCAGAATATTCCTCCACCTTAGGGGCCTTTACCTCAGATGATTCCTGACATTCATGACTTCCAGGCTTTCTGCCAGACTGTGACTCAGATTGGTCAGGTGATGATGCAGCAGAATGCCCCTCCTCAGCCACTTGAGCCAGTTAGGGATGCACATTATTATTTTGAGAAACTGAAATGAGCCAATGTACCACCATTCGAAGGAAAATCAGACCCAGACATTGATGAAAAATGGCTAGATGAAGTGGAGAATTGCTTTGAGTTAATCCGTGCCCCAAAAGAAATGAAAACCAAGCTGTTAGACCATTCTTGCTTGGAGAATCAAATCAATGGTGGAAAGCAAATTTTCAATCTTTACCAAGACCAATACCATGGGAGAGATGTTTACAAGAGTTCAACAAGTTGTACATACCTCCTTCAGTCAAGCTACAGAAGAGACATGAATTTGAGTTGTTGAAGCAAGAGCAAGGAATGACTGTTGCAGACTGTGCTAATAAGTTTATAGCTTTGGGGAGGTTTCAGCCGTCGACGATGAACGACAAAGAGACTAAGATGTTGAAATTTGAAAGAGGATTGAATCCAAGGGCTTGGTTGGTTAACGCAAATCCCACAAACTTTGGAGCGTTGATGCTTGTTATAGAATTGAGAGAGAGAAAATCCGTCATGATGAAATTGGACAAAAGAGAGGAAGAGAAGCGTCTGGAAATAGAGGATCCCGTAAGATAGCAAAATAGAATTTCAGAGGACCCGATCGTCAAGGAAAGACCAGAATCGCATTCAGCGCCACTCGCAGCAAAAGAATCAGCCAAGAAATCAGGGTTAGTAGCAGCCATCTATTTCGGCTTGTCCTCGTTGCCAGAAGCACCATGTGAGAGAATGTTTCATTCAGGCAGGAAAATGTTTCAGATGTGGTAAGGTGTGCCATGTGCTTAAGAACTGTCCAGATAAGGGGGACTACGTGTTTTGGATGTGAAAAAGTCAGTCACATGATCAAAGATTGCCTAGAGAAAGGAGCCCAGCAGCAACAGCAACCATGGACCAGCGTCAGCGCCCAAATGCAAGGGTTCATGTTATGACCAATGCTGCTGTTGATGAAGCTACCGATGTTGTGGCTGGTATGTTTTAAGATTTATGTAATGTTTAAATTTTTGCAAGATATTGTTGCCTTGTTGTTGCTTAGTCAATTTTGTATGATTCAGGAACTATCTTAGTATGTAGTGTGCTTGCAAATGTGTTGTTTGATAGTGGCATTATCCACTCATTTGTCTCAAGGAAGTTTACAAAGAATATTGATCATAGCCCAGTCCATCTTGGGACGCCATATAGAGTTCAAGCAGCTGGTGACGGGTGCTTGTTTCTCGTCAATTATACAAAGGTTGCGAGATTGAGTTCGACGAACAACGGTTTGTAGTAGATTTGATCCCGATAACTATGAACGACTTCGACATAATTCTTGGAATAGATTGGCTCTCCCAGAACTGCGCGCACATTGATTGTCTGAGAGGCAGGTTACTATTAAAGACCCAGCATGTGAGGAAGTGCTTTTCATGGAGGCTCGAAATTGAGGAAATTCCCCAAGAATATCTATGTGAATGCGATTTGTGCCTGCAATGCTTCGAAAAAGGACATGAAGGATTCCTAGTTTATGTTATAAGTGTCGATCAAGCGCCATCTGATCTTTCTCAAGTTTCGGTAGTTTAGGAGTATCCTGATGTTTTTCCAGAGGAATTACTAGGCCTTCCTCCAGATCGAGAGATCTCATTTGAAATCAATCTAATTCCAGGAGTCGAGCCTGTATTAAAGGCACCTTATTGAATTGCGCCTGCTGAGTTGAAAGAACTTAAAGAGCAATTGCATGAGCTATTAGAGAATAAACTAATCCGTCCAAGCGTCTCGCCTTGGGGTGCTCCAGTTTTATTCGTAAAGAAAAAGGATGGAGGCATGTGTCTATGCATCGATTATAGAGAGCTCAACAAGATCACGTAAAGAATAAGTACCCAATGCCTAGAATCGATGATCTATTTGACCAGCTTCGGGTAAGCAATTAATAAGTCTCATTTCAATAAGATTCTGTTTTGAGCACTGTCTAAAGATATCTTGATGCAGGGAGCACGAGTTTTCAGTAAAAGTGATCTTCGTTCTCGATATTTTCAATTGAAGGTCAAATCCGAGATATTCCGAAAACCGCGTTCAGGACGCGTTATGGGCATTACGAATTCCTTGTAATGCCATTCGGATTGACGAACGGCCCCGCGACATTCATGGACCTTACGAATCGAGTATTTCAGGAGCAATTGGATAAGTTCGTTATGGTTTTCATTGATGATATTTTGATTTATTCATCGGACGAAGAGTCCCACGCAGTCCATTTGAGGATCATTCTTGATATCTAACGAAAAAAGCAATTATACGCCAAATTTAGCAAATGTGAATTTTGGCTGCACAGGGTATCATTTCTAGGCCATGTCAATCTGAGGATGAGATCTCGGTGGATCCCAAGAAGATTGAAGCAATCATGGAATGGCCAAGGCCAACGAACATTATAGAAGTGCGGAGTTTTCTTGGTCTGGCCAGGTACTATCATAAATTTGTTGAAGGATTTTCCCGGATTGCTATGCCTCTCACCCGATTGACACAAAAGAAGACAAAGTTCGAATGGAGTTCTGACTGCGAAAGGAGCTTTGCAGAATTGAAAGAGAAGTTGACATCTGCTCCAGTTTTGGCTCAACCTATCCCCGGTGAGAGTTTTGTGGTATATAGTGATGCCTCGAAAAATGGTCTTAGATATGTATTAATGCAGACAGATACAGTGATCGCATATGCATCTCGTCAGCTAAAGCCGTTTGAACAGAATTATCCAGTACATGATCTTGAGCTTGCAACTTTAGTTTTTGCTCTGAAGATATGGAGACATTATCTATACGGTGAAAGGTGAAAAATCTTCACCAACCACAAAAGCCTTAAGTACATTTTCACCAAGAAAGAGCTGAATATCCACCAACGTCGATGGCTAGAGTTTATAAAGGATTATGATCTCTCCATCTAGTATCATCCAGGGAAAGCCAATAGAGTTGCCGATGCTTTGAGTCGGAGACAAGCCATCCACGTCAACCACCTTTACAAAGTGATATGGAAAAGTTTGACCTTGAGGTAGTTGATTCTATTGATAATGTACTTGCTAAGTTGGTGTTGATTCCTTCATTAATCAACAAAATTAAAGTGGGTCAAGGAAAAGATGAGGCTGTGAAGAAGATTAAGGATCAGTTAGAAATGAAGTCATCTGAAGATTTTGTGGTCAGAAATGATGACAGCTTGTGGTTCAGGGGTCGATTGTGCGTACCCAATGATGATGACATAAAGAATGAAGTCCTTCAGGAAGCTCATAGTTCTTGCCTATCATTCATTGAGGAGCTAACAAGATGTATCAAGACTTAAAGCAGAAGTTCTGGTGGCCGGGTATGAAGAAGAAAATTGCTGCTTTCGTTGAGAAATGTCTTATTTGCCAAAGGGTAAAACCAGAACATCAAAGACTCGCAGGATTGTTGCAACCCCTTGAAGTTCCTGAGTGGAAATAGGATCACATCACCATAGATTTCGTGACAGACTTGCCAAAGACAAGGAATAGATATGATGCTATTTGGGTAGTGGTTGATCGTTTGACGAAGTCTTCCCATTTCAAGGCCATGTCGATCAAAGCCTCCATGCAGAAATTGGCTACTATGTATATTGATTAGATTGTATGTATTGCACAAAGTACCCATGAGTATAGTTTGTGACCGCAACCCTCGCTTCACTTCTAGATTTCGGACAGCCTTCCAGAAGGCAATGGTCGTTCACTAAGATTCGGATGAGTTCAGCATATCACCCTCAAACTGATGGTCAATCGGAAAGAACAATCCAAACGTTGATGGACATGTTACGAGCTTGATCCTTGATTTTGGAAGGAGTTGGGACAAAAGTCTTAAGTTGGTGGAGTATTCCTACAATAATAATTATCACCGATCCATTGGGATGGCCCCTTATGAAGCGTTATGTGGAAGAAAGTGCCGATCTCCACTTTACTGGGACGAAATTGGAGACAAGATTTTTGCAGGCCCTGACCTAGTAGAGCAAACACAAGAAAAGGTGATAATCGTCAAACAAAGATTGAAAGCGGCCCAAGATAGAAGCAAAGTTTGGGCCGACAAAAAGCGTCGGCCAGTGAAATTCCAGGCAGGCGAGAAAGTGTTCTTAAAGGTGTCGCCGTCAAAGGGCGTTAAAAGATTTGGCATAAAGGGTAAACTGAGCCTAAGATTCATTGGGCCTTATGAAATTCTTGAAAGGATTGGAGAAGTCGCCTACCGGTTAGCACTACCGCCATCATTGTCCCAATTACACGATGTATTCCACGTATCCCAGCTTCGTCGGTACGTGCATGAGCCCAGTCATATCATCGAGGAGCATTCATTGAAAATTGAAGCCGATGTGTCTTATGAAGATGAGCCGTAGAGGATCATTGACCGAAAGGAGAAGGTTCTAAGGAAACGATATATCCACATGGTTAAGGTGCAATGGAAGCACCACTCTGCTGATGAAGCCACTTGGGAGACTGAAGAAAGTATGAGGAGCTCGTATCCATATCTCTTTGACTAGTGCTCTTAAGTTTTGAGGGCGAACTTGTGATAAGGGGGGAGGATGTTGTACCCAACGGAAATCGTTATGTACTTAAGACTCATATGAAGTGGTTTAATGATGAGGATCAAGGGTCTATGAGGATCAAGGATCCCATCAAGAGGTCAAGGGCCTTATGACAAGAAAGAGGGCAAAAGAACTTTGTCATCAAGTTGGAACCTTCTTGTATAAGCATGTTCAAGATGAACCTAAGGTTCCATGCGATCATTTCATTGAACCCACCCTTTGAGCATTTATGAGTGTGCGTGTGTTTCTTACTTTGAATTTTGTCTTGTTTTCTTGTGATCTTTGTTTTTATATGTTTGCTTTGTAGGTAAATTAGGTACGTGGAAGATCCAAATGAAATGGAGGCCCAAAAAGAACAATGTAGGCGTGTGTTGCAAAAAGGAAGACAAAGGGAATGTTGTCTTAAAGAGAATGTTTGTTTCGAAGAGAATGTTTGTCTCCACAAATACAAATTCAAATGTATCCAAGATGGAATTTCCTTTTCCAAATTGAAATCAAAATCGTATCCAAGCAACAACAAGAGGCCGCCCACTTAAGGTGCAAAGGTGGATGATCAAATTGATTTTGAATTCAAAGTTAAACTTGAATTTAAATTCAACCATGATTTGAATTCAAGTTTCAACCAATTTGAGGCTTACATTTCAAGAAGAATTCAGCCATTATCTTCAGCCAAGGAACACATTATCTTGGAGGAAAAGAGAGATAAATTCCAATTCAAATGAATCCAAGTTTGAATTCAAGTTCAAATTCAATTTGAATTCAAACTTCAACCATCTTTTGAATTCGAGTCCAACCATCTTATCATCATCAAAATCAGATTTTCTACACTCCATTATACAAGGAACACGCCATCTTGGAGAAATGATCACAATTCAAATTGAATCCAAGTTTAAATTCAAGTTCAAACTCAATTTGAATTCAAACTTCAACCATCTTTTGAATTCAAGTTCAAGCACATCCTACTCATCAAATCAGCTCCTCCAAGACATTATTTGGTCCTCATACACGGCTGAACATGTAGAAGATGGCATCTTGCACGCATTTCAATTTTAGCTAGAATTATCTTATTTTTGAATTTCAAGCAAATTTCAAATTCAAACATTTTTTAGTTTGCTTTATTTTGAAATAATTTCAAGTCATCTTAAGGCTGATAGGACGAGATTTGCAGCCTATAAATAGGACCTTTGGGGCGCATGGAAACAACAACTTGGATGAATAAAATTTCTTGATATTTTCTTTACTTATCGTGAGACTTTGTTTTCTTGGTTTTGCATTAAAAACCTAAGTTAAGATCCTTTAAAGTTGTGCATTTTGAAGGTGTTGCCATTGCTTAAAGGTGCCGTCCAGGAGGGCCGTATTGGTTTGCCTGACAAATGACTATCTTGAAGTGGTTGTCTTGCTCATTGCTCCACATGTTTTTATCACTAAGGAAGCAAGGGGGAAGTCTTCTTCCTTGTGCCTAACCCTTTGTGAAGGACGTTTGGAAGGTGGAATTGTTGGAGCCCACGTCTTGTACGCATCATTTAATAAAATGTTAGTTCTTCAAAGTGCATTTTGCTAAGTTTTATTATTGCTTCTTTAATTACATTTCCTTAAAGTAAATATTTTAAGGAATGGTATAGTTATATAAGTGTGTCTCATGACACAGGTGAAATGACAAAAATACCCTCCCAAACCCCCTTAGCAAATTCGGCCAACATGGGTATAGGAGGCTCTAGAATTCTACTTAATTCCTAATATTTTATTCCATTCTTAAGACTACCATTTACAATAATAAAAACATTGGAAAGGTGGTCAAATTGTGCAAGACACAAAAGGGTGCTTTCTATACACATGGAGAATTTTCTTGTCTCTTTTTGGTCAAGAGACCACCGCCCCCTTCCTCTTGGTATTCCATGAGGTTTGTTTTCCATGCCATCAAAAGCCACAAGTAGTCAAAAGGGGCTCAAAGAACCAAGACACCCCATGATCATGCCACACACACACGAAGAATCTCCTCCCTCTCTCCTTCTTGAAAACCGCCACCTACCCCTTCCCTCTACCCCAATAAAACTTTCTTCAATTTAACCTAGAAGCTTCCCTCCATCTTCAACTCTCAACACTCTCAAAAGCTTACCCAAGCAAACCACTAAAGACCCATTGAACACTTAGGCAATTCCTCCATCATCATCATTGCATACGGCTAGGATTGAGCTAGGGAGACTCAAGGCTATCTTCATCTTCAAGCCCCAAAGACTAATCTAGGTAAGTTGCATGTTGAATTTCCTAAGTGAATTCCATATTGCAAATGATGAAGCTCAGATTGTACCTCTCTTTCCTTGCCAAAAACCGTGACCTTCATGGTCACTAGGTAAAGATTTTTCAAGTTCCTAAGTGGTGCTAGCATCTTGGTGGGTTGAATCTCTTTCAATCCCCATTTGAATCCTATTTTGGTAAGCCAATCTAGCCTCAAACTAGCTCTATTATATGTTGAAATGGTAGCTAACATCTATTTCCACTTCCTCTCCAAAACCATATGTAATAGCTAGAAGTTGGAGGAAACTTCACTCTAGTTCAACCAAGGCTCAATCTAGAGAAAGTTCTAAGCTCAAAGAGACAACTCAAGACAATATTGACTTATTTGTGAAAGTGTATGCTAGAATGATTAGCTATTTTTAAGTCATGAATCTTAGTTGAATACTAAGTGTAAAGTATAAGAAATTAGTTGTTTCATAAGGGAAAGTGCTTGTATGTGAAGTGATTCTCTCTAGTGATATGTTGCATGTCTAAATTAAACATGGTATGAGACATATTCTTCACAATGAGGGACGGTTTTAGTGGCTAAATGGATAATGAAGTAATTTTTGTGAAGAATTGACTTTATGAAGAAAAAGATGTATGAAAATAGCATGTTTTATGGGGCTGTTTTGGCGTGGTTCATGTGTAACCTAAAGAATGTTATGAGACTTGGAATGATTATGTTAAAGTGTGCATTTAGTGGTTAGTAAGTTATTTTTGGAAAATGAAGTTGGTTGGGTAATGCTTGAACAACAAAAGTGATGAAACGATGATTTCCTGAAACTGGACAGTTTTGAGTAGTAACTTGGTTGGCGTTAAAACGAACCTTAGGAATGTGCAAATCCGCTAAATTTTGGTGTGATGGTAGCTAGACGTGTGTAGTAAATTTATGAGGTGGAAATTCTGTAAAAAAAGTGGTGGTTTGACTCAATGGAATTTTTAGTGAAAACTGGTCGCTACATATTATGCATGTACCTAGACTTAGAAAAACAATTAAATGACCCCCTTAATCCTATCGGATTGACTTGAAATTTTTATGGTAATTACCTAAGCATATATGTGCACGTCCAAGTAAGGAAACCAGCTTGAAACCACTGTTTTAAGGGTTAACAACTGAGTTGAAGTTAGCGGCACAAAACTGGAAAAAAGACAGTTTGATGGTATGAATTGTGGAGCCTTGACCTTGTTTATTTAGACTTGTTTGTGATGTGTGGGCATATGAATATTATTTCTTGGTGTGTTAGCTATGTTTTCCAGGTGATGTCCCAAATTGAATAATGTTTTATGGCCCATGAAACAAAGGTAAGGGCGGGTACTGCACTGCTGGATTCAGCAGTATACCTTTTCAGTAATTTAATGATTTGAGGCTTTTAATCACCCTGGAATATGACGAAATTTTTATGGCATGTAGATAAGATTCTATTATGCATATGTATGGCATAATTTTTGAAAATAGGCCCTGAATTGATTATTTTGAGGCTGCATGAATAGAGCGTTGATGCTGGATTATTTTCCAGCTTAAGAGACAAGTCCATATATGTGTTATATGACGTATTTGGTCATGACTTGCATGTTGCATATCATACATTGCATTGTCCATGTTCATCCAATTTATGAGACTGATTTTATGCCAAAGAAATTTAAGAAAAGCTCTTTTTGAAGATTAGATTCCAGTTTTGGGAGAAAGACTCCTATTGGTACCATAAATTCCTGGCCAGCACAACCCGCTCCAGATCCGGGGTTAATCGATCTGATGATGAGTATGACGGTCCAAGCCCGGAGAGAATAAACCTGATGATAATGATTTTATGACCGTTTAGGCCCGGAGAGAATAGACCTGATGATGATTTATGACCGTTCAGGCCCAGAGAGAATATACCTGATAATGATGATTGATTGTATGACCGTTTTTAGATTTGGAAATAATAGATCTGAAGGGAATAGTATGACCGCCTCAGATCCGGAGATAATAGATCTGAACACTCTCTATTCTGGTTTTACGACGATGATGTTTTGAAAGAAAGAATAATCGAATTAATTCTCATTTATCAATGAATTTTTCTGACGCTCTGTAGTGCAGATGGCTCGACCCCATGGCAGACCCGCTAGAGCTCGGTCCGCTGCACAGGAGCCTGTTCCACCTCCACCTGCTCAGGTTCCTCTGCCACCACCACCGCAGGATCAGAACCACCTCCTGCTTAGAATAATCATCCACCTCAGGGGCCTTTACCTCAGATGATCCTGATATCCATGCCTTTCAGGCTTTCTGCCAAACTATGACGCAGATTGGCCAGGTTATGATGTAGCAGAATGCCCCTCCTCAACCACATGAACCAGTTAGAGATGCACATTACTATTTTGAGAAACTGAAAAGAACCAATGTACCGCCTTTCGAAGGAAAATCAGATTCCGATGCTGCGGAAAAATGGCTAGATGAGGTAGAGAACTGTGTTGAGTTAATCCGTGCACCCGAAGAAATGAAAACCCAAGCTATTAGACCATTCTTTCTTGGAGAAGCAAATCAATGGTGGAAAGCAAATTTGCAATCTTTACCAAGACCAATACCATGGGAGATATTTTTACAAGAGTTCAACAAGTTCTACATACCTCCTTTAGTCAAGCTACAAAGAGACATGAATTTGAATCGTTAAAGCAAGAGCTAGGAATGGCTGTTGTGGACTATGCTAATAAATTTATAGCCTTGGGGAGATTTTAGCTTTCAACGATGAATGACGAAGAGACTAAGATGTTGAAATTTGAAAGAGGATTGAATCCGAGGATCAGAATTTGGTTGGTTAATGCAAATCCTGCAAATTTCGGAGCGTTACTTGATGCCTGTTATCGGATTGAGAGGGACATCATTCGTCGTGATGAGATTGGTCAGAAAAGGGGAAGAGAAACATCTGGTAATAGGGGATCCCGTAAGACAACAAAGCAGAATTTCAGAGGACCTGGTCGTTAGGGAAAGAATCAGAATCGTTTCTAGCGCCGCTTGCAGCAAAAGAATCAGGGTCAACAGCAGCAGCCAGCTATTCTAGTGTGTCCTCATTGCCAGAAGAATAATGTGGGAGAGTGCTTTATTCAGGCAGGGAAGTGTTTTGGTTGTGGTAAGGTGGGTCACGTGATTAAGAACTGTCCAGACAAGGGGACCACTTGTTTTGGATGTGGAAAAGTCGGCCATATGAATAAGGATTGCCCAGAGAAAGGATCCCAGCAGCAACAGCAACTAAGGAACCATCGTCAGGGCGTAAATGCAAGGGTTCATGTTATGACCGATGCTGCTGTTGATGAAGCTACTGATGTTGTGACTAGTATTTTTTAAGAATTATGCAAGGTTATATTTTACAAGATATTGTTGCTTGTTGTTGCTTAGTCAATTTTGTATGATTCAGGAACTATCTTAGTATGTAGTGTGCCTGCAAATGTGTTGTTTGACAGTGGCGCTAGCCACTCATTTATCTCAAGGAAGTTTACGAAGAATATTGATCATACCCTAGTCCATCTTGGGACGCCATATAGAGTTCAAGCAGCTGGTGATCAGGTGCTTGTTTCCCATCAATTATACAAGGGTTAGGAGATTGAGTTCGACGAACAACGGTTTGTAGCAGATTTGATCCCAATAAACATGAGCGACTTCAACATAATTCTTGGAATGGATTGGCTCTCTAAGAATTGCGCACACATTGATTACAGTGAAAGGCGGGTTACTATTAAGGACCCAGCACATGAGGAAGTAACTTTTAATGGAGGCTCGAAATTGAGGAAATTCCCCAAGAATATCTATGTGAATGCGATCCATGTCTGTAGTGCATTGAAGAAAGGACATGAGGGATTCCTAGTTTATGCTCTAAGTTTCGATCAAGCGCCATCTGATTTTTCTCAAGTTCCGGTAGTTCAGGAGTATCCTGATGTCTTTCTAGAGGAATTACTGGGCCTTCCTCTAGATCGAGAGATCTCATTTGAAATCAATCTAATTCTGGGAGCCGAGCCTATATCAAAGGCACCTTATCGAATGGCGCCTGCTGAGTTGAAAGAACTCAAAGAGCAATTGCATGAGCCATTAAAGAAGAAGCTTATCCATCCAAGTGTCTCACCTTGGGGTGCTCTAGTGTTATTCGTAAAGAAAAAGGATGGAAGCCTGCGTCTGTGCATAGATTATAAAGAGCTCAACAAGATTACAATAAAGAATAAGTACCCTCTGTCTAGAATCGATGACCTATTTGACCAGCTTCGGGTAAGAAATTAATAAGTGTCATTTCAATAATATTTTGTTTTGAGCACTGTCTAAAGATATCTTGATGCAGAGAGCATGAGTCTTCGTAAAGTTGATTTGCGATCTGGATATTTTCAGCTGAAGATCAAAGCTCAGGATATACCTAAGACTGCGTTCAGGACGCATTATGGGCATTACAAATTTCTCGTGATGCCATTCGGATTGACAAACGCCCCAGCTGCGTTTATAGACCTTAAGAATCGAGTATTTCAGGAGCAATTGGATAAGTTTGTGTTGGTTTTCATTGATGATATCTTGATTTATTCATCAGACGAAGAGTCCCACACAGTCTATTTGAGGATTGTTCTTGATATCTTACGAAAGAAGCAACTATACGCCAAATTCAGCAAGTGGGAATTTTGGCTGCACAGCGTATCATTTCTAGGCCATGTCATATCTAAGGATGGGATATCGGTGGATCCCAAGAAGATTGAAGCAATCACAGAATGGTTAAGGCCAACGAACGTTACAGAAGTGCGGAGTTTTGTTGAAGGATTTTCCCGAATCGATATGTCTCTCACCCGATTGACACAGAAAAAGACAAAGTTCGAATGGAATTCCGACTTCGAAAGGAGCTTTGCCGAATTGAAAGAGAAGTTGACATCTGCTCCAGTTATGGCTCAACCTATCCCCGGTGAGAGTTTTGTGGTATATAGCGATGCCTCGAAAAATGGTCTCGGATGTGTATTAATGCAGAAAGATTGAGTGATCGCATGTGCATCTCGTCAGCTAAAGCCGTTTGAACAGAATCATATAGTACAAGATCTTGACTTGCAACCGTAGTTTTTGCTCTGAAGATATGGAGACATTATCTATACGGTGGAAGGTGCGAAATCTTTACCGACCACAAAAGCCTTAAGTACCTTTTCACCCAAAAAGAGTTGAATATGCGCCAACGCTGATGGCTAGAGTTGATAAAGGATTATGATCTCTCCATCCAGTACCATCCGGTAAAAGCCAATAGAGTTGCCGATGCTTTGGGTCGGAAGACAAGCCATCTGCGTCAACCACCTTTGGAGCGTGATATAGAAGAGTTTGATCTTGAAGTGGTTGATTCCATTGATAATGTACTTGCTAAGTTGGTGTTGATTCCATCATTAATCGACAAAATTAGAGAAGGTCAAGGAAAAGATGAGACTTTGAAGAGGATTAAGGATAAGTTAGAAATGAAGCCATCTGAAGATTTTGAGGTCAGAAATGATGTCAACTTGTGGTTCAGAGGTCGATTGTGCGTACCCAATGACGATGACATAAAGAATGAAGTCCTTCAGGAAGCTCATAGTTCGCGCCTATCTATTCATCCAGGAGCCAACTAAATGTATCAAGACTTAAAGCAAAAGTTCTGGTGGCATGGTATGAAAAAGCAGATTGCTGAATTCGTTGAGATATGTCTTATTTGCCAAAAGGTAAAAGCGAAACATCAAATACCCGCAGGATTGTTGCAACCTCTTGAAGTTCCTGAGTGGAAATGGGATCACATCACTATGGATTTTGTGACTGACTTACCGAGGACAAGGAATGGATATGATGCTATATGGGTAGTGGTTGATTGTTTGACGAAGTCCGCCTATTTCATGGTCATGTCGATCAAAGCCTCTATGGAGAAATTGGCTACTATGTGTATCGATCAGATTGTATGCTTCCACGGAGTACCCATGAGTATAGTTTGTGACCGCGACCATCGCTTCACTTCTAGATTTTGGACAGCCTTCCAGAAGGCAACGGGCACTGAGATTCGGATGAGTCCAGCGTACCACCCTCAAACTGATGGTCAATCGGAAAGAACAATGCAAACGTTGGAGGACGTGTTACGAGCTGGTATCTTTGATTTTGGAGGGAGTTGGGACAAAAGCCTAAAGTTGGTTGAGTTTTCCTATAATAATAGCTATCACCGATCCATTGGCATGGCCCCTTATGAAGCGTTGTATGGAAGAAAGTGTCGATCTCTACTTTACTGGGACGAAATTGGAGACAAGATTTTTACAGTACCTGACCTAGTGGAGCAAACCCGAGAAAAGGTGATGATTGCCAAGAAAAGATTGAAAGCGGCACAAAATAGAAACAAAGTTTGGGCCGACGAAAAGCATCGACCGGTGGAATTCCAGGCAGGCGAGAAAGTGTTCTTAAAGGTGTCGCCGTCGAAGGGCGTTAAAATATTTGGCATAAAGGGTAAACTGAGTCCAAGATTGATCAGGCCATATGAAATTCTTGAAAGGATTAGAGAAGCCGCCTACCGATTAGCACTACCGTCATCGCTGTCTCAGTTGCATGATGTATTTCACGTATCCCAGCTTATCCGGTATGTGCATGAGCCCAGCCATATCATCAAAGAGCAGCCATTGAAAATTGAAGCCGATATGTCTTACGAAGAAGAGCCGGAGAGGATCATTGACCGGAAGGAAAAGCCTCTAAGGAAACGATCTATCCCCATGGTTAAGGTGCAGTGGAAGCACCACTTTGTTGATGAAACCACTTGGGAGACTGAAGAAGGTATGAGGAGCTCGTATCCACATCTCTTTGACTAGTACTCTTAAGTTTCGAGGACAAAACTTGTGATAAGGGGGGAGGATGTTGTACCCAACGGGATTCGTTTTGTACTTAAGACTCGTATGACATGGTTTAATAAAATGTTAGTCCTTCAAAGTGCATTTTATTATGTTTTATGATTCTTCAATTAAATTTCCTTAAAGTAAATATTATAAGGAATGGTATAATTATATAAGTGTGTCTCATGACACAAGTGAAATGACAATAATACCCTCCCCAACCCCTTATAGAATTCAGTCAACATGGGTATAGGAGATTCTAGAATCCTCCTAAAGTCTTAAATATTTCATTCTAAGACCACCATAATAAAATAAAAATAAAATGTAGGCATGGGGGACAAAGGTGGTCAAAATGCAAGACACAAAGAAATGCTTTCATGGTTTCCTATGTTCACATGAGAATCTATTGCCTCCTTTGACCCATGACCGCTGGCTTCCCCTTCCCTATAAACCATGAAGCTTTCTTCAATTTAACCTAGAAGCTTCCCTTCATCTTCAACTCTCAACACTCTTAAGAGTTTACCCAAGAAAACCACTAAAGACTCATTAAACACTTAGGCAATTCCTCCATCATCATCATTGCATATGGCTAGGATTGAGCTAGGAAACTCAAGATCATCTTCATCTTCAAGCTTCAAAGACTCATCTAGGTAAGTTGCATGTTGAAGTTCCTAAGTGAATTCCATATTTCAAATGATAAAGCTCACATGGTACCTCTCTTTTCTTGCCAAAACCGTGACCTTCAACGGCCACTAGGTGAAGATTTTTCAAGATACTAAGAGAAGCTAATATCTTAGTGGGTTGAATTCTTTTCAATCTCCATTTAAGCACTATTTTGGTAAGTGCATTATAGCCTCAATCTAGTTGTTTCTTCATTCAAAACAGTAGCTAATGTTCATCTCTCTCCCCTTGGGGGTCTCACTGGAAGCAGACTCTCTATCCCTTGGGACAGAGGTATTGTCTGCCTACCAATTACCCTCCCCAGACCCTAGCGATAGCGTTTGCTGTCGTTGGGATATACTGGGATGATGATGATGATGATGATGTTCATCTCTCTCCCCTCCCCAAAACTGTGTGCTATGTGTTGAAGTTGGAGGAAAACTTCAATCCATTTCAACCAAGGCTCAAGCTAAGGAAAGTTTCTAGCTCAAAGAGGCAAGTATACTCTAGACAATCTCGACTTATTTGTGAAGTGTATGCTTGAATGACTAGCCATTTTAAGTCATGAATCCTAGTTGAAGTTCTAAGTTCAAAGCATGAGAACTTAGGTTTTCATAAAAGAAAGTGTTTGCATGTGAAGTGATTCTCTCTATGGATGTGTTGCATGTCTAATTTAAACATGGTATGGGACATAATTCTCACAATAGGGGACGGTTTTGGTGGATAGATGGATAGTGAAATTAATCCTTGTTAAGAATGGGCTTTATGAAGTACAAAATAAAGAAGAGTGTTGGCATGATTGGATAAATCACTATATGGATTTGTTATGTGTTCAGACTTGAATATGCTATGAAATCTATTACTCACCAAAAACGGGCTGTTTGTGGTGATTATTTGATGCATGAATTAGTTTTGATAAGAGTAAATCTTATGAGATGTGAAATGTATGAAGATGGCGTGTCCTATGTGTAACTTTGCAAGGCTGTTTTGGGAATGGTTCATGTGTAGCCTAAAGAATATTATGAAACTTGGAATGATTATGTTAAAGTATGTAATTAGTGGTTAATAAGTTATTTTATGGAATTTGAGTTAGTTGGAGAGTGTTGAACAAGAAAACGAGATGAAAGGCAGATTTACTGGAACTGGACAATTTTGAGTAGCTAATTGTTTGACCTGAAACCGGACCTTAGGAGCGTGCAATTTGGCTAAATGTATGATGATAGCCTTATATGTGTATTAAATTTGTGAGTTGGAATTTTGGAAAAAGAAGTTTGGGTTTATCCTAATGGAATTTTTAGTTACAACTGGTCACCACAGATTCTGCATGTACCTAGACTTGAAAAAATAATTAAATGACCATCTAAACCTATGGGATTGCCTTGCAATTTTTATGGTAATTACCTAAGACATAGATGAAGATGTCCATGTAAGGAAATTAGCTTGAAACCACTGTTTTAAGAGTTAACAGTTGAATGGAAGTTAGCGGCACAAAACTGGAAAACAGGATAGATTGATTGCATGTATGGTGAGACCTTAATCTTGTTTATTTAGACTTGTATGTGATGTTTGGCCATACAAATATTTTTTCTTGATGTTTTATCCATGTTTTCCAGGTGATGGCCCAAATTGAATAATGTTTTAACGCCCTTGCAATTAAGGTAAGGGCGGGTACTGCACTGCTGGTTTTAGCAGTACCCCTTTTCAATAATTTAATGATTTGAGGGTTTTAATCACCTCGAAATGTTACGAAATTTTTATGGCATATAACTAAGATCCCATTGTGCATATATGTGGCATAAGTTTCTGAAAATGGTCCCTGAATTGGTAAGTTTGAGTCCGTATGAACATAGCGTTAATGCTGGAATATTTTTCCAGCTTAAGGGACAAGTTCGTATATGTGTTATATGATGTATTTAGGCATAACTTGCATGTCGCATATCATACATTGAATTGTCCATGTTCATACAATTTACAGGATAGATTTTATGCCAAAGAAATTTAAGAAAAGCTCTTTTAAAGAAAGATCTCAGTTTTGAAAGAAAGACTCCTATTGGTACCATTAATTCCTGGCCAGCGCAACACGCTCCAGATCCGGGGTTAATTGATCTGATGATGAGTATGAACGTTCAGGCCCGGAGAGAATAGACCTAATGATGATAATTTATGACCACTCAGGCCCGGAGAGAATAGACCAAGTAATGATGATTTATGACCGTTCATGCCGGACAGAATAGACCTGATGACGATGAGTGATTGTATGACTATTTTCAGATCCGGAAACAATAGATCTAAAGGGAATGATATGACCGCCTCAGATCCAGATATAATAGATCTGGACACTCTCTATTTTTGTTTTATGACGATTGTGTTTTGAAAGAAAGAAAGATCGAATTAATTCTCATCTTATCATATTGCATCACTTTTACATATTCATACACATTGCATCTAATTGCTAGTCAAAGGCTTGATGTACCGTTACTTAGGTTATGATATTATTATTTAATGTCACGTAAGTTATGATCTTATTATTTTCGTCACATAAGTTATGATCTTAGTTTCCTTTGCGGCTAATGGATTGAAGGTCAGGTATGTTGGGAATCCAAATTCTTGGGATTTGGTTCTTGTGTATACTTTCCATTTAATTCTTGATTTTTTATAGTGTACTTGCTGGTGACTTTGTCACTCACCCTCTTATTTTTCCCCAGAGCCTGCAGGCAATGGTGTAGAGTGGATTGATGATGAGCCTAGAGTTCTATATCCATAGACGTACGAGTGGATGGCAGCTTAAGGATTTTACTATGATGGGTTTATGTTTTGATGGACTTATGTTGGAACATTAATTTCAGATTTTCCTTTTTATTTCATAGACATGGTTGTAAACCTAATGTCGGATATTCAGAATGTTTTGTTTAAAAGTTTTTATTTTGCCTAAGTTTTTGCATACCTGTTAAGATGAAGACATGAAAGTCCATAAATTTTGTCATGGACTATGACGTGTTATGCATTGACACCTGGTACTCTCTGTAGTGAAGTACAGCCAGCGAACCGTACATGGGTAGGCCGGCGCAGGCTGAGCGAGAAGGTAGGCCAAGCCAAAGGCATCCACTTCTTGATAGTGAGGTATATTTTGATTCCGATTCCGATTTCGATTCTGAACCATCATATCATGATTTGTATGTTCAATATCTTGAATTGCATAAGTTTGCTAAGACTCTTGTAAAAGAAAAAAGGCTTAATTGATGACAAGAAATTGTAAGAATCTTTTAACACAAATCTCGTGTCTCAATTAAACGATTCAAATGAAGAGTCGTCTTGCATGATAAATTCATTAAGGTCTAAAATTTCATCATTGAAATCCGAGAACACTGAACTCAAAGCCGAGATTTCAAATTTGAAATCAAGGAGCGAAGATCTAAAAAAGATGATAAAACAATTTGATAAAGGCACTTGCATGTTACATCATCTCATTTCTTCGCAAAAACATGAAACTGACAAAACTGGCAAACGATTTGCGCATTCTGACCACAAGCAATTTTTCAAATGGTTAGAGGTTGAATTTTGATATGAAATTTTTAGGGAATACTCAAAAAATCTGAAAGTAGAATCTCTTCAAATTTTAGAATTTTTGAAGATCTGTAACCTAGTTTTTCAAACGTTTCAAATCAGGATATGAAAATAGAAACTCTTTTCAGAATTTGGGTTATTAGGCTAAAATATTTTAAAAAACAAAATTTTCCGCACCCACTATTCAACCCCCTTCTAGTGGTGCCTTACAGGTCCTACACCCACCTATCCTAGATGTTGCTATCAGCCAACCCACTCCACTATGTCTGTCCCGTCCTCAACAAAGATGTGCTCGTAGTCCTCATCCAGCTCACCTAGGAAGTATGGGTGAGTGACAAAAAATCGTCCAGTAGATGCCCGCCTCAAACCGATACAAAAAGTGCATACCAAAATGATATAACCACATAACACATAAATATGATATAACATGCATAAGATAAAGTAAATGCGGTAAGTAAAGCACTCCACATAAAAATGAATAATTACGTGATGCATGCTCCGTCCACGTGTCACACACAACAAAAATCATGTCAAGCAACATGCCCCTAGACCTATATGCAATGCATGATTCTGTGATTGACTGGATGCCTTTAGCCCATACACTACAATCCACCCTAGCCGATTGATGCATGCACAACGTGGGCTCCAACGATTCAACCTTCCAAACGTCCTTCACAAAGGGTTAGGCACAAGGAAGAAGACTTCCCCTTGCTTCCTTAGTGATTAAAAAACGTGTGGATTAAAATGAGCAAGACCAACACTTCAAGGTGGTCGTTGATCAGGCAAACCAATATGGCCCTCCTGGACGGCACCTTTAAGCAATGGCAACACCTTCAAAATGCTCAACTTTGAAGGATCTTAACCTAGGTTTTTAATGCAACACAAGAAAACAAAGTCTCACACAAAGTGAAAGAAAATATCAAGAATTGTTATTCATCAAACTTGTTCTCCTAGGCGTCCCAAAAAGGTCTATTTATAGGCTGAGATTGAGCCTTAAAATGTCTAGAACTAATTCAAAATAAGGCTAGCTAGCAATGTTTGAAAATTGAAAATTATTTGATTTCAAAGCTAAAACAAATTCTAGCTAAAATCTTAAAATCTTGCAAGACATTATCTCCATCTATTCAGCCGTGCTTGATGTCAAAATATTGTCTTGGAGGAGCTGATTTGATAAGTAGGATGAGGCTTGAAGTTAAATTCAAGAGTTGGTTAAATTTGAATTCAAGTTGAGTTTGAATTTGAGTTCACTTTGAATTTTGGCTCTTGCTTATCCTTTCCCTTCCAGCCGTGTGTGATGCTTCTTTTGACCTTGGAAATCTGATTTTGATGATGATAAAATGCTTGGAATTGAATTCAAATGATGGTTGAAGTTTAAATTCAAAATTGAGTTGAATTTGAATTCAAACTTGGATTCAATTTGAATTGGCATTTATCCTTCTTTTATCCTTCATGTTGGCGTGAGACTGGATGGAGATTAGGCTAAAATCCTTTTGAAATTTAAATCTCCAATTGGTTGAGACATGAATTCAAATCATGGTTGAATTTTAAATTCAAGTCTAGCTTTGAACATAAATTCAATTTGATCATCATCCATTTGCTTCAAAATGGCCGCCCCCTTGATGTATGTTGGAGATGATTTTTGACTTCAATTTGAACAAGAGATTCCATCTTGGACACATTTGAATTTGTCTTTGTGGAGACAAACATTCTCTTTAAGACAACATTCTTTTTTTGTCTCCCTTTTTGCCACACACGCCTATCTTGCTCATTTTGGCCCTTTATTTCATTTTGGACTTTTATGTACCTAATTTACCTACAAAGAAAAGACATAAAACAAAGATCACAAGGAACAAGATAATAAAACACACATGCATATGCATCAATGTTCAAAGAGTGGGTTCAATGAAGTGAACCCATGGAACCTTAGGTTCATCTTGGACATGCTTATACAAGAAGGTGGCAACTTGATGACAAAGTTCTCTTGCCCTCCTTCTTATCATAGGGCCCTTGACCTCTTGATGGGGCCCTTGATCCTCATCGGACCCTTGATCCACATCAATCCCCCCTCCTCAAAAGGATTCGTCCTCGAATCAAAAAGGTCATCGGTGAAAGGGGTGAGGTCAGCAACATTAAAAGTAGGTGAAATTAAACCATACCTTTCGGGAAGATCAAGGATGTATGCATTGTCACCTATGCGTTTCAAAACTTTGAAAGGTCCATCTCCTCGAGGTAACAGTTTTGACTTTCTCTCGTTGGGAAATCTTTCTTTGCGCAATGTAACCACACTAAATCTCCAGGTTTAAAGACAACTCGTTTCCGATGTTTGTTAGCTCGTCTTTCATAGCTTTGTTTTTCTTTTCAAGTTGTGTTTTAACTTGTTCATGCAGTTTCTTTATCGTTTCTGCTTTTTGTTTACCATCAAGACTAGAACGTTCATGCACGGGAATAGGAATCAAATCGAGGGGAGACAAGGGATTAAAGCCATACACGATTTCAAATGGACTATGCAAAGTACCGTGATGGACACTCCTATTGTATGCAAATTCGATATATGGTAAACAATCTTCCCAATGTTTAATGTGTTTTTGCAAAATGGCACGCAAAAGTTGAGAAAGAGTACGATTAATGACTTCAGTTTGTCCATCAGTTTGTGGGTGTGCGGTGGTTGAAAACAACAATTGTGTACCAAGTTTAGCCCACAAGACACGCCAAAAGTGACTCAAAAATTTCGTATCTCTATCACTTACAATTGTACGTGGCATGCCATGCAATCTCACAATTTCTTTGAAGAACAAATCAGCGACATGTGTGGCGTCATCAACTTTCCTACATGCAATGAAATGTGCCACCTTTGAAAATCGATCAACCACAACATAAATGCTATCGCGCCCTCCTCGAGGCCTAGGAAGTCCTAAAACAAAGTCCATGGAAATGTTAATCCAAGGGGAATCAGGGACGGGTAAAGGCATGTAAAGGCCATGTGGTTGGGACTTGGATTTGGCTTGTTTACAGTGATGCAACTACCACATAACCTTTCGACATCTACGCATATGTGGGGCCAATAGAAATGTTCTTTAAGAGTCTCAAAGGTTTTGAACACTCCGAAATGACCCATTAAACCTCCCCCATGGGCTTCTCTAGTCAATGCTTCTCGTAGGGATGTTTGGGGAACACACAACTTATGTTCTTTGAAAAGATAACCCTCATGTATGTAAAATTTCCCAAAGGGTGCGTCTTTACAAGCCTCAAAAATGGTGCCAAAGTCATGGTCGTTTGGGTACAATTCCTTAAGTGATTCGAATCCTAAGAAGCGTGAAGATAATGTAGTCACTAACGTGTATCTCCTAGAGAGGGCATCAGCAACTATATTATCCTTTCCTTTTTTGTACTTAATCACGTAAGGGAATTGTTCTATGAACTCTACCCATTTGGCATGTCTTTTGTTTAACTTTCCTTGCCCTTTAAGATACTTAAGGCTTTCGTGGTCAGTGTGGATCACAAACTCTTTAGGTTGAAGATAGTGTTGCCAAGTGTGTAGGGATCTCACAAGGGCATAAAGTTCCTTATCATAGGTAGAGTAATTCAATGCAGCTCCTTTCAATTTTTCACTAAAATAGGCTATGGGTTTCTTGCCTTAGGTCAAAACTGCGCCTATACCCACTCCACTTGCATCATACTCGATCTCAAAAGTCTCGTCAAAATTGGGTAGCTTAAGTATGGGTGCAGTGGTTAGCCTATGCTTAAGCTCATCAAATGCCTGTTGTTGTGGCTCTTCCCACCTAAAAGGCACATCTTTTTTCACAATTTCGTTTAAGGGTGCAGCTATGGAAGAAAAATCTTTGACAAAGCGTCTATAAAAACTTGCTAGTCCATGGAAACTGCGAACTTTCCCTACAGTCTTAGGTATAGGCCACTCCACAATTGACCTAACCTTTTCCTCATTCATTTCTACTCCCTCAGCCGAAATGACAAAGCCTAGAAAAACTACGTGTTCTAAACAAAAGGAGCACTTCTTAAAGTTGGCGTAAAGTTGTTCTTGCTTAAGCTTTTCAAAAACGGCTTTAATGTTGTCAAGGTGATCTTCAATGGTTTGGGAATAGATTAGGAAATCATCGAAATAGACAACGACAAATCGTCCTATGAACGCGCGTAAGACTTCATTCATTAGCCTCATAAAGGTGCTAGGGGCATCGGTGAGCCCGAAGGGCATCACTAACCACTCATAGAGCCCAAACTTGGTTTTGAATGCAGTCTTCCATTCGTCCCCTTCTCTAATACGTACCTGGAAGTATCCTTGCTTAAGGTCGATTTTGGTGAAGAATTTAGATCCGTGCAACATATCCAACATATCATCGAGCCTAGGTATGGGGTACCTATACTTGATGGTAATTTTGTTTATGGCTAGGCAATCGGTACACATTCTCCACGTTCCATCCTTTTTGGGTACTAAAGTGACTGGGACGACGGATGGGCTTAGGCTTTCTCGGACTTGTCCACTCGCTAGGAGCTCCTCTACTTGCCTTTGGATTTCCTTGGTTTCTTCGGGGTTGGCTCGATAGGTTGGTCGATTTGATAACATGGCTCCTGGGACAAAGGCGATTTGGTGTTCTATTCCTCTAATGGGTGGTAATCCGGATGGTGGTTCGGAGGGAAATAGAACTTCATACTCTTGGATAAGAGACGCAACAGAGGTAGGTAAGTTTGGTGGGAGTTCTTCTAAGGAAAGGTGACACGCCTTAGGGATGATGATGAGGACAGTTTGGTTGTTATAAAGGGCTCGTGTGACCTCTTTTTTCTTTGCGAAATACCCACACTTCTTTTTGGATTCGTTGACACTTATGGGCACTACCTCTTTTCCCTTGCTCTCTTGTTTTCTGTTCTCACTTTTCATGCATTCCACGAATTTTCTCTCAGCTTCTTTTTCCTTAGGGTCGGCTCTAGACTTAGACATGCGTTTGTGATCCTCGTGGACTTTGTGTGGTGGAAGTGCATGCAGTTTGTAAAGTTTGCCATTCAACTTGAAAGAATAACGGTTCAAATATCCATCATATGTCACATGTCGATCAAATTGCCATGGCCTACCAAGTAAGATATGACTAGCATGCATTGGTGCAATATCACATAAAACATCATCTTTGTAGCTACCAATGCTAAGAGAAATCAAAACTTGTTTACTTACGCTAACTTCACTGCAATCATTTAACGATGCAGGTTTGTAAGGATGCGGATGATTAGTCATAGGCAAATTCAGTTTTCATACCAATTCGATACTAGCCACATTCGCACAAGAACCGGAATCAATGATCATGGTGCACACTTTACCATTTATCATGCAATGAATATGGAAAATGTTTTCTCCATGTTGTTCGTGATCATCTAATTTCGGATATGCATTTAGAGCTCTTCGTACAACAAGAAACTCCTTAGTGTCAAAATCATCTAATGCGCCTAGATCCTCTTCAGGTTCAATTTCATTATCGTGCTCAGACTCGTTTTCATGCTCGGACTCAGACACATTCGTTTGTCTTCTCAATTAACATGATTCGTTTTTCATTAGGACACTCTTTTCCTATGTGACCACGTCCTTGACACTTATAACATTTAATGTCTCTAAACCTGTTTGAGGCATCAAAAGAATTTCCGGTGGGAGTCTTGTGTTGGGTGCGGTCATCACGCCGTTGAGTGGATTTGATGAGCCAAACGAAGGCTAGAAAACGTTGCCAAGGACTTTGTCTCCTATTCTAAACTGATTTGAACAAAAGCTATGGCAAAGAACATCTCAAAGACACCCCTTGAACTGTAACCGTTGTTCTTGGCTCAATTTATGCCAACACCTCTTCCTCTTTGGCACTCCAACACATCTAAAACCTCAATGAGACCCTAAGATGCTGTAAACCAAAAGATGAAGCAAATACTAACAAGTTCTAGGCTAGGAACTTGAAAGAAAACCGTTAAGTGGTCTTAAACTTCAACTAGCATAAGTTGAGAACTCCTTAAAGGATATTTGATTGAAATGTGTTTGATAATGGTTGTATTGTTGTTTGTACATTCAGCTTCCTATGCTATTTATAACAAATGAAAATGATAAAGAGTACAAGTTTTAATGTACAAAGTACAAGACTAAATGACATGCTTGCTTTGAAAATTTGTTGGAGCAACTTTCGGTTGCAAGAAGCTGGTTGCTTCCCCTTTCTTCTTTGCTTGACTTCAGCCATAATTTGATTGGTTTAAACATTGAGCAGCTTGCTTTGATCTTGGCCTTGATTGGTTGTGAGTTGTGGCTTTGATTTTTCAAAGAAATTTAGCTCAATCATCCGTTCTCCTCCTTGCAAGTTTCCGCCAAAGTTTTGATTGGTTAATGTAGTGTGCAGCTTGGTTTGAACTTGGCTTTGATTGGTTCCAAGTTTGGTGTTGAATATTCAAATATATTAGCCATGAACCAGCCGATTCTTCCATGGTTGTGATTGGATGGTTTAAGGTGCAGCTTGCTAGTTTGTTTCCTTGCTTGTTTGTGATTGGTTTAAGCATATGCAAGACTCCTTCCTATTGGTTAAAGATTTGAGCAGCTTGTCTCTCCATTCTTACGTGAAGAACATTTCTTGAATTTGACATGAGTGCTTGTCACCTCCTTGCTTGCAAGCTACTTGCTTATCACCTCCTTGCTTGAACAAAAATTCAGGTTTTAGTTGCATCTTCAAGCTTTGTTTGAACAATGATATCATCCGATCAGATGGAACATGGATTGATAGGTGTTCATGCTTCTTCAATGCAAAGCTCTCTTTGACCTATCTTCAAAGACACCAAGCAACAAACACAATATGCACAACATATATGACATGTCCTAAGGGTTAGTTAGGCAATAAGACATAAGAACTAGCACTAGTGTGTGCGGAGTGAACAGTGAAATGTCATGTCTTACAGAACTAACATATGACAATAAATGATACATGAAAATATGTTGTGTTGACCCCATCGTGGGCTCATCATTCCCTCCCTCTTGAAAATGATTCGTCCTTGAATCTCAACATGAAGAGAATAAGGGATAGGGATGTAGGATGTACACGTATGATCATCTACACCATAATCAATATGAACATGATAATACAAATGGTGAAGGTGAAATTCCTTGGTGCATCCTTATCTTTGAAGAAAGAATAAGGTGTGTACACGCTTTCTAAAATGTTTAGGATGTATTAACAATATGATAACAAAAATTTTAGAACACATACATCCTAACAGATAAAACAACATCCAAAAAGCATATTGCAACATGTTAACACTAAATGTACAAATCTTACAGACATGTGCAATATTTAGACAAGATGTATCAATTGAGATGACAACAGGCAAACATTCAACAAGATGAGATGAAATAGATATTTCAGAAATAGAATCTTCATCTATACTAAATATGTCATTCAATTCATTAACTAGTTCATCCAAGGATTTATATTCATTTGTAGCTGAATCTATTTCAATAATGACATCATAATCAAGCTCTACATCAAGTAGACAATCTAGTTCAGCTAACATCAAATCATAAGAATCTAGTTTATCAATGTCATTCTCAACATAATTACTTACATCAATGTCATCAATGAAATGTACAAGATGTAATTCAAATTGTAACCCAGAAACAAGCATCTCAGCAGAATGCAGATCATGCACAGGGATTTCATTTATATGCATGTGACAATGTAAATCATTTTCAGACAAAGTGTTATCACAATTAACATCATCTATAAGCAAACGACTAACACTTTGGAAATCACCAACAGATTCAAGTGAAGGGTCTTCTTCAGACAGTACACAAGGTTGAACATGCAATTCAGATAAAGGAGTTCCAGTTTCAGGCATGTTGGGGCTAATTTCATACAAACCATCATTCACAGAAATGTCAGATTGCAAGTCTTTGTTCCTTTCAGATTCTATCAATACTTGCACCATGTCTCTAAGTTGAAGCAATGCATTTTCAATATTATCCATAGGCTGACTCAAATTGCTTAACTTAACTGGATTTGGTTTGTCATTTTCAGAATCACAAGAGTTCAGTTCATACCCATAGTTTTGATTAACTTGCCATGGGATTAGGTTTGATTGAACAATCTTTGCCTTTTTATACATGTCATAAAGTGATGAGAATTTTTCAGACAACATGCAATCAGCGATCTCTTTATCTAATCCAGCAAAGAACCTAATCATGCTTAATTCCTCATGTTCTTCAACATAAGCATAGTACAAATCATCAAGCATTTCATTGTAATATGCACTAACGTCTTTATTGCACTAAGAAAGAGTTTGATATCTAGGAGTTTTACATTCCCAATATCCAACCCATAAACCATTCGTACGACCAAAGGAGTTCATACGTTTTTCCAGTTCATCATAGTCTCTCCTATGGCATTCAACTCCCCAAATGGTTTTTAGAATCATGTTTAATCAAAACAATCAACCAAGATGGTAAAACAATGAGATAAATAAGTCAGAATACAAGCAAGTAAGATCAAACTATAACTTTAACAAAACGTAAATTTCTACTTCAAATTGACAATTGAATAAACAACAATCTTGGACTATCTAAGATTCAAAGAAAAATAGAAGTCAAGTGATGTTTTTGGCTGAATCAAAGAAAGCTAAGGGTTTGTACAGAACAATCCTCTAACTTACTTTAAACTTTAATGCACATTCAATTGTAAATAAAGTGAAAGACAGTACATACACACAAGTGTTCAACAAGGGTTTGTTCGAGGAACCTTTTACAACAGTCAACACTTTTGGTGTAGGTATTTGCTTTTGGTTTTGCACAATTCACCTTTTGTGAACTTTGGATAGCTATATCTCACTTCTTGTGCAAATCACTCATACGTCTTGTCTCTTGCTTTTTGATGTTAAAAATGACTTTTCTCTCAGTTTCTTTCACAAACAAGCCTAATTATTTTCCTTTGGATTGGCTTTGTCTGTTTTGTGAGCCTACTACTCACTTGCCTTTATGAGACATTGCTCACGACTTCTTTTTCTTTGGTTTGACTTGCACAAGTTTTGGTGTGGCATTTGTAAAACATTCTTTGAACAACACGGAAGAACACTAATGATATGAAAACTGTTTCACAAATTTAACAACCAAATATAGATGAAAGTTCAATGCAAGTTGAAGAAGTGTAAAGACAACAAGATGATAACAGGGTCGGCAATTTAACAGTGTAGGGATAAATATAGACAAAGTGATCCTAAGTAAGAACTTAAGTCAAATAAAGTCTTTAAACAATTGAATCAATCCCAAGTAAAGATAAACGTAAAGCCAACGTTAAAATTTGAAATCAAATCTTGTTTCTTACAAATTTACTTCACTTTTAACAAATCTCAAGTCAATAATGTTTCAATTAAAAGATTCAATCAAGTTTGTACCAAACAATGACTTAAGGTGTAACGGGGGTGGTGAATTCAAATTCAACAGTTTAAACAAATAGCATTCAAAGATTTAATCAAGTTTAAACTAAATTGTTTCGGTTTTTTTTTGTTTTCTGTTTTTGATGCAAATGATCTAACTATTCTTAAGATAGCTAAATGCAACTTAGTTGTTTCTAAATGCAATTTATAAGGCTGATTACTATATCAACTAATGGAAATCAGCTTTGATGCAAACTAGCTAACTTGTTTTGTTTTGTTTTTAGGTGATCTATCCTACTTTGTTTATGTTTGGTTTTTGTTTGTATGATGCAATCAGTTTCTAAGCTAGATGATACTAGATGCAAGTGTTTATATCCTACTTATCAAACGTGTAACACTAGAAACTAGGCAGCACACTTAGTTAACTAAAACTACTTGTTTTGTTCTTTAGTTTTCGGTTTTGCTTGTGCTAACTAAACAACCAACTAAACCTCTTAATCTATGTTGTAAACTAGTCTAACCAAGCTAAATAAGGCAGCACTAAAACGTTTCAAACAGATTGCACACAAGTACAAAAAAACAGAATTTTAACTACTTGATCACAAGCTAAACTATCAACTAATCTAATTTGTGTTCAAGTACTCTATTTTAAGGACTCAACTAAACTAACACTTCTTGATTAAAGTCTAATGAAGATTATCTAAGCTAGATTGAACATGAACAACCAGGTTACACACGGTTTTGATCTAAGGTACACAAACAAATTTTAACAACACTAAGTCTAGTCTAAGTTCTTTTTTGTGGGGGTTTTCGGTTTTGCCTACTTAACTAAGTTACCAAACTATAGTATACTATCTAACAAGCACTTTAAAAACATAAACTAACTATCTAAACAAACAGCAACTTAAACGCAAATAAAAATCAGTTCAACATACGGTTTAGGCAGCAACATTCATATGCAAATTTAAACAATGTAAACATGAATAGAAGACTAACCAACGCTCTGATACCAATTGATGAGCCAAAAAAAGGCTAGAAAACGTTGCCAAGGACTTTGTCTCCTATTCCAAACTGATTTGAACAAAAGCTATGGCAAAGAACATCTCAAAGACACCCCTTGAACTGTAACCGTTGTTTTTGGCTCAATTTATGCCAACACCTCTTCCTCTTTGGCACTCCAACACATCTAAAACCTCAATGAGACCCTAAGATGCTGTAAACCAAAAGATGAAGCAAATACTAACAAGTTCTAGGCTAGGAACTTGAAAGAAAACCGTTAAGTGGTCTTAAACTTCAACTAGCATAAGTTGAGAACTCTTTAAAGGATATTTGATTGACATGTGTTTGATAATGGTTGTATTGTTGTTTGTACATTCAGCTTCCTATGCTATTTATAACAAATGAAAATGATAAAGAGTACAAGTTTTAATGTACAAAGTACAAGACTAAATGACATGCTTGCTTTGAAAATTTGTTGGAGCAACTTTCGGTTGCAAGAAGCTGGTTGCTTCCCCTTTCTTCTTTGCTTGACTTCAGCCATAATTTGATTGGTTTAAACATTGAGCAGCTTGCTTTGATCTTGGCCTTGATTGGTTGTGAGTTGTGGCTTTGATTTTTCAAAGAAATTTAGCTCAATCATCCGTTCTCCTCCTTGCAAGTTTCAGCCAAAGTTTTGATTGGTTAATGTAGTGTGCAGCTTGGTTTGAACTTGGCTTTGATTGGTTCCAAGTTTGGTGTTGAATATTCAAACATATTAGCCATGAACCAGCCGATTCTTCCATGGTTGTGATTGGATGGTTTAAGGTGCAGCTTGCTAGTTTGTTTCCTTGCTTGTTTGTGATTGGTTTAAGCATATGCAAGACTCCTTCCTATTGGTTAAAGATTTGAGCAGCTTGTCTCTCCATTCTTACGTGAAGAACATTTCTTGAATTTGACATGAGTGCTTGTCACCTCCTTGCTTGCAAGCTACTTGCTTATCACCTCCTTGCTTGAACAAAAATTCAGGTTTTAGTTGCATCTTCAAGCTTTGTTTGAACAATGATATCATCCGATCAGATGGAACATGGATTGATAGGTGTTCATGCTTCTTCAATGCAAAGCTCTCTTTGACCTATCTTCAAAGACACCAAGCAACAAACACAATATGCACAACATATATGACATGTCCTAAGGGTTAGTTAGGCAATAAGACATAAGAACTAGCACTAGTGTGTGCGGAGTGAACAGTGAAATGTCATGTCTTACAGAACTAACATATGACAATAAATGATACATGAAAATATGTTGTGTTGACCCCATCGTGGGCTCATCAGGATTGCACATGATTGTCCATCCTTTGCGACGCTCCTTGGTCATATGTTTGGCCTCCTGTAGGCTGTGAACTTCCCGTTCCTGAAGGCTTGCTGGGAAATCTTGATGAAGATTGATTAGTACGATAATTGGAATTGAAATTGGAGGAACTAAGTACCTTTAATTAGTTTTCAATCTTTTCTGCCATATGGACCATGGTTGTGAGGTCGAGATAAGGTTGAAGGTCAACCCTTTGCGCAATCTCCCTGTTTAAACCATGTAAGAATCGAGCCTTGTTGGCTTCTTCGGGTTCCTGCAAGTTTGACCTTTCTAACAAAATTTCCAACTCTGTATAATACTCGTCTACACTTTTGGAACCTAGTCGTAAATTGTGCAAACTCGTGAAAATAGAACTCTCACAATTGTTTGGGATAAAACGTTGTCTCATTTCAAACTTCATTTCTTCCCAAGTGGCAATTGGCGGTTGTCTTGTCTTAGTTCTATTTCGACACAAATTTGTCCAACAATTAAGTGCATAACCAGAAAACTCAATAGAAGCGTACCTCACTTTTTGTAATTCACTATAATTGGTACAAGAAAAGATTAAATCCAGTTTTGTTTTCTAAATATTCATCCGCATTACTTTTACCGTTAAACGTGGGGATATTTATTTTGGTTTTGAGAAAATCGTCATCTTGCGGGAAAAGGGGATTTTGGCGTCTTTGGTAACCACGGGGAGGGTGGTCATCAAAGTCATAATCATCATGCTCAAATGGAATGTAATCATCATTATACCTTCTTGGAGCGTACCTTCTCGGTTGTGTGGGTAGAACAAACCTTCTTGCCTCGATGTGTGGTGGTCTAAGGTTGTCGTCCTCAACTTCTTCTGGGGGATGGCGCCTTGATGGTGGCATGGGAACGGCCCTGCTTGTGCCCTGGCCATCACTTGTCTTGTAGCTCCGTTCAACATCTTCCAAGCGATGTTTGATTACTTCGTTGTCATGCATGAGTTTCTTTAACATTTCCAACATTTGTTGTTGTGTATTGTCAACAATTTTGGCCTCCTTTGACTTTCTAGAAGCAGAATGATTGCTGCTCTCCATTTTATCTAAGGAATGAAACAGAAAGAAAAGGAAAGAAGCAAACTAACACAAAGACAAGCAAACGTTAAGGGATTAGTAAAAAAAAAACTATGAACACTCCGCTTTCTCTTCTTTCCACTCTCTTACCACTTTGCTTCTTGGATAATCTGAAGTTAAGAAGGTCCAAAATGATCAATAAGAAAGTGTTTTGCCAATGCTTCTCCAATTCACAACGAGCTCCACTTGTTTCTCCCTTTGTGCTTGCAAGGTGCAGCAATTAGTATCAAAGTAGGATCAAGAGAAATTGAAACAAACTTGAACTTTCTACTAAGATTCAAAGAAAATAAGCAACCAAAATTTATGTATAAGGCTGAACCAAAGATGCACTAAGGGTTGCCGTGAGCAATCTTTAGTTAATTTTGATTCTATGCACTTACTATCCACAAAATGGTTCAAGTCATGCAATAATCGAGCAACCAAGTGTGTGATTTGTTCAAGAAGATCCGGAGATGGAGAATAGGGTATAGCGGGACGGCAATATGGGGTAAAAAGGAAATATGGTATCCAAGGTTCTCAAAGTGCACAAAAAAAAATTTCCACGTAATGCACAAACATTTTGCCCTTTTTCTTTTCTCTTGTTGTTTTTTTTTTCTTTTGCGTCCGTACTGTTTCAATTGAGCAAGGTTCAGATTCTTTTTTTTGGACTAGGGCAGAATTAAAATTTCACGCATTTTGCACTTAGCACTTTCGTTTTTGGAGAGAATAGTGCAAGGTCTTTAAAATGCAATTTGCAACTTTGACTTGCAACAAAATAACCTTGAAAAGTGAAGGGGTAGGGCCGAATTGGGTTGGGGTTAGGGTTTTTTGATTTAGAGTTTTTTGAACGTTTTGGAAATTTGCGGAATGGGGTTTTGGGAACTGAATGGTCGGGGTAAATGGACTATTTGGGTTGGTAATTGATGATTTGTGTGGTCAATTTGGATAATAGCTATGGGTAGGACAGAATTGAACCAAAATTCACATTCTAGGGTTAGGGTTTATTTGAATGAATTGGGATCTTTAGATTCTGATGGTTTTTGGTAAAATTGGTTTGGGGCTTTTTGTTGGGAGTGTAAATAGGGTTGCTTGGGATCAGGTTGGTGAATTTTAGGGTTGGGGTGGGGTGGGTGCTGGTTGGCCATGGGGTGTGGGATGATTTTAGGGTGTGTTTGATGTTGAAAATGGGCTATGAAGACAAGAACACGTAGGACTACTTGAATTAAAGCATGAAATCAATAACAATGCGAATCACAAGATGCATACAATCATCACCAACTAAAAGCTTTGGTAGCAACAAGATGATTTGAAACCGAGGTAGCTTTACAGGCTGATGGTTGTAGTAAAAAGAAGGCTGAATGTACTCTAAATGCTCAAACCCTAATTGTTCAAGTCTGAATGATAAATTTCAGATGTTTGATGCACAAGTTGGATATAAAAAAATGATGCTAGAATGATGAAGAACAAGACTCAACAAAGTGCAAATGATCCAAACAAAGTTGACATTTTTTTTGTATGAAATGCAAGACAATGGCGTGTAGAGTGAGGGGTAGAAGAAGGACTCAACTGAAATTGAAATGACTAGACTCAAACGAAAAGGAAATGATAGATGGTGGAATAGAGTAACCCGGTCTCTGATACCAATTTGATGCGTGCACAACGTGGGCTCCAACGATTCCACCTTCCAAACGTCCTTCAAAAGGGTTAGGCACAAGGAAGAAGACTTCCCCTTGCTTCTTTAGTGATTAAAAAACGTGTGGATTAAAATGAGCAAGACCAACACTTCAAGATGGTCGTTGATCAGGCAAACCCATATGGCCCTCCTGGACGGCACCTTCAAGCAATGGCAACACCTTCAAAATGCTCAAATTTGAAGGATCTTAACGTAGGTTTTTAATGCAACACAAGAAAACAAAGTCTCACACAAAGTGAAAGAAAATATCAAGAATTGTTATTCATCGAACTTGTTCTCCTAGGCGTCCCAAAAGGGTTTATTTATAGGCTGAGATTGAGCCTTAAAATGTCTAGAACTAATTCAAAATAAGGCTAGCTACCAATGTTTGAAAATTGAAAATTATTTGAATTCAAAGCTAAAACAAATTCTAGCTAAAATCTTAAAATCTTGCAAGATATTATCTCCATCTATTCAGCCGTGCTTGATGTCAAAATATTGTCTTGGAGGAGCTGATTTGATAAGTAGGATGAGACTTGAAGTTGAATTCAAGAGTTGGTTGAATTTGAATTCAAGTTGAGTTTGAATTTGGGTTCACTTTGAATTTTGGCTCTTGCTTATCCTTTCCCTTCCAGCCGTGTGTGATGCTTCTTTTTACCTTGGAAATCTGATTTTGATGATGATAAAATGCTTGGAATTGAATTCAAATGATGGTTGAAGTTTGAATTCAAAATTGAGTTGAATTTGAATTCAAACTTGGATTCAATTTGAATCGGCATTTATCCTTCTTTTATCCTTCATGTTGGCATGAAACTGGATGGAGATTAGGCTGAAATCCTTTTGAAATTTAAGTCTCCAATTGGTTGAGACTTGAATTCAAACTTGGATTCAATTTGAATTGGCATTTATCCTTCTTTTATCCTTCATGTTGGCGTGAGACTGGATGGAGATTAGGCTAAAATCCTTTTGAAATTTAAATCTCCAAATGGTTGAGACATGAATTCAAATCATGGTTGAATTTTAAATTCAAGTCTAGCTTTGAACTTAAATTCAATTTGATCATCATCCATTTGCTTCAAAATGGCCGCCCCCTTGATGTATGTTGGAGATGATTTTTGACTTCAATTTGAACAAGAGATTCCATCTTGGACACATTTGAATTTGTCTTTGTGGAGACAAACATTCTCTTCAAGACAACATTCTTTTTTTGTCTCCCTTTTTGCCATACATGCCTATCTTGCTCATTTTGGGCCTCCATTTCATTTTGGACTTTTATGTACCTAATTTACCTTCAAAGAAAAGACATAAAACAAAGATCACAAGGAACAAGATAATAAAACACACACGCATATGCATCAATGTTCAAAGAGTGGGTTCAATGAAGTGAACCCATGGAACCTTAGGTTCATCTTGAACATGCTTATACAAGAAGGTGGCAACTAGATGACAAAGTTCTCTTGCCCTCCTTCTTGTCATAGGGCCCTTGACCTCTTGATGGGGCCCTTGATCCTCATCGGACCCTTGATCCTCATCACCGATGCTCGTGGCCTGTACACCACGATCCATCATAACTGATGTCCATGGTCCGTACACCATGATCCACCATGGCCGAGTACCCATGACCCGTACACCATGATCCACTCTACTTGAGCGTCTGAGACCCGTACATCTCAACCCACTCCAAATGCAATGCACATGCCATGAATGCAACAACAAAGTCTCCTGGGGCCCGTACGCCCATCCTCACCATCTCTGCGCTCAATATTTGGTTTCGTAAATTTTCTGAATATTAGAAAGTTGTGATTTATCATCACCCTTATTTTTCCTTAGCTTGTATTAATTTTCTAGAATTTTCTACTAATTGTTCCTATTTTTCCCTTATTTAATTATATTTATTACTATTTATTTTAATTACTTAAATTTACCAAACTTCATAAATTAAGTGGAAATAATTTACTTTTAACCTTTTATATTTTCTGGAATTTATTTGAATTTTTATGGCATTTAATTATATTTTTCTGGCCTGATCCGCTAGACCCAATACATTTTATTTAGAGGTTAAAGGGCCGCCTTTGGTCAGACTCGCTGGCCAGCCGTCCGGTCCGTTGGCCATCCTTTTCTCTGCCTTAATTTAATTTTTTTATTTATTTATTAGTTGTTCCACCAGTGGCAACGTGTGGAAACCCACGTGCGGCCTTTTCAGCGGCACATGTAGCACATGCTCCACCGCTGCGATTCGTTTTTCGATCCCAACCCCCATTTTCTCCTATTTCTAGTCTATAGGAACGTATTCTAAGGCCAAAGTTCTCCCTTTTTTCCCAATTCTTTAAGGGTATTTTTCCTCGATTCAATCATACCACCAAATTCACACACATACACGCACATTGTAAACATGAACAATATATCTCATGCTTTACAACATATACAAAATTTACAACTTAAACAAAAAAAATCAACGAAACACATTAGTATACCATCAAAGCATGCATGAATCACACCCGTTTGAGGGGGAAGCGGCACCTACCTTTTTAACGAATTAACTTCTGATGATGATCAAGGGTCCGATGAGGATCAAGGATCCCGTCAAGAGGTCACGGGTCCTATGACAAGAAGGAGGGCAAGAGAACTTTGTCATCAAGTTGGAACCTTCTTGTATAAGCATGTTCAAGATGAACCTAAGGTTCCATGTTTTCACTTCATTGAACCCACCCTTTGAACGTTATGCGTGTGCATGTGTGTTTTCAATTTTATCTTGTTTCTTGTGATCTTTGTTTCATGTGTTTCTTTGTAGGTAAATTAGGTACATGGAAGGTCCAAAATAAAATGAAGGCCCAAAAAGGAGCAAGGTAGGCGTGTGTTTCAAAAAGAGAGACAAAAAGAATGTTGTCTTGAAGAGAATGTTTGTCTACACGAAGACAAATTCAAATGTGTCCAAGATGGAATCTCTTGATCAAATTGAAATCAAAATCATCTCCAAATATCAACAAGGGGGCCGGCCATTTTAGTGCAAAGATGGATAATCAAGTTGAATTTAAATTCAAAGTTAAACTTGAATTTAAATTCAACCATGATTTGAATTCAAGTGTCAACCAATTGGAGACTTAAATTTCAAGAAGATTTCAGCCGATTTCTCCATCCATTCTCACGCCAACTTGAAGGATAAGGAAGATGAGATCACAATTTAAAGTTGAATCCAAGTTCGAATTCAAATTCAAGTTCAATTTGAATTCAATCTCCAACCAACATTTGAATTCAACATCTCAGCCACTTGAAGACCTTCCCGCACGCCATTTCATCCCTTCCCACGCCAACTTGGAGATCAAAAGAGGTGAGATCAAAATTCAAAGATTGAATTCAAGTTTGAAGTCAAATTCAAATTCAATTTGAATTCAATCTTCAACCAACCTTTGAATTCAATTCCAACCACTTCATCTACATCAAAATCAAGTCTCCAACACCATCTTCATCATCATACATGGCTGGACACATTGAGGATAATGTCTTGCAAGATTTTCATATTTTAGCTAGAATTTGTTTAAGTTTTGAATTCAAATAATTTTCAATTTTGAAACATTGTTAGCTAGCTTTATTTTGAATTAATTCTAGACATTGAAGGCTGATAGGACGTCAATCTCAACCTATAAATCGAGCCTTTTGGGCGCCTAGGAAGACAACTTTTGATGAATAACAATTCTTGATATTTTCTTCACTTTGTGTGAGACTTTGTTTTCTTGGTTTTGCATTAAACACCTAAGTTAAGATCCTTCAAAGTTGAGAATTATGAAGGTTTTGCCATTGCTAAATGGTGCCGTCCAGGACGGCCATATTGATTTGCCTGATCAACGACCATCTTGAAGTGTTGGTCTTGCTCATTTGATCCACACGTTTTTATCACTAAGGAAGCAAGGGGAAGTCTTCTTCCTTGGCCTACCCCTTTGTGAAGGACGTTTGGAAGGTGGAATTGTTGGAGCCCACGACTTGCACGCATCAACTTCCTTCTTCTCTAGACTCGAATCTAAACAATTGTAGTATAAACACCATTACCTAATAATAAAGGTTAATTTGACTTACTTAAAATAATTTGTTCATAGCTTTCTAGTTTTTTTCCTATTTGGCATACCAACATATATATATATATATATATATATATATATATATATATATATATATATATATATTATAAATAACATATAATAAAATAGGACAATTTTATAAATCAAAGGAGACACATGTGTATAAAAGTTTTAAAAAACATACTCCTTAAATTACACCTTATTTACGCCTTTTAGAAACTTGCCCAAAAAATTTGGTTAACCGATCATTTTCTTTTCTTTCTTTTTTCAAACTAACGAATTCTTAATTCTTCGAAACATATAATCAACCGCCGCTCAATTGCTACCCTATATTTACACTTTAAAATATATACTGAGTGCAGACAGGAATTGGCTTCTGTGCACTTGTGTTGCCCCCCTTTGCAATTTAAAATCTAAGTTTCCCAGCAAGCATTCAGACATTGTGCTTGTACATTTAATGTACATATATATTAAGTCGTGAGTACTCAATATTTTACACATGTATATACCTTAGTTTTTGACCCTCATTCATGCGACAGCAACAACATACAAAAAGAATATAATTATAACTCATGTGTATATATATTCGGTACACACACATAAGCATATACATATATATAATCACCGATAGAATTTATGTTGTGGTTGATCTATCACATTTCATTGCATGTAGGAAAGTTGATGACGCCACACATGTCGCTGATTTGTTCTTCAAAGAAATCGTGAGATTGCATGGCATGCCACGTACAATTGTAAGTGATAGAGATACGAAATTTTTGAGTCGTTTTTGGCGCGTTTTGTGGGCTAAACTTGGTACACAATTGTTGTTTTCAACCACTGCACACCCACAAACTGATGGACAAACTGAAGTCATTAATCGTACTCTTTCTCAACTTTTGCATGCCATTTTGCAAAAACATATTAAACATTGGGAAGATTGTTTACCATATGTAGAATTTGCATACAATAGGAGTGTCCATCACGGTACCTTGCATAGCCCATTTGAAATCGTGTATGGTTTTAATCCCTTGTCTCCCCTTGATTTGATCTCTATTCCCGTGCATGAATGTTCAAGTCCTGATGGTAAACAAAAAGCAGAAAAGATAAAGAAAATACATGAACAAGTTAAAACACAACATGAAAAGAAAAATAAAGCTTATGAAAGACGAGCTAACAAACATCAAAAACGAGTTGTGTTTAAACCTGGTGATTTAGTGTGGTTACATTTGCGCAAAGAATGATTTCCCAATGACCGAAAGTCAAAACTATTACCTCGAGGAGATGGACCTTTCAAAGTTTTGAAACGCATAGGTGACAATGCATACATCCTTGATCTTCCTAAAACGTATGGTTCTATTTCACCTACTTTTAATGTTGCTGACCTCACCCCTTTCACTGATGACCTTTTTTATTCCAGGACGAATCCTTTTGAGTAGGGGGGATTGATGAGGATCAAGGGTCCAATGAGGATCATGGATCCCGTCAAGAGGTCAAGGGTCCTATGACAAGAAGGAGGGCAAGAGAACTTTGTCATCAAGTTGGAACCTTCTTGTATAAGCATGTTCAAGATGAACCTAAGGTTCCATGGGTTCACTTCATTGAACCCACCCTTTGAACGTTATGCGTGTGCATGTGTGTTTTAAATTTTATCTTGTTTCTTGTGATCTTTGTTTCATGTGTTCCTTTGTAGGTAAATTAGGTACATGGAAGATCCAAAATGAAATGAAGGCCCAAAAAGGAGCAAGGTAGGCGTGTGTTGCAAAAAGGGAGACAAAAGGAATGTTGTCTTGAAGAGAATTTTTGTCTCAACAAAGACAAATTCAAATGTGTCCAAGATGGAATCTCTTGATCAAATTGAAATCAAAATCATCTCCAAATATCAACAAGGGGGCCGGCCATTTTAGTGCAAAGATGGATAATCAAGTTGAATTTAAATTCAAAGTTAAACTTGAATTTAAATTCAACCATGATTTGAATTCAAGTTTCAACCAATTGGAGACTTAAATTTCAACAAGATTTCAGCCTATTTCTCCATCCATTCCCACGCCAACTTGAAAGATAAGGAAGATGAGATCACAATTCAAAGTTGAATCCAAGTTTGAATTCAAATTCAAGTTCAATTTGAATTCAATCTCCAACCAACATTTGAATTCAACATCTCAGCCACTTGAAGACCTTCCCACACGCCATTTCATCCCTTCCCACACCAACTTGGAGATCTAAAGAGGTGAGATCAAAATTCAAAGATTGAATTCAAGTTTGAAGTCAAATTCAAATTCAATTTGAATTCAATCTTCAACCAACCTTTGAATTCAATTCCAACCACTTCATCTACATCAAAATCAAGTCTCCAACGCCATCTTCATCATCATACATGGCTGGATACATTGAGGATAATGTCTTGCAAGATTTCAAATTTTAGCTAGAATTTGTTTTAGTTTTGAATTCAAATAATTTTCAATTTTCAAACATTGTTTCTCTTCGTGTTAGTTTGCTTCTTTCCTTTTCTTTTTGTTCTCGTTTCAATTCCTTAGGTAAAATAGAGAACAACACTCATTCCGCTTCTAACAAATCAAAGGATGCCGAGACAGTGGACACCACGCAACAACAAATGTTGGAGATGTTAAAGAAGCTCATGCATGACAATGAGGTGATCAAACATCGATTGGAGGATGTTGAACGGAGCTACAAGACAAGTGATGGCCATGGCACAAGAAGGGTTGTTCCCCTACCACAACCTATGCGTCACCCCCTATAAGAAGTTGAGGATGACAACCTTAGACCACCACACATCGAGGCAAGAAGGTTTGTTCCTCTAACACAACCAAGAAGGTACGCTCCAAGAAGGTACAATGATGATTACCTTCCATATGAGCATGATGATTATGACTTTGATGACCACCCTCCCCGTGGTTACCAAAGACGCCAAAATCCCCTTTTCCCGCAAGATGACGATTTTCTCAAAACCAAAATAAATATTCCCACGTTTTATGGTAAAAGTAATGCAGAAGAATATTTGGAATGAGAAACAAAAGTGGATTTAATCTTTTCTTGTACCAATTACAGTGAATTACAAAAAGTGAGGTACGCTTCTATTGAGTTTTCTGGTCATGCACTAAATTGGTGGACAAATTTGTGTCAAAATAGAACTAAGACAAGACAACCGCCAATTGCTATTTGTGAAGAAATGAAGTTTGAAATGAGACAACGTTTTATCCCAAACAATTATGAGAGTTCTATTTTCACGAGTGTGCAAAACTTACGACAAGGTTCCAAAAGTGTAGACGAGTGTTACAAAGAGTTAGAAATTTTGTTGGAAAGGTCTAACTTATAGGAACCCGAAGAAGCCACCAAGACTCGTTTCTTACTTATCGCGACCTTACAACCATGCTCCATACGGCTGAAAAGATTGAACACCAATTAAAGGTACGTAGTTCCTCCAATTTCAATTCCAATTATCGTCTTAATCAGTCTTCATCAAGGTTTTTCAGCAAGCCTTCAGGAACGGGAAGTTCACGGCCTACGGGAGGCCAAACACGTGACCAAGGTGCATCACAAAGGGTGGAAAATCGTGTGCAGTCCACACAAAGGCGAGATGACCGCGCCCAACAAAAGGCTCCTACCAGAAATTCTTCTGATCTCTCAAATAGGTTTTGAGAAATTAAATGCTATAAATGTTAAGGACGTGGTCACATAGGAAAAGAGTGTCCTAATGCAAAACTAATCATGTTAACTGAAGAAACAAACGAATATGTGTCTGAGTCCGAGCATGAAAACGAATCTGAGCATGATAATGAAATTGAACCTGAAGAAGATCTATGCGCGTTAGATGATTTTGACACAAAGGACTTTCTTGTTGTGCGTAGAGCTTTAAATGCATATCCGAAATTAGATGATCACGAACAACATAGAGAAAACATTTTCCATATCCATTGCATGATAAATGGTAAAGTGTGCACCATGATCATTGATTTCGGTTCTTGTGCAAATGTGGCTAGCATCGAATCAGTAAGAAAACTGAATTTGCCTATGACTAATCATCCGCATCCTTACAAACCTACATCGTTAAATGATTGCGGTGAAGTTAGCGTAAGTAAACAAGTTTTGATTTCTCTTAGCATTGGTATCTACAAAGATGATGTTTTATGTGATGTTTCACCAATGCATGCTAGTCATATCTTACTTGGTAGGCCATGGCAATTTTATCGACATGTGACATATGATGGATATTTGAACCGTTATTCTTTCAAGTTGAATGGAAAACTTTACAAACTGCATGCACTTCCACCACACAAAGTCCACGAGGATCACCAACGTATGTCTAAGTCTAGGGCCGATCCTAAGGAAAAACAAGCTGAGAGAAAATTCGTGGAGTGCATGAAAAGTGAGAACAAAAAACAAGAGAGCAAGGGAAAAGAGGTAGTGCCCATAGGAGTCACCGAGTCCAAAAAAAGTGTGGGTATTTTTGCAAAGAAAAGAGAGGTCACACGAGCCCTTTATAGCAACCAAACCGTCCTCATTCTCATTCCAAAGGCGTGTCACCTTTTCCTAGAAGAACTCCCACCAAACTTACCTACCTCAGTTGCGTCCCTTATCCAAGAGTACGGAGTTCTATTTCCCTCCGAGCCACCATCCGAATTGCCACCCATTAGAGGAATAGAACACCAAATCAATTTTGTCCCAGGAGCCGTGTTACCAAATCGCCTAGCCTATCGAGCCAATCCCGAAGAAACCAAGGAAATCCAAAGGCAAGTAGAGGAGCTCCTAGCAAGTGGACAAGTCCGAGAGAGCCTAAGCCCATCAGCCGTCCTAGTCATTTTAGTTCCCAAAAAGGATGAAACTTGGAGAATGTGTACCGATTGCCGAGCTATAAACAAAATTACTGTCAAGTATAGGTACCCCATACCTAGGCTGGATGATATGTTGGATATGTTGCACGGATCTAAATTCTTTACCAAAATCGACCTTAAGCAAGGGTACTTCCAGGTACGCATTAGAGAAGGGGACGAATAGAAGACTGCATTCAAAACCAAGTTTGGGCTCTATGAATGGTTAGTGATGCCCTTCGGGCTCACCGACGCCCCTGGAACCTTTATGAGGCTATGATTGAAGTCTTACGAGTGTTCATAGGCCGATTTGTTGTTGTTTATTTCCATGATATCCTAATCTATTCCCAAACTATAGAAGACCATCTTGACCACATTAGGGTTGTTTTTGAGAAGCTTAAGCAAGAACAACTTTACACCAACTTTAAGAAGTGCTCTTTTTGTTTGGAACGCGTAGTTTTCCTAGGCTTTGTCATTTCAGCTGAGGGAGTGGAGATGGATGAGGAAAAGGTTAGGTCAATTGTGGAGTGGCCTATACCTAAGAATGTAGGGGAGGTTCGCAATTTCCATGGACTTGCAAGTTTTTATAGACGCTTTGTCAAAGATTTTTCTTCCATAGATGCACCCCTAAATGAAATTGTAAAAAAAGATGTGCCTTTTAGGTGGGAAGAGCCATAACAACAGGCAGTTGATGAGCTTAAACGTAGGCTGACCACTGCAGCCGTTATTGTTGAGTGGGAGGCTGCAGTTGTCGTTTGTTGTTGTAAGAATAAGGGTGGTGATTTGTGTTGTATATGTGTGTAGATATAGATGTAGACTAGGTAGTATTCTAGTTTAATTAGGTTATCATAATTCTAAGATAACTAGGAAATGTTTAAAACTCTATCTTTTTTCTTCTTTATCCTTTTCCTATTCTAATTAGGATTGATATTGTAGGATTTTTTTATAGTTTCCCTTGAACACGGGGTATAACAGACCTCTCCCTTACAATAAGTTTCGTCTCCGAAACTTGCGTATGGCGTAATCACTAACTTAGTATGGTTCTACATGATACTTTTACCTAAATAATGACCGTATTAAATCCCCATTGTGCATTCCGATACATTAACCATAAAACTTCCTTATCATAGGCTAATGCCTCAAATTCATTCTTTGTACCTAATAAGGTAGTTTCTAAGTCCATTGTTCTCGCTTATTCAAGATCATAACCTACTCTTATTTAAATTCTAAGATCAAATTTAGAGGTATTGTCATCATACCGGGGGTTCTACAACTCCAATCGTCGGCTTAAATCGTACTTATGTCTGCGGTCATCAGCAGCCTCCTAAGATCAGTTCTTAGGTGTACTATAATCCTTACTTAATTCTCTATAATCACAACCTATAAACCTCTACTTATACCACTTGACGTGTATCATTTAACTTATTACAATCTACAATTTCGTATTCTTAACTTCATGTATGATGCATCTCCTAGTTACATATCCAAAATATCCATCAAGTCCACCAATTTATTACTCATTACACTCAATAGATATAGAATCAAGTCTCAGAATCAATTCTTATGTGCTTACAAACTAGTTCTATAATCGGATCCTTACTTTTCTCAGAGATAACATCAACAGCCTAATATACGAAGTATGTGTATGGGCATATTTTTCTTCAATTTAAAAGAAAGTAACTTACGTAGCTATACTTTCGAATATAGCTTTAACCGTTTAAAATAGTATATCTCCTAACTTTTGTAAACACAAAAACCAAAGTGTCATATATTTGTTTTCGCAACGCGGTGTCTCAAATGACTGCTATAAAATAATGGTACATCTTACTTTGCAAAAGTATTACGGTTAAAACCACTTTAAAACAATTGAGACACAACAATCGTAAAATTTCTCTTTTTACACAACGATTTGAACACGGTGTCTTTTTCTTTCCAACGAAAGATATATATTTTGAAAGCTATTTTTTTTCTCAAAATACAACAATTGAAAAGTCAGCAAATATAAAGTTTCATGAAACAATTTGGATGAGGTACATCTCTTTTTCAAACAGAAGCATATAAATTTTGAAACCGTTTGTGCTTCACAAAATAATTTCATTTCAAGCAGATAAATATCTTCGAAAACATTTAAGGATAAAATGCTTGTGATGTCAATAATTGATAAATAAAATTATTTTAGCAAAATCAATATGGCTAAACAGAAATTTGAGAAATATAAGAAATAGATAAACATATCGTTCTTCGAAAACATCGACATTTAAAAATATTTCTATTTTTTTCTTCCGAGTTGTTGGGATAGTTGAAATTTCATTATGTTGATATACAAATTCGGAGAAAAATATAGCCTTGTAAAGTAATATACTAAAAATTGGAACTAGTTGAAATGTTTAGCAGCAAGAATCTTTGAAATACTTTTGAAGTATACAATATATTTTAGTATAAGTGCTTATAACAAAACGTCTAGCTACTTGAAAAAAAAATATAGTCCAATACTTCGTATAATTTTTCTAAGTCACCCCTTAATGTCAATGAAAAATCCACCTATATACTGTTTCTTATAAATCTTTAACTAAAGTTGTCCAATACTCTCATGGCACACTAAATATTGATCGACTTAGGGCATTCTTATTCACCATGCTTCCGCGCGCCACACTGATACACCGTACTTCTTGGTTATTTCAACCGCTAATTCTAATTAGTTAGATCTCACCTGAAAAGCATTCATTATTTGTTCATACATACTCTATTTCAATTCAAGCCTACTCGATGCATCATTACTTACATGTTCCTATGAATCAATACTTAACTCAGATTTGTAATAATTTGTCCTTCCATTGTACTCATTTTAGTAATGCTCGTTTATCACTATGAATCAATATCCCTATTAAGACTAATATCTTCGGCCTATTTCATACTCTAAAATTCAATCTCTTAATCATAACTATAAACCCCTTCATACGATATTCTTTACTGACTCTGCTGATCATAACGCTAATAAATCCTTTCTTAGTCATTATCATTTTACTACAAATCATCTCTTAAGAATTACGATCCCAACTTAGATCTCGCCACGCTCTAGCACGACGGTCAAATGTAAGGGTATGAACTCATTTTCTTCGGGTTTGCAGAGACCGGATTTAAGAAATTATACAAATGGTTATAATCAGCATTTAGGTAAGGCAAAATAATTCAGTGTCATATGGAGTGCCCTAGGTATACGTGGGCATATCCTTTATCTGATCAGATCATCACTTAGGTCTAATGTCATGACTTATTTCTAGAATTGATACTCGGTATCATCATTTCTTACGTCTAAAATCATTACTTATTTCTAAATTTAATGTTTAGAATATAATCACAGCTTATGACTAAGATCAGTGCTTACGTTCAAATCATCACCTGATGTTCAGATCACCACTCAATTTCTAGAGCCAATATTATATATCGTCGTTCCTTAAATCTAAAATCATAACTTACGAACAAAATCATCTTTTAAAACCACGTCTTACTTTCAATAACATGCTTAATGTATAATCAGTGCTTACGACTAAAGATCAGTACTTATGTCTAAGATCATGACTTAGGGTAAAATCGTAACTTAATTTCTAAGATCATAGCCTAAATCTATGTTTCCGCCGAGATCTAGAGCCATGCCCTGAAGATCGCACTATCAACACGTAGTACCTCTGGAACTCATCCTGAAATTCGGTCTGAGTGACGGCTGGTGTCAGTCAAGCTGCGCCACCACTCTTTCGCATCTCTTTGTAGAAGAATCTCATGCCTGACTGCGGTGGTGGTGGAGGTTGTGCCGTGCTGCTGTTTCAGCAGCAGCTGTTGTGCTAAGGTGTTGCTCATGGTGACTATGAAATCAACTAAGAACTGGGGAAAATAGCCCTATGATTCAAAGGGTTGTCACCACCATTTCCTCTATTACCATCTTGTTCATGTCTTGGCGGTATTTTCTGGTATTTAGAACAACTGAGATTATATATATTTTTATTTAATTCAATCTAAGGTGGGGGTATTTTTGGAAATTCTAACCACTTATGGGGTGCATGCAGAGGTTCAGGGATAAAACAATAATTAAATAGAGAAAATGAAGTAACGCTCTCACACTCCTTACCCCGATCATAACTTAAGTCTAAGATCATCTCTTATATCTAAGAGATCTAGTTAATCCTGTGTTTCCAAGGCAGATTTGGAGCCTCGGCTCTGATACCACCCATAGCACCCACTCCCGAGCCTTAGCATCGGGAACAGTGCACCTGTCGTATCTCGCTAAAAAGAATACAAAGCGTGGAATCAATCTCTTACATGTCAGAAATGACATAGAAATTTTTCTCACAGAAACGTAAATCATAACATAAATTAAGCTCCAATAATCGTCTTTACATTACTGAATAAAAATTCTGATAATAATAGTAGTAAAGAAGTCAGTGAACAATCCCCAAAGATTATCCTCAGAAAGCTTGCGAACACAAAATAAATTAAATCTTAATTCTGATATAAACAAAACATCCTTTAAGCACAAGTCATGGGTTATGTTTAAGTTTCCTTCACCAACAATATTTATACATGCACATTAGCAATTTTGACATTGGTGGGTGAGTGGAAAAACATGAAGTCAGTTAGTTTATCTTAGCACCAAGACATATGATGTGTAGCACCGAAATCAATTATCCAAGTATGTATATTTAGACGAGTAACTATAAGAGGCCATAGTTGCATGAATTGCCTCTTGGTTGACATCCAGAGATTTCGACTGAGGCTGGTGCTGTTTCATGAACTGAAAAATTGCATCATGTTGTCTTTGGAGAGGAAACTTGGAGGAAGTCCCTGTCACACAGTGGCTAGAGTAACCGCCATTGTTGTATTTTCTATTTTGACTAGGGCCTCTCCAATTCCCTACAGGTGATGACTGAGGCCTCCAGGTATAAGGTTCTTAATTTCTCCAGCCAACAGGTGGTTTTTCATGCTTGTCATAACAACTTTCTTCAAGATGTCCATACTTTTTTCAGAATTTGCAAAAGTTGTTAGGATCATGGCCCCTTCTTTGCGGATTTTGAGCAGGAGGAATTTATCTTCTGCTTGCAACATTGACAACTGCATCTGAAAGGGATTGATTAGGTTTCTTGCTGCCAGCAACCGTGGCACCTCCTTCAGTGTTGGATGAGGACTCATCATCAACTTGATCCTGCTTTCTTCCTACCTTATTTCTGAGAACACATTATTGATGGAGAGGAGAGGCCCTGTGTCAAGAATTCTGCCCCTAGCAGCATCAAACTATTTATCATAGCCAGCCAAGAACCTAAAGGTTCTCCTGGTTTCAGTAATGGACTTATACATCATATCAGCTTCTTGAGGTGTCCACTTGTGAGTGTCATGGACATCAATTTGCTGCCAAATTTGTTTCAATTGTCCAAAGTATACATTCACAGGGGAGTCCCTTTGCTTTATGTCATGTAGCATGACATCAAGTTCATAAAACTCTGAAACGTTATCCACTTTGGAGTACATTGCCTTTCAAATCTCTGAGGCATAATCATAGAGGAATAAATTATTACTTACATCAGTGGTCATAGACACAATAATCCATGACATGATCATAGCATTTTCAGCATTCCATGTTTGAAACATGCATCTCCTTCATCTGGCACAATGCTGTATGCTTTAAGGTAATCCTCCTTACCTTTGTCTGTTATAAACATTTTAACAGCTCTAGACCAAGCAAGATAGTTGCTCCTATTTAACTTATTATTGGTGATATTCACAGGAGTAGAATCAACAGAACTGAAGCTTTGACTTGCTCCAGACGAACTTGTAGGCACTGCAGGGCCTGGCACTGATGGTGCTTCACTTCCGATGGACTCCATCACTTAGAAAAATAGAAAAACTTAGAAGATAACTTACTGAGATGATATAAGAAAACTTGCTCGAGACAAAATTCAAGAAGGATCACAAGAGCCCCAAGTGCAGTTGGTGAATAGTGAAAATTCAAAAAAACTAAATTTAATATGCATACGAGCTCGATGGCTCTGATACCATATAGAGAAAATTTACTGATCACACTTGAAATGAGATAAAAAAACTTACTATTCACACATCTGAATTGAATGAAGGGGATACAATGCTTATATACAAGAGGCGGGCAACGGCGAGAAGCCTTTATATGACATATCCTAATGCTAGAATGCATCAAACGCCTAATTTAATCAACAAATTGGTGATTAATCTAATAGGTGTGATTAAGAAATGCATATGAGGATATTATTTGTAAAATTATGCAATGAGGGAGAAGAATTGTGCAAGACAAAACATGTTCGACCAAACAGTTTCCTCTCGACGAAATGTCTCAATGAATTAACTAGCTTAAATAAGCCCGAGTGATTTACATCAGAAAATTTGGCATAAGTCTTTTAAGATACAAGGAGTTAAGGTGTCTTATTCTCTTATGCCAAAGCAAAATACTCTCATTTCTAGATGCAGTCAATGCTTCAACCCTAGTTTGATTACTATAGGTGCAGACTCTTTAGCATTTAACAGGAAGAGTCCATTAATCTTGTTAGCACTGCCAATCATCCTCTTGGAAATGATCTCCTGAAAATAACACTTAGATGGTGAGAATCTCACTTCACAAAGATTATCCTCAGAAAACTTGCCAACAGAGAATAAATAAAACTTAATTCTGATATAAACAAAACATCCTTTAAGCACAAGTCATGGGTTATGTTTAAGTTTCCCTTACCAACAATATTTATACATGCACATTAGCAATTTTGACATTGGTGGGTGAGTGGAAAAAAATGAAGTCAGTTAGTTTATCTTAGCACCAAGACATATGATGTGTAGCGCCGAAATCAATTATTCAAGTATGCATATTTAGAAGAGTAACTATAAGAGGCCATAGTTGCATGAATTGCCACTTGCTTAACATCCAGAGGCTTCAACAGAGGCTGGTGCTATTTCATGAACTGAAAAATTGCATCGTGTTGGCTTTGAAGAGGCAACTTGGAGGCAGTCCCTCTCACACAATGGCTAGAGTAACCGCCACTATTGTAATTGCTATTTTAGCTAGGGCCTCTCCAATTCCCTACAGGTGATGACTGAGGCCTCCAGGTAAAGGTTCTGAATTTCTCCAGCCAACAGGTGGTTTTCCATGCTTGTCATAACATCTTTCTTCAAGATGTCCATACTTTTTACAGAATTTGCAAAAGTTGTTAGGATCAGGGCCCCTTATTTGCGGATTTTGAGCAGGAGGAATTTATCTTCTGCCTTTAACATTGGCAACTGCATCTGAAGGGGGCTAATTAGGTTTCTTGCTGCCAGCAACCGTGGCAGCTCCTTTAGTGTTGGATGAGGAACTCATCATCAACTTGATCCTGCTTTCTTCTTGCCTTATTTATGAGAACACATTATTGTAGGACCTTTCTTCAACTCAATAAACCAGCTGGAATCAAGAAGGAAGGTGCAAAACATTCATGGAACACCAAACACTTCAACCTGTCCAGATTTCAGCCAAGTAATGAACTCTTCAGCAAATGACTTCAATTTGAATGAGCAAGCCTTAAACCCTCTCAAACAATATCCGTCCCAAGCTTATGAAGTGATACAATCAAGAATTAGTTCAGGTTTCTTGAAGGGAATCAAAGATTCAAGTCAAAAAAACTGAGAACAGTTTTTTTAGGAGCAAAGTTGCTGTTTTTTGTATTCTAAAAATCTGAGTCTTACAACGTTTCTTATCTAACTTAAATAAGCTAAAATATGCTTCTAAAGGAAGATACACATGTTTAAGGTCCAATAGGAGCAAAGAAGGAAGGTTAGACAAGTTACAAACAAGATACAAATGATTGTTCTTGGAAAGTGATTCTCGGCAGAATTACTACTTTTTGTTGCAAGTTGATTTTGTCTTTGGTTTTTGATTGGACCAGCTTCTCCATGATTTGGAATATTATATAGGACGTCCTTGATGAGTTGTAGTAGCCCCTTGCACCTGATTGGTTGAAAAGGCAGCTTGAAAAGTCAAGAAATTGAAATTTGTCCAGTTTTGAGCAGTTTTCTGTTTTGAAATATAACATAACTTTCCAGTCCGAATTAGCTCTTCCACTTCAAATAATAATTGTAGATCCTTCTCTGTAGATGTTTTTAGACACCCGAATGATGTCGTTGGGGTCTGAGATGAGTGAGTTATGCCCGTTTAAAGTTGACCTGCTTGCAGATGTGGACCTTTGGAAGCAGTGACTAAGCAGCCAGCTTGTTGAAACGATTGTGTAGCTTGATACAAACCTTTTTTGGGAAAGTGCTGAGCATCAAAATTGTAGTTTATTCTCTTAGCTTTCACCTCCAACTAAATTCACGTCAATTGGAGTTGTGGCTGGTGAGATATGGCTGAAAGACTAAGAAGGTGTCATCCTGCCAGCTTGCTTTTTCAACTCAACTTTGTGTTTGAACGTTTGGCCTTTGTTGAATCATGCTTCCTTTACCTAAAAACAACTCAAACACATCCAAAACAACATATGCAACATACTAGGAAATCTCTTGGTTAGTTTACAACAATTTATAAAAAGGAAAGAAAGCTAAGCACTCAACAATATAAACAATACACACAAGACTAACTAATATATTACAACATGATTCAAAAACTATGTTAAAGCTTGTAATAAATGGATCCAATGTAGGCTATCTTGACTTGGTTCATCCTCAACATGCTTGTAAAGGAAGGTTCCAACTTCATGCGTCAATTTTGGCCATGCTTCTTGTTATAGGGCCTTTGTCGTGCATTGGCGTACCTCCTGCTGCAGTTGGTTCTTCTTGGATTGGCTGGGGCTCATCATTCCCCCCTATTGAAAAGGATTCGACCTCGAATCTGGATCAACACTAAATGGAGTAAGGTTAGCAACATTAAAAGTTTTAGAGACAGAACCATACCTTTCTTCAGGGATGTCAAGGACGTATGCGTTATCTCCAAGTCTTTGGACAACTTTGAATGGTTCATCGCCTCTTGGCGTCAACTTTGGTTTCCTTTTCTTAGGAAACCTTTCCTTCCTTAAGTGTAACCAAACGAGATCTCCAGGTTCAAATATAACAGCCTTACGGTTCTTGTTAGCTCTTTTGGCATACACTTTGTTTTTAGCTTCAAGTTGTGACTTAACCTTTTCATGCAAATCTTTGACAAGTTTAGCCTTACGTTCTCCATCAAGACTAACACGTTCATGAATGGGAATGAGGACTAAGTCAAGTGGGGATAAAGGGTTAAAGCCATAAACAACTTCAAAAGGAGAATACAAAGTACCAGTATGAACATTTCTATTGTATGCAAACTCAATGAAAGCTAAACAATCTTCCCAAATTCTTTAAGTTCTTTTGAAATATGACACGCAACAATTGTGACAAAGTTCTATTGACTACTTCCGTTTGTCCATCAGTTTGTGGGTGAGCAGTTGTCGAGAAAAGAAGTTTAGTACCAAGTCTACTCCACAGAAAATGCCAGAAGTGGCTTAAAAACTTTGTATCTCTATCGCTTACAATGGTACAGGGCATGCCATGCAATTTTACAATCTCCTTAAAGAATATGTCAGAAACATGTGTGGCATCATCCGCCTTCTTGCACGCAATAAAATGTGCCATCTTAGAAAATCTATCGACAACAACAAAGATGCTATCCTTACCAGTCTTGGACCTAGGCAATCCTGATGAGGATCAAGGGTCCAATAAGGATCATGGATCCCATCAAGAGACCAAAGGTCCTAGGACAAGAAGGAGGGCAAGAAAACTTTGTCATCAAGTTGCCACCTTCTTGTACCAGCATGTTCAAGATGAACCTAAGATTTCTTGGGTTCATTTCATTGAACCTTCACCTTGAGCGTGTATAAGCATGCGTGTGTTCACTACTTTGGTTTTTGTCTTGTTTTCTTGTGATCTTTGTTTTTATGTGTTTGCTTTTTAGGTAAATTATGTACGTGGAAGATCCAAATAAAATAAAGGACCAAAAACAGCAAGGTGGCCGTGTGTTGAAACATGGGAGACAAAAGAAATGTTGTCTTGAAGAGAATGTTTGTCTCCACAAAGACAAATTCAAATGTGTCCAAGATGAAATCTCTTGTTCAAATTGAAATCAAAATCATCTCCAAATACAACAAGGGGGCCGGCCATTTTGAAGGCAAGGATGAAGATCAACTTGAAATCAAACTTGAAGTTAAACTTGAATTTAAATTCAACCAAGATTTGAATTCAAGTTTCAACCAAATTGGAGACTTAAAATTCAAGAAGATTTCAGCCTATTTTTCAGCCATACACACGCCATCTGAAGGATAAAAGAGGGATAGATTCCAATTCAAATGGAATCCAAGTTTGAATTCAAATTCAAGCTCAATTTGAATTCAAACTTCAACCATCATTTGAATTCAATTCCAGGTATTTTATGATCATCAAATCAGGTTTCCAAGACCAAAACAAGCATCACACACGGCTGGGAGGGAAGGATATACAAGAGCCAAATTCAAAGTGAACTCAAATTCAAACTCAACTTGAATTCAAATTCAACCAACTTTTGAATTCAACTTCAAGCCTCATCCTACATATCAAATCAGCTCCTCCAAGACATTATTTGACATCAAGCACGGCTGGATACATGGGAGATAACACCTTGCAAGCATTTCAAATTTTAGCTAGAATTTGTTTTAGTTTTAAATTCAAGCAATTTTCAATTTTCAAACAATTGTTAGCTAGATTATTTGAATTAAAATTCAGGTCATTTTAAAGGCTGATAGGCCGAGTCATGTAGCCTATAAATAGAGCCTTTGGCCGATTGGATTGAACAACTTTGATGAATAACAATTCTTGATATTTCCTTCACTTTGTGTGAGACTTTGTTTTCTTGGTTTTGCATTAAAAACCTAAGTTAAGATCCTTAAAAGTTGAGCATTTTGAAGGTGTTGCCATTGCTAAAAGGTGCCGTCCAGGAGGGCTATATTGGTTTGCCTGATCAACGACCATCTTGAAGTGTTGGTCTTGCTCGCTTGATCCACACGTTGTTATCACTAAGGAAGCAAGGAGAAGTCTTCTTCCTTGTGCCTAACCCTTTGTGAAGGACGTTTGGAAGGTGGAATTGTTGGAGCCCACGTCTTGCACGCATCAAATTGGTATCCGAGACCAGATTACTCTATTCCACCATCTATCATTTCCTTTTCGTTTGAGTCTAGTCATTTCAAGTTCAAGTGTGTCCTTCTTCTACTCCTGATTCTACACGCCATTTGTCTTGCATTCCATACAAAAAAACAAAACGTCCACTTTGTTTGGGTCAATTGCATTTTGTTGAGTCTTGTTCTTCATCATTCTAGCATCATTTCTTTTATCTCTAACTTGTGCATCAAACATCTGAAATTTTATCATTCAAACTTGAACAATTAGGGTTTGAGCATTTAGAGTACATTCAGCTCTTTTAATTACTACAACCGTCAGCCTATAAAGCAACCTCGGTTTCAAATCATCTTGTTGCTACCGAAGCTTTTAGTTGGTGATGATTGTATGCATCTTGTGATTCGCATTTTGATTGATTTCATGCTTTAAATCAAGCAGTCCTACGTGTGCTTGTCTTCACAACCCATTTTCAACATCAAACAAACCCTAAAACCACCCCAATACCCCATGGCCCAACCAGCACCTACCCCAACCCAACCCTAAAACTCACCAACCTGATTCCAAACTACCTTATTTACACCCTTAACAACAAGCCCCAACCCAATTTTACCAAACAAAATCAGCATCCAAAGTTCCCAATTCATTCAAAAAAAACCTAACCTTAGAATTTGAATTTTGGTTCAATTCTATCCTAAACCAGCCAATATCCAAATTGACCACACAAATCATCCATTACCAACCCAAATAACCATATATACCGAACAATCAACTCCCAAAACCCTAATCCTGCAAATACACAAAACGTTCAAGAAAACCTAAATCAAAAACCCTAACCCTAATCCCAATTCGGCCCTACCCTAATTACCCTCACTTTCCAAGGTTATTTTGTTGTAATTCAAGGTTGCAAACTGCAATTTAAAGACATTGCACTATTCAGTCCAAAAACAAAAGTGATAAGTGCAAAACGCGTGAAATTTCAATTCTGCCCCTAGTAAAAAAAAGGAATCTGAACCTTGCTTACGTTGAAATAGCAAGGAAGGGAAGAAAAACATAAGAACAAGAGAAAAGAAAAAGGGCAAAACGTTTGTGCATTACATGGAAATTTGTTTTGGTGTAATTTGAAAACCTTGGATCCCATATTTTGTTTTTGCTACATACAACCGTCCTCCCACATCATATTCTCATTATCCTACTCTTCTTGAACCAATCACACACTTGGTTGCTCGATTGTTGCATGACTTGAACCATTTTGTTGATAGTAAGTGCATAGAATCAAAATTAACTAAAGTGCCCACGGCAACCCTTAGTTCATCTTTGGTTCAGCCTTATACATCAACTTTGGTTGCTTATTTTCTTTGAATCTTAGTAGAAAGTTCAAGTTTGTTTCCATTTCGATTGATCCTACTTTGACACTAATTGCTACAATTTGAAAGCAAAAGGGAGAAACAAGTGGAGATCGTTGTGATTTGGAAAGCATTGACAAAACACTTTCTTAATTGATCACTTTGAGCCTTCTTAACGTCATGTTATCCAAGAAGAAAAGTGGGAAGAGAGTGGAAAGAAGAGAAAGAGGAGTGTTCATAGCTTGTTTTTACTAATCACTTAACGTTTGTTTCTCTTTGTGTTAGTTTGCTTCTTTCCTTTTTCTTTTTGTTTTCGTTTCAATTCCTTAGGTAAAATGGAGAGCAGCACTCATTCCGCTTCTAGCAAATCAACAGAAGCCGGGACAGTGGACAACACGAACAACAAATGCTGGAGATGTTAAAGAAGCTCATGAATGACAATGAGGTGATCAAACATCGATTGGAGGATGTTGAACGGAGCTATAAGACAAGTGATGGTCAGGGCACAAGGAGGGCCGTTCCCCTACCACAACCAAGGCGTCACCCCCAGAAGAAGTTGAGGATGACAACCTTAGACCACCACACATCGAGGCAAGAAGGTTTGTTCCTCCAACACAACCAAGAAGGTACGCTCCAACAAGGTACAATGATGATTACATTCCATATGAGCATGATGATTATGACTTTGATGACCACCCTCCCCGTGGTTATCAAAGACGCCAAAATCCTCTTTTCCCACAAGATGACGATTTTCTCAAAACCAAAATAAATATTCCCACGTTTTATGATAGAAGTAATGCAGAGGAATATTTGGAATGGGATACAAAAGTGGATTTAATCTTTTCTTATGCCAACTACAGTGAATTACGAAAAGTGAGGTATGCTTCTATTGAGTTTTCTGGTTATGCACTAAATTGGTGGACAAATTTGTGTCGAAATAGAACTAAAACAAGACAACCGCAAATTGCCACTTGGGAAGAAATGAAGTTTGAAATGAGACAACGTTTTATCCCAAACAATTATGAGAGTTCTATTTTCACAGTTTGCAAAATTTACGACAAGGGTCTAAAAGTGTAGACGAGTTTACAAAGAATTAGAAATTTTGTTGGAAAGGTCTAACTTGCGGGAACCCGAAGAAGCCACCAAGGCTCATTTCTTACATGGTTTAAACAGGGAGATTGCGCAAAGGGTTGACCTTCAACCTTATCTCGACCTCACAACCATGGTCCATATGGCTGAAAAGATTGAACACCAATTAAAGGTACATAGTTCCTCCAATTTCAATTCCACTTATAGTACTAATCAGTCTTCATCCAGGTTTTGCAACAAGCCTTCAGGAACGGGAAGTTCACGGCCTACAGGAGGCCAAACATATGACCAAGGTGCGTCGCAAAGGATGGACAATCATGTGCAGCCCACACAACGGCGTGATGACCGCACCCAACATAAGACTCCTATCGAAAATTCTTCTGATCTCTCAAACATGTTTAAGGAAATTAAATGCTATAAATGTCAAGGACGTGGTCACATATGAAAAGAGTGTCCTAATGCGAAACGAATCATGTTAAGTGAGGAGACAAACGAATATGTGTCTGAGTCTGAGCATGAAAACGAGTCTGAGCATGATAATGAAATTGAACCTGAAGAGGATCTAGGCGCATTAGATGATTTTGACACTAAAGAGTTTCTTGTTGTGCGTAGGGCTTTAAATGCATATCCGAAATTAGATGATCACGAACAACATAGAGAACATTTTTCATATTCATTGCATGATAAATGGTAAAATGTGCACCATGACCATTGATTCCGGTTCTTGTGCGAATGTGACTAGTATCAAATTGGTAAGAAAACTGAATTTGCCTATGACTAACCATCCGCATCCTTACAAACTTGCATGGTTAAATGATTACGGTGAGGTTAGCGTAGGTAAACAAGTTTTGATTTCTCTTAGCATTGGTAGTTACAAAGATGATGTTTTATGTGATGTTGCACCAATGCATGCTAGTCATATCTTGCTTGGTAGGCCATGGCAATTTGATCGACATGTGACATATGATGGTTATTTGAATCGATATTCTTTCAAATTGAATGGCAAATTGTACAAATTGCATGCACTTCCACCACACAAAGTCCATGAGGATCACCAACGCATGTCTAAGTCTAGGGCCGATCCTAAGGAAAAAGAAGCTGAGAGAAAATTCATGGAGTGTATGAAAAGTGATAATAGAAAACAAGAGAGCAAGGGAAAAGAGGTAGTGCCCATAAGTGTCAACGAGTCCAAAAAGAAGTGCGGGTATTTCGCAGAAAAAGAGAGGTCACACGAGCCCTTTATAGCAGCCAAACCGTCCTCATCATCATTCCTAAGGCGTGTCACCTTTCCCTAGAAGAACTCCCAGCAAATCTACCTAACTCTGTTGCGTCCCTTATCCAAGAGTACGAAGTTCTATTTCCCTCTGAGCCACCATCCGGATTACCACCCATTAGAGGAATAGAACACCAAATCGATTTTGTCCCAGGAGCCGTCCTACCAAATCGCCCAACCTATCGAGCCAATCCCAAAGAAACTAAGGAAATCTAAAGGCAAGTAGAGGAGCTCCTAGCGAGTGGACAAGTCCGAGAGAGCCTAAGCCCATCAGTCGTCCCAGTCATTTTAGTACCCAAAAAGGATGGAACTTGGAGAATGTGTACCGATTGCCGAGCCATAAACAAAATTACCGTCAAGTATAGGTACCCCATACCTAGGCTAGATGATATGTTAGATATGTTGCACGGATATAAGTTTTTCACCAAAATCGACCTTAAGCAAGGGTACTTCCAGGTACGCATTAGAGAAGGGGACAAATGGAAGACTGCATTCAAAACCAAGTTTGGGCTCTATGAGTGGTTAGTGATGCCCATCGGGCTCACCAACGCCCCTAGCACCTTTATGCGGCTAATGAATGAAGTCTTATGAGCGTTCATAGGCCGATTTGTTGTTGTTTATTTCGATGATATCCTAATCTATTCCCAAACCATAGAAGATCATCTTGACCACATTAGGGCCGTTTTTGAGAAGCTTAAGCAAGAACAAATTTACGCCAACTTTAACAAGTACTCTTTTTGTTTAGAACGCGTAGTTTTCCTAGGATTTATCATTTCGGCTGAGGGAGTAGAAATGGATGAGGAAAAGGTTAGGTCAATTGTGGAGTGGCCTATACCTTTGACTGTAGGGGAAGTTCGCAGTTTCCATGGACTTGCAAGTTTTTATAGACGCTTTGTCAAAGATTTTTCTTCCATAGCTGCACCCCTAAATAAAATTGTGAAAAAAGATGTGCCTTTTAGGTGGGAAGAGCCACAACAACAGGCATTTGATGAGCTTAAACGTAGGCTGACCACTGCACCCATACTTAGGTTACCAAATTTTGACAAGACCTTTGAGATCGAGTGTGATGCAAGTGGAGTGGGTATATGATGCGAGCACAAGTATGATCCCACTCTTTTATCCAAGCTTCTCTTCCAACAATGGGTTAGGCACAAAGGGGCCAAGCTCCTCCGTACTTCTAATGTCTTTAAATAGGCTGAAATGAGCAACCAATCCTTGAAGAATGGTGTGGACTAGGCAAATGATCAACACCCTCCTAGGCAGCATTCATCTTGTCTTGGCAATCACCCTCAAGCATGCTCAAACTTTGAAGGTTTTTAGACTTGATTTTTAGTGAGAAATCAAGAAAACAATGATGCCTTCTAAGGAGAAAAGCAACATAAATTTTATTCTTCAAAACAAGCTGAATGTAAAAATTGGTTTACATGGCTTAAATAAGGATAAACCTCATCCTAACACTTACCCTTGTCAAGAGTACAATAAAACAGAAATATTCTGGTCTTAGGGCCAGACAAAACATTTGGAACCTATTCAATTGGCTTAAAGAGGTCAAACTCCAAGAATAAACAAGGGAGCTGGATTTTAGGCTGAAATGGTGCCTCTGGTTGACTCACCTTTTCCTGCAGATACAAGCAGAATTTGAAGAAGTGTTTGTCTTGGAAAATTTAGTTCACGTGTTCGTCTTGAATTTTGGCTTTTGAATGACCAATTTTGAAGTTCCCATGACTGAGTTACACGCCCACAAAATTCAAGCAATTTTCAGGTGGCTGGATTTTAGGCAGAAATGGCGCCCTTGGTTGACTGGACTTTTCCTGCCGATGCCAGTCGAATTTGAATATGAGTCCTTCTTGGAAAATTTAGTTTACATCCTGAACTTGACTTTTGTCTTTTGAATGACCCAATTTGGAGTTTGTATGAATGAGTTACACGTCCACAATGTTCAGGTAAATTTCAGCTCTTTTCAGCATGCTTGGTCTAGACTTCAACACGCGTTTTGACAACTCCAACAGCCCCAACTAAGCAAACAAAGACATAACAAGCATCAAACAAGTAAAGAAAGAGATAATAAACAAAAATACAAGAAACCCAAGGAAGATAAAATGTTTATTGAGCTGGTTCGATGAAATGAACCCAATGAACTTCAGGTTCATCTTGTACATGTCTTAACAAGAAGCTTCCAACTTCAAAACCGAGTTGCTTGGCTTCACTTCTTGTTATAGGACCTTTAGGTGGCACATCCTCATGACCTTGGACCGCATCAATCCCCCCTCCTCAAAAGGATTCATCCTCGAATCAATATGATCGTCATTGAAGGGGGTGAGGTCAGCACATTAAATGTAGAGGAAACGGAACCATACCTGTCCGGAAGATTTAGAACATAAGTGTTCGTACCGATTCGTTCAAGAACCCTGAATGGACCATCTCCTCTTGGCATCAATTTAGATCTCCGCTCTTTAGGAAACCTTTCCTTCCAGAGGTGCAACCAAACTAGATCCCCTGGCTCAAAGGAAATCTGCCTACGATGTCTATTAGCCCTCCTTGCATAAGCTTTGTTCTTTTCTTCTAATTGGAATTTAACTTTTTCATGCAATTTTTTTATCAGGTCAGCTTTTTGTTTATCATCAAGACTAGCTCGTTCATGCACGGGAATGGGGATCAAATCAAGGGGTGATAAAGGGTTAAATCTATATACAACCTCAAAAGGACTATGCAATGTACCATGATGAACACTTCGATTGTATGCAAACTCTATGAATGGTAAACAATCCTCCCAATTTTTTAAATTCTTCTCAATGATGACACGCAAGAGTTGAGACAAAGTTCTATTAACAATCTCAGTTTGGCCGTCGGTTTGTGGGTGCGCAGTGGTGGAAAATAACAATCTAGTACCTAGCTTTCCCCATAAGACACGTCAGAAGTGGCTAAGGAACTTAGTGTCTCAATCACTCACTATGGTCCTAGGCATGCCATGCAACCTAACAACTTCCCTAAAGAACAAATGAGCTATGTGACTGGCATCATCAACTTTTTTACATGCAATGAAATGAGCCATCTTAGAGAATCTATCAACTACAACAAACACACTATCCCTCCCAGCTCGAGACCTAGGGAGGCCTAAGACAAAGTCCATAGAAATGTCTATCCAATGTGATTCAGGGACAGGCAAAGGCGTGTAGAGACCATGTGGTTGGGACTTAGATTTGGCTTGTTTGCAATTGATGCAGTTGCTACATGTTTTCTCAACATCCACACGCATGTGTGGCCAGTAAAAATGCTCCTTTAGGGTCCCCAAGGTTTTGAACACTCCAAAGTGCCCCATCAACCCTCCTCCATGTGCCTCTTTTACTAATAACTCTCTCATGGAACTCTGTGGCACGCATAACTTTTGTTCCTTAAACAGATACTCCTCAGGCAAATAGAACTTTCCAAAGGGCGCCTCCTGGCATGCCTCAAAGATAGTGCCAAAATCATGATCATTAGCATACATCCCCTTAAGAGATTCAAAGCCTAGCAATTGGGAAGATAACTTGGTAACTAAGGCGTGCCTCCTAGAGAGGGCATCAGCAGCGATGTTATCTTTACCTTGCTTGTACTTAATCACATAAGGAAACTGCTCTATGAATTCTACCCATTTGGCATTTCTCTTATTTAACTTACCTTGCCCTTTAAGATACTTTAACCTCTCATGGTCCGTATGAATGACAAACTCCTTAGTTGAAGGTAGTGTTGCCAAGTCTGGAGGGATCTTACAAGAGCATAAAGTTCTTTGTCATAAGTGGAATAGTTCAAGGAAGCTCCCTTTAATTTTTCGCTAAAATAGGCTACGGGCTTCTTAGCTTGGGTCAAAACGGCACCTATGCCCACTCCACTCGCATCACACTCAATCTCAAAGGTTTCATCAAAGTTAGGTAACCTAAGTATGGGTGCAGTGGTCAGCCTTCTCTTCAACTCCTCGAATGCCTTTTCTTGTGACTCTCCCCACTTGAATGGCATATCTTTCTTCACAATTTCATTTAAAGGGGCAGCTATAGAAGAAAAGTCCTTTACAAATCTCCAATAAAAACTAGCTAATCCATGAAAGCTCCTTACTTCTCCTACATTCTTAGGAGTAGGCCATTTAGTGATTGATCTTACTTTCTCCTCATCCATCTCTATTCCCTCAGATGTGTGATCATAAATCCTAGGAATACAACCCTTTCTAAGCAAAATGAACACTTCTTAAGATTGGCATAGATTTGTTCCTTCTTAAGCTTCTCGAACACAACTCTAATGTGGTCTAGGTGATCTTCAAATGTTTTGGAATAGATTAGGATATCATCAAAGTACACGACGACAAACTTTCTAATAAAGGCTCTCAAGACTTCATTCATCAACTGCATAAAAGTGCTAGGGGCGTTGGTTAGACCAAAAGGCATCACCAACCACTCATAGAGTCCAAATTTGGTCTTGAATGCAGTCTTCCATTCATCCCCTCCTTAATCCTTACCTGGAAGTATCCACTTTTAAGATCCACCTTGGTGAAGTATTTAGATCCAAACAACATATCTAGCATATCATCCAACCTAGGTATGGGGTACCTATACTTCACAGTGATCTTGTTGATGGCTCGACAGTCAGTGCACATTCTCCAGGTGCCATCTTTCTTAGGGACAACTATGACAGGAACGGCGCAAGGGCTCATGCTTTCCCTAACCTTCCCTTTAGCTAAAAGCTCTTCAACTTGCCTTTGAATTTCCTTGCTCTCTTCAGGGTTAGCCCGATATGCTGGCCTATTTGGAAGGATGGCGCCAGGGATGAAGTCTATTTGGTGTTCTATGCCTCTTAAAGGGGGTAGTCCTGAAGGTTCTTCTGTAGGAAACAGAATGGAGTATTCCTCAATCAAGGATGATACTTCACTAGGCAATGTGGGTGGTAAATCAGCTCTTGAAACCATACACTCCTTGTACATAAGGATGTATACAGTCTTGTGGGCACTAATGGCATGGGTCACCTCACTTTTCTTGGCGTAAAATGCACGTCTTTTCCTAGGTTCGGTCATTCCTTGAGGGACTATCTCCTTTCCTTTAAGATCTTGTCTTTTTTGTCCCCTTTCATTCCTTCCAAGAACTTCTTATCAGCCTCTTTTTCTCTAGGGTCACTTCTAGATCTATGCATCCTTGCCTGATCCTCTTGAACCTTATTGGGTGGTAAGGCATGCAATTTGAACAATTTCCCATCATGTTTAAAGGCGTATTTGTTTAGGTATCCGTCATAGGTAACTTTTCTATCATATTGCCAAGGTCTACCTAACGAGATATGACTAGCATGCATAGGAGCTACATCACAAAAATTACATCTTTATATCCTCCTATAGTCAAGGAAATAAGAACTTGTTTACTTACGTTTATCTCACCACAATCATTAAGCCATGAAAGTTTATATGGTTGTGGGTGATTAGACATAGGCAATTCAAGTTTCCTAACAAGTTCGATGCTATCCACATTCGCACAAGATCCTGAATCAATAATCATGGTACAAACTTTTCCTTTTATCATGCAGTGGATATGAAAAATGTTTTCTCTATGCTGTTCATGCTCATCTACCTTGTGGAAAACATTCAAAGCTCTTCTAACAACCAGAAATTCCTTATTTTCATATTCTTCTTCCTCTCCTAAACTCTCCTCATGATCAGATTCATGTTCAAGCTCATTTTCATACTCATTTTCTTCTTCAGTGACATATTCGTTGGTTTCTTCAATTAACATGATTCTTTTTTCATTGGGGCACTCTCTACTTACATGTCCTCTTCCTTGGCATCGAAACATTTGATTTCTCTAAAACTACTGGGAGAGTTAGATGACTTACCTTCATGAGCTTTCATTTTACCTTTATTCTCATTCTTGGAGCTGGATGGTCCAGGTCTTTCTTCTTTTCCTTCCCAAGAGTGTCCTCCTCGGTTTTGCCCGCTATAAGGCCGTGCTTGAGTACTTGGGGT
>AP025049.1:27629045-27739457 GCA_036186865.1 Eustoma russellianum | reverse complement strand
GAAATGTTTAGAGTTTACCTTTTTTGCCATGTGCACCATCGAAGTCAAATCTCCATATTAAGTAAGCTCCACTTTATGTGCGAGTCCCTCCTCAATCCTTGAAGGAACCTAGCCATTGTGGCCTCGGGTGGTTCATTTGTGTTGGTCCTTGCCATTAACATCTCAAGCTCCTTAAAATATTCATCCACACTTTTAATTCCTTGTGTTAGGGCTTGTAATTTTTGAAACATTGACCTCTCATAATGATCAGGAATGAATCTTCTCCTAAGTTCGAACTTCATTTCTTCCCACGTTGAGATGGGACGCTGTCCAATCCTGTTTCTCAAATCTTGGGTTTGACCCCACCAATGTAAGGCATAATCAACAGATTCAATAGAAGCACAACGTACCTTTTGGATTTCAGTGTAGTTTGTGCAAGAAAAAATGAGATCCACCTTCTTTTCCCATTGGAGATAGGCTTTAGGATCGGTCTTACCGTGGAAAGGAGGTATGTTCACTTTACCCTTCAAGAACTCATCTTCTTGGTGCTGACGTCTATTGCCTCTTCTGTTGTTGCCATGTACATGATGTTCCTCGTAATCGTCTTCTTCAAAAGAGTTGTAGGAGTTATCTTCATAGTCCCTTTGCACTTGTCTCCTATGATTTTGTCTTGGTTCTTGTGGTGGGGGAGACCTTCGACTTGTTTCTTGAAGAGTTTGATCTAGCCCTTCTTCTTCTTGCTTATTTGTGAAACGCCTCTTAGAACCCTCGGACCTTCGAGTTGTTTGCCCTTCCACTGTTATAAGCCTCTTATACAAGTCATGCTGCCTTTGTGTCAAATTGTCTATATCGCATGCCGTTTGATCTTTCTTATTCATCAGCCTTTGCAACATTTGTTTTATTTGCTCCAAAGTTGGCTCCGGCTTGGCTTCACTAATTGGGTGACTTGACACACTTTTTGAGCCACTTTCCATTGCTGAAACCTGAAATCTAAGTGAAAGAAAATAGGAAAACTAACACAAAGATAAACAAAAAGATGAGGCGGTTAGTTAAACGAAATAAGCACTCTTCCTTCCCTTTTCTTTTCACTCACTTATTCTTTGTTTCTTGACCAATCTTGGCCTAAAAACAATCAAAATGAGCAACAATTGAGATGTGATAGCCAAGATGTCCCAACTTAGTCCGAGAACAACTTGTTGGATTTCGGTTCTTTTGTAGCACTTTGTCCCAATCAGTTCTTTCCTCTATCTCAGTCCAATATTCACCTTAAAACATGAAAAACAATCCAAGAATGATCCAAAATCAGTTTCAAAGCAATCGGTAATCGTATGCACCAAAACAATTTCAAATAGCCCAATTATGAATCGAACTTCTTCCAACCCAAACTCCAAGCAAATGTCACATGAACTTGAACAAAATAGCTATGATTCAAAGATATATTGAAACCAAAAAGTGATGTATAAGGCTGAATCAAAGAATAACTAAGGTTGCCCTGGGCAATCTTTAGTTAACTTAGGCTTTATGCACACAAATTCACAATTTGTACTCAATGTAAGCTATAATCAGAATGTTCAAGTGTTTTTGTGATGTATTTGGGCTTGTTTGATGGCTGGAAAATCAGTCTCAAAAGGGTAATAAGTATGGCACCAAGCAAAGCAAGCAAATCCTCTTAAATTGCACAAATTGAGTCAAAGTAGATGTACTTCTTGTCCTTTTTCCCACTTTTCTTTCGACTTTTTTTTAATCTCCTTTTTTTGCTGTGTATAGGACACGCAGCCTCAGATCTTTTCTTTTTTTTTGTACGTGTAAGGGCAGATTTGTAACTTACTAGGCTGCCTCGAACTTGTTTTTGTGCAGCCCACTCATCACACTCCCTTTGCTTGCTTTTGTCTTCAAATGGTATAAAATGCCTTGGTGTATGATAATTTTTTTTGCTTCTTGGGTAGGTTTGAGGGCAGTAGTTTCAATTAGGACTTTTTGTGAAGTATGTAGTTTCAAGGCTGTTTGGGCTTCTGAATGCTTGGGGCTTTTGAGAACTTATTTGGGCAATATGTTTGGCTTATATGTGTAGTTTTGGGCGTTTTGGATGTGTGAGGAAAGTTGCTTGAATGCCATAGGGGTTATGGGGTTCAAATTAGGTTTCATTGTGAGAATATGTTTGTATGGTGTGATGTTGGCAATTTCACACAAGAACAACTAATTTGATAGCAAACATTCAGTCACAATTGGAACAAAATATGCATAAAGACCACAAGTAACTACTAGCTTCGATGGCAACAAGATTATTTGTAGACCAGGTGGCTTTGTGTGGCTATGAGTTGTATTTTGTGAGGCTGAAATATACTATCATGCAAAGTCACTAAATGTTCAAGTTTGTAGGCAAGTATAAGAACTTTGATGGCAATTTTGATGGAAAATCAATTTGGGAATAAATTGAACAACTTTAGAAATGATGGAATCGATAAGGTGGGTTGGATGAAAAGATGAATTCTTTTGTGTCAACTTATTCCCCACGGTTTTTGATGTGGACGAAAGACTGACTTTTTTTATAAAATGAATGAAAAGAAACGTTTGGATGGTGAATGAAGGGTGGTGAGAAATCAGATTGGTGGTGACTACAAAAAGGACCCAAAAACGAAATGTTAAGGATGAAAACAGTGACCTCGCTCTGATACCAAATTGATGCGAGCACAAGTAGGATCCCACTCTTTTATCCAAGCTTCTCTTCCAACAATGGGTTAGGCACAAAGGGGCCAAGCTCCTCCTTGCTTCCAATGTCTTTAGATAGGCTGAAATGAGCAACCAATCCTTGAAGAATGGTGTGGACTAGGCAAATGATCAACACCCTCCTAGGCAGCATTCATCTTGTCTTGGCAATCATCCTCAAGCATAGTCAAACTTTGAAGGTTTTTAGACTTGATTTTTAGTGAGAAATCAAGAAAACAATGATGCCTTCTAAGGAGAAAAGCAACAGAAATTTTATTCTTCAAACAAGCTGAATGTAAAAATTGGTTTACATGGCTTAAATAAGGATAAAACTCATCATCCTAACACTTACCCTAGTCAAGAGCACAATAAAGAACAAATATTCTGGTCTTAGGGCCAGACCAAAACGTTTGCAACCTATTCAATTGGCTTAAAGAGGTCAAACTCCAAGAATAAACAAGGGAGCTGGATTTTAGGCTGAAGTGGTGCCTCTGGTTGACTTGCCTTTTCTCGTGGATACAAGCAGAATTTGAAGAAGTGTTCTTCTTGGAAAATTTATTTCACATGTTCATAATGAATTTTAGCTTTTGAATGACTCAATTTGAAGTTTCCATGACTGAGTTACGCGCCCATAAAATTCAAGCAATTTTCAGGTTGCTGGATTTTAGGCAGAAATGGCGCCCTTGATTGACTGGACTTTTCCCACCGATGCCAGTTGAATTTGAAGATGAGTCGTTTCTGGAAAATTTAGTTTACATCCTGAGCTCGACTTTTGGCTTTTGAATGACCCAATTTGGAGTATGTATGAATGAGTTACACGTCCACAAAATACAGGTAAATTTCAGCTCTTTTCAGCATGTTTGGTCTAGACTTCAACACGCGTTTTGGCAACTCTAACAGCCCCTACTAAGCAAACAAAGACATAACAAGCATCAAACAAGTAAAGAAAGAGATAATAAACAAAAATACAAGAAACCCAAAGAAGATAAAATGTTTATTGAGCTGGTTTGATGAAATGAACCCAATGAACTTCAGGTTCATCTTGTACATGTCTTAACAAGAAGCTTCCAACTTCAAAACCGAGTTGTTGGCTTTACTTCTTGTTATAGGACCTTTAGGTGGCACATCCTGATGCGTGCAACTCGTGGGCTCCAACAATTCCACCTTCCAAACGTCCTTCACAAAAGGTTAGGCACAAGGAAGAAGACTTCCCCTTGCTTCCTTAGTGATAAAAACGCGTGGATCAAACGAGCAAGACCAACACTTCAAGATGATCGTTGATCAGGCAAACCAATATGGCCCTCCTGGACGGAACCTTTTAGAAATGGCAACGCCTTCAAAATGCTCAACTTTGAAGGATCTTAACTTAGGTTTTTAATGCAAAACAAAGAAAACAAAGTCTCACACAAAGTGAATGAAATATCAACAATTGTTATTCATCAAAAGGTGGTCTTTTTACACGCCCCAAGGGCCTTATTTATAGCCTAAAAATCGTCCCCTTCAGTCTCCAAATGACTAGAAAAAATGCAAATAAAGCTAACTAACAAATGTTTAAATTTGGAATTTGCTTGAATTTCAAAACTAAGATAATTCTAGCTAAAACTTGAAATGCTTGTAAGATGTCATCTCCTCTATGTTCAGCCGTGTATGAGGACCAAATGGTGTCTTGGAGAAGCTGATTTGATGAGTAGGATGTGCTTGAACTTGAATTCAAAAGTTGGGTGATGTTTGAATTCAAGTTGAGTTTGAACTTGAGTGTACTTTGAATTGGTTGTTGGCTTATCCTTTCCACATTCCTCTAGCCGTGTTCCTTGAGTAAATGAGGTGTAGAAAACCTGATTTGATGATGATAAGATGGATGAGATTGAATTCAAATGATGGTTGAAGTTTGAATTCAAATTGAGTTTGAATTTGAATTCAAACTTGGATTCAATTTGAATTGTGATCTATCTCCTTCTTTCTCTTCAAAATGGCATGTGGATGGCTGCCTATTTTGGCTGAATTCATCTTGAATTTTAAGCCTCAATTTGGTTGAAACTTGAATTCAAATCAAGGTTGATTTCTTTGAATTTAAATTCAATTTGATCATCATCCTTTTACTTCAAAAATGGCTGGCCCTCCTTTGATCTTTGGAGATGTTTTTGAGTTCAATTTTGAAAGGAGTATTCCATCTTGGACATATTTGAATTTGTCTTTGTGGAGACAAACATTCTCTTCAAGACAACATTCTTTTTGTCTCCCATGTTGCAACACACGGCTACAACCTCCTTTTTGGGCCTCCATTTTATTTAGATCTTCCATCTACCTAAGTTACCTACAAAGCAAACCATAAAACGAAGATCACAAGAAACAAGACAAAAAATTCAAAAACAAAGAACGTAGACATGCATGCTTATACACGCTTAAGGTGAAGGTTCAATGAAATGAACCCAAGGAGTCTTAGGTTCATCTTGAACATGCTTGTACAAGAAGGTGGCAACTTGATGACAAAGTTCTCTTGCCCTCCTTCTTGTCATAGGGCCCTTGACCTCTTGATGGGACCCTTGATCCTCATCATACCCTTGACCTCTTGATGTGGTGGCATACATCCTTGATCTTCCCGAAAGGTATGCTTCAATTTCACCTACTTTTAATGTTGCTGACCTCACCCCTTTCACTAATGACCTTTTTGATTCGAGGACGAATCCTTTTGAGGGGGGATTGATGAGGATCAAGGGTCCCATCAAGAGGTCAAGGGCCCTATGACAAGAAGGAGGGCAAGAGAACTTTGTCATCAAGTTGCCACCTTCTTGTACAAGCATGTTCAAGATGAACCTAAGACTCCTTGGGTTCATTTCATTGAACTTTCACCTTGAGCGTGTATAAGCATGCATGTCTACGTTCTTTGTTTTTGAATTTTTGTCTTGTTTCTGTGATCTTCGTTTTATGGTTTGATTTGTAGGTAACTTAGGTAGATGGAAGATCTAAATAAAATGGAGGCCCAAAAAGGAGGTTGTAGCCGTGTGTTGCAACATGGGAGACAAAAGGAATGTTGTCTTGAAGAGAATGTTTGTCTCCACAAAGACAAATTCAAATATGTCCAAGATGGAATACTCCTTTCAAAATTGAACTCAAAAACATCTCCAAAGATCAAAGGAGGGCCGGCCATTTTTGAAGTAAAAGGATGATGATCAAATTGAATTTAAATTCAAAGCCAAACTTGAATTTAAATTCAACCTTGATTTGAATTCAAGTTTCAACCAAATTGAGGCTTAAAATTCAAGATGAATTCAGCCAAAATAGGCAGCCATCCACACACCACTTTGAAGAGAAAGAAGGAGATAGATCACAATTCAAATTGAATCCAAGTTTGAATTAAAATTCAAACTCAATTTGAATTCAAACTTCAACCATCATTTGAATTCAATCCCAGCCATCTTATCATCATCAAATCAGGTTTTCTACACCTCATTTACTCAAGGAACACGACTGGAAGAATGTGGGAAGGATAAACCAACAACCAATTCAAAGTACACTCAAGTTCAAACTCAACTTGAATTCAAACTTCACCCAACTTTTGAATTCAAGTTCAAGCACATCTTACTCATCAAATCAGCTTCTCCAAGACACCATTTGGTCCTCATACACGGCTGAACATAGAGTAGATGACATCTTACAAGCATTTCAAGTTTTAGCTAGAATTCTCTTAGTTTTGAAATTCAAGCAAATTCCAAATTTAAACATTTGTTAGTTAGCTTTATTTGGATTTTTTCTAGTCATTTGAAGGCTGAAGGGGACTATTTTTAGGCTATAAATAAGGCCCTTGGGGCGTGTAAAAAGACTATCTTTTGATGAATAACAATTCTTGATATTTCATTCACTTTGTGTGAGACTTTGTTTTCTTGGTTTTGCATTAAAAACCTAAGTTAAGATCCTTCAAAGTTGAGCATTTTGAATGTGTTGCCATTGCTAAAAGGTGCATTCCAGGAGGGCCATATTGGTTTGCCTGATCAACGACCATCTTGAAGTGTTGGTCTTGCTCGTTTGATCCACGCGTTTTTATCACTAAGGAAGCAAGGGGAAGTCTTCTTCCTTGTGCCTAACCCTTTGTGAAGGACGTTTGGAAGGTGGAATTGTTGGAGCCCACGAGTTGCACTCATCACATCCTCATGACCTTTAGGTGGCACATCCTCATGACCTTGGACCGTATCAGTATAGGCGCAGTTTTGACCCAAGGTAAGAAACCCATAGACTATTTTAGTGAAAAGTTGAAAGGAGCTGCATTGAATTACTCTACCTATGATAAGGAACTTTATGCCCTCGTGAGATCCCTATAAACTTTGCATTACTATCTTCAACCTAAAGAGTTTGTGATCCACACTGACCACGAAAGCCTTAAGTATCTTAAAGGGCAAGGAAAGTTGAATAAGAGACATGCCAAATGGGTAGAGTACATAGAACAATTCTCGTACGTGATTAAGTATAAACAAGGAAAGGACAATATAGTTGACGATGCCCTCTCTAGGAGATACACATTAGTGACTACATTATCCTCACGCTTTTTAGGGTTCGAATCACTTAAGGAATTGTACCCCAATGACCATGACTTTCGAGGCTTGTAAAGAGGCACCATTTGGAAAATTCTACATACATGAGGGTTATCTTTTCAGAGAACAAAAATTGTGTGTTTCCCAATCATCCCTACGAGAAGCATTGACTAGAGAAGCCTATGGGGAGGTTTAATAGGTCATTTTGGAGTGTTCAAAACCCCTGAAACTCTTAAGGAACATTTCTATTGGCCCCACATGAGAGTAAACATCGAGAGGTTGTGTGGTAGTTGCATCACTTGCAAACAAGCCAAATCCAAGTCCCAACCACATGGCTTTTACACACCTTTACCCGTCCCTGATTCCCCCTGGATTGACACTTCCATGGACTTTGTTTTAGGACTTTCTAGGTCTCGAGGAGGGCGCGATAGTATTTATGTTGTGGTTGATCAATTTTCAAAAATGGCACATTTCATTGCATGTAGGAGAGTTGATGACGCCACACATGTTGCTGATTTGTTCTTCAAAGAAATTGTGAGATTGCATGGCATGCCACGTACAATTGTAAGTGATAGAGATACAAAATTTTTGAGTCATTTTTGGCATGTTTTGTGGGCTAAACTTGGTACACAATTGTTGTTTTCAACCACCGCACACCCACAAACGGATGGACAAACTGAAGTCGTTAATCATACTCTTTCTCAACTTTTGCGTGCCATTTTGCAAAAACATATTAAACATTGGGAAGATTGTTTACCATATATCGAATTTGCATACAATAAGAGTGTCCATCACGGTACATTGCATAGTCCATTTAAAATCGCGTATAGCTTTAACCCCATATCTCCCCTTGATTTGATCCCTATTCCCATGCATGAACATTCAAGTCTTGATGGTAAACAAAAAGCAGAAAGATAAAGAAACTGCATGAACAAGTTAAAACACAACTTGAAAAGAAAAACAAAGCTTATGAAAGACGAGCTAACAAACATCAAAAACGAGTTGTGTTTAAACCTGGAGATTTAGTATGGTTACATTTGCGCAAAGAAAGATTTCCCAATGAGAGAAAGTCAAAATTGTTACCTCGAGGAGATGGATCTTTCAAAGTTTTGAAACGCATAGGTGACAATGCATACATACTTGATCTCCTGAAAGGTATGGTTCAATTTCGCCTACCTTTAATGTTGCTGACCTCACCCCTTTCACTGATGACCTTTTTGATTCGAGGACGAATCCTTTTGAGGATGGGGGGATTGATGAGAATCAAGGGTCCAATGAGGATCAAGGATCCCATCAAGAGGTCAAAGTTCCTATGACAAGAAAGAGGGCAAGAGAACTTTGTCATCAAGTTGCCACCTTCTTGTTTAAGCATGTTCAAGATGAACCTAAGATTCCTTGGGTTAATTTCATTGAACCTTCACCTTGAGCGTGTATAAGCATGTGTGTGTTCACTACTTTTTGTTTTTGTCTTGTTTTCTTGTGATCTTTGTTTTTATGTGTTTGCTTTGTAGGTAAATTGGGTACATGGAAGATCCAAATGAAATAAAGGACCAAAAACAGCAAGGTGGCCGTGTGTTGCAACATGGGAGACAAAAGGAATGTTGTCTTGAAGAGAATGTTTGTCTCCACAAAGACAAATTCAAATGTGTCCAAGATGAAATCTCTTGTTCAAATTGAAATCAAAATCATCTCCAAATACAATAAGGGGGCCGGCCATTTTGAAGGCAAGGATGAAGATCAACTTGAAATCAAACTTGAAGTTAAACTTGAATTTAAATTCAACCAAGATTTGAATTCAAGTTTCAACCAAATTGGAGACTTAAAATTCAAGAAGATTTCAGCCTATTTTCCAGCCACACACACGCCATCTGAAGGATAAAAGAGGGATAGATTCCAATTCAAATTGAATCCAAGTTTGAATTCAAATTCAAACTCAATTTGAATTCAAACTTCAACCATCATTTGAATTCAATTCCAGGTATTTTATCATCATCAAATCAGGTTTCCAAGACCAAAACAAGCATCACACACAGCTGGGAGGGAAGGATATGTAAGAGCCAAATTCAAAGTGAACTCAAATTCAAACTCAACTTGAATTCAAATTCAACCAACTTTTGAATTCAACTTCAAGCCTCATCCTACTTATCAAATCAGCTCCTCCAAGACATTATTTGACATCAAGCATGGCTGGATACATGGGAGATAACACCTTTCAAGCATTTTAAATTTTAGCTAGAATTTGTTTTAGTTTTAAATTCAAGCAATTTTCAATTTTCAAACAATTGTTAGCTAGATTATTTGAATTAAAATTCTGGTCATTTTAAAGGCTGATAGGCCGAGCCATGTAGCCTATAAATAGAGCCTTTGGCCGATTGGATTGAAGAACTTTGATGAATAATAATTCTTGATATTTCCTTCACTTTGTGTGAGACTTTGTTTTCTTGGTTTTGCATTAAAAACCTAAGTTAATATCCTTCAAAGTTGAGCATTTTGAAGGTGTTGCCATTGCTAAAAGGTGCCATCCAGGAGGGCCATATTGGTTTGCCTGATCAACGACCATCTTGAAGTGTTGGTCTTGCTTACTTGATCCATACGTTGTTACCACTAAGGAAGCAAGGAGAAGTCTTCTTCCTTTTGCCTAACCCTTTGTGAAGGACGTTTGGAAGGTGGAATTGTTGGAGCCCATGTCTTGCACGCATCAAATCCTAACACAAAGTCCATTGAAAGATCAGTCCAAGGTGAATTTGGAACAGGTAAAGGAGTGTACAATCCATGAAGTTGTGTTCTAGACTTAGCTTGCTTGCAAGTAATACAACTAGCACATACCTTTTCAACATTCATGCGCATGTGTGGCCAGAAGAAATGCTCCTTAAGCATCTCCAACGTCTTGAACGAGCCAAAATGACCCATCAAGCCTCCTCCATGAGCTTCCTTGATCAGAAGTTCCCTCATTGAACACATTGGTATACACAACTTTTGTTCCTTAAACAAGAATCCTTCATGAAGATAGAACTTACCAAAAGGAGATTCAAGACATGCTTTTTAAATGGAACTAAAGTCATGATCAGAGACATACAAATCTTTGATAGTTTCAAAACCAAACATGTTACAAGTCAGTGTAGTAATCAAAGTATATCGACGAGATAGAGCATCAGCAACAATATTGTCTTTTCCTTGCTTATACTTGATTACATCTGGGAATTGTTGAATGTATTCAACCCATTTTGCATGCCTTTTGTTTAGTTTACCTTGGCCCTTAAGGCACTTAAGGCTTTCATGATCAGTGTGGATCACAAATTCCTTAGGTTGCAGATAATGTTGCCAAGTTTGTAAAAATCTAACTAAGGCAAAAAGTTCTTTGTCATAGGTTGAATAGTTTGAGGATGCTCCTCTTAACTTCTCACTGAAATAATCTACGGGTTTCTTAGCTTGATTCAGTACAGCTCCAATGCCAACCCCGCTGGCATCACACTCAACTTCAAACGTCTCTTCGAAGTTTGGCAATCTTAGGATGGATGCTGAGGTTAGGTGTTTCTTAAGTTCATCAAAGGCTTGTTGTTGTGAGGTTCCCCATTTAAAACTTACATCTTTCTTAACCAATTCGTCAAGGGGTGCAGCAATGGTAGAGAAATCTTTGACAAAACGCCTATAAAAGCTGACTAGTCCATGAAAACTCCTAATGTCCCCTACAGACTTAGGTGTTGGCCATTCAGTGATGGACTTGACCTTCTCTTGGTCCATCTCAATCCCTTCAGCACTGATCACAAAACCTAGGAACACTACGTTCTCTAGACAGAATGAACACTTCTTAAGGTTGGCATATAGTTGTTCCTTTTGCAACATTTCAAACACAGTTCCCAAATGGATAAGGTGTTCACTAATGGATTTGGAGTAGGTAAGGGTGTCATCAAAGTATACTACCACAAATTTCCCAATGAATTTCCTCAAGACCTCATTCATCAACCTCATAAAGGTGCTAGGGGCGTTAGTTAGGCCAAAGGGCATGACTAACCACTCGTATAATCCAAACTTAGTCTTGAAGGCTGTTTTCTATTCATCTCCTTCCCTAATTCTTACTTGGAAGTATCCTTGCTAAGATCTACTTTTGTAAAGTATCTAGACCCATGTAACATGTCCAACATATCGTCTAACCTAGGAATAGGGTATCTATACTTCACAGTAATCTTATTGATTGCTCTACAATCGGTGCACATCCTCCAAGTTCCATCTTTCTTAGGGACAACTATCACATGTATGGCACAAGGGCTCATACTCTCTCACCTTACCTTGGTCTAAGAGTTCCTCAACTTGTCTTTGGATCTCCTTAGTTTCCTCTGGATTGTCTCTATAAGAAGGCCTATTGGGCAGGACAGCTCCTGGAATGAAATCTATTTGATGCTCAATGCCTCTTAAAGGTGGTAAACCTTTGGGAACTCCTTCAGGGAACAAATTTGAAAACTCTTGCAGTAGGGAGGTGACTTCACTGGGCAAAGTACAGGGTAAATCAGATGAAGAAAGTAAGGTTTCTTTGTAAAGTAAGATGTACGTGACATTATTGGAATTGATTGAGTGGAACACCCTACTTTGTGACGCAAAGAAAGCACTCTTCTTCTTATCCTTTTCCTCAGAAATGACAAGTTCTTTCCCCTTTGATTCAGCTTTGTCAGAACGAATGTTTTTAAGGAAGACTCTTTCTAGTTCTTTTTCCTTTGGATCATTCCGACTTTTGGTCATTCTCTTTTGATCCTCAAACACCTTCTGTGGGGGTAGTGCGTGCAGCTTAAACAGTTTGTTTTGGCGCCTAAAGGAATACCTATTTAAGTAGCCATCATATGTTACTTTGTTATCATATTGCCATGGCCTACCTAACAAGATATGACTTGAATGCATAGGTGCTACATCACATAAGACCTCATCAGAATACCCACCAATTGATAAAGGAATCAAGACTTGTTTATTAACCTTAACTTCGCCACAATCATTAAGCCAAGTGAGTCTATAAGGATGTGGGTGATTGATTAAGGGTAAATCAAGTTTCCTAACAATTTCAATGCTTGCAACGTTTGTACATGAACCAGAATCAAAGATGAGTGTACACACTTTGCCTCTAACCATGCAATGGATGTGAAAAATGTTTTCTCTTTGCAAATCTTGTTCTTCCATTTTGACTTGAACATTTAAAGCACGTCTTACAACTAAGAACTCTTTATTTTCACATTCATTACTCTCATCAACCATTTCTTCCTCTTCCTCACACGTTTTCTCAACTTCTTCATTCTCCTCCAATTCTTCTTCAGAATAGTACTCATTAGACTCCTCAATGAACAGGATGCGTTTAGGGTTGGGACATTGATTTGCAAAATGTTCTTTACCTAAGCATTTAAAACATTGAATATCACGGAATCTAGTGTTAGAAGTAGTACCTTCCACCTTTGCTTTGCCTTTGTCCATGATAGGAGAGTTGCTTGTTGTGGGATGTTTTGGAAAGCTTTGTGGCACCTTCCCTTGAAATCCACGGCCTTGACTCTGTGGAGATCTGAAACTTGTCCTAGGCTGTACCTTGGAAAAGTTTGAAAGATTAGGCGAAAAGAAGGGATAGAGGTACGTACCTTAAGTTGCCTTTCCACTTTCTCAGCAGTGTGAACCATAGAAGCCAAATCTGAGTAGGGTGTGAGTTCCACTATGAATGCAATTTCTTTGTTAAGGCCAGCTAAGAACCTTGCCATTGTGGCCTCCTCAGCTTCTTCTATGTTTGTCCTGGTAAGCAAATGTTCCAACTCTTTATAATATTCATCAACAGATTTGTTACCTTGAGAGAGTTGTTGTAGCTTTTGATAGACACTTCTTTCATAGGACTGTGATATGAACCTCTTCCTCATCTCTTGCTTGAGTTTTGCCCATATGACAACCGAAGGTTGCCTAGCTCGTCTTCTTGCATTTTGTAGATGTTCCCACCAAAGTAAAGCATAATCTACAAACTCAAAAGTAGCATACCGAACTTTGGCCAATTCAAAATAATTAGTACAAGAATACATATGATCTACCTTAAGTTCCCATTGTAAGTATGCTTCGGCGTCACTTTTCCCTTGGAAGGGAGGTATATTCAATTAGTTGTAATAAACTCCTCTTCATGGGGTTCATTTCTTTCAAACCTGTTGTCATAGTACCTCTCTTCCTGATAACAGTCATTATACTCAGGGGATCATCAAATCTATCCTCAAATGATATGTTCCTATGACCACCATTTAGACCACTACTCCTACCACGTCCTCTGTGAGACATGTTTCCACGTTGTTCAGTCCAAGATTCACCACCAAAAGATGTTCCTTCGTTAAAAGGTACCTTGGAGGTTCTCTGATGAGGATCAAGGGTCCGATGAGGATCAAGGGCCCCATCAAGAGGTCAAAGGTCCTATGACAAGAAGGAGGGCAAGGGAACTTTGTCATCAAGTTGCCACCTTCTTGTACAAGCATGTTCAAGATGAGCCTAAAACTCCTTGGGTTCATTTCATTGAACCTTCAACTTGAGCATGTATCACATGCACGTCTACACTCTTTGTTTATTTGAATTTTATCTTGTGTTTTGTGATCTTTGTTTTATGTCTTTTCTTTGTAGGTAAATTAGGTACAAGAGAATGTTTGAAGAGAATGTTTCAAGAGAATGTTTGAAGAGAATGTTCAAAAGAATGTTTCAAGAGAATGTTTCAAGAGAATGTTGAAGAGAATGTTTCAAGAGAATGTTTCAAGAGAATGTTTGTCTATGCTAAGACAAATTCAAAAGTGTCCAAGATAGAGTCTCTTGATCAAGTTGAAATCAAAATCATCTCCATTATCCACAAAGGGGGCGGTCATATTTGAAACAAATGGATAATGATCAATCATGATTTGAATTCAAGTTTCAACCAAATTTGAGATTTAAAATTGAAGAAGATTTCAGCTCCTATTTTCTTGATATACACGCCATTTGGAAGACAAATCAACAACACAAAGATTGAATCAAGTTTGAATTCAAATTCAAACTCAATTTGAATTCAATCTTCAATCAACATTTGAATCAAGTCCAGCCATCTTATCATCATCAAATCAGATTTTCAAGACCCTCATCACTCATCAAGAAGCGGCTGGAAGGTTAAGGATATCCTAGGATCAAATTCAAAGTGCACTCAAAATTCAATCTCAACTTGAAGTCAAACTTCTCCCAAACTTTTGAAATCAAGCTCAAGCATATCCAGTCATCAAATCAGCTCCTCCAAGGCTCCATTTTTAGTCCACATACACGGCTGAACATGAAGAGAAGACACCTTGCAAGCAATTCAAATTTTAGCTAGGATTTGTTTTACTTTTTGAATTCAAATAGTTTTCAAATTTCAAATATTATTAGCTAGTTTATTTTGAGATAAAAATCTGGTCATGGGCGTGGGTTAGAGGCCTATAAATAGACCCCTTTGGCTGGTTGTAAACTCACCTTTCAATGAATAACAATTCTTGATATTTCCTTCACTTTGTGTGATACTTTGTTTTCTTGGTTTTGCATTAAAAACCTAAGTTAAGATCCTTCAAAGTTGAGCGTTTTGAAGGTATTGCCATTGCTAAAAGGTGCCGTCCAGGAGGGCCATCTTGGTTTGCCTGATCAACGACCATCTTATAGTGTTGGTCTTGCTCGTTGTCCACACGTTTGATCACTAAGGAAGCAAGGGGGAGTTTACTTCTTTGTGCCTAACCCTTTGTGAAGGACGTTTGGAAGGTGGAATTGTTGGAGCCCACGAGTTGCACGCATCAAATTGGTATCAGAGACCAGGTTACTCTATTCCACCATCTATCATTTCCTTTTCGTTGAGTCTAGTCATTTCAATTTCAGTTGAGCCCTTCTTCTACTCCTCCCTCTACACGCCATTCGTCTTGCATTTCATTCCAAAAAAAACGTCCAAAACAAAAACATTGCTTTGAGTCCTTACACGTTGCTGCATTTTGCTTTTCATCATTCAAGTGTCATTTCCTTTATTTCCTTTCACATCACAATCTGATTTTGAGTCGTTCAAACTTGAACAAATTAGGGTTCGTTGCATTTTAGGTTACATTCAGCTTTCTTTAAAATAGTCCAACCATCAGCCTATAAAGCCACCTCGGTTTCAAATCATCTTGTTGCTACCGAAGCTTTTAGTTGGTGATGATTGTATGCATCTTATGATTCGCATTGTGATTGACTTCATGCTATAAATCTGGTAGTCCTACGTGTGCTTGTCTTCACAACACAAACCAAACCCTAAAACCAGCCCCACACCCCACGGCCCAACCAACAACACCCCAACCCAACCCTAAAACGCACCAACCTGATCCCAAACAACTCTATTTACACCCCAAACAAAAAGCCCCAAACCAATTTACCCAAATACAATCAGATTCTAAAGATCCCAATTCATCCAAATAAACCCTAACCCTAGAATTTGAATTTTGTTCAAATTCTGTCCTAAACAAGCCAATACCCAAATTGACCACACCAATCATCAATTACCAACCCAAATAGCCCATCTACAACGCCCATTCCGTTCCTACAACCCCATTCCGCAAATTCCCAAACCGTTCAAAAAAAAACCTACCCTACCCCAATCGGCCTTACCAAATTTCCCTCACCTTCCAAGGTCAATTTTGTTGCAAGTCCAAGATACAAATTGCATTTTAAATACATTGCACTATTCTGTCCAAAAACGCAAGTGCTAATTGCAAAACAAATGAAATTCCAATTCTGCCCTTAGTCAAAAAAAAAAGAGGAGAATCTGAACCTTGCTCAATTGAAATAGCAAGGAAGAAAAAGAAAAACAAAAGAACAAGAGAAAAGAAAAAGGGCAAAACGTTTGTGCATTGCGTAGAAAATTTTTGGTACGACTTGCAAACCTTGGATACCATATTACCCCACATTGCCGCCCCTATACCCAATTCTCCAACTCTTGATCTTCTTGAACCAGTCACACATTTGGTTGCTCGATTGTTGCATGAATTGAACCATTTTGTGGATAGTAAGTGCATAGAATCAAAATTAACTAAAGATTACCCACGGCAACCCTTAGTTCATCTTTGGTTCAGCCTTATACATCAACTTTGGTTGCTTATTTTCTTTGAATCTTAGTAGAAATTTCAAGTTTGAATTCATTTCAATTGATTCTACTTTGATACTAATTGGTGCAACTTGAAAGCAAAAAAGGAAGAAACAAGCGGAGAACATTGTGGTTTGAAGAAGCCTTGGCAATACACTTCCTTATTGATCACTTTGAGACTTCTTAACTTCAGGTTATCCAAGAACCAAAGTGGTAAGAGAGTGGAAAGAGTCGAAATCGGAATGTCCATAGCTTATTTTTTTTACTAATCCCTTAACGTTTGCGTCTTTGTGTTAGTTTGCTTCTTTCTCTTTTTCCTTTGTTTTCGTTCAATTCCTTAGGTACAATGGCCAGCAGCAATTCCGCATCTAGCAAGTCTAAAGGAGCCGAAACTGTTGACAATACTCAACAACAAATGCTGGAAATGCTTAAGAAACTCATGCACGACAATGAGATAATTAAGCATCGCTTGGAAGACGTGGAGCGAAGCTACAAAACAAGTGATGGCCAAGGAACAAGCAGGGCCGTTCCACCACCACAACCAAGGCGCCATCCTCTGGAAGAAGTTGAGGACGATAACATTCGACCCCCACACACCGAAACGAGACGGTTTGCTCCTCCTACACAAGCAAGAAGGTACGCTCCAAGAAGGTACACTGATGATTACATTCCCTTTGAGCATGATGATTATGACTTTGATGACCACCATCCTCGTGGTTACCAAAGACGCCAAAATCCCCTTTTCCCACAAGATGACGATTTTCTCAAAACCAAAATAAGTATTCCAACGTTTTATGGTAAAAGTAATGCGGAGGAATATTTAGAATGGGAAACGAAAGTGGATTTGATCTTTTCTTGTACCAATTATAGTGAATTGCAAAAAGTGAGGTATGCTTCCATTGAATTTTTTGGTTATGCACTTAATTGGTGGACGAATTTGTGTCGAAATAGAACTAAGACGAGACAACCCCCAATCGCCACTTGGGAAGAAATGAAGTTTGAAATGCGTCAACGTTTTATTCCAAACAATTATGAGAGTTCTATTTTCACGAGTTTGCATAACTTACGACAAGGTTCCAAAAGTGTAGACGAGTATTATAAAGAGAGAAATTTTGTTGGAGAGGTCTAACTTGCAGGAACCTGAAAAAGCCACCAAGGCTCGATTCTTACATGGTTTAAACAGGGAGATTGCGCAAAGGGTTGACCTTCAACCTTACCTCGACCTCACAACCATGGTCCATATGGCTGAAAAGATTGAAGCACAATTAAAGGTACGTAACTCCTCTAATTTCAATTCCAATTATCGTACTAATCAATCTTCGTCAAGATTTCACAGCAAGCCTTCAGGAACAGGAAGTTCACGGCCTACAGGAGGCCAAACGCGTGACCAAGGATCATCGCAAAGGATGGACAATCGTGTGCAATCCACACAAAGGAGAGATGAACGCACCCAACCAAAGGCTCCTACCGGCAATTCTTCGGATCCATCAAACAGGTTTAGAGACATTAAATGTTATAAATGTCAAGGGCGTGGTCACATAGGAAAAGAATGTCCTAATTCAAAAAGAATCATGTTAATTGAAGAGACAAACGAATATGTGTCCGAGTCCGAGCATGAAAACGAGTCTGAGCATGATAATGAAATTGAACCTGAAGAGGACCTAGGCGCATTAGATGATTTTGACACTAAAGAGTTTCTTGTTGTGCGTAGAGCTTTAAATGCATATCCAAAATTAGATGATCACGAACAACATAGAGAAAACATTTTCCATATTCATTGCATGATAAATGGTAAAGTGTGCACCATGATCATTGATTCCGATTCTTGTGCGAATGTGGCTAGCATCGAATTAATGAGAAAACTGAATTTGCCTATGACTAATCATCCGCACCCTTACAAACTTGCATGGCTAAATGACTGCGGTGAAGTTAGCGTAAGTAAACAAGTTTTAATTTCTCTTAGCATTGGTAGCTACAAAGATGATGTTTTATGTGATGTCGCCCCAATGCATGCTAGTCATATCTTACTTGGTAGGCCATGGCAATTTGATAGACATGTGACATATGATGGTTATTTGAATCGTTATTCTTTCAAATTGAATGGCAAATTGTATAAACTGCATGCACTTCCACCACACAAAGTCCACGAGGATCACCAACGCATGTCCAAGTCTAGAGCTGATCCTAAGGAAAAAGAAGCCGAGAGAAAATTCGTGGAGTGTATGAAAAGTGAGAACAAAAAAAATGAGAGCAAGGGAAAAGAGGTAGTGCCCCTAAGTGTCAACGAGTCCAAAAAGAAGTGTGGGTATTTCGCAAAGAAAAGAGAGGTTACACGTGCACTTTATAACAACCAAACTGTCTTCATCATCATCCCAAAGTCGTGTCAACTTGCCCTTGAAGAACTCCCACCAAACTTACCTACCTCAGTTGCATCCCTTATCCAAGAATATGAAGTTATATTTCCTTCTGAACCACCATCCGGATTACCACCCATTAGAGGGATAGAACACCAAATCGACTTTGTCCCAGGAGCCGTGTTACCCAATCGCCCAGCCTATCGAGCAAACCCCGAAGAAACCAAAGAAATCCAAAGGCAAGTAGAGGAGCTCCTAGCTAGTGGACAAATCCGAGAGAGTCTGAGCCCATCTGCCGTCCCCGTCATTTTAGTACCCAAAAAGGATGGAACGTGGAGAATGTGTACCGATTGCCGAGCCATAAACAAGATTACCGTCAAGTATAGGTACCCCATACCTAGGCTAGACGATATGTTAGACATGTTGCACAGATCCAAATTCTTCACCAAAATCGACCTTAAGCAAGGGTACTTCCAGGTATGCTTTCGAGAAGGGGACGAATGGAAGACTGCATTCAAAACCAAGTTTGGGCTCTATGAGTGGTTAGTGATGCCCTTCGGGCTCACCAACGCCCCTAGTACCTTTATGAGGGTAATGAATGAAGTCTTACGTGCGTTCATAGGACGCTTTTTTCGTTGTCTATTTCGATGATATCCTAATCTATTCCCACACCATAGAAGATCATCTTGACCACATTAGAGCCATTTTTGAAAAGCTTAAGCAAGAACAACTTTACGCCAACTTTAAGAAGTGCTCTTTCTGTTTAGAACGCGTAGTTTTTCTAGGCTTTGTCATTTCGGCTGAGGGAGTAGAGATGGATGAGGAAAAGGTTAGGTCAATTGTGGAGTGGCCTATACCTAAGAATGTAGGGGAAGTTCGCAGTTTTCATGGACTAGCAAGCTTTTATAGACGCTTTGTCAAAGATTTTTCTTCCATAGCTGCACCCCTAAACGAAATTGTAAAAAAAGATGTGCCTTTTAGGTGGGAAGAGCCACAACAACAGGCATTTGATGAACTCAAACGTAGGCTGACCACTGCACCCATACTTAGACTACCAAATTTTGACGAGACCTTTGAGATCGAGTGTGATGCAAGTGGAGTGGGTATAGGCGCAGTTTTGACCCAAAGTAAGAAACCCATAGCCTACTTTAGTGAAAAGTTGAAAGGAGCATCATTGAATTACTCTACCTATGATAAGGAACTTTATGCCCTTGTGAGATCCCTACAAACTTGGCAACACTATCTTCAACCTAAAGAGTTTGTGATCCACACTGACCACGAAAGCCTTAAGTATCTTAAAGGGCAAGGAAAGTTGAACAAAAGACATGCCAAATGGGTAGAGTTCATAGAACAATTCCCTTACGTGATTAAGTACAAACAAGGAAAGGATAATATAGTTGCCGATGCCCTCTCTAGGAGATACACGTTAGTGACTACATTATCTTCACGCTTCTTAGGATTCGAATCACTTAAGGACTTGTACCCCAATGACCATGACTTTGGCACCATCTTCGAGGCATGTAAAGGAGCACCATTTGGGAAATTTTACATACACGAGGGTTATCTTTTCAAAGAACAAAAATTGTGCGTTCCCCAATCATCCCTACGCGAAGCATTGACTAGAGAAGCCCATGGGGGAGGTTTAATGGGTCATTTCGGAGTGTTCAAAACCCTTGAGACTCTTTAAGAACATTTCTATTGGCCCCACATGAGAGTAGACGTCGAGAGGTTGTGTGGTAATTGCATCACTTGCAAACAAGCCAAATCCAAGTCCCAACCACATGGCCTTTACACGCCTTTACCCGTCCCTGATTCCCCTTGGATTGACATTTCTATGGACTTTGTTTTAGGACTTCCTAGGTCTCGGGGAGGACGCGATAACATTTATGTTGTGGTTGATCGATTTTCAAAAATGGCACATTTCATAGCATGTAGAAAAGTTGATGATGCCACACATGTTGCTGATTTGTTCTTCAAAGAAATTGTTAGATTGCATGGCATGCCACGTACAATTGTAAGTGATAGAGATACGAAATTCTTGAGTCATTTTTGGCATGTTTTGTGGGCTAAACTTGGTACACAATTGTTGTTTTCCACCACCGCGCACCCACAAACTGATGGACAAACTGAAGTCGTCAATCGTACTCTTTCTCAACTTTTGCGTGCCATTTTGCAAAAACACATTAAACATTGGGAAGATTGTTTGCCATATATCGAATTTGCATATAATAGGAGTGTCCATCACGGTACTTTGCATAGTCCATTTGAAATCGTGTATGGCTTTAACCCCTTGTCTCCCAACGATTTGATTCCTATTCCCGTACATGAACGTTCTAGTCTTGATGGTAAACAAAAAGCGGACAACATAAAGAAACTGCATGAACAAGTTAAAACGCAACTTGAAAAGAAAAACAAAGCTTATGAAAGACGAGCTAACAAACATCGGAAAAGAGTTGTGTTTAAACCTGGAGATTTAGTTTGGTTACATTTGCGCAAGGAAAGATTTCCCAATGAACAAAAATCAAAATTGTTGCCTCGAGGAGATGGACCCTTTAAAGTATTGAAACGCATAGGTGACAACGCATACATCCTTGATCTTCCCGACAGGTATGGTTCAGTTTCACCTACTTTTAATGTTGCTGATCTCACCCCTTTCAACGATGACCTTTTTGATTCGAGGACGAATCCTTTTGAGGAGGGGGGGATTGATGAGGATCAAGGGTCCGATGAGGATCAAGGGCCCCATCAAGAGGTCAAAGGTCCTATGACAAGAAGGAGGGCAAGGGAACTTTGTCATCAAGTTGCCACCTTCTTGTACAAGCATGTTCAAGATGAGCCTAAAACTCCTTGGGTTCATTTCATTGAACCTTCAACTTGAGCATGTATCACATGCACGTCTACACTCTTTGTTTCTTTGAATTTTATCTTGTGTCTTGTGATCTTTGTTTTATGTCTTTTCTTTGTAGGTAAATTAGGTACAAGAGAATGTTTGAAGAGAATGTTCAAGAGAATGTTTCAAGAGAATGTTCAAAAGAATGTTTCAAGAGAATGTTTCAAGAGAATGTTGAAGAGAATGTTTCAAGAGAATGTTTCAAGAGAATGTTTGTCTATGCTAAGACAAATTCAAAAGTGTCCAAGATAGAGTCTCTTGATCAAGTTGAAATCAAAATCATCTCCATTATCCACAAAGGGGGGCGGCCATATTTGAAACAAATGGATAATGATCAATCATGATTTGAATTCAAGTTTCAACCAAATTTGAGATTTAAAATTGAAGAAGATTTCAGCTCCTATTTTCTTGATATACACGCCATTTGGAAGACAAATCAACAACACAAAGATTGAATCAAGTTTGAATTCAAATTCAAACTCAATTTGAATTCAATCTTCAATCAACATTTGAATTCAAGTCCAGCCATCTTATCATCATCAAATCAGATTTTCAAGACCCTCATCACTCATCAAGAAGCGGCTGGAAGGTTAAGGATATCCTAGGATCAAATTCAAAGTGCACTCAAAATTCAATCTCAACTTGAAGTCAAACTTCTCCCAAACTTTTGAAATCAAGCTCAAGCATATCCAGTCATCAAATCAGCTCCTCCAAGGCTCCATTTTTAGTCCACATACACGGCTGAACATGAAGAGAAGACACCTTGCAAGCAATTCAAATTTTAGCTAGGATTTGTTTTACTTTTTGAATTCAAATAGTTTTCAAATTTCAAATATTATTAGCTAGTTTATTTTGAGATAAAAATCTGGTCATGGGCGTGGGTTAGAGGCCTATAAATAGACCCCTTTGGCTGGTTGTAAACTCACCTTTCGATGAATAACAATTCTTGATATTTCCTTCACTTTGTGTGATACTTTGTTTTCTTGGTTTTGCATTAAAAACCTAAGTTAAGATCCTTGAAAGTTGAGCGTTTTGAAGGTATTGCCATTGCTAAAAGGTGCCGTCCAGGAGGGCCATCTTGGTTTGCCTGATCAACGACCATCTTATAGTGTTGGTCTTGCTTGTTGTCCACACGTTTGATCACTAAGGAAGCAAGGGGAAGTTTACTTCTTTGTGCCTAACCCTTTGTGAAGGACGTTTGGAAGGTGGAATTGTTGGAGCCCACGAGTTGCACGCATCATTCTCTTCGACCTTGACTAGCACTTTCTCCCTTGGGAGCTCGAGAATTATTTTTAAGATCTTCAATTTCACTTTTCATGTGGCCAAAAGCATGAATCTGCTAGCAATAGTTTGTTGCAATGTTTCAAGTGTGACAGGACCTTGGGGTATGCTGGGGGTAGAAGGGGGTGAATTTTCTCTTTCTTGTGAAGTAACCATGATTGAAAGCAAGTAAAGAAGTCCAACCAAAAAGTTGACAAGATATTTACTTCTACTTTAAGTTGACAATTGATTAAACAACTTGGACTATCTAAGAATCAAAGAAGCATAGAAGTCAAGTGATGTTTAGGCCGGATCAAGAAAACTAAGGGTTTGTACAAAACAATCCCTTAACTTACTTCAATCTTTATGCAATCTCAATGGTAATAAAGCAAAAGCCAAGTACACATACACAAGTGCTCAGTAAGGGTTTGTTCTTGAAACTTTTTCAACAAAGATCAACACTTTGGGTGATGGTAGTTTTGCACAAATTTCGTTTCTAAGTTCCTCTTTTTGTGAATTTGGAACTTTTCCAATGTAAGGCTATTCCTCTCCTCTTGTGCAATCTCTTATGCGTCTTGCCTCTTACTTTTATGACGTAGGTTGGCTTTTCTATCAGTTTCTTTCTCAAACAAGCTCTATTTTCTTTCTTTGTGCTTTTTGGCTTGTTTGGTGAGACTACTGCTCATAACCTTTATGAGACATTGCTCACGGCTTTGGTTTGCTTGCACTAGTTTTGGTTGTTCTTTTATGAAAAATTTCCCTTTACAACACGACTGAACACTAGTGAAGTGACAAGTATTTCACAAATACAACCAAGAATGTATAAAGTTCAATGCAAGTTCAGAAAGTGTAATGACAACAAGATGATTCGTTCGGGTTGGCAATATAACAATGTGGGCTAAAATATGGAAAGACTGATTTTAAATGAGAACCTAAGTCCAACAAAGTCTTTAATCAATTTAAGCCAACACAAAGTAAAGGCGAATATTCAGCCAACGTCAAAGTATGAACCAATATGCTTGTAATCAATCAATGTGTACTCCTAAGCCACGGTTTGCATGCAAGTTCCTTTTCTTTTTGTTTGATTTTTGGTTTATATGCCTAAGATGATGTAAACAAGTTAAACTACTGAGGTTACACTAGTTGACACGAATTTGATCTTTGGTTAAGCAACAATGTGTTTGAAATAGTTATACCCTATGGTTGAATGCAATCTAACGCTAATGTTTCTTTTGTTTTTTGGTGATTTTTTTACCGAATGACAACAATTGGACACAAATTATACAACCTATAATTACCTAAATACAAGACAACTAAAACCTTGGTGACCTACTGAATTCACGTGAGGAAGGAAAAGAACCAAAAACCAAAACCGATTTTAGCCTTAAGTGGTTGTGTTTGTTCTTTCTTGTTTTATCGAATAACCAAGACTAAACAAGCTGTGATCCAATATATTTAAACTCTTTAAGGGTGTACAGATACGTTCATGAGCTGAAACTACAAGAAAAACATGAAGGAATACAAGTTTAAACTAGGAAAAATTTGTTTGGGATAGGCAGCTGAAATGCAATTACCCGGGTGCCTTTTTCCTTGCTTTTTCCTATGCCAAACTACAAGCAAACTTCAAACAAACTCTAACACATTATATTTCAGCATGTTATGGATGATCATGCAAAGTTTGAGCAAAGTTTGATGAGAAAAACTCAATGAAAACGGGCTGCCAATTCAAACTACACGGCTGGGACACAAACAGGATACACTTGCATGTTTCTTGTTTTTTCTTAAACCAAACATTATCAAATCACCAAACCAACTTTAACACATCATAATCAAATGTCCAGTAGGTGATTTATCAAGTTTTATGCTCAGGTTATTAGGAAAAAACACAAGAAAACAAGATTCAAACTACTACACAAAACAGAATTTCAGAACCTGGTGACTAGCTGGCTGTTTTTGGTATTTCTGATTTTTATGACTCATAAAATGCCTAAACAAGTACTAAACATCATTAGATAACATCTTAAACTATGTTTTGGACTAATTTCAAGGGCTGGAATCCTAAGGAAAACGCATGAACACATGAGCTAAACAAACTGCCTACAGTAGAAAAATTTCAGCAACATAAACAAAGATAAATGAGATGAAGAATACCTTATAGCTTTGATGCCACTTGATGCACAAACACTCAGCTATTGTAGGACCTTTCTTCAACTTAATAAACCAGCTGGAACCAAGAAGGAAGGTGCAAAACATTCATGGAACACCAAACACTTCAACCTGTCTAGATTCCAGCCAAGTAATGAACTCTTCAGCAAATGACTTCAACTTGAATGAGCAAGCCTTAAACCCTTCAAACAATATCCATCCCAAGCATATGAAGTGATACAATCAAGAATTAGTTCAGGTTTCTTGAAGGGAATCAAAGATTCAAGTTAAAAAAAAACTGAAAACAGTTTTTTTGGGAGCAAAGTTGCTGTTTTTTGTATTCTGAAAATATGAGACTTACAACGTTTCTTAGCTACCTTAAATAAGCTAAAATATGCTTCTAAAGGAAGATACACATGTTTATGGTCCAATAGGAGTAAAGAAGGAAGCTTAGACAAGTTACAAACAAGATACAAATGATTGTTCTTGGAAAGTGATTCTCGGCCGAATTACTCCTTTTTGTTGCAAGTTGATTTTGTCTTTGGTGTTTGATTGGACCAGCTTATCCTTGCTTTGGAATATTATATAGGATGTCCTTGATGATTTGGAGTGGCCCCTTGCAGCTGATTGGTTGAAAAGGCTGCTTGAAAAGTCAAGAAATTGAAATCTGTCCAGTTTTGAGCAGTTTTCTGTTTTGAATTATAACATAACCTTCCAGTCCAAATTAGCTCTTCCACTTCAAATAAGAATTGTAGATCCTTCTCTGTAGATGTGTTTAGATACCAGAATGACGTCGCTTGGGTCTGGGATCAGTGAGTTATGCCCGTTTGCAGTTGACCTGCTTGCAGATGTAGACCTTTGGAAGCAATGACTAAGCAGCCAGCTTGTTGCAACGACTGTGTAGCTTGATACAGACCTTTTTTGGGAAGTGCTGAACATCAAAATTGTAGCTTATCCTCTTAGATTTCACCTCCAACTAGAATCACGACAATCAGAGTTGTGGTTGGTGAGATATGGCTGAAATACTAAGAAGGTGTCATCCTGCCAGCTTGCCCTTTCAACTCAACTTTGTGTTTGAACGTTTGGCCTTTGTTGAATCATGCTTCCTTTACCTAAAAACAACTCAAACACATCCAAAACAACATATGCAACATACTAGGAAATCTCTTGGTTAGTTTACAACAATTTATAAAGGAAAGAAAGCTAAGCACTCAATAATATGAACAATAATACACACAAGACTAACTAATACATTACAACATGATTCAAAAACTAAGTCAAAGCTTGTAACAAATGGATCCAATGTAGTCTATCTTGACTTGGTTCATCCTCAACATGCTTGTAAAGGAAGGTTCCAACTTCATACGTCAATTTCTTGGCCATGCTTCTTGTTATAGGGCCTTTGTCTTGCATTGGCGTACCTCCTGCTGCAGTTGGTTCTTCTTGGCTTGGCTGGGGCTCATCAGGGGTGGTCTCGGTTAAGCCCCTAAAATCATCCCACTTTTGAGCTTAAATTGCTAACATCTTGTCCTGAATGGTCCTTTTCTTATTTTACTTTGTTGCCCTCTTTAAAACAACCCACCTTCCTATCTTTTAAAATGTGGAATTTACCATTTTGCCCTTTAAGGGTGTCTCGGCGAAAATGACCAAGACCGCCCCATTCTTTATTTTGTCACAACATGCCATTCTTTAATTTGATAGTATATCACATCCACTAATTAGCCATATCTATATTGCACAATATACATATTTTTTTACATACATACCATCAAATATATTCAAGACATCATCATGACAACTCATATGGCCACTTGGTCGAATACTCTATTGTCACACACAAATGATTTTGCAACTTGATCGTCATAACATACATGCAGGATGTTTATAATCCTTTGGTTTCTCAATCTATCATATATTTCCATACATGCTACTTAACTTTGCCATAATGATGCATAAAATTTATAAGCTTGACATATAAATACTCCTACATGGTGATTCCAACCACAATCATGATCATAAGAATCATGATCATGGTGATGGGCGTGATGCAAAATGAATGCAAATACATATATGTACTCACATAATAATTTAACAACTTTCTAAATGTCTTTAATGGTATGCACACACACCCACTTGGCCGAATGTTGTCTTGACCATATAACACCCTTTTTGATCACCTTAAACATATCATACATACATGCACGTGGTGGATATCAAAAATATGAATTTGGAAACTATGATTATGATGGTGATCATGATGGCTACACATGCAAATATATATGAGGCCTATATCTATAATGAATTTAGCAAGAAAGACACATTTTCCTTTCATCGGAATCATAAGTGTTCATATGTGCAAGAATCACATAAAGATCATTATACAAAGAACATTTAAGCACACTTTCTTTATGTTCATAGTAAAGACATCATTGAATCTTATGCATTCATGATCCAACTTTTGATATGAACATAAATGACTCATTTTTCAACATGCATGAAGAAGATAGATAGAATACTTTCCATTTCTTTTTGAAATTATACCTAGGATGGAAAAGATTCCTTCTTTTCCCTCCTTGATGAAGCTCTCGGCCTATAGGCCAAGTGAATGGGAAAAGTGTTAGTTTCTTTTGTTTGGAAGCAGATGACTAAGAAGGTTCTAAGATGGATTCTTAAGTAAACTTACGTTTGGAATTTCTTGTAGTTTTCATGCTTTTCCAACTTAAGAAGACTCCTTTCTCCTACTCTAGGAGCCCATAGCCTAACTAAGGAAATGAGGAGAAAGATGGATCTTTTTATTAGATCTTGAAGATTCCTACACATGCAAGTGATTTCCTTCAAGTGAAGTTGAAGAATCTTCTTCTTACCTTGGTTGTTGCCACGGGTTGGAGGCCTAGGAGAGGGGAAAGTTAAATATTTTGGATGAATGGAATGATGAAAGATGTTTAGAAAGAAGGATGGAACACCTACCTTGTTGATTTCTTGGTTTAGGAGCTTGGTTCCCTACTTGAATTTGGAAGATGTTTTCTTCTCTTTGCCTTGGGGTGTTCACAAGTTGGGGTGTTTGGAGAGGATAAGATGATTTTTGCTTGAAGTGAGAGGGACTAGAGAGAAGGAAGAGGATTTTCTCTTGGATGACTTTGTAAAATGAAGAGTGAGGTAAGAAAATGAGTTATCTCAACCCTTGGGTTAGTGTTCTCGGATGGAAAAAGATTGGAGAGGGAGAGATATTGCCTTGAGTGAAGGAAGAAAAGTAGAGAGAGTGGAGTGAATTCTTTAGTGAGGAATTGAAGAAGTATAGAATGGATGGAAGCAGGGTGAAGTTGGGAAGAGTTAATATCATCATGCTTTGTTGGAAGAAGGGAATAGGAAGGATGTATTACCATGCATGACTTGTGATTGGTGAGGGGAATTAAATATGCAAGAATGGAGTTGTCTTCTTCCTACCATGGTTATGGCCGAAATTATGTAAAAGATAGTGGGGAAGTTATCATGAGTTTTGATCTGGAGGAGATAAGGAATGATTCCAAGATGGAGTTTGCATGAAATGTGATTGGTTGGGGTTAGGTTAGTGGAAGAAGTATTTTGTCCCTTAATATAGTTAATTGGCCGAGATTTGTGTCTTGGGTACATGTGAAAGAATAATCATAATGCCTTATGGAAATGGGGAAAAAGAAAGAATAATGGAGGTGTAAGGTGTGTATGTAAGGCTATTGGGTGGAGAAATTTGTGTGTAAGAAAGATGAGTTGGTGAAATAAAAATGAAAGACAATTTCTTGCCTTGATAGTGGGGAGGGCGGCCAAGGGCAGTGGTGGGGTACAAAAGAATAATTTTAACCCACAACATTTCCTATGTCTTATTTCCCTTTTATATTTATTTAGTTGGGAAAGAAAATTTGCCTCCTGCTTGTATTTGCATTTAATCAAATTACCTAAGTTACTTTGGTACTTAAGGTTATAGTTCTTTTCTTTAGTGTACTCTTAAAATTTTCACCTAGATCGCTTAGTGCGACACAACGATCGCACCCTAATTCCGTCATAATTTCCTTTGTTCTCTTTTCAACTAGCCCAGACATACATGTCGTAACAATCCGTCCGCAGATCAAGGCTTGTTAATATCTTTCACTAACAGAACAAAGAGGTTTGTGCGTCCGACTTTGCCCCGAGATAGAGAGTTGCATCTGACCAAAACGAACACACTACCACACATATGCCACCATGTGCGTTGTGTTTCACATGAGCCTTTTCAATAGGCCCCCACAAAGAGCAACTAAGACATCAACCTACAATCGCATGACATGCTGGAACGAACTCGATTGATAGGCGGCAATGCACCACTCGTAGCATAAATCAGAGACGAGAAAATGGACTCCATCTGGTAAGGCAACAGCGACACATCGCACGCCTTGGCACGGCATCGCATAAACATCATCCCAAACATCCCTCAAAGTCTGCCTAAGGAAAATCAGCTAGCTCAAAGCTGCGCCTGACGTGCTCAGCACCACTGGGTCATCAGTCACGAGCAGTCCGTAAAGGTCGCGCAAGGCAGATGCCCCCCGAGGCTACAATGGCATATCGCATGCTACGAAACAATGTCGCATAAACATCGGTCCCAGATAGCCCTCGAGGTCTTCTCGATGCATATTAGCCCATATGTAGCCACGCTTAACATGCCTAGTACCACACTGGCATCGGCCCCAGGGAGCCTGCAATGGTTGCCCAAGGCACCAGCTTAGACAAAAAAGCCCACCATAGCACATCGCATGCTTTGGCGCGGCATTGTGCAAACATCATCATCAAACAGCCCTCGAATTCCACCTAAGACACATCTGCAAGTAGGCAGCAGAACCTGAAGCGGTCAGAACCACATGGGCATCAGCCCCAGGTAGCCCGTAGAGGCCACCGAAGGCAACTTTCCTCCTGAGGCAATAGTGGCACCCCAAATAGCCCTTGAAGTCCGCCTGAAGCACATCAGCCCATGCACAGCCATGCTTGACACGCTTAGCACCACACGAGCATCTACCCTAGACATCCATAAAGGCCGCCTGGGTATCCTCCCGTCCGAATAAGCCTATAGTGGCACGTCGCATGCTTTGGCATGATATTACGTAGGCATCGTCCCCAGCCCCCCTAAGGTGCATAAACCCACACAAAGCTGCAGCTGGCACGCTAAGCACCACACGGTCTAGCCAAACTTTACATTATTCCAATTACATACATAAGCCAGCATGTTGGCTGATTGATTAGGGCTATTGTATGGATTGCATCCTATTTGATGCTTTGATTCTTCTGGTTAATATATTTCAATTTTAGCCAAGAAAAGAAACAGCTCTAAAAAAAGAGCTCTCAAATGGACAAGCTAGAGAGAGAAACTCTTTGTCTTCTCTCAGAAGTTCAAACTTGTTCTTGGCGGATGCTTACGCCAAGACCTCTTCCCCCTTGCAAACTTCCTACGGATTTGTGTTTCCTTTATTGCTTCATCCTCTATATCATCATTTTAGTCCAACGCTCGTCACTGATAGGCCAAAATGACACGCTCTAGGACTGCAAGAGTAGCCATGATGATGAAGAAGAAGAATGCCAAAGATAGTAGCCTTGGCACTTCAAGATCTAGCAAGAATGTTCTTCCCTTAAAGGCTACAGGAAGGAAGTTGAAAACTGCCATGGTCCAGCAATACGCTAAGGATGCTAAGCTACAACTTCTTTCCTTATGTGAAGAAGATGGAGAGGATGACAGTTTCTCATTCCATGGCAGTACAAAGGAGAAGCAACAAAAACGAACGCTCCTGAACAAGAGGAGATGGAAGATTGAGAGTAGGAACTTCTTGCATTGTAGCCAGAGCCTTCATCTCCATAGAAATTCTCTGGTAAGGTTGGCCTGAAAACTCCCTTGCCGGTGGCCATGGGTGGTTTGAAGAACTACTCTTCTCACTCAATATTTTACCCATCGGGCAAAGATCGCCATGAGGTCACATGTCCTGTCAACCTGCCAGCGCCAGCCTGGCAAACTGTGCCAGCCAGACCTCCGCTGGGGAGCCACGCACCAGTCTTCCAGAAGGCAAGTCAAGATAGCATGCTAATGTGACAGGTGTGCCAGAATTCAACTCTGGCGTCGTCCCTGCAAAGTCACATTCAACGCAGAACTCGGTTGATGCACCTCGCACCCGACATTTGGTTTATAGGCCAACAACACCAGCCGACATACTCAGTGGACTTGGTATGCAAAGCCAATCATATCGCACCCCAACCCCGACTGCTGGCCAAACAAATCCACGTGCCACAACAAACGCTGAGCCAAGCAAGCTCTAGAGCTCCCTGTTTGCCAACAACAGAAAGCCAGATCACTGGATGAGGCTTCAGAAAACGGAGATAAAGTAGAGTGGCAAGGCATAAGTTAATGTTGAAACATTAAAGCATGACGACGAGTGGCAATATTGCCTAGTGGGTTGCTTTGTGGGAAGCTTCCACGGGAGGTAGGCCGTATACAACCTAGCCAGGTCGTGGAAGCCTAAACATTACATAGGCAGCCCCCTAATGGCGAACCAACTCACAGCTACCAAAGGGAACATGGAACTATGCTAGAGCTCTAATAGAGGTTGACCTGAGTCGAGAGCTCAAAAAGAAGTGGAATTTGACCTCTCTAATGTAGAGAGCTTTACGCAAAAGGTACACTATGAAAGTTGTCCTAATTCTGCTCAAGGTGGAACAGCTTGGCCATAATAATGGAGCACACAAGGAGGCAGAAGATCAGCTGACAGAAAATAAGAGAGAAGGAGAAGAGGGGGAAGGCACAATTGAGAAAGTCATAAGAATTCCCCCAGGCCCCCAAGCAAACTAGGTCAGAGGAAGCGGGGAACTGGCCTAGCCAGGCATAACGTGCCAACGACGGCTTGGCACGTTGTGCCAACAATGCCTTGGCACAGCGTGCCAGTGCACCTCCTCACCTCGCCACACACACTGAGGACCCTAGCAAAGACCATCAACCAGCATTGGTCATGGCACCGGCTGAGCCAGGATATGTTCAACTGATGGAGCTAACAGAGGATGCTGATGCACCATGTGATTATGCAACTATGGGGATTACCAACCCAACAGGTCTTTGAGTCATTAATATACAAAGACCACCATATTGAGAGGATGAAAGAGCTAAGTCAACTGGATGACTTCAAAGAGGTAATCACCAAAACCAAAGCCCCTTGAAAAGGCCACTAACTTACAAAGGGCAAAGGTGATGGTCATGGGTGCGAGCTCCTTAATCCCAGCATGAACATAGGAAGTTGGAACATCTGCTTCAACAAGCTCCTCAAGCAGTAGGCTTGCTTGTTTTTGTACATAAACACAACTTGGATTTCCCAGGTATACTATAGACAAAATTGAATAGATGTTGTCATAATTTGTACACAAGTTTAGGCATTGGGAGCATAAACTTAAGTTTGACTCCACAAGTTTGTCAAGTTTAGGCATTGGGAGCATGAACTTAAGTTGTACACAACTTGGATGATCTTCCTAATATGGAATCCTAATTTTGTTAGATAAATTATCATTAGGATCTATGCACAAGCAATATACTGTCTAGTTGAGAGCCTGGTCACTGGACAGTCTTCATATGTCACGTTTGTATATGCCCTTGACAAACTTGTTGATAGAAAACCCTGATGGGACTTGCTGGAGAGCCACACTCAGGGCCTATCCTCCTCCTACATAGTCCTTGGTGACTTTAATTGTGTCTTGAATGAAGGAGAAAGGATTGGGGTCAGGGTGGTTTCTTTTTATGAACTTAAAGACCAAATAAACTGTTTCTTACAATGGGGCTTCTTGAAGTGTCATACACAGGTTGCACATACACTTGGTACGATGGCACCATTAAGTCCAGGATAGATCATGTGATGGCCAACAACCATTTTGTAGAAACCTTCCCCTCAGCAAAGGCTCACTGCCACATTCTAGGATGTCTCTCAGATCACTCCCCATGCCTTCTATGCTTGCAAGAAAGAGGCCCCAAACCTACCTCCCCTTCAAGTTCTACAACATATTAGCGGGTCATAGCTCATTTATCCCATTGGTTGAACAAAGCTGGGCCACAACATGAAGGGCAAAACAATTTATCAACTTTACAAAAAACTGAAAGCCTTTAAAGGTCCGCTGAGGGAGCTCAACAAGAAAGAATTCTCTCATATCTCTATAAGGGCAGACAAGGTAGAGGAAGAGTTGGAGTTGATGCAAGATCCAGACAGCCAGTAATGGGGAACCTCAACTGGTAGGGCAAGCTCCAAGCTCAAAGGAAATATTTTGCTCAATTGGCCAAGGGCAACTATATCCATCTCAATGATAAAAACACCATGTTTTATCACTCACTGGTCAGGAGAAACACCAAATTCTATCACCAAGTTTAATTGGTGGATGGCATAATGTTCACTTCCCTGGACCAGGTGGCCCAACGATTTGTATATTTCTACACCAAACTGCAAGGCACACCCAGGAAACTCAGCAAGTGGATGGCAAGATCATTGACCTTGGGCCTAAGCTATCACCATTGAAGGCAGCCAACCTGACCAAGACTATCTTAGATGATGGACCAAAATAGCCATATTTTATTATAGGCCATGACAGGCCCCTGGCCTTGATGACCACTCTTTTCAGTTCTTTATTTAGGCCTGGCATGTAATTGGCAAAGCCATTATAAAGGCCATTCAGGAGTTCTTTATGAATAACAGGCTATTGAAGCACCTCAATCATGCCCTGATTGCCCTTCTTGCCAAGGCAATGAATGTCACTAGAGTTGAGGATTACATGCCTATGTCTTGTTGCAATGTGGTATACAAGGCAATCTCAAAAATAGTGGTGAACAGGCTGAAGGCTATCTTCCAAATACAAGTGAACAGGCTAACCTCAGTTTTGGGGAGAGTCATGGACCATGCTCAGGCGGGATTCCTTAAAGGAAGATCAATGATGCATAATGTATTCCTAGTTTAAGAGTTGGCCAGATATTATGGTAAAAAGTGCACGAGTCCTATTTGTATGCTCAAGGTGGATATAAGGAATACTTTTGACTCCATTAGTTGGGACTTCTTCAGTGATATGCTGATTGGGCTTGGATTTCCAAATAGATATGTGTGGTGGATCATGGAGTGTGTCATGAATGACTCTTACTCAGTTGCAATTAATGGAGTCTCATACGGATTCTTTAAAGGGAAGAGGAGATTCAGGCAAGGTGACCCCCTCTTTCCCTTCCTATTTGTCATTGGAATGGAGTGCCTATCAAGACTCCTTATGGTGAGGTCAAAGGAGCGTAATCGCAAGAAGAAGATGTGCAGTGGGATGGAGTGGGAGAAAGCAAGTCCATACCGTTTTGCATGACCAAATGTTTGCCACCATGTTTTGTAATCTTTTGTAATATATTTTAGAGTCATATTACAAGTTTTTAGAATGTTTTTATATGTTAAAAACGTTTGTTAGAAGACAAAAAATGGGCTTTTCAGATTTGAAAAAAAAAACCTAAAAAGTAGAATTTTCATAGGATCACCCTACCCTGGTATTTGGGCATAACTCTATCATACAACGTCGTTTTGAGGTGATTCAAGATGATATGGAAACTAGACATCAGGAACTACAACGTCCAAAGAGGCTCATTGATAGATTCGGTCCCTAGGTATCCAAAAGATCATGTGAAATGTTTATCAGATGCAGAGCTGATGAAAATCTAATAGAAAACCTATCATTTCTCTTGTAAACTAGGTTTATCACTTGTAGGGTCATATGTAAACATGGTTAGCTGCCTGTAAACTCAGAGAATTGAATGAAAAATAGCATTTTTCGGCCAAAGTCTTCCTAGCAAGGCATTCCCTTATGTTTTCTTTGATCATCGATCATAGATTCTATATCAACGTCTTAAGGAAACGTTTTAGGAGAATTGAATCCTACTGTCTTGAAGACATGTACTAGGGGTGGTTTGCCATTCTTGGACCACGAAAAAGCTTCAAAGAAGCATATATTTCTCAGTTCAAGCGAGAGGCACATGGCCAAGGGTGGTTTCGTGAACCGTTCTTGTCACTGCACAAGGTTTCTTGTGGAAGACGCATTAGAACTAAGGAAAGGTTCGTTCTTTTGTATGGCGCATGCATCAATTTGGTATCAGAGCCAAGGTTCCTTCTTCTAAATTCCTTTATTTCGTTCATCCATAATCTGGTTCATACACACACACACATCACCATCAAAATTTCTACCGTATACATATTCAGAAACCTTCCGTATACATACATATCAATCCTAAACACGAATTCTGTCCAAACCTTTATTGTTCTTGATTATCTTGATATATTCTTGGGTTACACATGCTGTTTATAGACATAAATTTGTATATTTTGTGACATATTTTCTATCTTGAACCTAGGGATTTGTATCTAGTTGAATAAATTCAGACACCCTATAAAGTTTGCAGCTTTGCCGAATTGCTACCGTGTCTTGTATTAATTCTTGTTGTTTGAAGCTCTTAGTCGAATTTGGTTGTGATTGTGATTGAATTTGTGATTATTGGTGGGAATATTTGCATGAAAAAGTTTCCAACACCCTAGCCGAAAATCCCACAGCAAAAGGAACCAACCTTTCAACTCAAGAATACCAAGAACCCTAGCTTTCGGGCACTTCATACAAGACTCTAATTGAGCCTCAAACCGTATACACCATATCACTGACATCTAGCAGCTTTCATATCATAAAAAATACAGACAAAATAGTATACAAAATGTCCCCAAATAGTCCCACACCGAAAGGCAAAATAGAATTGATGAGGATCGGGGATCCCATCAAGAGGTCATGGGTCCTATGACAAGAAGGAGGGCTAGAGAACTTGGACATCAAGTTGAAACCTTCTTGTACAAACAAGTTCAAGACGAACCTAAAGTTCATTGGGTTCACTTCGTTAAACCTACACTATGAACGTGTATGAATGTGCGTGTGTGTGAGTATTCTTTGTTTTGAATTTTGTCTAGTTTTCTTGTGATCCTTGCTTCCTTGTGTTTGCCTTGTAGGTAACTAGGTAGGTAATAAGTTACAAGCCAAACAGAGGACCACAAATAGCATAAAAAACGTGTGCACCCTAAAAAGGAGACAAAATGAATGTTTGTTTGAAAATAATGTTTGTCTCAACAAAGACAATCCAACATGGAGTTTTCAAATTCAAAGTTAGCTCAAAAATATCTTCAAACAACAAGGATAAGGGCGGCCACAAAGTAGCCAAAATGGGAGATCAATTTGAAGTTAAACTTGAATTCAAATTCAACCACTATTTGAATTTCAAGTTTCAACCAATTTGAGACTTAAATTTCAAGAAGTTTTCAGCCACAATCTTGAGCCATCCACACGCCGTTTTTTGAAGAAAAGAAGGAGATGAGATCACAATTCAAAATTGAATCCAAATTTGAATTCAAATTCAGACACAATTTGAATTCAAACTTCAACCAACTTTTCAATTCAACTCCAACCACTCTTTAATGAGGATCAAGGGTCTGATGAGGATCAAGGATCCTATCAAGAGGTCAAGGGCCCTATGACAAGAAGGAGGGCAAGAGAACATTGTCATCAAGTTGAAACCTTCTTGTATAAGCATGTTCAAGATGAACATAAGGTTCCATGGGTTCATTTCATTGAACCCACCCGTTGAGCATTTATGCATGTGCGTGTGTGCGTTCCTTATTTTTGAATTTTATCTTGTTTCTTGTGATCTTTGTTTTATGTGTTTTCTTTGTAGGTAAATTCGGTACATGGAAGATCCAAAATGAAATGGAGACCTAAAGGAACATTGTAGGCGTGTTTTGCAAAAAAGGTTGATACGTGCAAGACATGGGCTCCAACAATTCCACCTTCCAAACGTCCTTCACAAAGGGTTAGGCACAAGGAAGAGGACTTCCCCTTGCTTCCTTAGTGATAAAAACGTGTGGATCAATGAGCAAGACCAACACTTCAAGATGATTGTTGATCAGGCAAACCAATACGGCCCTCCTGGACAACACCTTTAAGCAATGGCAACACCTTCAAAATACTCAACTTTGAAGGATCTTAACTTAGGTTTTTAATGCAAAACCAAGAAAACAAAGTCTCACAATAAGTGAAGAAAATATCAAGAAATTTTATTCATCAAAAGTTGTTCCCTCAAATCGGCCAAAGGGCCCTATTTATAGACATCTAACACTAAGGGGATAACCAGATGTTATCTCTAAAGAAGGTATCTAGAAAGCATTTGAAATGAACTTGAAATTTGAAAATTGATTAAATTTAAATCTGAGACAAATTCTACCTAATATTTCCAACGCTTGTAGGCTGCCATCCAGCCATGTATGATGATCAAATTAAGCCTTGGAGAAGCTGATTTGATAAGTAGGATGAGGTTGAAGTTGAGTTCAAAAGTTGGGTGAATTTGAATTCAAGTTGAGTTTGAATTTGAGTTCGCTTTGAATTTGGTTCTTGCATATTCTTTCCACCATCCTTCCAGCCGTGTGTGATGTTTATTGTGGTCTTGGAAACCCGATATGATGATAATAAAGTGGCTGAAATTGAATTCAGATGATTGTTGAAGTTTGAATTAAGTTTGAATTTGAATTCAGACTTGGATTCAATTTGAATTGGAATCTATCCTTCTTTTATCCTCCAAGATGGCATGTTCATGGTTGAAAATATGGGCTGAAATCTTCATGAAATTTAAGTCTCCAATTGGTTGAAACTTGAATTCAAATCTTGGTTGAATTTAAATTCAAGTTTAACTTCAAGTTTGATTTCAATTTGGTCTTCATCCTTGCACTTCAAAATGGCCGGCCTCATGGTTGTTGGTTGGATATGATTTTGAGTTCAATTTTGAAAAGAGAATTCCACCTTGGACACATTTGAATTTGTCTTTGTGGAGACAAACATTCTCTTCAAGACAACATTTCTTTTGTCTCCCTTTTTTGCAACACACGCCTACAATGTTCCTTTTGGGTCTCCATTTCATTTTGGATCTTCCATGTACCTAATTTACCTACAAAGAAAACAGATAAAACAAAGATCACAAGAAACAAGATAAAATTCAAAAATAAGGAACGCACATATGCACATGCATAAATGCTCAAAGGGTGGGTTCAATGAAATGAACCCATGGAACCTTAGGTTCATCTTGAACATGCTTGTGCAACAAGGTTCCAACTTGATGACAAAGTTCTCTTGCCCTCCTTGTCATAGGGCCCTTGACCTCTTGATGGGATCCTTGATCCTCATCAGACCCTTGATCCTCATCAATCCCCCCTCCTCAAGAGGATTCGTCCTCGAATCAAAAAGGTCATCAGTGAAAGGGGTGTGGTCAGCAACATTAAAAGAAGGCGAAATAGAACCATACCTTTCAGAAAGATCAATGATGTATGCATTATCACCTATGCGTTTCAAAACTTTGAAAGGTCAATCTCCTCTAGGTAACAGTTTTGACTTTCGCTCATTGGGAAGTCTTTCTTTGCGCAAATATAACCACACTACATCACCAGGTTTAAACACAACTCATTTTCGATGTTTGTTAGCTCGTCTTTCATAAGCTTTGTTTTTCTTTTCAAGTTGTGTTTTAACATGTTCATGCAGTTTCTTTATCTTTTTTGCTTTTTGTTTACCATCAAGACTTGAACGTTCATGCACGGGAATTGGGATCAAATCAAGGGGAGACAAGGGGTTAAAACCATACATGATTTCAAATGGACTATGCAAGGTACCATGATGGACACTCCTATTGTATGCAAATTCGATATATGGTAAACAATCTTCGTAATGTTTTAGTTTTTTCAAAATAGCATGCAAAAGTTGAGAAAGAGTACGATTAACAACTTCAGTTTATCCATCTGTTTGTGGGTGAGCAGTGGTAGAAAACAAAAATTGAGTACCAAGTTTATCCCACAAAACTCGCCAAAAATGACTAAGAAATTTCGTATCTCTATCACTTACAATTGTACGTGGCATGCCATGCAATCTCACAATTTCTTTAAAGAACAAATCAACAACATGTGTGGCATCATCAACTTTCCTACATGCAATGAAGTGTGCCATCTTTTAAAATCAATCAACCACAACATAAATGTTATCGCGCCCTCCTCGAGACTTAGGAAGTCCTAAAACAAAGTTCATGGAGATGTCAATCCAAGGGAAATCAGGGACGGGTAAAGGCGTGTAAAGGCCACGTGGTTGGGACTTGGATTTGGCTTGTTTGCAAGTTATGAAACTAGCACATAACCTCTCGACGTCTACACGCATGTGGGGCCAATAGAAATGTTCCTTAAGAGTTTCAAGGGTTTTGAACACTCCGAAATGACCCATTAAACCTCCCCTATAGGCTTCTCTAGTCAATGCTTCTCGTAGGGATGATTGGGGAACAGACAATTTATGTTCTTTGAAAAGATATCCCTCATGTATGTAGAATTTCCCAAATGGTGCCTCTTTACATGCCTCAAAATGGTGCCGAAATCATGGTCATTTGTGTACAATTCCTTAAGTGACTTGAATCCTAAGAATCGTGAGGATAATGTAGTCACTAACGTGTATCTCCTAGAGAGGGCATCAGCAACTATATTGTCCTTTCCATGTTTGTACTTAATCACATAAGAGAATTGTTCTATGTACTCTACCCATTTGGCATGTCTCTTGTTCAACTTTTCCTGCCCTTTAAGATACTTAAAGCTTTCATGGTCAGTGTGGATTACAAACTCTTTAGGTTGAAGATGGTGTTGCCAAGTTTGTAGGGATCTCACGAGGGCATAAGGTTCCTTATCATAGGTAGAGTAACTCAATGCAGCACCTTTCAACTTCTCACTAAAGTAGGCTATGTGTTCTTACCTTGGGTCAAAACTGCACCTATACCCACTCCACTTGCATCACACTCGATCTCAAAAGTCTCGTCAAAATTTGGTAACCTAAATATGGGTGCAGTGGTTAGGCTACGTTTAAGCTCATCAAATGCATGTTGTTGTGGCTCTTCTCACCTAAAAGGCACACAATGGACTTAGGCTCTCTTGGACTTGTCCACTCGCTAGGAGCTCCTCTACTTGCCTTTGGATTTCTTTGGTTTCTTCGGGGTTGGCTCGCTAGGCTAGGCGATTTGGTAAAACGGCTCCTGGGACAAAATCGATTTGGTGTTCTATTCCTCTAATAGGTGGTAGGACTGATGGTGGTTCGATGGGAAATGGAACTTCATACTCTTGGATAAGGGACGCAACTGTGGTAGGCAAGTTTGGTGGGAGTTCTTTTAGAGAAAGGTGACATGCCTTAGGAATGAGAATGAGGATGGTTTGGTTGCTATAAAGTGCTCGTGTGACTTGTCTTTTCTTTGCAAAAATACCCACACTTCTTTTGGGACTCAGTGACTCCTACGGGCACTACCTCTTTTCCCTTGCTCTTTTGTTTTTTGTTCTCATTTTTCATGCATTCCACGAATTTTCTCTCAGCTTCTTTTTCCTTAGGATCGGCCCTAGACTTAGACATGCGTTGTTGATCCTCGTGGACTTTGTGTGGTGGAAGTGCATGCAATTTGTAAAGTTTGCCATTCAACTTGAAAGAATAACAATTCAAATATCCATCATATGTCACATGTCGATCAAATTGCCATGGCCTATCAAGTAAGATATAACTAGCATGCATTGGTGCAACATCACATAAAACATCATCTTTGTAACTACCAATGCTAAGAGAAATCAAAACTTGTTTACTTAAGCTAACTTCACCGCAATAATTTAACCATGCAAGTTTATAAGGATGCGGATGATTAGTCATAGGCAAATTCTGTTTTGTTACCAATTCAACGCTAGCCACATTCGCACAAGAACTGGAATCAATGATCATGGTGCACACTTTACCATTTATCATGCAATGAATATGGAAAATGTTTTCTCTATGTTGTTCGTGATCATCTAGTTTCAGATAGGCATTTAAAGCTATACGCACAACAAGTAACTCCTTAGTGTCAAAATCATCTAATGCGCCTAGATCCTCTTCAGGTTCAATTTTATTATCATGCTTAGATTCGTTTTCATGCTCGGACTCAGACACATATTCATTTCTTTCCTCGATTAACATGATTCATTTTCCATTAGGACACTCTTTTCCTATGTGACCACGTCCTTGACATTTATAGCATTTAATGTCCCTAAACCTGTTTGAGAGATCAGAAAGATTTCTGGTAGGAGTCTTTTGTTGGCCGCGGTCATCTCGCCTTTGTGTGGACTGCACACGGTTGTCCATCCTTTGTGATGCACCTTGGTCACGTGTTTGGCCTCCTGTAGGCCGTGAGCTTCCCGTTCTTGAAGGCTTGCTGGAAAACCTTGATGATGACTGATTAGTACGATAAGTGGAATTGAAATTGGAGGAACTACGTACCTTTAGTTGGTGTTCAATCTTCTCAGCCATATGGACCATGGTTGTGAGGTCGAGGTAAGGTTGAAGCTCTACCCTTTGTGCAATCTCCCGGTTTAGACCATGTAAGAAACGAGCCTTAGTGGCTTCTTCGGGTTTCTGCAAGTTAGACCTTTCCAACAAAATTTCTAACTCTTTGTAATACTCGTCTACACTTTTGGAACCTTGTCGTAAGTTTTGCAAACTTGTGAAAATAAAACTCTCAAAATTGTTTGGGATGAATCATTGTCTCATTTCAAACTTCATTTCTTCCCAAGTGGCATTGGCAGTTGTCTTGTCTTAGTCCTATTTCTACACAAATTTGTCCACCAATTTAGTGCATAACCAGAAAACTCGATAGAAGCGTACCTCACTTTTTGTAATTCACTATAGTTGGTACAAGAAAAGATTAGATCCACTTTCGTTTTCCATTCCAAATATTCTTCCGCATTATTTTTACCATAAAACATGGGAATATTTATTTTTGTTTTGAGAAAATCGTCATCTTGTGGGAAAAGGGGATTTTGGCGTCTTTGGTAACCATAGGGAGGGTGGTCATCAAAGTCATAATCATCATGCTCAAATGGAATCTAATCATCATTGTACCTTCTTGGAGCGTACTTTCTTGGTTACGTTGGAAGAACAAACCTTCTTGCCTCTATGTGTGGTGGTCTAAGGTTGTCATCCTCAATTTCTTCGGGGGGGGGGGGGTGATGCCTTGGTTGTGGTAGGGGAACGGCCCTGCTAGTACCTTGGTCGTCAATCGTCTTGTAGCTTCGTTCAATATCCTCCAGTTGATGTTTGATTACCTCATTGTCATGCACGAGTTTCTTTAGCATCTCCAGCATTTGTTGTTGCGTGTTGTCCAAAGTCTCGGCTTCTTTTGACTTGCTAGAAGCGGAATGAGTGCTGCTCTCCATGTGTTACTTAAAGAGTTTAAAAGAAAAACAAGAAGCAAAGGAAAGAACTAACATAAATACAAACAAACGTTAAATGATTAGTAAAAACGGAATATGAACACTCCTCTTTCTCTTCTTTCCACTCTCTTACCACTTTGCTTCTTGGATAACCTGAAGTTAATAAGATTCAAAGCGATCAATTAAGAAAGTGTTTTGTCAATGCTTCTCCAAATAGTATCAAAATAGAATCAAGCGAAATGGAACAAATTTGAACTTTCTACTAAGATTCAAAGAGAATAAGCAACCAAAAGTGATGTATAAGGCTGAACAAAAGATGAACTAAGGATAGCCGTGGGCAATCTTTAGTTAATTTTGATTATATGCACTTACTATCCACAAAATGGTTCAAGTCATGCAATAATCGAGCAATCATGTGTGTGATTGGTTCAAGAAGAGCAGAATAAGGAGAATGAGATGTGGGAGGACGGTTGTGTGTAGCAAAAACAAAATACGGTATCCAAGGTTTTCAAATTGCACCAAAAAAAATTTCAAGTAATGCACAAACGTTTTGCCCTTTTTCTTTTCTCTTGTTGTTTTGTTTTTCTTTCCTTCGTTGCTATTTCAATGTAAGCAAGGTTCAGATTCCCCTTTTTTGACTAGGGCCAGAATTGGAATTTCCTTCGTTTTGCACTCAAAACTTTCGTTTTTGGGCAGAATAATGCAATGACTTTAAATTGCAATTTGCAACCTTGAATTGCATCAAAAATAACCTTGGAAGGTGAGGGAAATTAAGGTTGGCGAGTTGGGATTAGGGTTAGGGTTTTCAATTTAGGGTTTTTGGATGTTTTTGGCAATTTATAGGATTGGGGTTTTGGAAATTGGATGTACGGTATATGTGGCTATTTGGGTTGGTAATTGAGGATTTGTGTGGTAAATTTGGATAATGGATGGATGTAGGACAGAATTGAATAAAACTCAAATATTAGGGTTAGGTTTTTTTGAATGAGTTGGAAATTTTTGATTCTGATTTTGTTTGGCAAAATTGGGTTGGGGCTTTTTGTTAAGAGTGTAAATAAGGTGGTTTGGAATCTGGTTGGTGAGTTTTAGGTTCGGGTTTGGCTGGATTTGTTTGGGTCATGGGTATTGGGGATGGATTTAGGGTTTTGTTGGTGTTGAAAATGGCTTGTGAAGACAAACACACGTAGGGCTAACTTGATTTAAAGCATGAAATCAATCAAAATACGAATCACAAGATGCATACAATCATCACCAACTAAAAGCTTCAGTAGCAACAAGATGATTTGAAACCGAGGTAGCTTTATAGGCTGATGGTTGTAACGTTTAAAAGAAAGCTGAACGGGACCTAAATGCAACAAACCCTAATTTGTTCAGGTTTGAATTGTTCAAATCAAATGTGACGCCAAAAAAATAAAAGACATGACATTTGAATGATGAAAAGCAAGATGCAGCAAAATGAAAAGACTCAAAGCAATTGTTGGACTTTTTTTTTGATAGACAAATGATGTGTAGAATGAGGGGTAGAATAAGGACACAAGTGAACTTGAAAAGAAGAGACTCAAATGAAAAGAAAAGGGTAGAATACGTTGGAATAGAGTAACCTCGCTCTGATACCAATTTGATGCGCACAAGACAAGGCCTCAAAAAATTCAACCTTCCAAACGTCCTTCACAAAGGGTTAGGCACAAGGAAGAAGACTTCCCCTTGCTTCCTTAGTGATAAAAACGTGTGGATCAATGAGCAAGACCAACACTTCAAGATGATCGTTGATCAGGCAAACCAATACGGCCCTCTTGGACGACACCTTTAAGCAATGGCCACACCTTCAAAATGCTCAACTTTGAAGAACTTAACTTAGGTTTTTAATGCAAAACCAAGAAACAAAGTCTCACAATAAGTGAAGAAAATATCAAGAAATTTTATTCATCAAAAGTTGTTCCCTCAAATCGGCCAAAGGTCCCTATTTATAGACATCTAACACTAAGGGGATAACCAGATGTTATCTCTAAACAAGGTATCTAGAAATCATTTGAAATGAACTTGAAATTTGAAAATTGTTTAAATTTAAATCTGAGACAAATTCTAGCTAATATTTCCAACGCTTGTAGGCTGCCATCCAGCCATGTATGATGATCAAATGGAGCCTTGGAGAAGCTGATTTGATAAGTAGGATGAGGTTGAAGTTGAGTTCAAAAGTTGGGTGAATTTGAATTCAAGTTGAGTTTGAATTTGAGTTCTCTTTGAATTTGGTTCTTGCATATTCTTTCCACCATCCTTCCAGCCATGTGTGATGTTTGTTGTGGTATTGGAAACCCGATCTGATGATGATAAAATGCTGGAATTGAATTCAAATGATGGTTGAAGTTTGAATTGAGTTTGAATTTGAATTCAAACTTGGATTCAATTTGAATTGGAATCTATCCTTCTTTTATCCTCCAAGATGGCGTGTTCATGGCTGGAAATATAGGCTGAAATCTTCTTGAAATTTAAGTCTCTAATTGGTTGAAACTTGAATTCAAATCTTGGTTGAGTTTAAATTCAAGTTTAACTTCAAGTTTGATTTCAATTTGATCTTCATCCTTGCACTTTAAAATGGCCGGCCTGTTGGTTGTTCGTTGAATATGATTTTGTGTTCAATTTTGAAAACAGTATTCCATCTTGGACACATTTGAATTTGTCTTTGTGGAGATAAACATTCTCTTCAAGACAACATTCCTTTTGTCTCCCTTTTTTGCAATACACGCCTACAATGTTCCTTTGGGTCTCCATTCCATTTCGGATCTTCCATGTACCTAATTTACCTACAAAGAAAACACATAAAACAATGATCACAAGAAACAAGATAAAATTCAAAAATAAGGAACGCACACACGCACATGCATAAATGCTCAAATGATGGGTTCAATGAAATGAACCCATGGAACCTCAGGTTCATCTTGAACATGCTTATACAAGAAGGTTCCAACTTGATGACAAAGTTCTCTTGCCCTCCTTCTTGTCATAGGCCCTTGACCTCTTGATGGGATCCGACCCTTGATCCTCATCACTCTCTCAACATCAAATCAGATTTCCAACAGCCTCATGAGTCATCAAACATGCCTCGAAGAGATGGAGAAGACAATCAACAGCCAACTCAAATTTGACTTCAATTTCAAACTCAATTTGGATTCAAACTTCAGCCAACTTTTGAATTCAATTCCAATCACTTCTTCAACATCAAATCAAGTCTTCAACACCCTCATTGACTCAACAAACACGCATGGATATGGAGAAGCTGGCAGCCTAGAAGCATTTCAAATTTTAGCTAGAATTTGTTTTATTTTTTCATTCAAACAATTTTCAGTTTTTAAACACTTGTTAGCTAGTTTATTTGAAATCATTTCTACTCATTTTAAGGCTGAAAGTGACGAATATTCATCCTATAAATAGATCCCTTAGGGCACCTAGGGGAACAACTTTGGATGAAATAAAATCTTGATATTTTTCTTCACTTCTTGTGAAACTTTATTTTCTTGGTTTGCATTAAAAACTAAGTTAATATCCTTCAAAGTTGAGCATTTTGAAGGTGTTGTCACTGCTTAAAGGTGCCGTCCAGGAGGACCATTGTGGTTTGCCTTATCAACAATCATCTTGAAGTGTTGGTTCTTGCTCGTTGAACCAATCGTTTGCTTCACTAAGGAAGAAAGGGGAAGTCTTCTTCCTTGTGCCTAACCCATATTGAAGGATGTTTGTAAGGTGAATTGTTAAAGCCCACATCTTGCACGCATCAAGAATTTCACAAACCGAGCAAAATTTGTCCAACTTGTGCAAGGAAAAATTTCAGAAAATTTGCAAGGCATCTATCTTCGACAAACTTCAAGAAACATTATAAACATTCTGTTCTTGAAGCAAGAAAGTCAACAAAAAAATTTTGAACATAGTTCTTGAAAAAAAAGAACGAAAACAAAATCAAGAAAAGAAAGAATATTCAATAACTTTAAGGATATATATCGGAATTGAGTCATTCAAATGGCATTTTGATCTTTGACTTATCTACTATTGATTAGAGAACTTTGGAAAAGGGCTGGGGGAATATTCTGTTCCTATCTCAAGACCCAAAATTGTCCCAAAAACCCTAAACGTTCCAAAGTTTCAAAAATTGTCCTGAACTAAACCCACCTACTTTGGAACTTTGTTGTGCATATTAGACCACTAGGATTTCATTTTCTGATTGCATATTTGACTAAGTTTGGCTAAGGATTGCCTGAAGCAACACCTTAGTGAATCTTTGATTCAGCCTTTGTACATCACTTTTGATTTCTTATTTTCATTGATTCATAGTTTGTCCCATTGGAATTGAGTCTTTTTGTACCCTATACTGCCCTTGCATTGTTGTGTGAAACATCCCTTTGGAGAAGAGTTACAACCTGTTTGAAGACCATAACGTGTTTCCTCGACTTGATATTGATTCTAGCTTAGTATCTTGAGAGAAAAACACATGAAAGAGTGGTAAAAGGCTTGTGTGTTGTGACAAAAAAAGAGGAGAGGTAAAAGTCAAATGAATGAACCCAAACACGAGCATGGAAAGACAAAAGAAAATCAAATTTTTATGTATACTAACGTAATGGAGTCTCTTTCGTTTTTGTTTCAGTATTCCTTTTTTTGATTTGTGTCTTTTTTCAACATGAGTACGTCAGATTTCATGGATGGGTACACGTCGATTAAAACCATATGGGTATGATTTGCCTAAAAAAGACACTTATGAGCTTGAAAGGTGTATGCATAATTTCGGTCTTTCTAATGGCATATGGGTAAGCCATTGCCATAACAAGATTCCAAGGATCAATCTTGCTCCCAATCTAGTCTAACTGTACATAAATATTATAATGAGATATTAGATGACCTGTGTAGAACGTACATTAAAGAACCCGAGGAATTAGTTATGCTTAGGTTCATTGCTTGCTTGAATAAAAACATTTCTGATAAAATGGTGCATGATAGATTTGAAACTCTTGATGATATGTACTATATGAAAAAAGCATAGAAAGTAAATTAGAATGTCAAGAATTCATAGATTACGCCACGTCTTTAGGAATTAACGTGCATAATAGTCAGATTTTCACGATCAGCTTGAATATTCTAGTAGTCCAAAAGTTATTGAAAATGATTTGCAAGTTGCTGCCCAAGATATATATGAAGTTTGTAATAATTTATCTATTTGTAATCATGAATATCATGCTGCTAAAAATGTACATGAGCTTAAGAATGAACTGCATGCTGAATTCCTTGATTTACATGAGATTGAAATGGATTTGCATAAAAACGATGAGGACGCATTACATGAAAATGATGTTAAAAATGAAGCTGAAATTGATATTAAGAATTTGCATTACAACCGAGCGTCATTTGAGTTACCTACCATTGAATAAAATTTGCATAAAGGTGACGTCAGTGTTTTTGAATCTGAACCTAATCATAAGAAAAAGAAGAAGACGAATCTGATATTGAAAGGGTAGAAGCAATGTAAACACTTGAGACAAATAAGTTTCAACCCATGATGTGCTTAAAGTCATGCTTTGTACTAACCTATCTTGTGTATTGTAAGAATTTGATGCAGATTCTATTCTCTCATTCAAAACCTTTTAAGAAGAAGTGATACAAGTTCATCAAAAGGTTGAAGCTAAAGGAAGGTATCTTCTTTGATTCTAAGTTTCTTCCGGCCTTACCTTACTTACTCTCTACCATGTTGATATTTGATCCAGGTGGAGATGAGAATAAACTAGTTAGTTTTGTAAATATAAGCCGTCTATTTTATTTTTATGTTACAAGCATATTGTTGGTTAAGCTCCCTTCTCTTAGTGCAGATTTTGATTCGAGCACGAATCCTTTCGGCGGGGAGAGAATGATGAGGTCAAAGGAATGCAATCACAAGAAAGGGATGTGCAGCGGGATGGAGTGGGAAGAAGCACGTTTGATGTGTTTTGCATGTCCTAATGTTCGGCCACAATAACTTGTAATCTTTTATAACAGATTTTAGAGTCATATTACAGTTTTTTAGAATGTTTTTATACATTAAAAATGTTTTTTAGAAGATAGGAAAATGGGCTTTCTAAATTTGGGGAAACGTCTAAAAAGTAGGATTTTCACAGATGACCCTATCTCGCTATCTTGGGCATAACTCTGTGGCTACAACTTTCTATAGACCTTCATTGACAGATTCGGTCCCCAAATATCCGAGATATCGCGTGTAATGTTGATCAGATGCTGAGGTGATGAAAATCTAATAGAAAACCTATCCTATCTTTTGTAAACTAGGTTTATCAATTGTAGGGTTATGCGTAAACGTGGTCAGCCACTTGTAAACTCAGATAATTGGATGAAAATAGCATTTTTTGGCCAAAGTCTGCCAACAAGGTGTTCCCTTGTATTTTCTTTGATCATCGATCAAAACTAGATTCTATATCAACGTCTTGAGCAAATGTTGTAGGAGAATCGAATCCTACCATCTTGAAGACACGTACCAGGAGTGGTTTGCAATTCTTGGATCATGAAAAATCTTTAAGGAGGCAAATATTGCTTAGTCTAAATGAGAGACATACTGATGCACTCCCGTGAGGCATAGAACACATGTCACCATGTTTTTGTTAGTTCTTTAGGACGTGTACAACTTATATGAACGTTTAAGGGTCGTCTGACTATTCACATATTCCAGTATATGCCTCTTATAGCCTAACACACCTTAGGACATATTGCGTATAGTGTATGTGTTGTTTTGGATGTGTTTGAATTGTTTTTAGGTCAAGGAAGCATGATTGAACAAACGCCAAACATTCAAACACCAAGTTGAGTTGAAAAAGCAAGCGGCAAGATGACACCTTCTTAGTACTTCAGCCATAACGCATTAACCACAACTCAAATTGACGTGATTCCAGTTGAAGGTGAAAGCTAAGAGGATAAGCTACAATTTTGATGTTCAGAACTTTCCCAAAAAAGGTCTGTATCAAGCTACACAATCGTTGAAACAAGCTGGCTGCTTAGTCACCTGTTTCCAAAGGTCCACATCTGCAAGCAGGTCAACTTCAAACGTGTGTAACTCACTCATCCCAGATCCAAACGACGTCATTCTGGTGTCTAAACAGATCTACAGAGAAGGATATACAATATTTATTTGAAGAGGAAGAGCTAATTCGGACTGGAAGGTTATGTTATAATTCAAAACAGAAAACTGCTCAAAACTGGACAGATTTCAGTTTCTTGACTTTTCAAGCAGCCTTTTCAACCAATCAGCTGCAAGGGGCCACTCCAACTCATCAAGGACGTCCTAGATATTATTCCAAAGCAAGGATAATCTGGTCCAATCAAAAATCAAAGACAAAATCAACTTGCAACAAAAAAGAGTATTTCTGCCGAGAATCACTTTCCAAGAACAATCATTTGTATCTTGTTTGTAACTTGTCTAAACTTCCTTCTTTGTTCCTATTGGACCATAAACATGTGTATCTTCCTTTAGAAGCATATTTTAGCTTATTTAAGGTAGCTAAGAAACGTTGTAAGACTCAGATTTTCAGAATACAAAAAAAACCTTTTAAGAAGAAGTGATACAAGTTCATCAGAAGGTTGCAGCTAAAGGAAGGTATCTTCTTTGATTCTAAGTTTCTTCCGGCCTTACCTTACTTACTCTCTACCATGTTGATATTTGATCCAGGTGGAGATGAGAATAAACTAGTCAGTTTTGTAAATATAAGCCGTCTATTTTATTTTTATGTTACAAGCATATTGTTGGTTAAGTTCCCTTCTCTTAGTGTAGATTTTGATTCGAGAACGAATGCTTTCGGCGGGGAGAGAATGATGAGGTCAAAGGAATGCAATCACAAGAAAGGGATGTGCAGCGGGATGGAGTGGGAAGAAGCACGTCTGATGTGTTTTGTATGTCCTAATGTTTGGCCACAATAACTTGTAATCTTTTATAACAGATTTTAGAGTCATATTAAAGTCTTTTAGAATGTTTTTTTACATTAAAATGTTTTTTAGAAGATAGGAAAATGGGCTTTCTAAATTTGGGGAAACGCCTAAAAAGTAGGATTTTCACAGATGACCCTATCTCGTTATCTTGGGCATAACTCTGTTATAATACGTCTTTTTGAGGTGATTCAAGATGTTATTGAAACTAGACCTCCGTGGCTACAACTTTCTATAGACCTTCATTGACAGATTCGGTCCCCAAATATCCGAGATATCGCGTGTAATGTTGATCAGATGCTGAGGTGATGAAAATCTAATAGAAAACCTATCCTATCTTTTGTAAACTAGGTTTATCAATTGTAGGGTTATGCGTAAACGTGGTCAGCCGCTTGTAAACTCAGATAATTGGATGAAAATAGCATTTTTTGGCCAAAGTCTGCCAACAAGGTGTTCCCTTGTATTTTCTTTGATCATCGATCAAAACTAGATTCTATATCAACGTCTTGAGCAAATGTTGTAGGAGAATCGAATCCTACCGTCTTGAAGACACGTACCAGGAGTGGTTTGCAATTCTTGGATCATGAAAAATCTTTAAGGAGGCAAATATTGCTTAGTCTAAATGAGAGACATACTGATGCACTCCCGTGAGGCATAGAACACATGTCACCATGTTTTTGTTAGTTCTTTAGGACGTGTACAACTTATATGAACGTTTAAGGGTCGTCTGACTATTCACATATTCCAGTATATGCCTCTTATAGCCTAACACACCTTAGGACATATTGCATATAGTGTATGTGTTGTTTTGGATGTGTTTGAATTGTTTTTAGGTCAAGGAAGCATGATTGAACAAACGCCAAACATTCAAACACCAAGTTGAGTTGAAAAAGCAAGCTGGCAGGATGACACCTTCTTAGTACTTCAGCCATAACGCATTAACCACAACTCAAATTGACGTGATTCCAGTTGAAGGTGAAACCTAAGAGGATAAGCTACAATTTTGATGTTCAGAACTTTCCCAAAAAAGGTCTGTATCAAGCTACACAATCGTTGAAACAAGCTGGCTGCTTAGTCACCTGTTTCCAAAGGTCCACATCTGCAAGCAGGTCAACTTCAAACGGGTGTAACTCACTCATCCCAGATCCAAACGACGTCATTCTGGTGTCTAAACAGATCTACAGAGAAGGATATACAATATTTATTTGAAGAGGAAGAGCTAATTCGGACTGGAAAGTTATGTTATAATTCAAAACAGAAAACTGCTCAAAACTAGACAGATTTCAGTTTCTTGGCTTTTCAAGCAGCCTTTTCAACCAATCAGCTGCAAGGGGCCACTCCAACTCATCAAGGACGTCCTAAATATTATTCCAAAGCAAGGAGAAGCTGGTCCAATAAAAAATCAAAGACAAAATCAACTTGCAACAAAAAGGAGTATTTCTGCCGAGAATCACTTTCCAAGAACAATCATTTGTATCTTGTTTGTAACTTGTCTAAACTTCCTTCTTTGTTCCTATTGGACCATAAACATGTGTATCTTCCTTTAGAAGCATATTTTAGCTTATTTAAGGTAGCTAAGAAACGTTGTAAGACTCAGATTTTCAGAATTGAAAAAAAAACAGCAACTTTGATTCTGAAAGTTGCACTAATTCTTGATTGTATTACTTCATAAGAATTAGTGCTCCCAAAAACTGTTTTCAGTTTTTTTTACTTGAATCTTTGATTCCCTTCAAGAAAATTGCACTAATTCTTGATTGTATTACTTCATATGCTTGGTATGGATATTGTTTGAGAGGGTTTAAGGCTTGCTCACTCAAGTTGAAATCATTTGCTGAAGAGTTCATCTACTTAGCTGAAATCTGGACTGGTTGGATTGCTTGGTGTTCCATGAATGTTTTGCATCTTCCTTCTTGGTTACAGCTGGTTTATTGAGTTGAAGAAAGGTTTGGTTTATGAATGTTTGTGCATCAAGTGGTATCAGAGCTATAAGGTGTTCTTCAACTCAAACTATCTTGTGTTTCAATTTACTGTTTTCGGTTTTAGTTGTCCATTTGCAATATGTTTGTGTTGTGTTGTTGCTGCACGTTTATTTTGATATTCCAGCACCTAAGTTGGTTCAAAAACACCTTTAAGGTGTTAGAAATGTTGTGAAATGTTAGTTTGAACATTTGTTAATTGTATAAAAATCAGAAAACAAAAACAGTAGCTAGTTCAAGTGTCATATTTCAGTTTTCAGTTCTATTTGTGTTTGTATGTTTTGTGTTTTTCCTTTTACTTATAGCACCTAAATTTCGTCCAAAACAGTATTTTAAGATGTTAGATTAAGATGTTTAACACTTGTTTAGACGTTTGTTAAGTCATTAAATCCAGAAAACCCAAAACACCTAGTTTTCCATCCATCCTGTTTTTTCAGCTTTTGTGTAGTAGTTTGAGTCTTGTTCTCTTGCGATTTTTTCCTAACAACCTGATCATAAAACATGATCAATCACCTACTGGACATTTGATTATGATGTGGTAAAGTTTTTTTGGTGATTGGATACTATTTGGTTTAAGAAAAAGCAAGAAACATGCATGTATGTCCTGTTTGTGTCTTAGCTGTATAGACTGAATTGGCAGCCTGTTTTCATTGAGTTTTTCTTATCAAAATTTGCTCAAACTTTGAATGAACATCCTTAACATATTAAAATTTGATTTGTTAGAGTTATTTGAAGTTTGGTTGTAGTTTGGCATATGAAACCAGCAAAGGAAAGGCACCCGGGTAAAACTAGTTTTCAGCCGTGTGCTCTTCTCAAGTTGTCCTAGTTTAAAAATTGTTTTAGTTAATGTTTTACTTGTAGTTTCAGCTCATAACCTTGTTTAGGCATCCTTCAAGTGTTTAAATATACTATGTGGCAGCATGTTTAATTTGAGTTAGTTGCTAAAACCAAAAACGACAAACACAAGTACTTAAGCATATTTCAATTTTTTTGTTTGGTCAAGTTTTCTCTATGTTGATTCACTAGCTAATTAGTCTAGGATTAGTTGTGTGTCTTGTATTTAGGTAATTATAGATTGTATAATTTGTGTCCAGTTGTTATCATTCGATAAAAACCAAAAATCACCAAAAACAAAGGAAACATTAGCGTTAGATTGCATTCAGTCGTAGGGTATAACTAGTTCAAACACATTGTTGCTTAACCAAAGATCAAATTCATGTCAAACTAGTGTAACCTACTAAGCCACGTACACATTGATTGATTACAAGCATATTGGTTCATACTTAGATGTTGGCAGAATATTCACCTTTACTTTATGTTGGTTTAAATTGATTAAAGACTTTGTTGGACTTAGATTCTCATTTAAAATCAGTCTTTCCATATTTTAGCCCACATTATTATATTGCCAACCCGAACGAATCATCTTGTTGTCATTACACGTTCTGAACTTGCATTGAACTTCATACATTCTTGGTTGTTATATTTGTGAAATACTTGTCACTTCACTAGCATTCAGTCGTGTTGTAAAGGGAACTTTTTCACAAAAGAACAACCAAAACATGTGCAAGCAAACCCAAAGCCGTGAGCAATGTCTCATAAAGGCTGTGAGCAGTAGTCTCACCAAACAAGCCAAAAAGCACAAAGAAAGAAAATAGAGCTTGTTTGAGAAAGAAACTGAGAGAAAAGCCAACCTACGTCACAAAAGTAAGAGGCAAGACACATGAGAGGTTGCACAAGAGGAGAGGAATAGCAGTATATTAGAAAAGCTCCAAATTCACAAAAAGAGAAACTTAGAAACGAAATTTGTGCAAAAAGTACCATCACCCAAAGTGTTGATCTTTGTTGAAAAAGTTTCAAGAACAAACCCTTACTGAGCACTTGTGTATGTGTACTTAGCTTTCACTTTATTACCATTGAGATTGCATAAAGATTGAAGTTAAGGGATTGTACACACAAACCCTTAGTTTTCTTGATTCAGCCTAAGCATCACTTGACTTCTATCCTTCTTTGAATCTTAGATAGTCCAAGATTGTTGTTTGATCAATTGTCTACTTAAAGTAGAAGTAAATATCTAGTTAACTTTTTGGTTGGATTTCTTTACTTGTCATCTATCATGAGTACTTATGAGACCATTGGAACAATATGGGGTGTTCTTTCCCTAAAAAAAGATATGACGAAACTCAGTTCACGAATAACACACTTTGGTAAGATAAATGGTTTGTGGATAGACCAATGGCATTGTAGAGTACCAAGGTGTCAAACTCATTCCCAAGAGGACATGCGTGTAACTCAGTACTATGAAGAAATGTTTGATGAATTAGAAAGAATGAATGTCTGTCATTTTGAAAATGAGAAAACCTTAATGTTAATGTTCTTTGCTGGCCTAAATGAGAATGACACTAATCACATGGTAAATGAACAATTCGCATCACTTAGAGCTATGTTTGAAAAAACTGTATCTATAGAAACTGAATTGTATAGATATGACGATAAGCTAAGAGATGTGCAAACCAGATGCAATGAATTTGAGAAAACCATGAAAGAATGCGAATCTGTTCTCATTGCATTACAAGCTCAAGAATCTAAGGTTTTGAATGAATCAAATGTCAAAACCGTAGATAAGGATGAAGAATGTGAACTTGATTTACAAACTGAAACTGAGCAAGATATACATGTTTTAAGTGTTGATCCCAATGTCTATGATTTACCTAGAGTAAATAAGCATGAAACACTTAATGTATATGATGAAATGCATGCTGATTCTTTCGGTCAGACAACATACACTTGTGAAGAGTTACATGTAGATGTTGAATTATCTGAAGAACTTGCTAAAATTCTTGAATCGCAACTTGTACAAACTTGTGATGAGTTGAGTAAAACTGCTTTAAGCATTGAGGATAATGCCTTGGAGCTTAATTTCCCTGATGGTGTGTTAATTTTGAATGAAAATGTGGAAGCTTTACATAATGAATCACATAAGGTACAAACTGAATCTTTACCTTGGCTTACATTGATGTGTGACACTTATTACTTACACAATGCATTTGTATACTGTCACACAAGAATTTCAACTGAAGAACCACCTAGGAGAGTCATTAAATACGTGTGTAAAGAACAAGCAAGCGATAAAAACGTTGTCACAACATACCATGCCGTTTTTTCAAATCTTATTGACTTGTGATAATGTTGAGCATCTGATTTCTTTGATAGATACCATACATTTGATCACATATGTGTATGACCCTGGTGGTTACATGTTTATATTCGAGTGTCTAAGGTCAGAAAGTTGTATGGATGATAAGTTAGACATGTTATGCCTAAACTATAAAATTGATCAAATCTTTTGCATTGAAGATGTCTATCTTAATTTAGATTTAAAGATGTTGAATGGTGTATTTTCACGTATTATTGGGTGCTACAATAGTAACCATGTTTTATTCGGATTAATTATGCATCCAAGACAACATTTCGTATCGTCATCTTCACCATACTACTTTGTTATACACACTGCTGCTTTCCATTGCATATCATCATCAACGTGTTGCTTTGTTGTCTTAGTCTTTGATCCAGGTGGAGGTTGTCAATTGTGTATATCTCTGTAACCTAACCGTTACGTATGTTTAAGATTCGAGGACGATTCATTTTGAAGGGGGAGGGGATGATGCACTCCTGTGAGGCATAGATCACATGTCACCATGTTTTGTTAGTTCTTTAGGATGTGTACAACTTGTATGAACGTTTAAGGGTCGTCTGACTATTCATATCTACAAGTATATGCCTCTTATAGACTAACACACCTTAGGACATGTTGCATATAGTGTATGTGTTGTTTTGGATGTGTTTGAGTTGTTTTTAGGTCAAAGAAAGCATGATTGAACAAAGGTCAAACGTTCAAACACCAACTTGAGTTGAAAAAGCAAGCTGGCGGGATGACCCCTTCTTAATATTTCAGCCATAACGCATTAACCACAACTCCAATTGACGTGATTTTAGTTGGAGGTGAAACTAAGAGGATAAGCTACAATTTTGATGTTCAGAACTTTCCCAACAAAGGCCTGTATCAAGCTACACAATCGTTGTAACAAGCTGGCTACTTAGTCATCTGCTTCCAGAGGTCCACATCTGCAAACAAGTCAACTTCAAAAGGGTATAACTCACTCATCCCAGATCCAAACGACGTAATTCTGGTATCTAAACACATATGAAAAGAAGGATCTACAATTTTGATTTGAAGTGGAAGAGCTAATTCGGACTGGAAGGTTATGTTATAATTCAAAACAGAAAAATGCTCAAAACTGGACAGATTTTAGTTTCTTGACTTTTGAAGCAGCTTTTTCAACCAATCAGCTGCAAGGGGCCACTCCAACTCATCAAGGACGTCCTAAATATTATTCCAAAGCAAGGAGAAGCTGGTCCAATAAAAAATCAAAGACAAAATCAACTTGCAACAAAAAGGAGTATTTCTACTGAGAATCACTTTCCAAGAACAATCATTTGTATCGTTTGTAACTTGTCTAAACTTCCTTCTTTGCTCCTATTGGACCATAAACATGTGTATCTTCCTTTAGAAGCATATTTTAGCTTATTTAATGTAGCTAAGAAACGTTGTAAGACTCAGATTTTTAGAATACAAAAAAACAGCAACTTTGCTCCCAAAACCTGTTTTTAGTTTTTTTACTTGAATCTTTGATTCCCTTCAAGAAACTTGAACTAATTCTTGATTGTATTACTTCATATGCTTGGGATGGATATTGTTTGAGAGAGTTTAAGGCTTGCTCACTCAAGTTGAAGTCATTTGCTGAAGAGTTCATCTACTTGGCTGAAATATGGACAAGTTCTATTGCTTGGTGTTCCATGAATGTTTTGCACCTTCCTTCTTGGTTACAGCTAGTTTATTGAGTTGAAGTAAGGTCCTACAATAGCTGAGTGTTTGTGTATCACATACGGCTAAGGGTGGTTTTCATGAACCGTTCTTTTCATTGCACAAGGTTTCTAATGGAATACGCGTTAGAACTAAGAAAAAGTCTGTTCTTTTGCATGGAGCATGCATTACCTTGGAAAGCTACATCATGACCCCAGCTTCAAGTTCCATACCAAATGTAAAGATTAGCGGATCACTCATCTCTGCTTTGGGGATGACTTTATACTCTTTGCACGAGGGACCATACCCTTGGTGTAAAGGCTGTTGGCAGCACTAAAAACCTTTGCACCTATTGTGGCCTTAATTCTCATATATACTTGGATGGAATGGGGAAGAAGGGAGATAACCTACGTGCCATCACCAACTTCTCCTTTGGATCTATGCCTTTTAGATACTTGGGGATCCTTATTGTTGACCAAAAGGTCCAAGAAGCACACTACTCTGATGACCTTAGCAAGCTGGTGGAAAGGTTGGCCTATGGAGTGCCTCAACACTATCCTATACTGGCAGGCTTGAGTTAATCAAACCACTCATACAAGGTACTAACCGCTTTTGGTTAAGTGTCCTACCACTACCCTCTTTGGTTATGGCGCAGGTGGATAGAATTTGTTTACACTTCCTTTTGGGAAGTAATATAGCCAGCAAAAAGAAAGCCTGGGTGGCATTGAGGCAAGTCTGCCTTCCCAAGGATGAAGGGGGATGGGTTTCATTGATTCAAAGGCATGGAATGTTGCCCTCTTAGCAGAGTACATAAGGGACATCTATTACAAGGACACTCTCTAGGCATAATGGATGTGCTAGTGGTACAAACTATATACTAACCTCCCGCTAAGGCCTATTGGAAAGGCTGATTCTCCACTGTTGAAGAAGTTGATGGATATTAGAGACGCACTCATTATAAGGAAGGCTCACTTGAGGCAGTCAAGGAAGTCCTAGCACATTGGGTGATGTGTGCAAACTGTGGGCTCCAAAAATTTCACCTTCCAAACGTCCTTCACTATGAGTTAGGCACAAGGAAGAAGACTTCCCTTTGCTTCCTTAGTGAAACAATCAATTGGTCCAACCAGCAAGAACCAACACATCAAGATGGTCGTTGATCAGGCAAACCACAATGGCCCTCATGGACGGCACCTTTAAGCAATGGCAACACCTTCAACATGCTCAACTTTGAAGGATATTAACCTAGGTTTTTAATGCAAAACCAAGAAAACAAAGTCTCACAAGAAGTGAAGAAAAATATCAAGATTTTATTTCATCCGAAGCTTTGTTGCTACAAGCCCCAAGGGGCCTTATTTATAGGCTAGGAATTGTCCCCCTCCAGCTTCAAATGTCTAGAAATTATCTTAAAGATTCCAACTAACAAATGTTTAAATTTGAAATTTGTTTGAAATTCAAATCTAAGACAAATTCTAGCTAAAATTTGAAAAGCTTGTAAGATGCTATCTCCAATATATGTCCAGCCATGTATGATGATTAATGGAGGTGTTGGAGACTTGATTTGATGTTGATAAAGTGGTTGGAATTGAATTCAAAGGTTGGTTGAAGATTGAATTCAAATTGAGTTTGAATTTGATTTTAATTTTGGATTCAACTTTGAATTGTGATCTCATCTCCTCCATGCTTAAAGAATGGCGTGTGGATGGCTTCAAAATTGGATAAGATCTTTACCTTGTGTCTTGAAATTTATGTCTCAAATTGGTTAGAACTTGAAATTCAAAGCATGGTTGAATTTGAATTCAAGTTTAATTGCAAGTTTAAATTCAATTTGATCTCTATTTTTGAACTTCATGTGGCCGCCCCCTTGGATTAATTTGAGCTAATTTTTGAAAACAAATTCCATCTTGGACCACATTTGAATTTGTCCTTGTGGAGACAAACAATTTTCTCAAGACAACATTACTTTTGCCTCCGTTTTGGGTGCACACGCTTTGAACTCTATTTGTGGACCTCCATTTGGCTTGTAACTTATCATGTACCTACTTACCTACAAAGCAAACACAAAGAAGCAAGGATCACAAAAAAAAGACAAATAATTCAAAATAAAGAATAAACGTTTTGGGGGTGGGAGAACACGTTCACAATGTGGGTTCCATGAGGTGAACCCAATGAAACTTATGTTCATCTTGAACATGCTTGTACAAGAAGGTTCCAACTTGATGTCCAAGTTCTCTAGCCCTCTTTCTTGTCATAGGACCAATGACCTCTTGATGGGATCCCCGATCATCATCATTGGGCCCTTGATGCAGAATTACGTCCAAGACTCGCCTATGAGTACTTTAAGCCAAAGACATGGTCAAACCATGAGACAGGTTGGTTTGGGACTATGGCAAGACTCCCAAACACGCTTTTACCCTTTGGATGGTATAGAGAAAAATCACTTGAATTAACACCTAATAATCACACATCAAGAGAAGAAAGTCACTTGCATTCATCATAGGTAGCCATTGAAGGCATATATACACGGATGGCAACAACAGCTAATACAGGTGACAGTGATGTTGAGAAATCGGGATTTGAATGATTTCAAAATGCATGATTAAATGTTACGTGATTTCAAAATGCATGATTTAACTGTTATAAGATATACGTGCATGATAAATATGTCTTATATGTTTATATATATATAAATATTATACTAACGTGCCATGAAGCGTTAAGACTTAAATCATATGGCAGACACTTGTTGTGTTTACACTATTTTTAGGTGCCAGGTTAAATGAACTAAACTAGTTCACTAAATGAAGTGCCTAATGAGATATTTGAAAATGCTTATTATTCAACAAATCTCAACATTGAAAGATCTTTCCTACATCACACTTATACATACACGGCATATATATGTGTGTGTGTATATATTTGTCTTCTCAAGACGACAAGCCATACTATTCTATCCTGGTATTTCATTAACACGTCATCAATGTACGTCAGCGTCAAGCAATCCTATACACATCATCGTTTGAGTATATACGTATCTGAGATATTCCAAATCATATATTCTTTGTCATCTATCTTCCAAAAATATATCGACAAGTCAAAAGTTTGTAAATCAAAGATCTCCACATGAAATGACTACCAAACCGTCACCGATGCGTCATATGCTTACCGTACAAAGATGGCCAACCAATATACACTCCAAGCAACTCAAAATGTCGTGCACCACATGGCAAATTCAATACCAAAGTCATACCATAATTACATATATCAATTATCCATCATTTTGTTGGATCGTGCACCTGCAGTGAACACCACTAGCGGGGGGTGAATAGTGGTTAGCAAAAATTACACTACTACCCTTGGTTAAAATACCATTTGAAAACAGAATCTGAGATCTTCTCCGATTCAGTACCCGTTTTTGTAAAATTCATAACTCAGTGTACGCAACTCCAAAAATTATGAAAATTTTCAGAACTTAACAACAAGACTCTGTCCAACAAATAAATAAAAATAAGATCGTTTGTTCCTTCAAACAAATAAAAATATTCAGATGGTCAATCTGGACAGAATTGGACAGAATAGTGCTGAATTTTGAAAACGTGTTTCTCTTTTGAATGCTCAACCAAAAAGGTTGATCTTTATATCAAAACACTCCTTAGGATGTCTAGTTTATGTTTTCAAAAGGCTTTGACCTTAAACAATTCTTGATGAAAACAGAATTCAAGTTTTCTAAAAACTGGTCAGATTGCAGCCAGATTGGAGCAGTTAGCTTGCAATGAGTAAAAGACTAACATTCCTTTGCTCAAATCAAGTGATTCTTGTTGCATATAAAAGCTAACAGTCGGAACTATAACTCCACCAACAATCACGAATTTTGAAAGGTTTTGCTATTTTTCTAAACGTGAAAATTTGTGTGAAATCTACAATGAAAACGGGCAGAAAAACAGAAAAGTGAAAAGAAGATAAGAACATCAAAGATTTATCCTGGTTTAGTCAATGTGACCTACTCCAGTCCCAAGGAACACCTTTTCTTGGATTTCACTATGATATGAAAACAAATAACAACAAGAACCAAGCTTGATCATTGGGTTAAACACCAATCTATTCAATACTTGGATGAACACCTCTATGCAACTCTTGATTGCAACACCTCTATCACCTATTGATGTAGCCTTATAGATTTGGCTAATCAATCTTACAAATGAGACACAAGAGGCTTGTAACTCTACAACAAATATCACAAGAACACATTGGCTACAAAGAATGAAACAAGAATGAAGAGAAGAAGATAGCAAGACAATGAACTTCAACTTTTGCTTTCAAGTGTATGTTCTTCTTCTTCACCTTTGCCTTCTATTTATAGTGTGAAATAGGCCTTGAAGATAAGACCTCCAATGTGTCACCATCTTCATCATCAATGCTTAAATGTCTTCACATCATTGTCTGGCTACATAAACACCTTGTACACTTGGCAAAATAAAACAACACAATTGGTACATTGGCACACCTTATGTTGGCTGAAATTTCCACCTAGAATTGTCTTGATTTATCTTTTGCAAAATGGATATAATAAGAAGGAATATGCCACAAGAATCCCTCAACTCCTTTCCATGAGAATCGTTCAAGAGAAGGCTGCTCATTTTGGATAAAAACATCCCCATTTTTCAGCCTTGTAGCCATTGGCTACATTTTAAATATTTCCAAGTTGATAATTTTGCCAACTAGCTTGTATTTGGTTGGTCCACTTGTCACCATGTCATAAAATGAATACACTATCATTTCCACCTGTTTATTAATGTTTTGGAGGCCATATATATGTGTACAAACTCATATTTAATGAAGAAAAATCAACAAATAATAGTTGACAAGATTATGTCAACATATAATCCAAACTTTCCACTTTTTCTCATTTGTATGTTGCAATGAATTTTGCACCAAGAACACCTTATAGTATCTGAAAAATAATGATTAAGAAGCTCCAATAATATATCAATAAGTCTTCAACAAGAAAATAGAACTTGACGTCAAATACCGTCACATATCCTGCTACTGTCGATAATATCACCAAATAGAGAAATAAAATAGAGAACCACCAAATGATCTTCAAGATAATAACAAATCAACTCCAGAATTAATATAATAATATACTCAAGAGATTCCTTGAGTAAAAATACCAAAACTGCACTGGGAGGTAAAATGACCAAAATACCCCTTGTGAGAGAAAACTCTAGAAATGACCTCGATGGTCAGAAATAGATATAATAACACCTTTGTGATGATAAATAAGATGTGAATGTGTCCTTGAAATATTTTCACCATGTCAAGTACCTACACAAACTCAAAATACCAATTTTACCCTTTTTGGTAAGTTGTAGAAACTTCCAAGTCATATTAGTTACAAGACACTTATACTCATCAAAATCACATAATACTAACACAATAAACATATATATATCATGTACAAATGAAAACAAACATTTATCACATTTTATAAAATATTTCTAAAATCCCTGGACATCGATCGAAGTGCCTCTGCTTGAGAGATCGATGTCTCACAGTGATTTTCAGAGTTTGTCTCTCGCCTACATCGATTGATCGAAGTGAGGGTTTCATGTACATCGATCGATGGATGTGTCTCAGGTTTAGAGATCGATGTCTCATTGTAAAGTCTTGAATTTTCTCTACCTTACATAGATCGATCGATGTGAGCATTTGATGTAAATCGATCGATCGAAGTGCAACAACCTGAGAGATCAATGTCATTTTTCTTCACTTTTTTAACTTTTAATCATTTATAACATTATATGTGACATTTTTAAGTATCCACAACTTAAAATCATGACCTTGAAAATTATCCATACATATTTCTCAACATTCTCCCCCTTTTGGATGATTTTCAAAATAACTCAACATGATTTTAATGTCACAATTATTTATCAATTGTTTATCACATATGTACCAATTTTATCCCAATTGAATTGCTTTGAAAACCTCACTAATTCTATACCAATTGTTTTCAAGCTTTCAAAACTCTTGTTGTGAACATATGTGCTCCCCCCAACTTATACTCTCCCCCTTAACCTATGCTTCAAGCCAATTTAACACCAATTAAAATTTACCAATTGAACTTAATTCAACTCAATCATGACTTAACACCTAAAATCATGTTCTTATTCTATCTCCCCCTTTATTTTGGGAATCATGCAAAAGATAAAATTATGCAATTGTTTCGTAAGTCATCATACCTAAGTTGGCTCGTAATTTTTTCCAAAAGTGGCTTGATTAAGAGGTTTGGTGAAGATGTCAGCTATTTGATGACTAGTTCTTACATGATCTATAGTTATGTCCCCATTTTGAACATGGTCTCGAAGGAAATTGTATCTTATCTCAATGTGTTTGGCCTTATAATGAAGTACCAGATTCTGAGAAAGATTGATTGCACTTGTGCTTTCACATAAAATTGGGATGTTATTCATTTTGATGCCAAAATCACTAAGTTGTTGTTTAAGCCAAAGTATTTGAGTAGTGCATAAGCTTAAGGCTACATACTCGGCTTCGGTGGTAGAGAGAGCTACACTAGCTTATTTCTTAGAAAACCAAGAAATTAGGTTGGTTCTTATGAATTGACATATACAGCTTGTGGATTTTCTATCTAACTTGTAACCACCATAATCAGCATCACTATAGCATACAGTTCCAACTTATAATTTCTATTATACTAAAGTCCTAAGTGAGGTGTGTGTTTAAGATATCTAAATATCTTTGTCACTGCATTGTAATGAGATACCTTAAGACAAGATTGAAACCTAGCAGACACACACACACTAAACATGATAACAGTGATCCAATCATAGACCTATATAGTGTGTCATCAAAAGATTTACCATTTTCATCCTTATCTAGTTTGGTGCTAACACTCATGGGAGTACAGGTTGGTTTCAACTCTTCAAAGCCAAACTTCTTAATCATATCATTTACATACTTAAGTGTGAATTCCTTGAGGGGTTTGTTTGATTTGAAGCCCTAAGAAGTAGTTCAATTATCCTACCATTGACATCTCAAATTCCGACTTAATACACTCTTCGAAGTCTTTTACTAAGGTATTAGTTGAACCAAAGATAATATAGTCTACATATATTTGAACTATTAATAAGTCATTATCTTTTCTTCTTAGAAATAGAGTATTGTCTATGGTCCCCTTTTGATAATTATTTGCAATAAGAAAGTTTGTAAATCTATCACACCAAGCTCTTGGAGCTTGTTTCAAACCATATAAAGTTTTCTTAAACTTGTATACATGGTTAGGATTCTTTGATGTTCAAATCCAGGGGGTTGTTTGACAAAAACTTCTTCTTGGATGTACCAATTCAAGAATGCACTCTTGACATTCATTTGGAAGAGTTTGATGTTACTTACACTTGCAATAGCAAGTAACAGCCTAATTGCTTCTAGTCGTGCAACGGGTGCAAAGGTTTCTTCATAATCTATTCCTTCTTGTTGACTATAACTTTGTGCGACTAGCCTAGCCTTATTTCATGTGATGTTTCCTTGTTCATCTATTTTATTCCTAAAGACCCATTTTGTGCCTATTATGGATTTATGTTCGGATTTAGGCACTAAGTCTCACACGTTGTTTCTGGTAAATTTGTTCAATTCCTCATGCATGGCATCTATCCATGATATATAACCTAAGGCTTTCTTAACATTCTTAGGTTCTAAGTGTGAGATTAAGCTATGCCCGTCAGCTTGACTTATGTCTTTACGTGTTCTAACCCCAACACTTGTATCCCGAATGATTAACTCTTTAGGGTATTATGTTTATCTTTTATAAGCCACCAATTCCTAGGTTGAACAGGTTCACCCTCATCTTGTTCAAATGTTTCATTTGTGTGAACATTATCGTATACAATTAGATCATCTTGCAAGTCTGTTGTAGTATCTTCCAATTGCAAAATCTCTTCGTTCATTTCATCTAATGGTTCATGCATGTCTTGTTCAGTGGGAGTTGGTTCTAGATGATCAAGTACAGGCTCAAGTAATACATCATCATCAAACATATTTTCAATATTATTTCTTGTTTATGTTGATTTTTATCTCTAACTTCAAAATATGCGTTCTCATTGAATTAACATGAATGGATCAATTATTTTTCTAGATGCAGGATTATAACACCTATATGCTCTTGAATTAGTTGAATAACCAACAAATATGCTAGACTTTTGTTCAAACTTGTCAAGTTTGTCCTCAGTGTTCAACACAAAACACTTACAACCAAAAATTTTAAGGTAATCTACCTTAGGTTGTCTATAATTTAATACTTCGTAAGGTGTTTTGTTTAACTTCTTTCTAATTGAAAGCCTATTTATAATATAACAGGCACAACTAACAGCTTCAGCCCATAAATATTTTGGTACTTTATTTTCACATAACATTGTTCTAGCAATTTGTTGAATTATTCTATTTTTACGTTCAACAACTCCATTGAGTTGTGGTGTTCTAGATGGTGAGAATTCATGTTTTATACCATATAATTCACAAAAATTGATTACATCTTTGTTTTTAAATTCACCACCTCTATCACTTCTAATTCGTTTAACATTTTCTTCGTAAAGATTCTGGAGTTGCTTGATAAGAGTTTCGATTGCTAATGGAGCATCGTCTTTGTGTGTTAAGAACAATGTCCATATGTATCGTGAGTAATCATCTACTATGATACACGCATAGTAGTGTCCACCTAGACTTCTTGTCCTACTTGAACCAAATAAGTCTAAGTGAAGCAATTCTAGTACATGACTAACACTCACTTCATGTTTTGGTTTTAATGTTTCTTTAATATGTTTTCCTTTGATACACATTTCACACATTTGAAAATTATCTAAGTCTAACTTAGGCATGCCTCTGATTAAATTCTTCTTAGATAACTTTTCAATAGTTGAAATTCTTATACGGCCTAGTCGTCTATGCCATAAATTTATATCCAAGTCATGTGATATTAAATACTTAACCTTAGAATCTAACATGTTATTTAGTGATAGTGTGTAAATGTTACCATCCCTATTTTCTTTTAATATAATTTCTCCTTTTTCATTTGTTATATCACAAGAATCAGGGAGAAAAGAAACATAGTCACCGGAATCTATAAGTTGCGAAATGCTTAATAAATTATGAGAAAGATTGCTTACTAACAACATATTTCGTATTTGGAATGTGTTAGGATCTGCGATTGTTCCTTTTTGAAGAACTTTTTCTTTGTTGTTGTCATCGAATGTCACCTTTCCTCCATTCTCAATATGTTCCAACTCATTGAATAGTTTGGGGTTTTCCGTCATATACCTTGAACATCCACTGACTTTGCCTCCTTCTTGCATTCCTTACGTTTATCCTACAGTAGAGACAAAGTTGTAGGGACCCTTTATTTGGGTCCTTGAATATTAGGGGCACCATCTTTGTTTAAATATCCCTTAGGTATCCAAACTTGGATGTACCTTTTAGACACATATTTGGCATTAGTTGAATAAAGCGGATTAACATGTACTTGACCATTTTATTTAAAAGAAGATATATTGTTATACATGTTGTACCTTGGTTTATATGTACTATATTGTGGCCGATTTTGATAGCTAAGATAAGGTATATGATTTTGTTTCTTATATGGTGCTATGTATGTCTGTTCATATGCATTTCTATAAGTCTTATATGAATGTTGTCTATATTTAGGTCTATATGCACTATAATGAGTTGGTTTCATTTTATTATGTCTAATCACATTTGTATACATACAGGCATAATTTCTATGTTGTCTAGATGCAAAATTTTGCCTAGTTGCTTTTGCATGTATATGTTGTCTTTAACTTGGAATAAGTTGAAGAAGGAGTAGAAGAAGAAGTAGCAGGTAAAGTTGAATTTATTTTAGTTGCCTTATAAGGTTGTTTAGTATTTGATGAAACAAATTTAGTCTTTTTATCTATTTTTACACTTTCTTCTTTATATTCGAATCCAGTTTTACCATTTCCATTGTCTTGAGACGATATAAATGTATCTAGCATGTTGGTTCCAGACTTAAATTGTTCTAACCTTTTTTCTAAGTTTAGTTTAGACGATTTAAGTTGCAATATCTCATTTTCACAACTTTCTGACTTAGATTTCAACATACTATTTTCAGTTTGAAATGTTTGTTAATTTTTCCTATATGATTCAATTTTAATCTCTAAAGAATCAACAGTATAGTAGACTCTTATTTAAAAGATTCTAATTGGTCGGAAAATTACAAGTTGGACGTCTTCAACTTGGCATTTCTTCAATTAGTTTCTTCTTATCATTAGACAACCTTTTACGATGAGCATGCATCTATAGAAATTCTTTGTACATCTCATCAAATGACATTTTGTCATCAGAATCTACATCAGATGAAGAACTTACCTCGTTGGATACGATGCAGACTTGAGCTTCCTGAGTGTCAGATTCCGAGACAGACGAGTCGCTCCACGTGCTCGCCTTCATTTCTCGTTTGCCTCTCATTGACTTGGACTCCTTTGCCTTAGGCTTTTGTCCCACCTGGTCTTGTTTTTTATTATTATTATTATTATTATTATTATTATTATTATTCTTATTATTCTTGTTGATGTTATTTTTCTTTGTTGGACAATCATAAGAGATATGTCTTTTTTGCCCACATTCATAGTATTTTAATTCCTTATTATAGCACTTGTTGTTATTTGAGTTATTTTTCTTAGATTGAGAAAAAGAAGAAGAAGATTGTTGTCTATTCCTATTAGGCCCTTTGAAAAACTATCTAAGTTTTCTTGCTATTAATATTAAATCATTGTCTAATTCACTATCGCTATTACTTCATCATTATTTGTATGTGACTCACTTGATTTGGAAGCAATAGACTTACCAGATGATTTACATGGCTTGGTTCAGTTATACCTCATAAACTCTAAGTGATCCGATCAATTTGTCCATTTTTGTGATTGATTTTGTTTCTTCAATTGCCATGACTTTAGGATTCCATTCAGCGGGAAGGCTTCGCAGCACTTTTTGAACCTTCTCGTTGTTGGTAAATGATTTTCCTAAAGCTTCAAGGGCATTGAAAATATTAGTAGTCCTCAAATCTATAGATGTTATAGATTCGTTCGCCAACATTTTAAACGATTCAAGTTCAGTCATAAGCATGTTTATTTTTGACTTTTTTACACCACTAGAACCTTCATGCTTTAATTCTAGTGATTTCCACCTATGGTGTGCGCTTGTGCAATTCGAAACATATCCTATTCAGAAGTCGTTAGTCCTTCAAAAGTAATTGCATAACTTTAGCATTCATGGACATTTTCTTTTTATCTTCGATTGACCATTCACTTTTATATTTTTATACTTCTTGTATGACTCCACTAACTTGTACAATTTTCATTGGAATGTACGGTCCATCTTCAACTATAGACCATAAATTGATTTCTATAGACATTAAGAATAGTCTCATCCTAAGTTTCCAATGAACTAAATTATTATCATCGAAAAGAGGAGGACCTTGTATAGACATACCTTCCAACTCACCTTTGTGAGAAACTATGGCCATTGCATGTACCTTTGGTTTGAGATGTGCAGGCTACAAAGAATTGTTGTTTCTTGGATTTGTCTTGTTCATATGGTATTGAATCTTTCTTCTTTGAGTGGTGTTGTCCTTGCTCTGATACCAATTGTTGGACTGTGCACCTGCATTAAACACCACTAGAGGGGGATGAATAGTGGTTAGCAGAAATTACACTACTACCCTTGGTTAAAATACCCTTTGAAAACAGAATCTGAGACCTCCTCAGATTTAGTACTTATTTTTGTAAAATTCAAAACTCAGTGTACACAACTCTAAAAATTATGAAAATTTCCAGAACTTAACTTCAATGTCTTGACAAGACTTTGTCCAAATATTAGACAAAAATAAGATCATTTGACCATTCAAACAAATAAAAAAATTCCGATGGTCAATCTAGACAGAATTGGACAGAATATTGCTAAATTTTGAAAACGTGTTTCTCTTTGAATACTCAACCAAAAAAGTTGATCTTTATATCAAAACACTCCCTAGAATGTCTAGTTTATGGTTTCAAAAGGCCCTGACCTTAAACAATTCTTGATGAGAACAGAATTCAAGTTTTCTCAAAACTAGTCAGGTTGCAGCCAGATTAAAGCAATTATCTTACAATGACTGAAAGACTAACTTTCCTTTGCTAAAATCAAGTAACTCTTGTTGCAAATGGAAGCTAACAGTCTGAAGTATAACTCCAACAAAAATCACGAATTTTGAAAGTGTTTTGCTATTTTTTCAAAACGTGAGAATTTGTGTGAAATCTGCCGTGAAAAATGGCAGAAAAACAGAAAAGTGAAAAGAAGACAAGAACACCAAAGATTTATTGATGCGTGCAAGACGTGGGCTCTAACAATTCCACCTTCCAAACGTCCTTCATAAAGGGTTAGGCACAAGGAAGAAGACTTCCCCTTGCTTCCTTAGTGATAAAAACGTGTGGATCAAATGAGCAAGACCAACACTTCAGCCGTGTATTTGGTCATCAATTGAGGCCTTGGAGAGCTGATTTGATGAGTAAGATGGGGTTGAACTTGAATTCAAAAGTTGGGTGAAGTTTGAATTCAAGTTGAGTTTGAATTTGAGTGCACCTTGAATTTGCTTGTTGTCTATCCTCATCCCATCACTCCAGCCGTGTCTTTGATGGGGAATGGAGATTAGAAAATCTGATTTGATGACGATAAGATGGCTGGAGTTGAATTCAAATGATGGTTGAAGTTTGAATTCAAATTGAGTTTGAATTTGAATTCAAACTTGGATTCAATTTGAATTGGAATCTATCCTTCCTTTATCCTTCAAAATGGCATGTACCTAGCTGGATATACTGGCCGAAATCCTCTTGCAATTTAAGTCTCGAATTGGTTGAGACTTGAATTCAAATTATGGTTGAATTTAAATTCAAGTTTAACTTCAATTTGATCTTCATCTTCTCTTCGATTTTGGCCGGCCCCTTTTGATACTTGGAGATGATTTTGAGTTCAATTTTGAAAAGAGAATTCCATCTTGGACACATTTGAATTTGTCTTTGAGGAGACAAACATTCTCTTCAAGACAACATTCCTTTTGTCTCCCATTGTGCAACACACGTCTACATTCCTCTTTTTTTTGGGCCTCCATTTCATTTGGATCTTCCATGTACCTAATTTACCTACAAAGCAAACACATAAAACAAAGATCACAAGAAAACAAGACAAACTTTAAAATAAAGACACACGCACACTCATATGCTCAAAGGGCGGGTTCAATGAAATGAACCCATGGAACCTTAGGTTCATCTTGAACATGCTTATACAAGAAGGTTCTAACTTGATGACAAAGTTCTCTTGCCCTCCTTGTCATAGGGCCTTTGACCTCTTTGATGGTATCTTTGATCCTTATCGGACCCTTGATCCTCATCATTTATCCTGGTTCGGTTAATGTGACCTACTCTAGTCCCAAGGAACATATTTCCTTGGATTTCACTATGATATGAAAACAAATAACAACAAGAACCAAGCTTGATCTTTGGGTTAAACACCAACTCTATTTAAGACTTGGATGAACACCTCTATGTGACTCTTGGTTGCAACACCTCTATCACCTATTGATGTAGCCTTATAGATTTGGCTAATCAATCTTACAATGAGACACAAGAGGCTTGTAGCTCTACAACAAATATCACAAGAGTACCTTGGCTACAAAGAATGAAACAAGAATAAAGAGAAGAAGATAGCAAGAGAGTGAACTTCAACTTTTACTTTCAAGTATGTGTTCTTCTTGAAACAAGAATAAAGAGAAGAAGACATTTTACTTTCAAGAATAAAGAGAAGAAGACATTTTACTTTCAAGAATAAAGAGAAGAAGACATTTTATGTGGCCAAACAAGTATCACATAGGGCCTTTGACCTCTTTGATGATGAAGATGGTGACACATTGAAGGCCCTATGACATACTTGTTTCATCATCAACGCTTAAATGTCTTCACATTATTGTTTGGCCACATAAACACCTTGTACACTTGGCAAAATGAAATAACAAAATTGATCCACCTCGGCACACCTTATATTGGCCGAAATTTCCACCTAGAATTTTCTTGATTTATGATGAGGATCGGGGTTCCCATCAAGAGGTCATGGGCCCTATGACAAGAAGAAGGGCAAGAGAACTTGGACATCAAGTTGGAACCTTCTTGTACAAGCATGTTCAAGTTGAACCTAAGGTTCATTCGGTTCATCTCATGGAGCCACATTGTGAATGTGTTCTCTCACCCAAAACTTGTGTTATTTTTCTTGTGAATTTTGTCTTGTTTTCTTGTGATTCTTGTGTTATGTGTTTGCCTTGTAGGTAAGTAGGTGTACACGAATTACAAGCCAAATGGAGGTCCAAAAATGGATAATGGGCGTGTGTTTCAAAAAGAGGGACAAAAAGAATGTTGTCTTGATAGGAATGATTGTCTACACAAAGATAAGTTCAAATGTGGTCCAAGATGGAATTCCTTTTCAAATTGAACTCAAAATCATCTCCAACCTTCAAAAAAGGGGCCAGCCACTTGTAAGTTCAAAAGTGGAGATCAAATTCAAACTTGAAGAAAAACTTGAATTCAAATTCAACCATGATTTGAATTCAAGTTTTAACCAATTTGAGACTTAAATTTCAAGAAGATGTCAGCCATTATCTTCAGCCATCTACACGCATATTTGGAGACCAAAGGAGGATAATTCAACAACTCAAAAATTGAATCAAGTTTGAATTCAATTCAAACTCAGTTTGAATTCAATCTTCAACCATCCTTTGAATTCAATCCCGACCACTTTATCATCATCAAATAAGATTTCCAACACCTCATTATTCAAGATACAGGCTGGAAGGATGTGGGAAGGATAAATCAACAACCAATTCAAAGTGCACTCAAATTCAAACTCAACTTGAATCTAAACTTCACCCAACTTTTGAATTCATTTTCAAGCACATCATACTCATCAAATCAGCTTCTCCAAGACTTCATTTGATCCTCGTACACGGCTGAACATGGTGAAGATGGCATCCTACAAATAATTCAAATATTGCCTAGGATTTGTTTTAGTTTTGAATTCAAACAAATTTAAATTTTTAGTTAGATTTATTTGAAATAAATCCTACCTATTCCAAGGCTGATAGGCGCGATTTCTAGGCTATAAATAATGCCCTTGGGGCATGTACTAACACAACTTTGGATGAAATAAGATCTTGATATTTTCCTTGACTTCTTGTGAGACTTTGTTTTCTTGGTTTTGCATTAAAAACGTAAGTTAAGATCCTTCAAAGTTGAGCATTTTGAAGGTGTTACCATCGCTTAAAAGTTCCATCCAGGAGGGCCTTGAAGGTTTGGCTGATCAACGACCATCTTGAAGTGTTGGTTCTTGCTCGTTGAACCAATAATTTGTTTCACTAAGGAAGCAAGGAGAAGTCTTCTTCCTTGTGCCTAACCCATAGTGAAGGATGTTTGGAAGGTGAAATTATTGCACGCATCAAATTGGTATCAGGACATGTTACTCTATTCCATCTCTACTATCGTTTTCTTTTCCACTTGAGTCCATTTGTTTCAAGTCCAGTTAAGTCCTTCTTCTACCCCATTCTTCACATCATCTGAGTCTTCCACACGTATAAAAAACGTCCTAGAGTCCTTTTTTTGAATTCTTGCATTTTGCTGTATCTTGTTATTCATCATTCAAGTGTCATTTCTTTTATCTTTGGCGTCACACATCTGAACTTGTGACATTCAAACTTGAAAAAAGTTAGGGTTTGTTGCATTTAGGTCACAATCAGCTTTCTTTTTTAAACACTACAACCATCAGCCTATAATGCCACCTCGGTTTCAAATCATCTTGTTGCTACCGAAGCTTTTAGTTGGTGATGATTGTATGCATCTTGAGATTCAAATTGTGATTGATTTCATGCTTTAAATCCAGCGAGTCATACGTGTGTTTGTGTTCGCAAGTCATTTTCAACTCCAACAAAACACTAAGCAATTCCCAATCCCCACGGGCCAAGAAAAAAACCAACCCAAACCCGACCCTAAAACTGACCAACCAGATTCCAAAACTACCTAGTTTCAACTCTTAACCAAAAGGCCTAAACCAATTTTGACAAACAAAATTAGAATCAAAAGTTTGCAACTCATTTAAAAAACCCTAGCCCTAGAATTCGAACTTTGTTAAATTCTGTCCTAAAACCATCCACTACTCAAATTGACCACACATATCTTCAATTACCAACCCAAATAGCTCATATATACCATCCATTCAGGTTCCCGAAACTCGAATCCCACAAGGACCCAAAAACAACAAAAAACCCTAAATTGAAAACCCTAACCCTAACCCTAATTCTGTCCAACCTCAATTTCCCTCACTTCCAAGGTTATTTTGCTGCAATTAAAGGTAGCACACTGCAACTCGAAGTCATTGCACTATTCTGCCCAAGAACGAAAATTCTAAGAGCAAAAGCGTGAAACCCCAATTCTGCCCTAGTAAAAAAACAGAATCTGAACCTTGATTGCATTGAAACAGCAAGAAAGGAAAGAGAAACAAAAGAAAAAAGAGAAAAGAAAAAGGAGAAAACGTTTGTGCAGCAATTGATATTTTTCTTGCTGCAATTTGACAACCTTGGGTACAATCTTTCATTTCACTATATATCAACTGTCCATCCCACAGTCATTCTCCTTATACTGATCTTCTTGAATCAATCACACACTTGGATGCTCGATTATTGCATGAGTTGAACCATCTTGTGGATAGTAAGTGCATAGAATCAAAATTAACTAAAGATTGCCCACAACAACCCTTAGTTCATCTTTGGTTCAGCCTTATACATCAATTTTGGTTGCTTGCTTTCTTTGAATCTTAGTAAAGTTCAAGTTCGTTTCTATTTCTCTTGATTCTGTTTTGATACTATTTGGTGCAAATTGAAAGCAAAAGGGAGAAACAAGTGGAGATCATTGTGATTTGGAGAAGCATTGGCAAACACTTTCTTGATTGATTGCTTTGAATCTTGTTAACTTCAGGATATCCAAGAAACGAAGTGGCAAGAGAGTGGAAATAAGAGAAAGAGGAGTGTTTTTATTTTGTTTTTACTAATCAATTAACGTTTGCTTGTCTTTGTGTTAGTTTGCTTCTTTTCTTTTCTTTTCGTTTTTGTTTGATCACTTTACTAAAACATGGAGAGCATCACTCATTCCACATCTAGCAAGTCAAAAGAGGCCAAGACTGTTGACAATACACAACAACAAATACTGGAGATGTTGAAGAAACTCATGCATGACAACGAGGTAATCAAACATCGATTGGAGAATGTTGAAAGGAGCCAAAAGACGAGCGATGGACAAGGCACAAGCAGGGCTGATGAGGATCAAGGGTCCGATGAGGATCAAGGACCCCATCAAGAGATCAAGGGCCCTATGACAAGAAGGAGGGCAAGAGAACTTTATTATCAAGTTGCCACCTTCTTGTACAAGCATGTTCAAGATGAACCAAAGACTCCTTGGGTTCATTTCATTGAACCTTCACCTTGAGCGTGTATAAGCATGCATGTCTACGTTCTTTGTTTTTGAAATTTTTTCTTGTTTCTTGTGATCTTCGTTTTATGGTTTGCTTTGTAGGTAACTTAGGTAGATGGAAGATCCAAATAAAATGGAGGCCCAAAAAGGAGGTTGTAGCCGTGTGTTGCAACATGGGAGACAAAAGGAATGTTGTCTTGAAGAGAATGTTTGTCTCCACAAAGACAAATTCAAATGTGCCCAAGATAGAATCCCTTGATCAAATTGAAATAAAAATCATCTCCATTTATCTACAAGGGGCCAGCCACTCTTGAAGCAAAAGGATGATGATCAAATTGAATTTAAATTCAAAGCCAAACTTGAATTTAAATTCAATCTTGATTTGAATTCAAGTTTCAACCAAATTGAGGCTTAAAATTCAAGATGAATTCATCCAAAATAGCCAGCCATCCACACGCCATTTTGAAGAGAAAGAAGGAGATAGATCACAATTCAAATTGAATCCAAGTTTGAATTCAAATTCAAACTCAATTTGAATTCAAACTTCAACCATCATTTGAATTCAATCCCAGCCATCTTTATAGAGAAAAGGAGGTTTGAGTGATTTTCAAAATGCATGATTTAAATGTGCATGGCATATTGCATAAAAACGTGCATGATATAAATGTGCATGACATATTGCATAAAAACGTGCATGATATAAATGTGCATGACATATTGCGTAAAACTTGCCTTATATAGTTCATATATAATATTGCCGTTCTAACGAGCCATGAAGCTTTAAAGCTTACATCAAATGGCAAACATTTGTTGTGTTTATACTATTTTTAGGTGTCACCATTAATGAACTAAACTAGTTCATTAAGTGAAGTACTTAGTTAATTAAACTAAGTAGTTCATTAAAGGAAGCAACATTTGGACAAGGCACAAAGGCAACAAGACTAAGAAAGAAAAGTCTCCTCCTCCCTTTATCATCAATATACACGCATATATATACAAAAATATATATTTTCAGATTTTTTGAAAAAGGCACATACACAAGTATTCCAACGTACTACCGACACGTTATATATTTTTCGTACGTACGTTAACGTCACACCACCATATTTAACTCATATTTATGAGTATATTCAGGTCTTATATCATATGATATAAGTCATGGTGATGACAAATTAAGTACGACACGTTAAAAGGTTCTAAACCGAAAATTGTCGTATCGGGCGAATACCGAAACTTCGCCAATGTGTCACGTACTTGCCATAAATAGATGGCCAGCCCCTACACCTCAAAACTCTCTATAATTTTCGTGGCCTACATGTTAATTTCAGCCATAAAATCATTCTATGTTGGCACACACAAATCACCCCACATTAAGGCCAAATTGTGGAGATTCCAATTTCAATTTTGTCACATGTCTAGGCGCCACTTTAATCAGCCTTATAAGCTGAATATTAAAGTTTATATTATGTATATTATGTGTAACATAATATATATAACATGTGCAAAAAGTTGGACTTTAATTAGAGAAAAATTGGGTAATCGATAAACATCGAAAATTCGGTTTTCTACGTACACAATACATGGAACATTTTTGGCACATCATACGACATGTATCTAGACACTTTTTACATATGTCATACATCTTAAAGTGTTCTAGAATATTAAATTAAGGGCTGATTGGAATATAACATGTGTGTATTATTAAATGTGCACTATTTTACAAAGTTTGCAAAAATAAAATTCAGCACATGTATATGCATATCATACACGCCTATACAGCTGAGATGGAGCATATGTGGAGCTTTGTTGGCATATTGATTGGTCAAGAATCAATCATACAATGTTGGTGACTTAAAGAAAGAAGCTACAAAAGGTAATATTTCAAATTTTGTCACAATTGTGACACATGCTGAAAATTCAGCATATGCACTAAAGGGCTGGACGTTTTTAACATGTTTATGAGACATATTTTACTTCTTGATTAAGGTAGATTGATTGGAAGATGATTTGGAAGTATTTTGAATAAGTTATGGAATTAAAATTGTGATATTTTGAATATCACACATGCTGAAAATTTCAGCATGTGTAGGAGTGTGCATGGCTGAATTTTAGGCCATATTATTGTCTAGTTTCTATTCCATAAAATATGAGAATATTGCATACTAAATGATGATTGAATTGTTGGATTAAATCAATGCAAAATAGGCAATATTTTGAATAAGAGGTGGATGTTACACATGCTGAAATTTCAGCATGTGCAAGACATGTCATGGGCGTTTTTTCATGTTTTTGTGGAGAAATTATCTTGCTTAATTTATGTGATGATCTTGTGAATTATGGAAACTATTTTATGATGATTTTGGCACATTTTTTAAGTGATATTCTCAGATTTTCCTAGTCATCAAGTGATGACAACGTCCAACCAATCATGAAGTGCCAAGTAAGCAAAGGTTAAATGATCATCCAATAATGAGATGCCAAGTAAGCAAAGACTTGTGACAATGATGCCATATACTCTCCAAGGACTTAGAAGATAATTTTCAAGAGGGAGAGTAGCAATAGGGGCTGCCAAAACAAATTAAAAAGGAAGGAAGAAGAGCAAAACAAGAACAAGAACAAGAGTTGCAAATTCAAAGATCAAAAGTGTTCTAGCCTTCTTCTTCTACACTCTCTTTCTTTCTTCTTCCTAAAAGCCTATTGTACTTACATTCGTATTCTTGAATAGGCTTATCTTAGACCACCACACATTCTATATCTTTGTAAAAGATTGATCAAGGTGTGATCAATCTTCATTCTTACAAGGTGGTGTTCGTGCATATTGTATTCATTATAAAAGGTTTGTAAAGGGTTGGAGTTGGTGTGTAACTCCATCAATCCTGTGGTAAGATGTACTTGCGTGTGTGACTAGTGTGAACCGAGGAAGGTGTTCCTCGAAGAATGGAGTAGGTTGGTTATAACCGAACCAGTATAAAATTCTCGGTGTCATTTACTTTCAGCACTTATATTCTGTTTCTGCACTGTTTACTCTTTTTTTTACGTTCGTAAAAATAGTAAACAATTTTTAAAAATTACAAAAATTTCCAGAAACATAGCCACACGTCTTAGGGTTCTTTTGGCACAAGTTTCAACCCTTTTGGATAAGTATAAGTCGTCCAAACGTCCAAAGTTCTGAGACTAGTGCAGTCTGATTTTCAGGCTTGCAAAGGTTGAGACTTTGATCGTGTTTGACTAACTTCCCAAAAACAATTTCAAAACTGTTTCAACCCATTTAAATATAACATATAAGGGGTTAGTGGTTAAAATTTCAGAGCATTTGGAGTTACGTACAAATAGGAATTAATTTTTGAAATCAGTCTACCGTTTCTGGCAGATTCGCACAATCTGACCACCAACGATTTTTGAAGGGGTTAAAGGTTGAATTTAAATCTGAAATTTTTAGGAGACACTCATAACATCTGAGGCTAAATTCTCTCAAAATGTCATAATTTTTTAAGACCTACAACCTAGTTTTAAAAACGTTTTAAAACTGGTCCTGAAAATAGAAACTGTTTTCAGAAGTTGGGTTTTTGGTTCAAACTAATTTTAAAAAGCATCTTTTCCTCACCCACTATTCAACCCCCCTTCTAGTGGTGCCTTGCAGATCCTACAATCTTATCATTATGAAATCAGGTTTGCTACACCTCATTTACTCAAGGAACACTGCTAGAAGAATGTGGGAAGGATAAACCAGCATCCAATTCAAAGCACACTCAAGTTCAAACTCAACTTGAATTCAAACTTCACCTAACTTTTGAATTCAAGTTCAAGCACATCCTACTCATCAAATCAGCTTCTCCAAGACACCATTTGGTCCTCATACATGGCTGAACATAGAGGAGATGCCATCTTGCAAGCATTTCAAATTTTAGCTAGAATTTGTTTTAGTTTGAATTCAAACGATTTTCAGTTTTTGAACAATTATTAGCTAGCTTATATGAATTAATTTCTAGTCATTTTATAGGCTGATAGGACGTTTATTGTAGCCTATAAATAGGCCATTGGCCGATGGGAAAAACACAACTTTGATGAATAACAATTCTTGATATTTTCTTCACTTTGTGTGAGACTTTGTTTTCTTGGTTTTGCATTAAAAACCTAAGTTAAGATCCTTCAAAGTTGAGCATTTTGAAGGTGTTGACATTGCTAAAAGGTGTCGTCCAGGAGGGCCATATTGGTTTGCCTGATCAACGACCATCTTCAAGTGTTGGTTTTGCTCAATTAAGCCGCACGTTTTTATCACTAAGGAAGCAAGGGGAAGTCTTCTTCCTTGTGCCTAACCCTTTGTGAAGGACGTTTGAAAGGTGGAATTATTGGAGCCCACGAGTTACACGCATCAAATTGGTATCAGAGCGAGGTTACTCTATTCCACCATCTATCATTTCCTTTTCGTTTGAGTCTAGTCATTTCAAGTCTAGTTGTGTCCTTCTTCTACTCATTCTACACGCCATTTGTCTTGCATTTCATACAAAAAAAACAAAAGGTCCACTTTGTTTAGGTTATTTGCATTTTATTGAGTCTTGTTCTTCATCATTCTAACATCATTTATTTTATATCCAACTTGTGCATCAAGCATCTGAAATTTTATCATTCAAACTTGAACAATTAGGGTTTGAGCATTTAGAGTACATTCAGCTTTCTTTTACTACAACATCAGCCTATAAAGCTACCTCGGTTTCAAATCATCTTGTTGCTACCGAAGCTTTTAGTTGGTGATGATTGTATGCATCTTGTGATTCGCATTATGATTGATTTCATGCTTTAATTCAAGTAGTCCTACGTGTGCTTGTCTTCATAACCCATTTTCAACATCAAACACACCCTAAAACCACCCAATACCCCACGGCCTAACCAGCCCCCACCCCAACCCAACCCTAAAACTCACCAATCTGATTCCAAACTACCTTATTTATACCCTTAACAACAAGCCCCAACCCAATTTTACCAAACGATATCAGTATCCAAAGTTCCCAATTCATTCCAACAAACCCTAACCCTAGAATTTGAATTTTGGTTCAATTATGTCCTACCCTTAGCTATTATCCAAATTGACCATACAAATCATCAATTACCAACCCAAATAGTCCATTTACCCCACCTATTCAGTTCCCAAAACCTCATTCCGCAAATTCCCAAAATGTTCAAAAAAACCCTAAATCAATAACCCTAACCCTAACCCTAACCCAATCGGCCTACCCCAATTTCCCTCACCTTCCAAGGTTATTTTGTTGCAAGTTAAAGTTGCAAATTGCATTTTAAAGACATTGCACTATTCTGTCCAACAACGCAAGTGCTAAGTGCAAACTGTGTGAAATTTCAATTCTGCCCCTAGTAAAAAAAAGAGAATCTGAACCTTGCTCAATTGAAACAGCAAGGACGAAAGAGAAAAACAAAAGAACAAGAGAAAAGAAAAAGGGCAAAACGTTTGTGCATTACGTGGAAAATGTTTGGTGTGATTTGAAAACCTTGGATACCGTATTTCGATCCTTGCTACATACAACCGTCCTCCCGCATCATATTCTCCTTATCCTACTCTTCTTGAACCAATCGCACACTTGGTTGCTCGATTGTTGCATGACTTGAACCATTTTGTGGATAGTAAGTGCATAGAATCAAAATTAACTAAATATTGCCCACGGCAACCCTTAGTTCATCTTCGGTTCAGCCTTATACATCAATTTTGGTTGCTTATTTTCTTTGAATCTTAGTAGAAAGTTCAAGTTTGTTTCCATTTCTCTTGATCCTACTTTGATACTAATTGCTGCAACTTGAAAGCACAAAGGGAGAAACAAGTTGAGCTCGTTGTGAGTTGGAGAAGCATTGGCAAAACACTTTCTTATTGATCACTTTGAACCTTCTTAACTTCAGGTTATCCAAGAAGCAAAGTGGTAAGAGAGTGGAAAGAAGAGAAAGCGGAGTGTTCATAGTTTGTTTTTACTAATCCCTGAACGTTTGCTTGTCTTTGTGTTAGTTTGCTTCTTTTCTTCTCTTTTCGTTTTTATTTGATCACTTTAGGTAAAACATGGATAGCAGCACTCACTCCGCATCTAGCAAGTCAAAAGAGGCAGAAACTGTTGACAACACGCAACAACAAATGCTGGAGATGCTTAAGAAACTCATGCATGACAATGAGGTAATCAAGCATCGCTTGGAAGACGTGGAACGAAGCTACAAAACGAGTGATGGCCAAGGTACAAGCAGGGCCGTTCCCCTACACCAACCAAGGCGCCACCCCCAGAAGAAGTTGAGGATGACAACCTTAGACCACCACACATCGAGGCAAGAAGGTTTGTTCCTCCAACACAACCAAGAAGGTACGCTCCAAGAAGGTACAATGATGATTACATTCCATATGAGAATGATGATTATGACTTTGATGACCACCCTCCCCGTGGTTATCAAAGACGCCAAAATCCCCTTTTCCCACAAGATGACGATTTTCTAAAAACAAAAATAAATATTCTCACGTTTTATGGTGAAAGTACTGCGGAAGAATATTTAGAATGTGAAACAAAAGTGGATTTAATCTTTTCTTATACCAACTACAGTGAATTGCAAAAAGTGAGGTATGCTTCTATTGAGTTTTCTGGTTATGCACTAAATTGGTGGACAAATTTGTGTCGAAATATAACTAAGACAAGGCAACCTCCAATTGCCACTTGGGAAGAAATGAAGTTTGAGATGCGACACTGTTTTATCCCAAACAATTATGAGAGTTCTATTTTCACAAGTTTGCAAAATTTACGACAAGGGTCCAAAAGTGTAGACGAGTATTACAAAGAGTTAGAGATTTTGTTGGAAAGGTCTAACTTGCAGGAACCCGAAGAAGCCACCAAGGCTCGATTCTTACATGGTTTAAACAGGGAGATTGCGCAAAGGGTTGACCTTCAACCTTATCTTGACCTCATAACCATGGTCCATATGGCTAAAAAGAATGAACACCAAATCAAGGTACGTAGTTCCTCCAATTTCAATTCCACTTATCGTACTAATCAGTCTTCATCAAGATTTTGCAGCAAGCCTTCAGGAATGGGAAGTTCACGGTCTACAGGAGGGCAAACATGTGACCAAGGTGCGTCACAAAGAATGGACAATCGTGTGCAATCCACACAAAGGAGAGATGACCTCAACCAACAAAAGGCTCACACCAGAAATTCTTCTGATGCTTCAAACAGGTTTAGAGACATTAAATGTTATAAGTGTCAGGGATGGGTCACATAGGAAAAGAGTGTCCTAATGCAAAACGAATCATGTTAATTGAGGAGACAAACGAATATGTGTCTGAGTCCGAACATGAAAACGAGTATGAGCATGATAATGAAATTGAACTTGACGAGGATCTAGGCGCATTAGATGATTTTCACACTAAGGAGTTTCTTGTTGTACGAAGAGCTTTAAATGCATATCTGAAATTAGATGATCACGAACAACATAGAGAAAACATTTTCCATATTCATTTCATGATAAATGTTAAAGTGTGCACCATGATCATTGATTCTGGTTCTTGTGCGAATGTGGCTAGTATCGAAGTGGTAAGAAAACTAAATTTGCCTATGACTAATCATCCGCATCCTTACAAACTTGCATGGCTATTGCGGTGAGTTTGGCGTAAGTAAACAAGTTTTAACTTGCATGGCTATTGCGGTGAGGTTGGCGTAAGTAAACAAGTTTTGATTTCTCTTAGCATTGGTAGTTACAAAGATGATGTTTTATGTGATGTTCTACCAATGCATGCTAGTCATATCTTACTTGGTAGGCCATGTCAATTTGATCGACATGTGACATATGATGGTTACTTGAATCGTTATTCTTTTAAATTGAATGGCAAATTGTACAAATTGCATGCACTTCCACCACACAAAGTCCACGAGGATCACCAACGCATGTCTAAGTCTAGAGCCGATCCTAAGGAAAAAGAAGCCGAGAGAAAATTTGTGGAATGTATGAATAGTGAGGACAAAAAACAAGAGAGCAACGGAAAAGAGGTAGTGCCCATAAGTGTCAACGAATCCAAAAAGAAGTGTGGGTATTTCGCAAAGAAAAGAGAGGTCACACGAGCCCTTTATAGCAACCAAACTGTCCTCATCATCATTCCTAAGTCGTGTCATCTTTCCCTAGAAGAACTCCCACCAAACCTACCTACCTCTGTTGCGTCCCTTATCTAAGAATACGAAGTTCTATTTCCCTCCGAGCCATCATCCAGATTACCACCCATTAGAGTAATAGAACACCAAATCGATTTTGACCTAGGAGCCGTGTTACGAAATCGCCCAGCCTATCGAGCCAACCCCGAAGAAACCAAGGAAATCCAAAGGCAGGTAGAGGATCTCCTAGCGAGTGGACAAGTCCGAGAGAGCCTAAGCCCATCTGCCGTCCCAGTCATTTTAGTACCCAAAAAAGATGAGACGTGGAGAATGTGTACCGATTGCCGAGCCATAGACAAAATTACCATCAAGTATAGGTACCCCATACCTAGGCTGGATGATATGTTAGATATGTTTCACGGATCTAAATTCTTCACCAAAATCGACCTTACGCAAGGGTACTTCTAGGTACGCATTAGAGAAGGGGACAAATGGAAGACTGCATTCAAAACCAAGTTTGGGCTCTTTGAGTGGTTAGTGATGCCCTTCGGGCTCACCAACGCCCCTAGCACCTTTATGAGGCTAATGAATGAAGTCTTACGAGCGTTCATAGGCCAATTTGATGTTTTTTATTTCGATGATATCCTAATCTATTCCCAAACCATAGAAGATCATCTTGACCATATTAGGGCCGTTTTTTAGAAGCTTAAACAAGAACAACTTTACGCCAACTTTAAGAAGTGCTCCTTTTGTTTAGAACGAGTAGTTTTTCTAGGCTTTGTCATTTCGGCCGAGGGAGTAGAAATGGATGAGGAAAAGGTTAGGTCAATTTTGGAGTGGCCTATACCTAAGACTGTAGGGGAATTTTGCAGTTTCCATGGACTAGCAAGCTTTTATAGACGCTTTGTCAAAGATTTTTCTTCCATAGCTGCACCCCTAAATGAAATTGTTAAAAAACATGTGCCTTTTAGGTGGGAAGAGCCACAACAACAAGCATTCGATGAGCTTAAACGTAGGCTGACCACTGCACCCATACTTAGGCTACCAAATTTTGACGAGACCTTTGAGATCGAGTGTGATGCAAGTGGAGTGGGTATAGGTAAAAAACCCATAGCCTACTTTAGTGAGAAGTTGAAAGGCGCTGCATTGAATTACTCTACCTATGATAAGGAACTTTATGCCCTCGTTAGATCCCTACAAACTTGGCAACACTATCTAACCTAAAGAGTTTGTGATCCACACTGACCACGAAAGCCTTAAGTATCTTAAAGGGCAGGGAAAGTTAAACAAAAGACGAGCTAAATGGGTAGAGTTCATAGAACAATTTCCTTACGTGATTAAGTACAAACAAGGAAAGGATAATATAGTTGCTGATGCCCTCTTTAGGAGATACATGTTAGTGACTACATTATCTTCACGCTTCTTAGGATTCGAATCACTTAAGGAATTGTACCCAAACGACCATGACATTGGCACCATTTTTTAGGCTTGTAAAGACGCACCCTTTGGGAAATTTTACATACATGAGGGTTATCTTTTCAAAGAACATAAGTTGTGAGTTCTCCAAACATCCCTACGAGAAGCATTGACTAGAGAAGCCCATGGGGGAGATTTAATGGGTCATTTCAGAGTGTTCAAAACCCTTGAGACTCTTAAAGAACATTTCTATTGGCCCCACATGCGCGTAGATGTTGAAAGGTTATGTCGTAGTTGCATCACTTGCAAACAAGCCAAATCCAAGTCCCAACCACATGGCCTTTACACGCCTTTACCCGTCCCTGATGCCCCTTGGATTGACATTTCCATGGACTTTGTTTTAGGACTTCCTAGGTCTCGAGGAGGACGTGATAGCATTTATTTTGTGGTTGATCGATTTTCAAAGATGGCACATTTCATTGCATGTCGGAAAGTTGATGATGCCACACGTGTTGCTGATTTGTTCTTCAAAGAAATTGTGAGATTGCATGGCATGCCACGTACAATTGTAAGTGATAGAGATACGAAATTTTTGAATCATTTTTGGCATGTTTTGTGGGCTAAACTTGGTACACAATTGTTGTTTTCAACCACTGCACACCCACAAACTGATGGACAAACTGAAGTCGTCAATCGTACTCTTTCTCAACTTTTACGTGCCATTTTGCAAAAACATATTAAACATTGGGAAGATTGTTTACCATATATAGAATTTGCATAGAATAGGAGTGTCCATCACGGTACCTTGCATAGTCCATTTGAAATCGTGTATGGATTTAATCCCTTGTCTCCCCTTGATTTGATCTCTATTCCCGTTGATGAGGATCGGGGATTCCATCAAGAGGTCACGGGTCCTATGACAAGAAGGAGGGCTAGAGAACTTGGACATCAAGTTGGAACCTTCTTGTACAAGCATGTTCAAGATGAACCTAAGGCTCATTGGGTTCATCTCATGGAACCTACATTGTGAACGTGTTCTCCCACCCCCCCCAAAACGTGTGTTCTTTCTTTTTTGAATTTTGTTTTGTTTTCTTGTGATCCTTGTTTTATGTGTTTGTCTTTTAGGTAAGTAGGTGCAAGCAAATTCTAAATCAAATGGAGGTCCAAAATGGATTAAAGGCGTGTGTTTCAAAAAGGAAGACAAAAAGAATGTTGTCTTGAGAGGAATGATTGTCTCCACAAAGACAAGTTCAAATGTGTCCAAGATGAAATTCCTTTTTCAAAATTAGCTCAAAATATCTCCATCCACCAAAGGAAGGGCCGGCCACATGGAGTTCAAAAAGTAATATCAACCTGAATTTAAATTTGGACTCAAATTCAGCCACGATTTAAATTTCAAGTTCCAACCAATTTGATGCTCAAATTTCAAGACACAAGATAAAGATTTCAGCCATCTTTGAAGACAATCACACGCCAATCTTGAAGCAAGAATGAGGATAGATCACAGATCAAATTTGAATCCAAGTTTGAATTCAAATTCAAACTCAATTTGAATTCAATCTTCAACCAACATTTGAATTCAATTCCAACCACTTTATCATCATCAAATCAGGTCTCCAACAACCTCATGAGTCATCAAAAACGCCAAGAAGATATGGGTAAGGATATATCAACAACCAATTCAAGTGCACTCAAATTCAAACTCGAATTGAATTCAAACTTCACCCAACTTTTGAATTCAACTTTAACCACATCCTACTCATCAAATCAGCTTCTCCAAGGCCTCATTTTATTATCATACATGGCTGGATATGTGAAGATGGCGTCCTACAATCAATTCAAATTTTAGCTAGGATTTGTTTTATTTTTGAATTCAAACAATTTTCAATTTTTAAACACTTGTTAGCTAGTTTATTTGAAATCATTTTACGGCTGAAAGTGATGAGTATTCAGCCTATAAATAGAGCCCTTGGGGCGGCTAAGAGAAAAACTTTTGATGAATAACAATTTTCGATATTTCATTCACTTTGTGTGAGACTTTGTTTTCTTGGTTTTGCATTAAAAAACCTAAGTTAAGATCCTTCAAAGTTGAGCATTTTGAAGGTGTTGCCATTGCTAAAAGGTGCCGTCCAGGAGGGCCATATTGGTTTGCCTGATCAACAACCATCTTGAAGTGTTGGTCTTGCTCGCTTGATCCACACGTTTTTATCACTAAGGAAGCAAGGGGAAGTCTTCTTCCTTGTGTCTAACCCTTTGTGAAGGACGTTTGGAAAGTGGAATTGTTGGAGCCCACGAGTTGTGCACCCATCACCCGTGCATGAACGGTCAAGTCTTGATGGTAAACAAAAGGCGGAAAAGATAAAGAAACTGCATGAACAAGTTAAAACACAACTTGAAAAGAAAAACAAAGCTTATGAAAGACGAGCTAACAAACATAGAAAACAAGTTGTGTTTAAACCTGGAGATTTAGTGTGTTACATTTGCGCAAAGAAAGATTTCCCAATGAGAGAAAGTCAAAACTGTTACCTCGAGGAGATGGACCTTTCAAAGTTTTGAAACGCATAGGTGACAATGCATACATCATTGGTCTTCCCGAAAGATATGGTTCAATTTCGCCTACTTTTAATGTTGCTGACCTCACCCCTTTCACTGATGACCTTTTTGATTCGAGGATGAATCCTTTTGAGGAGGGGGGATTGATGAGGATCAAGGGTCTCATCAAGAGGTCAAGGGCCCTATGACAAGGAGGGCAAGAGAACTTTATCATCAAGTTACTACCTTCTTGTACAAGCATGTTCAAGATGAACCTAAGACTCCTTGGGTTCATTTAATTGAACCTTCACCTTGAGCGTGTATAAGCATGCATGTCTACGTTCTTTGTTTTTGAAATTTTGTCTTGTTTCTTGTGATATTCATTTTATGGTTTGCTTTGTAGGTAACTTAGGTAGATGAAAGATCCAAATAAAATGGAGGCCCAAAAAGGAGGTTGTAGCCGTGTGTTGCAACATGGGAGACAAAAGGAATGTTGTCTTGAAGAGAATGTTTGTCTCCACAAAGACAAATTCAAATGTGCCCAAGATAGAATCCCTTGATCAAATTGAAATCAAAATCATCTCCATTTATCTACAAGGGGCAGGCCACTCTTGAAGCAAAAGGATGATGATCAAATTGAATTTAAATTCAAAGCCAAACTTAAATTTAAATTCAACCTTGATTTGAATTCAAGTTTCAACCAAATTGAGGCTTAAAATTCAAGATGAATTCACCCAAAATATCCAGCCATCCACACGCTATTTTGAAGAGAAAGAAGGAGATAGATCACAATTCAAATTGAATCCAAGTTTGAATTCAAATTCAAACTCAATTTGAATTCAAACTTCAACCATCATTTGAATTCAATCCCAACCATCTTATCATCATCAAATCAGGTTTGCTACACCTCATTTACTCAAGGAACACGGCTGGAAGAATGTGGGAAGGATAAACCAGCAAACAATTCAAATTACACTCAAGTTCAAACTCAACTTGAATTCAAACTTCACCCAACTTTTGAATTCAAGTTCAAGCACATCCTACTCATCAAATCATCTTCTCCAAGACACCATTTGGTCCTCATACACGGCTGAACATAGAGGAGATGCCATCTTGCAAGCATTTCAAATTTTAGCTAGAATTTGTTTTAGTTTGAATTCAAACAATTTTCAATTTTTGAACAATTATTAGCTAGCTTATTTGAATTAATTTCTAGTCATTTTATAGGCTGATAGGACATTTATTGTAGCCTATAAATAGGCCCTTGGCCGATGGGAAAAACACAACTTTGATGAATAACAATTCTTAATATTTTCTTCACTTTGTGTGAGACTTTGTTTTCTTGGTTTTGCATTAAAAACCTAAGTTGAGCATTTTGAAGTGTTGGTCTTGCTCAATTAAGCCACACGTTTTTATCACTATGAAAGCAAGGGGAAGTCTTCTTCCTTGTGCCTAACCCTTTGTGAAGGACGTTTAGAAGGTGGAATTGTTGGAGCCCACGCGTTGCACACATCAAGGGCCGTTCCCATGCCACAAACACGACGACATCCACCTGAAGAAGTTGAGGGTGACAACCTTAGACCACCGCACATTGATCCAAGAAGGTTTGTTCCTCCAATGCAACCAAGAAGGTACGCTCCAAGAAGGTACAATGATGATTACATTCCATTTGAGCACGATGATTATGACTTTGATGAACACCCTCTCCGTGTTTACCAAAGACGCCAAAACCCCCTTTTCCCATAAGATGACGATTTTCTCAAAACAAAAAATAATCATTCCAACATTTATGGTAAAAGCAATGCGGATGAATATTTGGAATGAGAAACGAAAGTGGATCTAATCTTTTCTTGTACCATCTACAGTGAATTACAAAAGGTGAGGTACGCTTCTATTGAGTTTTCTGGCTACGCATTAAATTGATGGCCGCATTTGTGTAGAAATAGATCTAAAATGAGACAACATCCGATTGTCACTTGGGAAGAAATGAAATTTGAAATGAGACAACGATTCATCCCAAACAATTTTGAAAGTTCTATTTTTGCAAGCTTGCAAAACTTAAGACAAGGTTCCAAAAGCGTAGACGAATTTTACAAAGAACTAGAAATCTTGTTGGAAAAGTCTAACTTGCAGGAACCTGAAGAAGCCACCAAGGCTCGTTTCTTACATGGTCTAAACAGGGAGATTGTGCAAAGGGTTGAACTACAACCTTACCTCGACCTAACTGTGACAAGGAATGGACAAAAACGAGACCTGTCTCAGAACCTAAGCAAAGGAGTACAAGAAGTGCCCTCAAAGCATCTACATGGAGTGATTCAACCGATTCTAAAAGTGAACAAGCCGAAGAGGAAATGGCTCAAGTATGCTTTGCATCCAAAGCATCCAATGAGGTAAATTCTGCTTCTGACTCTGATTCTGAACCTTCTTATAATGATTTGTTTAGTCAACATCTTGAGTTACATAAGTTTAATAAGACTTGCAAAAGAAAAGATATGTTTAATTGAATACAAGAAATTGTTAGAATCTTCTAACACAAATCTTGTATCTCAATTAAACGATTCAAAAGAGGAGTCGTCTTGCATGATTAACTCACGAGATCTAAAATTGAATCTTTGACATCCGAAAATGTTGTAATGAAAGCCGAGATCTCGGATTTTAGATCCAGACAGATCTAGAAAGACAGTAAAACAATTCGATACAGGAACTTGCATGTTAGATCGTCTCATCGTTTCTCAAAAGCTTGAAACTGAGAAAACCAGATTAGGGTACATTGAAGATAATCAAGTACAAAACAAATCTACAAATTTTGTTTTATCTTTATCTAACTAACCACATATATTTAAAACGATTGTAAAGCCTAAGAAGGCAACAACACAAACTAGCAAGTTTCCTATTGTATCTCATCGTATTATTCCTTTTTCATCATGTGGAAGTCATAATCACATGCCATATAGATATGAAAGAAAGCCATTGATGTTACATCCGATTTCTGGCATGTGCGTAGCTTGAATTTTTGATGTCAAGTCTAGGGAATAATAAAAGGAGATTGTAGGAATTACTAGATTAATTATGGATAGTAAGACTAGTGTTTAAATTTTAATACAAGTTTATTTAACCATTAAATGAAGAGAAAAGGAAAATACCACATAAGGAGACAAAGGAGGGATAGTATTGTAAACTCACTACCCACCTACACTCCAAATTTCTTCCCCAACCGGTTTCCCTATTTTAAATTTTGGAAAATTCTAATCTTTCCTCCTACTCTACCCTTAATCATTACCATACTCTTCTTTATGTAAGACATGCAATGATGAGCCAAACGAAGGCTAGAAAAACGTTCCAAGGACTTTGTCTCCTATTCCAAATTGATTTGAACCTCAGCTATGGCAAAGAACATCACAATGACACCCCTTGAACTGTAACCGTTTGTTCTTGGCTCAATTTATACCAACACCTCTTCTTCCTTGGCATTCCAACACATCTAAAACCTCATTGAGACCCTAAGATGCTGTAAACCAAAAATGAAGTGAATACTAACAAGTTCTAGGTTATGAACTTGGAAGAAAACCGTTAAGTGGTCTTGAACTTCAACTAGAAAGTTGAGATTTCCTTAAAGGAAGTTTTGATTGAAATGTATATATGAAATGTTGTCTTTGTACATTCAGCTTCCTAAGCTATTTATACCAAATGAAAATTACAAGAGTACAAAGCTTAAAGTACAAAGTACTAGACTAAAAAATGACATGCTTGCTTGGTAACTTATTTGAACAACTTTAGTTCCTAGAAAGCTGGTTGCTTTACCGTTGATTCCTTGCTACTTTTCAACCAAAGTTTTGATTGGATAATACATGGAGCAGCTTGCTTTGAATTAGGCTTTGATTGGTTGCAAGTTGGTCTTTGAATTTTCAAACCATTTAGGCCTTAAACCAACGATTTCTTCAAGGGATTTGATTGGAGCAATTGTTGTGCAGCTTGCATTCTTGACTTCAACTTGATTGTGATTGGTTTGAAGATTTGCAAGACTCCTTCTAATTGGTTCATGATGTGAGCAGCTTGTACACCCATTTAACGTGAAGAACATTGCTTGAATTTGACATGAGTGCTTGTCACCACCTTGCTTGTAAGCTACTTTCACAACACCTCTTTGCTTGGACGAAAATTCAGATTCTAATTGCATTTCCAAGCTATGTACGTGTTCCTGAAAGACAAGGCAATAATACAACACAAACTATCCTAAAACAAGGTTAACCATCCAACAATATTAAAAAGAACAACTAAAGATATGTACAACACATTTTTGATACAACTAGATCATAGCTTGTATCATATAAACCCAATGGACATCATCTTTGCTTGGTTCATCCTCTTCATGCCTATAAAGAAATGATTCAACACAATGTAACAACTTCTTAGCCATACTCCTTGTTATGGGACCTGTGTGGGGCATTGAGGTGTCATCGTCAGTGTTTGTATCCACAAGGTTAGGCTGTAGCTCATCATTCCCTCCCACTTGAGAAGGATTCGTCCTCGAATCTGAATCAACACAAAACGGAGAAAGGTCAGCAACATTAAAAGTTTTAGAGATAGGACCATACCTTTCTTCAGGAAGATCAAGAACATAGGCAATATCACCAAGCCGTTTCAACACTTTGAACGGTCCATCGCCTCTTGGCTTCAACTTTGAGTCCCTTTCCTTAGGGAATCTTTCTTTCCTCAAGTGTAACCAAACAAGATCACCAGGCTCAAATATAACAACTTTACGATTCCTGTTGGCTCTATTGGCATACACTTTATTCTTAGCTTCAAGTTGTGACTTAACCTTTTCATGCAATTCTTTCACAAGTTTTGCTTTTCGTTCCCCATCTAAACTAACACGTTCATGAACAGGTATGGGAACAAGATCAAGCGGGGACAAAGGGTTAAAGCCATAAACAACTTCAAAAGGAGAATGCAAGGTTCCACTATGAACAACTCTATTGTATGCAAACTCAATATAAGCTAAGCAGTCTTCCCAATTCTTTAAATTCTTTTGAATGACAACACGTAACAGTTGAGACAAAGTTCTATTAACAACTTCAGTTTGACCATCGATTTGTGGGTGAGCAGTTGTAGAAAATAACAGTTTAGTACCAAGTTTACTCCACAAAACACGCCATAAATGACTTAAAAACTTTGTATCTCTATCACTAACAATTGTACGTGGCATGCCATGAAATCTAACAATCTCCTTAAAGAACAAATCAGCAATATGAATAGCATCATCAACTTTCTTACATGCAATGAAATGTGCCATTTTGGAAAATCTATCAACAACAACAAAGATGCTATCTTTACCAGTTTTGGATCGAGGCAATCCCAATACAAAGTCCATAGAAATATCAGTCCAAGGTGAGCTTGGAACAGATAAGGGAGTGTACAATACATGTGGTTGTGTTCTAGATTTTGCTTGTTTGCAAGTAATACATTGGTCACATACCTTATCAACATGTGCTCTCATATGCGGCCAGAAGAAATGTTCCTTAAGTGTCTCCAAAGTTTTTAAGGAGCCAAAATGACCCATTAAACCTCCTCCATGAGCTTCTTTTATCAACAACTCTCTCAATGAACACATTGGTACACATAACTTATGTTCTTTAAACAAATAACCATCACGCAAGTAATATTTAGCAAAAGTTGAATCAATGCATGCTTGATAGATAGAACTAAAGTCATGATCAGAATGATACATCTCTTTGATAGACTCAAATACAAACATGTTACATGAAAGAGTAGTAATCAAAGTATAGCGACGAGATAATGCATCAGCAACAACATTTTCTTTTCCTTGCTTATACTTGATCACATTAGGGAATTGTTCAATGAATTCAACCCATTTGGCATGTCTTTTGTTCAATTTTCCTTGACCTTTTAGATACTTAAGGCTCTCATGATCAGTATGAATCACAAATTCCTTAGGTTGCAGATAATGTTGCCAAGTTTGTAAAGAACGGACAAGGGCATACAATTCTTTGTCATAGGTTGAATAATTTATGGAAGCTCCTTTCAATTTCTCACTAAAGTAGGCAACATGTTTGTTACCTTGATGCAATACAGCTCCAATGCCAACTCCACTGGCATCACATTCAACTTCAAACATTTCATCAAAGTTGGGCAATCTCAGGATAGGTGCAGAAGTTAGACGTTTCTTAAGTTCCTCAAAGGCTTGTTGTTGTGATTCTCCCCATTCAAATCTTACATCTTTCTTGACTAACTCATTCAAGGGTGCAACTATGGTAGAGAAATCCTTCACAAAACGTCTATAGAAGCTAGCTAATCCATGAAAACTCCTAATATCTCCAGCAGACTTAGGGGTTGGCCACTCAGTTATGGATTTAACTTTCTCTTGTCCATTTCAATTCCTTCAGCACTAATCACAAATCCTAAGAATGTAACCTTCTCCAGACAGAAAGAACACTTCTTGAAATTAGCATACGACTCTTCTTTCTGTAGGGTGACAAAAACAGCTCGAAGATGGATCAGATGTTCACTTAGGGTTTTGAAGTAGATAAGAATGTCATCAAAGTAGACTACTACAAATTTCCCTATGAATTTCCTTAAGACCTCATTCATTAACCTCATGAAAGTACTAGGGGCGTTGGTTAAACCAAAGGGCATAACTAACCATTCGTACAATCCAAACTTAGCCTTAAAGGCAGTTTTCCATTCATCACCTTCCCTAATTCTCACTTGGAAATAACCTTGTTTAAGATCTACTTTTCTAAAGCATCTAGACCCATGCAACATATCCAACATGTCATCCAACCTAGGAATAGGGTATCTATACTTCACATTGATCTTATTGATGGCTCTGCAATCAGTACACATTCTCCAAGTTCCATCTTTCTTAGGGACAATGATAACAGGAACAGCACAAGGACTCATACTCTCTTTTACTTTACCTTGGGTCAGTAGTTCCTCAACTTGCTTTTGGATTTCCTTAGTTTCCTCTGGATTGGCTCTATAGGCAGGTCTGTTTGGCAGAACAGCTCCTGGAACGAAATCTATTTGATGCTCAATGCCTCTTAGAGGTGGTAAACCTGGGGGATCTCCTTCATGAAACAAGCTAGAAAATTCTTGAAGTAAAGATGCAACTTCACTTGGTATTGTAGATGGTATTTCAGATGAAGAGAACAGAGTTTCTTTGTAAAGCAAGATATAAACACTTTTGTTTGAATTGATAGCATGGAATACCTCGCTTTGAGATGCAAAGAAAGCACTTTTCTTTAGAGATGGTTCAGCAGAAACTTTGATTTCTTTCGGTTCAATTTTAAGATGAGAAGTTTTCAGTTGGTTTTCCTTGATGAAAATCCTTTCCAATTCCTTTTCTTTTGGATCATTATGGCTTTTTAACATTCGTTGTTGATCCTCAAAGACTTTGTGCGGGGGCAAGGCATTTAATTTGAACAGCTTGTTGTTATGCCTAAAGGAATATCTATTTAGGTAACCATCATAAGTAACCTTGTTGTCAAATTGCCACGGTCTACCTAATAAGATATGACTTGATTGCATAGGGGCTACATCACATAACACCTCAGCAAAATACCCACCAATTGATAAAGAAACTAGGACTTGCTTTGTTACTTTAACTTCACCACACTCATTAAGCCACGTAAGTCTATAAGGATGGGGGTGATTAATTAAAGGTAACTCAAGTTTCCTAACAAGTTCAAAACTTGCCACATTGGTACATGAACCGGAGTCAATGATTAAAGTGCAGACTTTCTTTTTAACCATACAATGAATGTGGAATATGTTCTCTCTTTGTATGTCAGGTTCTTCAGTTTTAATTTGGGCACTTAGAGCGCGACGGACAACTAAGAACTCTTTTGTTTCACACTCATTAGTCTCTTCACTAATCTCTTCTTCTTCCTCACATGTTTGTTCAATTTCATTGTTTTCCTCACTCTCTTCCAATTCTTCCTCAGAATAATACTCATTACTCTTCAATAAACATGATGCGTTTAGGGTTGGGACATTGATTAGCAAAATGACCTTTTCCTAAGCATTTAAAACATTGAATATCACGAGTCCTAACATTAGGCGTACCTTCCACCTTGGCTTTGCCTTTATCAGTGATTGGAAACTTTGGACGATTTTGGATGCTCTGGGTTGATTTTCCTTGGAATCCACGGCCTTGACCTTGTTGTGGACGGAAAGGCGTCCTGGGCTGTGTTCTAGGAAAACTCAAAGGATTAGTCCGAAAAGAAGGGTTAGAAGTTTTTACCTTCAATTGTCTTTCCACTTTCTCAGCAATGTGAACCATAGAAGCCAGATCAGAGTAAGGTGTAAGTTCCATCTTGAATGCAATCTCTTTGTTCAAGCCAGCTAGAAATCTAGCCATTGTGGCTTCCTCAGCTTCTTCTATGTTAGCCCCGGTAAGCAGATGTTCTAATTCTTTATAAAATTCATCAACAGATCTATTACCTTGAGAAAGTTGTTGCAATTTCTGGAAAATGCTTCTTTCATAGGAAGGAGATATGAATCTCTTCCTCATCTCTTGTTTCATCTCGGACCAAGTAACAACAGGTGGCTATCTTGTTCTTCTCCGGGTGTTCTGCAATTGCTCCCACCAGAGTAAAGCATAATCTACAAATTCAAAAGTTGCATACCGCACTTTGGCCAATTCAGAATAGTTAGTGCATGAATACATATGATCTACTTTTGTTTCCCATTGCAGATATGTTTCAGGATCACTTTTCCCTTGGAAGGAGGGTATTGTCAGTTTAGTAGTAATGAACTCTTCTTCAAGATGTTCATCTCTATCAGGTTGACGTTCATCATACCGTTCTTCCGGATAGTGTTCTTCATTGTACTCAGGGAGATAATCAAATCTCTCCTCAAAAGAAATGTTCCTACGACCACCATTACTACCTCGACCTCGACTTCTACCTCTATGTGATGTGACTCTTCTAGGTTGAACATGAGACTCATTACCATAAGAGGTGCCTTCTTGAAAAGGTATATTAGGTTCCTTTTGACCTGAGGTTGGCTTTTTTATATTGTTTATCCTTTGTTTGTTATCCTCTATGTCACTTCTCATTAAACCAAACTGATTAACAAGGAAAGTGAGTGTTTGCTGTATATTCTCTAGGGTAACAGGGACTGGGGATGGGACAGGAGTAGATAGGGACGGGGATGGTGCATTATCTTTCTATTGGGGACCCATGATTCCAAAAGACAATCTCAAAAACCAATTTAAAATATTGACAAGATGCAAATACCCTACTTTATGTTGACAATGTTCAAAACACCAATTTGGACTATTTCTCCTAAGAATTCAAGAAAATCACAGAAGTCAAATTGTTGTTCGGGCTGAATGAAATCTACGGGGTTGTTTAAGACAATCCCTCAATTTACTTTACAGCATATGCAATTATCAATTGAAGTAAAGTGAAAGTAAAAGCACACAAACAAAGTGTTAGCAAGGGTTTGCTTTAGAAACTTTCAATATTTCAAAACTACAACACTTTGGGTTCGGTTTGGGCACTTTCTTTCTTTTGAGCTTGGGGTAAGTTCCTTTTGCAAGGTTCACTTTGGGCGTTTCCTCACTTGTCTTTCTTGTGCAATTCTCTCTTGTCTTGCCTCTTGCTTGTTGACAAATATTGGCTTTTCTCTCGTGTATTTCTCAATCAAGCTTAATGTTCTTTCTTTGGGGGGGGGGGTTTGCTTGATTGTTGTGAGACTACTCCTCACGGCCTACATGAGACATTGCTCACGACCTTTAATTGCACAAGGTTTGTTGTATTTGGAATTTGAAAGTTCCTCGTACACAACACGGCTAAACACTATGTAGTGAGAGTTCAATTCACAACTACAACAAGTTCAAATTGAATCTAGTGCAAGGTAAGTTCAGAAATTGATCTAAAACAATAATTGGATAGCTCTTTAACAGTGTGGGGCTTAAACAATTCCTAACTTTCAGAATGTATCTAAGTCCAACAAGTTGTTTGAAACAATTGAAATCAACAAAAAGATAAAGCTATTAGCATTCACCAAGATTTCAAATGAGCTTTAAAGAGTGGTTTTATTCACACGGTTTTGGGCACTTATTTTTTTTCTATTTTTTTTTATGCAATTGATCTAACTATTCTTAAGATAGCTAAATGCAACTTAGTTGTATCTAAATGCAATTATAAGGGCTGATTACTCTAACAACTAATGGAAATCAGTTTTGATGCAAACTAGCTAACTTGTTTTGTTTTGTTTTTAGGTGATCTATCCTACTTTGTTTTTGTTTGGTTTTTGTTTGTATGATGCAATCAGTTTCTAAGCTAGATGATACTAGATGCAAGTGTTTATATCCTACTTATCAAACGTGTAACACTAGAAACTAGGCAGCACACTTAGTTAACTAAAACCACTTGTTTTGTTCTTAGTTTTTGGATTTCTTGTGCTAAACTAAACAACCAACTAAAACACTTAAACTATGTTGCAAACTACTCTAACTAAGCTAAATAGGGCAGCAAATAAAACGCCTAAACAGTTTGCACACAACCACTAGAAAACAGAATTTTAACAACTTGATTTCTAAACTATCAACTAATCTACTTTTGTGTTCAGGTTTTCTATTTTAAGGAATCACTAAAATACCATTTAAACTTCTAGATTAGTAACTAATGAACATTATCTAAGCTAGATTGACTAGAACAATAAGATCCACACACGGTTTTAATCTAACTACACAAAGGGATTCTAACAATACTTAAGTCTAGTCTATGTTCTTTTTGTGGTGTTTCGGTTTTTGCTACTAAAAACTAAGTTACCAAAATATTGTAAACTATCTAATAAACACTTCAAAACATAAACTAACTATGTAAACAAACAGAATCTAATTGAACAACAAAATAGTTTACAAACGGATTTGGGCAGCATCATGCATATGCTAGTTTAAACAATGTAAACATGAATAGAAGACTAACCAAAGCTCTGATACCAATTGATGAGCCAAACAAAGGCTAGAAAAATGTTCCAAGGACTTTGTCTCCTATTCCAAATTGATTTGAACCTCAGCTATGGCAAAGAACATCACAATGACACCCCTTGAACTGTAACCGTTTGTTCTTGGCTCAATTTATACCAACACCTCTTCCTCCTTGGCATTCCAACACATCTAAAACCTCACTGAGACCCTAAGATGCTGTAAACCAAAAATGAAGTGAATACTAACAAGTTCTAGGTTATGAACTTGGAAGAAAACCGTTAAGTGGTCTTGAACTTCAACTAGAAAGTTGAGATTTCCTTAAAGGAAGTTTTGATTGAAATGTATATATGAAATGTTATCTTTGTACATTCAGCTTCCTAAGCTATTTATACCAAACGAAAATTACAAGAGTACAAAGCTTAAAGTACAAAGTACTAGACTAAAAAATGACATGCTTGCTTGGTAACTTGTTTGAACAACTTTAGTTCCTAGAAAGCTGGTTTCTTTGCCGTTGATTCCTTGCTACTTTTCAGCCAAAGTTTTGATTGGATAATACATGGAGCAGCTTGCTTTGAATTAGGCTTTGATTGGTTGCAAGTTGGTCTTTGAATTTTCAAACCATTTAGACCTTAAACCAACGATTTCTTCAAGGGATTTGATTGGAGCAATTGTTGTGCAGCTTGCATTCTTGACTTCAACTTGATTGTGATTGGTTTGAAGATTTGCAAGACTCCTTCTAATTGGTTCATGATGTGAGCAGCTTGTACACCCATTTAACGTGAAGAACATTGCTTGAATTTGACATGAGTGCTTGTCACCACCTTGCTTGTAAGCTACTTGCACAACACCTCTTTGCTTGGACAAAAATTCAGATTCTAATTGCATTTCCAAGCTATGTACGTGTTCCTGAAAGACAAGGCAATAATACAACACAAACTATCCTAAAACAAGGTTAACCATCCAACAATATTAAAAACAACAACTAAAGATATGTACAACACGTTTTTGATACAACTAGATCATAGCTTGTATCATATAAACCCAATGGACATCATCTTTGCTTGGTTCATCCTCTTCATGCCTATAAAGAAATGATTCAACACAATGTAACAACTTCTTAGCCATACTCCTTGTTATGGGACCTGTGTGGGGCATTGAGGTGTCATCGTCAGTGTTTGTATCCACAAGGTTAGGCTGTAGCTCATCATTTCCTCCGACTTGAGAAGGATTCGTCCTCGAATCTGAATCAACACTAAACGGAGAAAGGTCAGCAACATTAAAAGTTTTAGAGATAGGACCATACCTTTCTTCAGGAAGATCAAGAACATAGGCATTATCACCAAGCCGTTTCAACACTTTGAACGGTCCATCGCCTCTTGGCTTCAACTTTGAGTCCCTTTCCTTAGGGAATCTTTCTTTCGTCAAGTTTAACCAAACAAGATCACTAAGGAAGCAAGGGCAAGTCTTCACACGTTTTTATCACTAAGGAAGCAAGGGCAAGTCTTCTTCCTTGTGCCTTACCCTTTGTGAAGGACGTTTGGAAGGTGGAATTGTTGGAGCCTACGCCTTGCACGCATCAAATTAGTATCAGAGCCCAGGTTACTCTATTCCACTGTATTCTATCCTTTTCTTTTCGTTTGAGTCTCTTTATTTCAAGTTCAATTGTGTCATTCTTCTACCCCGCATTCTACACGTCATTTGTAAATCATACAAAAAAAAAGACGTCCTAGGGTCTAAGTATTTGTCTTTTGCTGCATCTTGTCATTCATCATTCAAAGTGTCATTCTTTTCTTTTCAATCTTGTCGTCACATTTGATTTGAGTCATTCAAACTTGAACAAATTAGGGTTTGTTGCATTTAGGTCCCATTCAGCTTTCTTTTAAACATTACAACCATCAGCCTATAAAGCTATCTCGGTTTCAAATCATCTTGTTGCTACCGAAGCTTTTAGTTGATGATGATTGTATGCATCTTGTGATTCACGTTGTGATTGATTTCATGCTTTAAATCAAGTTAGTCCTACATGTGTCTGTCTTCACAATCCATTGTCAACATCAACAAAACCCTAAATCCACCCCAATACCTACGGCCCAAACAACACCCACCCAAACCCGACCCTAAAACTCACCAACCAGATTCCAAACCACCTTATTTACACTCTTAAAAAAAGCCCCAAACCAATTTTGCCAAACAAAATCAGAATCAAAAGTTCCCAACCATTCAATAAAACCCTAACCCTAGAATTTGAATTTTGTTCAATTCTGGCCTACACCCATCCATTATCCAAATTTTTTTTGAGAATTATCCATTATCCAAATTGACCACACAAATCATCTATTACCAACCCAAATAGCCATACATACCGTACATCCAATTTCCAAAACCCCAATTCTACAAATACCCAAAAACGTCCAAAAAGCCCTAAATTGAAAACCCTAACCCCAACTCTTCCCAACCTCAATTTCCCTCACTTTCCAAGGTTATTTTGTTTCAATTAAAGGTTGCAAACTGCAATTTAAAGTCATTACATTATTCTGTCCAAAAACGAAAGTTTTGAGTGCAAAACGCATGAAATTCCAATTCTGCCCCTAGTCCAAAAAAAGAATCTGAAGCTTTCTTACATTGAAATAGCAAGGAAGGGAAGAAAAACAAAAGAACAAGAGAAAAGAAAAAGGACAAAACGATTGTGCATTACTTGAAATTTTTTTGGTGCAATTTGAAAACCTTGGATACCGTATTTCGTTTTTGCTACATACAACCGTCCTCCCACATCTCATTCTCCTTATCCTGATCTTCTTTAACCAATCACACACTTGGTTGCTCGATTATTGCATGACTTGAACCATTTTGTGGATAGTAAGTGCATAGAATCAAAATTAACTAAAGATTGCCCACGGCAACCCCTAGCTCTTCTTTGGTTTAGCCTCTAACATCATTTATGTTTCATCACTTCTTTGAATCCTAGTTGATTCGTTCAAGTTAGTGTCGGTCTCAATTGAATTTGTTTTGGTGTGACTTGGTACAATTTTGGTGCAAATTGTGCACAAAGCAATACTGTTTTGATGTTCTCAGTTTTTGCCACTTCTGGAACTGGTTGGACTTGTTTTTCATACTCTTTTAAGGTGCTTTAGGTGCTGGACAGGCCTGGTTTGGTTCAGGAAAGAGTTGAGGAGTATTTATACTTGTTTGGTGCAAATTGAGTACACATTGTGATTTGTTTGTGTGCTCAGTTTCCCCCATATTTTGGTGCTGTTTGGACAAGGTTTTGACATCATTTGGAAGTGATATAAGTAGTATACTGACTTGCTTTGGTACAACAATCTGATCAAAATAGTTTGGGAAAGTTTGAAGCAAAAATGTGCAAAATTGTGCAAAACAGATTGTGTTGAGGAAAGATTGGCATACACCTCTCATTTATGGCTCTCTTTGGTTTTTCTTAGTCCCAGATTGGTCAAGGAACAAAGTTGAGTGAGTGAGGAAAAGAGAGGAAGTGAGATCACCAACACTTTCAAACTCGAATTGATTTTGTTTACTAAACATTTCTTGCCCAAGTTGTTTTATTTTGAAGGTTCACAATGTGGAGTAACATTCTTCCAATCATACAAAGGATGCAGAAACATTCTGACGAGACGTACTACCTCTTGAAAGAATGTGAATCAATTTTACTTGCATTTCAAGCTGAAGAAACTGAAAATTTGAATGAATCTAACCCTACTTCTAATGAACTGAACGTCAATGCCAATAATGAAGTAGTTGAACTTGATTTGCATCTAACCAATTCTGATTTACATGAATTAGATATTATGACTCCTACCTTTTGTGATGAGTTAGAATGCATTGCTAATGTTAAGCATGAAATAGATGCCATACAAACTGATTTATCTCATCAATTGCCATGTTTCACTGATTCATTGTATACTGGTCTATATGCCATACACGATGATTTGAGTGATGACTTAAGTGATCTTTCAAGTGATTTTGGTAGTACACTTAAGCATGATAACTTAGAAAAAAATGAATGGAATGTTTTCAGCAATTCCTTATTTGAATGTGACGAACATGATTCTACGTTATTTGAAACACCTGAAGTACATTCAAATAGCATTGTATATGACAATCTTATGTTCATTCATGAGTATGAAACTGATTTGTATGAAAAAGAGCAGTTTATCACACTTGGTACCCGACCCGATTTAAAGGAATCAATGCTTCAAGGTATACTTCTCACAACTCCAAACAAGCCATTTTTGTCACCATACCATGATACATCATATAACATTATGTGCTGACCTTGTGTGAGGATCAAATGCATGATAACTATGAGCTTTTATTGGTTATACATCCTAAAGACACTAGAAGGATACCTCTGTTGAACACCTCTTGTCATGCGCCCCTATAGGATTTAATGATGCGTATTTTTAACTAAAATTTGACAATGAGATCCTAATGCATCCAAAACATTTGAATAAGAGAACTTACTTATTGTGGATGCATGATCAAATAAGCTTTTGTGAGTTGCTAAGTGCATGTTTTATCATTGCATTACTCAATCACCCTAAACATCTTAGTATGAAAGTTGCGTATCTGTGTGTCTTGTATCTTTGTTGCATTGTTGAGGATTTTTCTCCCTCATGGCATACATGCTAAGATTCAGGACGAATCTTTTCTAGGAAGGAGGGAATGATGCGGTCCAAGGTGTGCAAAATGCAAGATAGTTTGTCTTAGTCTTAAGTTGCATTCCATGCACCATTTTTCGTGCATATAGGTGTCTTTCAATAAAATAAGCAAATGTATGTCTTGTTTTCGTGTGATTCTTGCTCTCATGTAGGAAAGATGATTAATGCAAAAATTCAGGCCAAACGGAGATCTAGAAGCGGGTTTTAAAGGGATGTTACCTGAAAAGAGACAAAAGGAATGTACTGTTTTGGAGGCCAAAGAGAATGTTTTTGAAGATGAGACAAGAGAGGCATATTCTATGGAATATTTAGGATAACTTTGGTCCAAAGAATGTTTATCCTAAAAGAGAATGTTTGTCTCAAGGAATGTGCATTTTCTATGGAATATTTAGGATAACTTTGGTCCAAGGAATGTTTATCCTAAAATAGAATTTTTGGCCTAAAAGAAAATGTTTGTCTCAAGGAATATTTGCCCTTAGAAGGAATGTTTGTCTTAATGTTCCCCCAAAGAGAATATTCAACAAACACGACATTTTGAAGCCAATTTGGATGAAAATGAAACACCATTTTTTAAAGTCAAGATCATCTCCAACATCTCAAGATAGTACCGGCCAAGTTTGAACAAGATTTGAACTCAATTTGAATTCAAATTCAAATTCAAATTCAAATTCAAACACAATTTGAATTTCAAATTCAAACCAACTTGGACTTTGAATTTCAAGATTCAAGACAACTCATCATCATCCTAAGCATCTCAAATTCGTCCATAAAGAATAAACATCTAGGAGCTTGAATTTGAATGCAAAAGAAGGAAGTCATCTTATCGGCTAGAACTTTGACGAGGCATATCTCTATCGTCCAAACTCCAAATGATGTCATTCAGGTGCCTAAAATCAAGTTCTCCAAAAGATCCACAACTTTTATGAGACACAAAAGGCTAGTTCGGACTCTAAGGCCTTCATATTGGGCGTGAAAGGTTCTGCTGTCAAATTGAGTTTCCTACTCCAACTTGGACTCTTCTTTCTAGAACTTCCCAAGACTTATCCCATCTTATTCTAGGCTTTAAAAACCATGCACAAGGGATCAAATGATCAGATTGAAGACAAGAACTGAAGCCAAGGTAAAACTCATTTGAAATTCAGTTTTGCATTCAAATTTAAAACAGTTTCCGATCAAATTTTGTTAGTTGTTTTGAGATGAAACCTAATCCATCTCAAAGTTAATTAGGACGTCCATAGGCAGCTTAGAACATGTATAAATAAGTCTCAAACCAGTTTGTACGGGGGAGTTTACGATTTGATGATTTATTCAATAGAATTTCGGTTTTTGTTCTTTATGAACATGCCTTTGTTTTCCTTGATTTTGCATCAAAAATCAGGCCTAATAATAACCTTCAAAGATGAGCATATTTGAGGGTGTTTGCCTGTAGCGCCCCGCACCCGGACCTTGTCCGAATACGATGCACCCGCCGTACTTCACTAAGGAGAGTACAAAGCATCATGCATAACATGCGAAAATCCATAACTTAGACCATGGACTTCCATGTTAACATTTAACCTGTCAGCAAAATTTTGGCAGAATTTAAACTTTTTAAATAAACATGCATTATGGAATAATAAGTCCCCAAAAGTAGTAGTCCACAAAACAACATAACCGAAATTCCAAAGAGTTCAACATCGTTCATAATAAAAACATCACGGCCGCACAAAAGTCCTTAAGCATAGCCTCCTTCCGACTTCCTCGCCTACGGGTATGGCACTCTCGGCTCATCCTCGATCCCAGCAAGCATTCAATCAACCACCACGAAATAAATAAAGAATTATAACGTGAATGTAAAACCCCAAGAACCTCAAATATTAATTCATACCTGATATTTAATCCTGGATTTGCTTGACGATATAGCCTAAACATAATTTTAGGTAGTGCTATACTAACAATATCTTATTATCCACTAACTGAAACATACAACATGTCAACATGCTCATGAGTTATGCAAGATGCAATGCATGATATCATGTCATGTCAAAAACATCATTTTGGTCCCATAAAATAACGTGTCAGAAAAACGGAGTGTCAGATCAATTAACCCCGGATCTGAACGGGTCTAAAACATATCATCAGACCAATTAACCCCGGGTCTGGAACGGGTCCAGAACATAACATCAGACCAATTAACCATGGGTCTCGGACGGGTCCAGAATATAACATTAGACCAATTAACCTCGGGCCTGGATCGGGTCCAGAACATATCATCGGACCAATTAACCCCAGGTCCGGAAGGGGTCCAGAACTTATCATGTCATCAGACCTATTAACACCGGGTATGGAGTCGGGTTAGTCGCATGCTTGGCCGGCAAGGGAATAATAAAGCTTTCTTTAAAACATGGGACCGTAAATAACTTATATGCATAACGTAAACTTTCTTGCTTGAAAAGACTTGCTTGCATACAGAAAATTCATAAAAATCAGATTCATGGTGCATATGATCATGCATGATACATGAAATGTTATGCAATGCAAGTCATGGCATGGATTAGCGTGAATATTCATTAAGACATGACAACAAGCATGGTTTCATAAAATTTCCAGATTTTTACTTCATATACATGGGGCGACTATATTAACCAAATAGGCTCATTTTCATAATCTTTTGTCCTACATATGTTTAGTGGGGTCATTTTTACATTTCATAAAATTTTTATAACATTCTAAGGCGAATAAAGCCCTTAAATCATTAAGTTATCATAAAGCGTACTGTCGAATTCAACAGTATATCGGTCATCTTTACCTTAATTTTCATGATCTTAAACCTTAATTAGTTTGGCCAAGGCCTGGAAATCATGGTAAAATCCCTAAGGACTAAAATGCATGGGCCCAAACCGTGTATATAGGTCCAAATCCACAAAATTAGGCCTCTTAACTTATTCCCCTGTTCTGCCCAATTTTCTAGTTTTAGTGTATTAACTTTAAATCCATAATTACCCATCAAAACGATGGTACCAAATTGATTAATTTACTTTTCCAGGCTCTTCCATGTCTTAGGTGATTAACATAAAATTTCCAGAACAATCCAATAACTTTAAAGGGTCCATTTAATTATTTTCCCAAAATTGGTCAAATGCTGATGCTGGACTGACCAATTTTACTAAAAATTCTATTGTGGCAAAACCATAATTTCTTTTCCCGAAATTCCAACTCACAGACGTCATAAACATGCAGAATTAGCATTCTACTGAAATTTAGCCCATTTTCATGTTTCTAAGATCCATTTTTAGGTCAATCAACACGTTACTTAATTCTGTCCAGCTCCAGTAGTTCCAGCTTGACCAGTTTTACCAAATAATTTCTTAAACATAATCCACGACTTCTTTTACCAAAATTCCAACTCACATACTTGCTACAGACATAAGTTTGTCACCACACCAAAAACCAGCTTATTTGGACATCTCCAAGTTCCATTTTAGGGCATATCAAAACGTTCTACAATTCTGCCCAGTTCCAGAAATTCCAGCCTGAGCAGTTTCACCAAAAACTTTATTAAACATAATCCATAACTTATTTTACCAACATTCCAACTTTCATATTTGCTGCACACATAAGGCTAACATCATGCCAAAAATCAACTTGATTGCACGTTAGTAAGGTCCATTTTGAGGTTACACAACACACTGCCCATTTCTGTCCTGCTCCAGTGGTTTTGTGATTTGTTGTCTTTCCATGTCAAGTGTCCACTAATTATCTTGTTCTTAGGGAATAACTTATTAGTCACCACATACTCCCCTTTTTAACATGAATATTCAGATTCCATTCTCTTTATTGGGTTACCTTTGCATCATTCCAAAACAGTTTGCATTTTACACAACACTAATCATATTTGCTCACAAAAGGTGTTCTTTCTTGGATTCAAACTCACCATCATTTCTATCCTCTTGGCCGAAACTTGTATGATACCATGAACATATTTTACAACATTTATTTAGGCATGGAACACATTCAAGTGCTATTTTATTTAAATCTTACCAAACAACCTCAAAAACTCACATCTAGCACATGCATGCTATCTTAGAACTTCACAAGTTTCATCCAAGAGCTATTCTTGCCTAGAATCACTTGGTTGAACCTTATTTCATCCTAAAACAGCCTCATATCACATTGCATGTAAGAAAAGAATTCACCTTTGGAGGATTTAATCACATGCACGACATTGTTCTTAAGGAATCACTAAGGTACAATCTTAAAACTTAGTATATTCAACTAAAGTTCACATCTTAGAAACAACTAGCCGTTCAAGTTACTAATTCTTCAAATAAATCATGAGAGTCTAGTGTATACTTGCCTCTTCAAGCTAGAGCTCTTTTCTTAGTATCAGTTGAAATTTCCTCCTTCTTCACTCATGAACATACGGTTGTGATAAGGGAGAAAAGGAGAATCTTAGTCATTATTCTCATAATGAAAAATAGAGCTATTTAGAAGTTGGATATTCTTACCAAAATGAGATTTTGAATAGAGCTTCAACTATCAAGAGATTGCACCACCTAAGAGGTTGAAATCTTAGCACCTATTGACCATGTAGGTCACGGGTTGGGGGTAGAAACAAGAGAACCCATGAGCTTCATTCCTTAAAAATAAGAATCCACTTAAAGGAGCTTGGAACAAAACTTACCTAGAGGTTTCTTGAGCTTGAAGATGGTAGTTGAAGTGAACCTCCTAGCATCAAGATGAAGGGCCGAAGGTTGTGTATGTGGAGGGAGATGGAAAAACCTTCTAAGTGTTGGCTTGGCTTGAATGCTTCTTGAGGGAGTTCAAGATGGGTGGAAGGAAGTTGTCTTGCAAGATTTAAGCATCTAGGGGTGTAAGGGGAAGGTGATGAGGGAACAAGAAGGGACCTTCCTTTAACTCCTTACACAGCTGGCAAAAGAATGGGTGCAACACAACCTTGCTAAAAGACCTTGCAACAAACTAGTTCTATTTTGCTTGTGTGATGAACAATGGCTAACAAATGGCTTCATCTCATCTAGGCAAGCCTCAACCCTCCCAAATGATATTCACCCCAAGTATACAAGCCTACAAACAAGGTTGTTCAAGCCTTGAAGGGATCCAAATGCCCTTGAATCAAAGGTTGAATAAGAAGAACATAAACTGTTCTACAAGCAGCTCACGGCTGAATGTTTAGAAACTGAAAAAGGAAGTCTCTTTTTTACACGGTTTTTGGCTCTTTTTTTATAGCCAAACTGATCTAAAATTTATGCTAAATATCTATATGAAAAGAACCAATGAAAACAATGAAGAAAGTTTGGTAAACAAAGCTTGAGAAGCAAGTGTTATCATTGGTTTAAGCTTCTTGGCAGATTCAGCAGTTTTGTTGTTTTTCTTCAGCAAGTTGAAGCCAACGTATCCTTTGTAACTTTACCAGTCTAGAGAGCAGCTTGAGGTGTCTCCTAAACAGGTGAGTGAGCTTCTTGAGGTCCTTGAGCTTGTGTGGTTGAAATTTGAGCTGAAAAACACAAGTTACCAAGCTAGTCAGTTTGCAACGGAATTGGCAGTTTTGTCCTTTGCTTGTTGAACTACTTATGGACGACTCCCTTGTGATTGGTTTACATGGTTGTGCAGATTAATATGTCTTCTAAAAATCTTGCAGGTTTCTTGGACGTTGGCCTTGTGATTGGCTCACAATTTGGCAAATACTGCAGATTATGCAAAACAGAACCAATCTAGAGAGTTGATTTTGTTTCGCCAAAATGGCCATTAGACCCTTCGAATTAGACTTTGAAATACAAAAAACAGTTGTAGATATTTTCCTGAATTTGAGTTTTGGTGCAAGTTTGACGTCATTTGGAGGTCAGATGAGTGAGTTATTGCCGTTTGAAGATTGACCTGCTTCGGATGTGGACCTTTGGAAGCAGGTGACTAAGCAGCCAGCTTGTGGCAACGATTATGTAGTTTCATACAGGCCTTTTCTGTGAAAGTACTGAACATCAACATTGTAGCTTAGCCTCTTACCTTTCACTTCCAACTAGAATCAGGTCAATTGGGCTTGTGGTTGGAGAGATATGGTCAAAATACCAACAGGGTGTCCAGCTGCCTGCTTGACTGTTTGGAATCAGCTTTGTGTTTGAACTTTGTATCCGTTTGATTCTTGCTTCCTTGAGCCTAACTGAGTTCAAAAACACACAAAACGACATATGCAACAAATACAACATGTCCTAGGGTTTGTTAGACTATAAGAGACATTAGCTTGCAGTTATGAATGGTTGGGTGACCCTTAAACGTCCATACAAGTGTGACATGTCTTAGAGAACTAACAAGTAAAATGTTTGACATGCTTGACATATGGTCGATTCCTCATGGGAGTGCATCATTCCCTTCCCCTTTGAAAATGATTCGTCCTTGAGTCTAAACATTAAATAGGGTATATGATACAAGGATGTACACATATTCAACTCCACCTGAATTAAATATGAACATTATAAAACAGTTGGGTGAATGTGATATACCTTGGTGCACCCTTATCTTTTCCAAGGAAAGTATAAGGTGTGTACACGTTTCCTAAAGTGTTTAGGATGTATCAAAAGTAAGATAGCAAAAAGTGTGCACCAGGAACATCCTAATAAGTAAAGCAACATCCAAATGATATATCACAACATGTTTATATAATATGTACAGTTCAAACGTATCTGTGCAATATTTAGACCAGATGTAATGAACGAGGTGGCCACATGAATATATTCAACTAGATTAAGGCTAGGGGATGTTTCAGCAGTGCCTTCATCTAAGGTGAATAGGTCAAGCAATTCATCAACTAGATCATTCAACGATTTACATTCGTATGCAGCTGAATTTGTTTCAATGAAATCATGATCAAGTGCTACATCAAGTAGACTATCTAGTTCAGCTAACAATTCTTCACATGACTCTAGTTTAACATTGTTATTCTCATTAGGGACATTTACATCAATGTCATCAATAATTTTTTCAGGATGTAGCTCACTTTCTAACCCAAATGTAAGCATCTCAGCAGTATGCAAATCATGCACAGGGATTTCATTTATATGCATGTCAAGATTTGAAACATTTTCAGACAAAGTGTTATCAAGTTTAAAATCAACTTTAGGGATGTTTTTAACACTTTGTAAACCACCAGCTTTAGTCTCAAGTTAAGTATCTTCTTCCAATTCAAATACCTCATATGGTTGAACATGTATATCGTGTAAAGGAGTTTCAATTTGTTGCGTGTTAGGGGGTCAATTCAAGTTCACACAAACCATTACTTTCAAGCACATTGGGTTGCAAAAATTTTGTTGTTTTGGAATCCTTTTTCATTGTATGCAACAAATCATTAAGTCTAAGCATTTCCTTTTCAAATGCATTCATGTTCACAATCAAATTGCTTAACTTATTCGAATCAGTTTGATCGTTTGGTTTGTCACTTTGCAAATCACATGAGTTCTGCTCATGCCCATAGTTTTGATTAAAACGACGAATGACTGGTTCGATTGAGTAAGTTTTGCCTTTTCAAACATGTCATGAAGGGATGAAAATGTCTCTTGTAACAAGCAATCAGCAATCCCTTTATCTAATCCGGCAAAGAACCTAATCGTGCTTAGTTCCTCATGCTCACAAACATTAGCATAATACAAATCATTGAGCATTTCATTATAATATGTTGTAACATCTTTACTGTACTGAGGAATGGTTTGATACCTTGGAGTTTTACACTCCCAATATCTCACCCAAAGACCATTCGTATGTCCAAAATAGTCCATACGTAGGTTGAGTTCATCAAAGTCATTTCTTGGACATTCAACTCCCCAAATGGTTCTAAGCATCATTTTAATCAAAACAATCAACCAAAGAAGTAAAAACTGTGAGGTAACCAAGTTAGATCACAAGCAAGTAAAACCAAATTATAACTTCAACAAAACATGAATTTCTACTTTATGCTGACAATTGAATAAACAACAATCTTGGACTATCTAAGATTCAAAGAAGGATAGAAGTCAAGTGATGTTTCAGGCTGAATCAAGAAAACGAAGGTTTTGTTCAAGACAATCCTTTAACTTACTTTAAACTTTTATGCAAATTCAATTGTAGATAAAG
>AP025049.1:27575691-27629035 GCA_036186865.1 Eustoma russellianum | reverse complement strand
TCAAGAAAACGAAGGTTTTGTTCAAGACAATCCTTTAACTTACTTTAAACTTTTATGCAAATTCAATTGTAGATAAAGTGAAAGCTAAGTACACACATACAAGTGCTCAGTAAGGGTTTGTTCTTGAAACGTTTTCAGGAAAGATCAACACTTTGGGTGATGGTACTTTTTTGCAAAAAAATTCGTTACTAAGTTCCTCTTTTTGTGAATTTGGAACTTTTCTAATATAAGGCTATTCATCTCCTCTTGTGCAATCTCTCATGTGTCTTGCCTCTTGCTTTTGTGACGTAAGTTGGCTTTTCTCTCAGTTTCTTTCTCAAACAAGCTCTATTTTCTTTCTTTGTGTCTTTTGGCTTGTTTGTTTGTGAGACTACTGCTCACAGCCTTTATGAGACATTGCTCACGGCTTTGGGTTTGCTTGCACAAGTTTTGGTTGTTCTTTTGTGAAAAAGTTTCCTTTACAACACAACTGAACGCTAATGTAGTGACAAGTATTTCACGATTTTAGCAACCAAATATGAATGAAAGTCCAATGCAAGTTTGAAGAAGTGTAAAGACAACAAGATGATAAAGGCGGTTGGCAATATAACAATGTGGGGCTGAAATTTAGACAACTTGATCCTAAGTAAGAACTTAAGTCCAACAATGTCTTTAATCAATTGAAACAACCCAAAGTAAATATAAACGTAAAGCCAACGTTAAAACTTGACGTTAGTTCTTGTTTTCTTTCAAGTTTACTTCACTTTTCTACAGCTTTTAAGTCAATAAATGTTTGATTAAAATTCAGCCAACCTTGGAGCATTTATCTCTGCTTAATGACTTAAAGTGAGTTTGAAACGGCTCGATTAATTTGCCAAACGGACAACACCTTGTTCGTACCCTTTTAAGTGAAGCTGGTGAAAAATTTGATTACACAAACGGATTTGTTCAACTTCAGCTAAAATAGTTTCCTTGTTATTTTAGATGAGTTTGACAACAATAATCACGGCTGGAACTTGTTTTAAATGAAAACTGCCTTAGTCTTGTTTGTTTTTTATCAAAACAATTTCGCTAAACTTGTAAATGGCACGGCTGGAAACAAGATAATCAAACCATGTTCAAACAATTTGCCACAAGTTTGCATTAGCCACGATTTTTGACCAAAACAGGATATAAATCAATTACTTTTCTGGTTTCTTTTTTTTTCATTTTATAATATCAAAACTAGATGACAAAAAAAAGATTTAATTTTAGAACAAAATCAAATTCTATATGGTTATGAAAACAGAGAGTATCCGATTTTTTTGGACTATTTCCTGGAATTTGTTTTAAAACAAAATGCTAAACAAACACCATCATAACGTTTTTAAACATCTCAAGGATGTCTAAACAAAGTTAAAACAGAAGATGATATGAAAAAATGGAAGGAAAACAGATTACAACCATGCGTATGCAACTTAACACAAAACAGAACACATTGACGTCTTTTTTGCTTTTTCTTGTTTTAAACAGCAACAAAACACCAAACAAATTCTCAAAACATTCCCTAACATCATGAATTATAGTTTTGAACAAGATTTAGGTGCTGGAATATATAAAAGAAAACGTGATACACAGCAGACGCAAACACAAAAAATTCTGGACACAGAACACTCAAACAATTATCTAACTGTTTTTTTGTTTTCTGATTTTTTAACCAAGCAACAAACGTGTAAACTCACACTAACACAACATTTCTAACACCTTAAAGGTCTGTTTGAACCAATTTTAGGTGTTGGAGTGTTAAAAAAACGTACAGTAACAATACACAAACAGAATGCAAAACAAAAACTGAACACGAATCAGTTTACAAAACAAAAAGGATTGGAGTTAAAGTGTACCTTACGCTCTGATACCAATCGATGAGGAAAAAAGAAGGGACCTTCCTTTAACTCCTTACACAGCTGGAAAAAGTACGGGTGCAGCAAAACCTTGCTAAGAAGACCTTGCAACAAACCAGTTTTGTTTTGCTTGTGTGATGAACAATGGCTAACAAATGGCTTCAACTCATCTAGGCAAGCCTCAACCCTCCCAAATGATATTCATCCCAAGTATACAAGCATACAAACAAGGTTGTTCAAGCCTTGAAGGGATCCAAATGCCCTTGAATCAAAGGTTGAATAAGAAGAACATAAACTGTTCTACAAGCAGCTCACGGCTGAATGTTTAGAAACTGAAAAATGAAGTCTCTTTTTTTACACGGTTTTGGCCCTTTTTTTATAGCCAAACTGATCTAAATTTATGCTAAATATCTATATGAAAAGAACCGATGAAAACAAGGAAGAAAGCTTGGTAAACAAAGCTTGAGAAGCAAGTGTTATCATTGGTTTAAGCTTCTCGGCAGATTCAGCAGTTGTGTTGTTTTTCTTCGGCAAGTTGAAGCCAATGTATCCTTTGTAACTTTACCAGTCTAGAGAGCAGCTTGAGGTGTCTCCTAAACAATTGAGTGAGCTTCTTGAGATCCTTGAGCCTGTGTGGTTGACTTTTGAGCTGAAAAGCACAAGTTACCAAGCTGGTCAGTTTGCAACAAAATTGGCAGTTTTGTCCTTTGCTTGTTGAACTACTTATGGACGACTCCCTTATGATTGGTTTACATGGTTGTTCAGCTTAATATGTCTTCTAAAAGATCTTGCAGGTTTCTTGGACGTTGGCCTTGTGATTGGCTCACAATTTGGCAAATACTACAGATTATGCTAAACAGAACCAATCTGGAGAGTTGATATTGTTTCGCCAAAATGACCATCACACCCTTCGAATTAGACTTTGAAATACAAACAACAGTTGTAGATATTTTCCTAAATTTGAATTTTTGCGCAAGTTTGACGTCATTTGGAGGTCAGATGAGTGAGTTATTGCCGTTTGAAGATTGACCTTCTTCGGATGTGGACCTTTTGAAGCATGTGAATAAGCAGCCAGCTTGTTTCAACGATTGTGTAGTTTCATACAGGCCTTTTCTGTGAATGTACTGAACATCAACATTGTAGCTTAGCCTCTTATCTTTCACCTCCAACTGGAATCAAGTCAATTGGACTTGTGGTTGGAGAGATATGGCCAAAATACCAACAGGGTGTCCAGCTGCCTGCTTGACTGTTTGGAATAAGCTTTGTGTTTGAACTTTGTATCCGCTTGATTCTTGCTTCCTTGAGCCTAAATGAGTTCAAAAAATACACAAAACAACATATGCAACATATACAACATGTCCTAGGCTTTTTTAGGCTATAAGAGACATTCGCTTGCATTTATGAATGGTTGGGTGACCCTTAAACGTCCATACAAGTGTGACATGTTTTAGAGAACTAACAAGTAAAATGTTTGACATGCTTGACATATGGTCGATGCCTCATGGGAGTGCATCATTCCCTTCCCCTTCGAAAATGATTCGTCCTAGAGTCTAAACATTAATAGGGTATATGATACAAGGATGTACACATATGTTCAACTCCACCTAAATTAAATATGAACATTATAAAACAGTAGGGTGAAGGTGATATACCTTGGTGCACCCTTATCTTTTCCAAGGAAAGTATAAGGTGTGTACACGTTTCCTAAAGTGTTTAGGATGTATCAAAAGTAAGATAGCAAAAAGTTTGCACCAGGAACATCCTAATAAGTAAAGCAACATCCAAATGATATATCGCAACATGTTTATATAATATGTACAGTTCAAACGTATCTGTGCAATATTTAGACCAGATGTAATGAACGAGGTGGCAACATGAATATATTCAACTAGATTAAGGCTAGGTGATGTTTCAGTAGTGCCTTCATCTAAGGTGAATAATAGGTCAAGCAATTCATCAACTAGATCATTCAACGATTTACATTCGTATGCAGCTGAATTTGTTTCAATGAAATCACGATCAAGTGCTACATCAAGTAGACTATCTAGTTCAGCTAACAATTCTTCACATAACTCTAGTTTAACATTGTTATTCTCATTAGACACATTTACATCAATGTCATCAATAATTTTTTCAGGATGTAGCTCACTTTCTAACCCAAATGTAAGCATCTCAGCAGTATGCAAATCATGCACAGGGATTTCATTTATATGCATGTCAAGATTTAAAACATTTACATACAAAGTGTTATCAAGTTTAAAATTAACTTTAGGGATGTTTTTAACACTTTGTAAACCACCAGCTTTTGTCTCAAGTTAAGTATCTTCTTCTAATTCTAATACCTCATATGGTTAAACATGTATATCGTGTAAAGGAGTTTCAATTTGTTGAGTGTTAGGGGTCAATTCAAGTTCACACAAACCATTACTTTCAAACACATTGGGTTGCAAAAATTTTGTTGTTTTAGAATCCTTTTTCATTGTATGCAACAAATCATTAAGTCTAAGCATTTCCTTTTCAAATGCATTCATGTTCACAATCAAATTGCTTAACTTATTCGAATCAGTTTGATCGTTTGGTTTGTCACTTTGCAAATCACATGAGTTCTGCTCATGCCCATAGTTTTGATTAAAACGACGAATGACTGGTTCGATTGAGTAAGTTTTGCCTTTTCAAACATGTCATGAAGGGATGAAAACGTCTCTTGTAACAAGCAATCAGCAATCCCTTTATCTAATCCGGCAAAGAACCTAATCATGCTTAGTTCCTCATGCTCACAAACATTAGCATTATACAAATCATTGAGCATTTTATTATAATATGATGTAACATCTTTACTGTACTGAGGAATGGTATGATATCTTGGAGTTTTACACTCCCAATATCTCACTCAAAGACCATTCGTATGTGCAAAATAGTCCATACGTAGGTTGAGTTTATCAAAGTCATTTCTTGGACATTCAACTCCCCAAATGGTTCTAAGAATCATTTTAATCAAAACAATCAACCAAAGAAGTAAAAACTATGAGGTAACCAAGTTAGATCACAAGCAAATAAAACAAAATTATAACTTCAACTAAACATGAATTTCTACTTTATGCTGACAATTGAATAAACAACAATCTTGGACTATCTAAGATTCAAAGAAGGATAGAAGTCAAGTGATGTTTCAGGCTGAATCAAGAAAGCTAAGGGTTTGTTCAAGACAATCCTTTAACTTACTTTAAACTTTTATGCAAATTCAATTGTAGATAAAGTGAAAGCTAAGTACACACATACAAGTGCTCAGTAAGGGTTTGTTCTTGAAACTTTTTCAGCAAAGATCAACACTTTGGGTGATGGTACTTTTTTGCAAAAAATTCGTTACTAAGTTCCTCTTTTTGTGAATTTGGAACTTTTCTAATATAAGGCTATTCATCTCCTCTTGTGCAATCTCTCATGCGTCTTGCCTCTTGCTTTTGTGACGTAAGTTGGCTTTTCTCTCAGTTTCTTTCTCAAACAAGCTCTATTTTCTTTCTTTGTGTCTTTTGGCTTGTTTGTTTGTGAGACTACTGCTCACAGCCTTTATGAGACATTGCTCACGGCTTTGGGTTTGCTTGCACAAGTTTTGGTTGTTCTTTTGTGAAAAAGTTTCCTTTACAACACAACTGAACGCTAATGTAGTGACAAGTATTTCACGATTTTAGCAACCAAATATGAATGAAAGTCCAATGCAAGTTTGAAGAAGTGTAAAGACAACAAGATGATAAAGGCGGTTGGCAATATAACAATGTGGGACTGAAATTTAGACAACTTTATCCTAAGTAAGAATTTAAGTCCAACAATGTCTTTAATCAATTGAAACAACCCAAAGTAAATATAAACGTAAAGCCAACGTTAAAACTTGACGTTAATTCTTGTTTTCTTTCAAGTTTACTTCACTTTTCTACAGCTTTTAAGTCCATAAATGTTTGATTAAAATTCAGCCAACCTTGGAGCATTTATCTCTGCTTAATGACTTAAAGTGAGTTTGAAACGGCTCGATTAATTTGCAAAACGGACAACACCTTGTTCGTACCCTTTTAAGTGAAGCTGGTGAAAAATTTGATTACACAAACGGATTTGTTCAACTTCAGCTAAAATAGTTTTCTTGTTATTTTAGATGAGTTTGACAACAATAATCACGGCTGGAACTTGTTTTAAATGAAAACTGCCTTAGTCTTGTTTGTTTTTTATCAAAACAATTTCGCTAAACTTGTAAATGGCACGGCTGGAAACAAGATAATCAAACCATGTTCAAACAATTTGCCACAAGTTTGCATTAGCCACGATTTTTGACCAAAACAGGATATAAATCAATTACTTTTTCTGGTTTCTTTTTTTTCATTTTATAATATAAAAACTAGATGACAAAAAAAAGATTTAATTTTAAAACAAAATCAAATTCTATATGGTTATGAAAACAGAGAGTATCCGATTTTTTTGGACTATTTTCTGGAATTTGTTTTAAAACAAAATGCTAAACAAACACCATCATAACGTTTTTAAACATCTCAAGGATGTCTAAACAAAGTTAAAACAGAAGATGATATGAAAAAATGGAAGGAAAACAGATTACAACCATGCGTATGCAACTTAACACAAAACAGAACACATTGACGTCTTTTTTGCTTTTTTGTGTTTTAAACAGCAACAAAACACCAAACAAATTCTCAAAACATTCCCTAACATCATGAATTATAGTTTTGAACAAGATTTAGGTGCTGGAATATATAAAAGAAAACATGATACATAGCAAACGCAAACACAAAAAATTCTGGACACAGAACACTTAAACAATTATCCAACTGTTTTTTTGTTTTCTGATTTTTTAACCAATTAACAAACGTGTAAACTCACACTAACACAATATTTCTAACACCTTAAAGGTCTGTTTGAACCAATTTTAGGTGTTGGAGTGTTAAAAAACGTACAGTAACAATACACAAACAGAATGCAAAACAAAAACTGAACACGAATCAGTTTACAAACAAAAAGGATTGGAGTTAAAGTGTACCTTACGCTCTGATACCAATCGATGAGGAAACAAGAAGGGATCTTCCTTTAACTCCTTACACAGCTGGAAAAAGAACGGGTGCAGCACAACCTTGCTAAGAAGACCTTGCAACAAACCAGTTCTGTTTTGCTTGTGTGATGAACAATGGCTAACAAATGGCTTCAACTCATCTAGGCAAGCCTCCACCCTCCCAAATGATATTCATCCCAAGTATACAAGCCTACAAACAAGGTTGTTCAAGCCTTCAAGGGATCCAAATGCCCTTGAATCAAAGGTTGAATAAGAAGAACATAAACTGTTCTACAAGCAGCTCACGGATGAATGTTTAGAAACTGAAAAATGAAGTCTCTTTTTTTACACGGTTTTTGGCCCTTTTTTTATAGCCAAACTGATCTAAATTTATGCTAAATATCTATAGGAAAAGAACCAATGAAAACAAGGAAGAAAGTTTGGTAAACAAAGCTTGAGAAGCAAGTGTTATCATTGGTTTAAGCTTCTCGGCAGATTCAGCAGTTGTGTTGTTTTGCTTCGGCAAGTTGAAGCCAACGTATCCTTTGTAACTTTACCAGTCTAGAGAGCCGCTTGAGGTGTCTCCTAAACAGTTGAGTGAGCTTCTTGAGGTCCTTGAGCTTGTGTGGTTAAATTTTGAGCTGAAAAGCACAAGTTACCAAGCTGGTCAGTTTGCAACGGAATTGGCAGTTTTGTCCTTTGCTTGTTGAACTACTTATGGACGACTCCCTTGTGATTGGTTTACATGGTTGTGCAGCTTAATATGTCTTCTAAAAGATCTTGCAGGTTTCTTGGACGTTGGCCTTGTGATTGGCTCACAATTTGGCAAATACTGCATATTATGCTAAACAGAACCAATCTGGAGAGTTGATTTTGTTTCGCCAAAATGACCATCACACCCTTCGAATTAGACTTTGAAATACAAAGAACAGTTGTAGATATTTTCCTGAATTTGTATTTTGGCGCAAGTTTGACGTCATTTGGAGGTCAGATGAGTGAGTTATTGCCGTTTGAAGATTGACCTTCTTCAGATGTGGACCTTTTGAAGCAGGTGAATAAGCAGCCAGCTTGTTTCAACAATTGTGTAGTTTCATACAGGCCTTTTCTGTGAATGTACTGAACATCAACATTGTAGCTTAGCCTCTTATCTTTCACCTCCAACTGGAATCAGGTCAATTGGACTTGTGGTTGGAGAGATATGGCCAAAATACCAACAGGGTGTCCAGCTGCCTGCTTGACTGTTTGGAATAAGCTTTGTGTTTGAACTTTGTATCCGCTTGATTCTTGCTTCCTTGAGCCTAAATGAGTTCAAAAAATACACAAAACAACATATGCAACATATACAACATGTCCTAGGCTTTGTTAGGCTATAAGAGACATTCGCTTGCATTTATGAATGGTTGGGTGACCCTTAAACGTCCATACAAGTGTGACATCTCTTAGAGAACTAACAAGTAAAATGTTTGACATGCTTGACATATGGTCGATGCCTCATGGGAGTGCATCATTCCCTTCCCCTTCGAAAATGATTCGTCCTCGAGTCTAAACATTAATAGGGTATATGATACAGGGATGTACACATATGTTCAACTCCACCTGAATTAAATATGAACATTATAAAACAGTAGGGTGAAGGTGATATACCTTGGTGCACCCTTATCTTTTCCAAGGAAAGTATAAGGTGTGTACACGTTTCCTAAAGTGTTTAGGATGTATCAAAAGTAAGATAGCAAAAAGTTTTCACCAGGAACATCCTAATAAGAAAAGCAACATCCAAATGATATATCGCAACATGTTTATATAATATGTACAGTTCAAACGTATCTGTGCAATATTTAGACCAGATGTAATGAACGAGGTGGCAACATGAATATATTCAACTAGATTAAGGCTAGGTGATGTTTCAGCAGTGCCTTCATCTAAGGTGAATAATAGGTCAAGCAATTCATCAACTAGATCATTCAACGATTTACATTCGTATGCAGCTGAATTTGTTTCAATGAAATCATGATCAAGTGCTACATCAAGTAGACTATTTAGTTCATCTAACAATTCTTCACATGACTCTTGTTTAACATTGTTATTCTCATTAGGCACATTTACATCTATGTCATCAATAATTTTTTCAGGATGTAGCTCACTTTCTAACCCAAATGTAAGCATCTCAGCAGTATGCAAATCATGCACAGGGATTTCATTTATATGCATGTCAAGATTTAAAACATTTTCAGACAAAGTGTTATCAAGTTTAAAATCAACTTTAGGGATGTTTTTAACACTTTGTAAACCACCAGCTTTAGTCTCAAGTTAAGTATCTTCTTCCAATTCAAATACCTCATATGGTTGAACATGTATATCGTGTAAAGGAGTTTCAATTTGTTGCATGTTAGGGGTCAATTCAAGTTCACACAAACCATTACTTTCAAACACATTGGGTTGCAAAAATTTTGTTGTTTTAGAATCCTTTTTCATTGTATGCAACAAATCATTAAGTCTAAGCATTTCCTTTTCAAATGCATTCATGTTCACAATCAAATTGCTTATCTTATTCGAATCAGTTTGATCGTTTGGTTTGTCACTTTGCAAATCACATGAGTTCTGCTCATGCTCATAGTTTTGATTGAAACGCCGAATGACAGGTTTGATTGAGTAAGTTTTGCCTTTTCAAACATGTCATGAAGGGATGAAAACGTCTCTTGTAACAAGCAATCAGCAATCTCTTTATCTAATCCGGCAAAGAACCTAATCATGCTTAGTTCCTCATGCTCACAAACATTAGCATAATACAAATCATTGAGCATTTCATTATAATATGCTGTAACATCTTTACTGTACTGAGGAATGGTTTGATACCTTGGAGTTTTAAACTCCCAATATCTCACCCAAAGACCATTCGTATGTCCAAAATAGTCCATACGTAGGTTGAGTTCATCAAAGTCATTTCTTGGACATTCAACTCTCCAAATGGTTCTAAGAATCATTTTAATCAAAATAATCAACCAAAGAAGTAAAAACTGTGAGGTAACCAAGTTAGATCACAAGCAAGTAAAACCAAATTATAACTTCAACAAAACATGAATTTCTACTTTATGCTGACAATTGAATAAACAACAATCTTGGACTATCTAAGATTCAAAGAATGATAGAAGTCAAGTGATGTTTCAGGCTGAATCAAGAAAGCGAAGGGTTTGTTCAAGACAATCCTTTAACTTACTTTAAACTTTTATGCAAATTCAATTGTAGATAAAGTGAAAGCTAAGTACACACATACAAGTGCTCAGTAAGGGTTTGTTCTTGAAACTTTTTCAGCAAAGATCAACACTTTGGGTGATGGTACTTTTTTGCAAAAAATTCGTTACTAAGTTCCTCTTTTTGTGAATTTGGAACTTTTCTAATATAAGGCTATTCATCTCCTCTTGTGCAATCTCTCATGCGTCTTGCCTCTTGCTTTTGTGACGTAAGTTGGCTTTTCTCTCAGTTTCTTTCTCAAACAAGCTCTATTTTCTTTCTTTGTGTCTTTTGGCTTGTTTGTTTGTGAGACTACTGCTCACAGCCTTTATGAGACATTGCTCACGGCTTTGGGTTTGCTTGCACAAGTTTTGGTTGTTCTTTTGTGAAAAAGTTTCCTTTACAACACAACTGAATGCTAATGTAGTGACAAGTATTTCACGATTTTAGCAACCAAATATGAATGAAAGTCCAATGCAAGTTTGAAGAAGTGTAAAGACAACAAGATGATAAAGGCGGTTGGCAATATAACAATGTGGGACTGAAATTTAGACAACTTTATCCTAAGTAAGAATTTAAGTCCAACAATGTCTTTAATCAATTGAAACAACCCAAAGTAAATATAAACGTAAAGCCAACGTTAAAACTTGACGTTAATTCTTGTTTTCTTTCAAGTTTACTTCACTTTTCTACAGCTTTTAAGTCAATAAATGTTTGATTAAAATTCAGCCAACCTTGGAGCATTTATCTCTGCTTAATGACTTAAAGTGAGTTTGAAACGGCTCGATTAATTTGCAAAACGGACAACACCTTGTTCGTACCCTTTTAAGTGAAGCTGGTGAAAAATTTGATTACACAAACGGATTTGTTCAACTTCAGCTAAAATAGTTTTCTTGTTATTTTAGATGAGTTTGACAACAATAATCACGGCTGGAACTTGTTTTAAATGAAAACTGCCTTAGTCTTGTTTGTTTTTTATCAAAACAATTTCGCTAAACTTGTAAATGGCACGGCTGGAAACAAGATAATCAAACCATGTTCAAACAATTTGCCACAAGTTTGCATTAGCCACGATTTTTGACCAAAACAGGATATAAATCAATTACTTTTTCTGGTTTCTTTTTTTTCATTTTATAATATAAAAACTAGATGACAAAAAAAAGATTTAATTTTAGAACAAAATCAAATTCTATATGGTTATGAAAACAGAGAGTATCCGATTTTTTTGGACTATTTTCTGGAATTTGTTTTAAAACAAAATGCTAAACAAACACCATCATAACGTTTTTAAACATCTCAAGGATGTCTAAACAAAGTTAAAACAGAAGATGATATGAAAAAATGGAAGGAAAACAGATTACAACCATGCGTATGCAACTTAACACAAAACAGAACACATTGACGTCTTTTATGCTTTTTTGTGTTTTAAACAGCAACAAAACACCAAACAAATTCTCAAAACATTCCCTAACATCATGAATTATAGTTTTGAACAAGATTTAGGTGCTGGAATATATAAAAGAAAACATGATACATAGCAAACGCAAACACAAAAAATTCTGGACACAGAACACTTAAACAATTATCCAACTGTTTTTTTGTTTTCTGATTTTTTAACCAATTAACAAACGTGTAAACTCACACTAACACAATATTTCTAACACCTTAAAGGTCTGTTTGAACCAATTTTAGGTGTTGGAGTGTTAAAAAACGTACAGTAACAATACACAAACAGAATGCAAAACAAAAACTGAACACGAATCAGTTTACAAACAAAAAGGATTGGAGTTAAAGTGTACCTTACGCTCTGATACCAATCGATGAGGAAACAAGAAGGGATCTTCCTTTAACTCCTTACACAGCTGGAAAAAGAACGGGTGCAGCACAACCTTGCTAAGAAGACCTTGCAACAAACCAGTTCTGTTTTGCTTGTGTGATGAACAATGGCTAACAAATGGCTTCAACTCATCTAGGCAAGCCTCCACCCTCCCAAATGATATTCATCCCAAGTATACAAGCCTACAAACAAGGTTGTTCAAGCCTTCAAGGGATCCAAATGCCCTTGAATCAAAGGTTGAATAAGAAGAACATAAACTGTTCTACAAGCAGCTCACGGATGAATGTTTAGAAACTGAAAAATGAAGTCTCTTTTTTTACACGGTTTTTGGCCCTTTTTTTATAGCCAAACTGATCTAAATTTATGCTAAATATCTATAGGAAAAGAACCAATGAAAACAAGGAAGAAAGTTTGGTAAACAAAGCTTGAGAAGCAAGTGTTATCATTGGTTTAAGCTTCTCGGCAGATTCAGCAGTTGTGTTGTTTTGCTTCGGCAAGTTGAAGCCAACGTATCCTTTGTAACTTTACCAGTCTAGAGAGCCGCTTGAGGTGTCTCCTAAACAGTTGAGTGAGCTTCTTGAGGTCCTTGAGCTTGTGTGGTTAAATTTTGAGCTGAAAAGCACAAGTTACCAAGCTGGTCAGTTTGCAACGGAATTGGCAGTTTTGTCCTTTGCTTGTTGAACTACTTATGGACGACTCCCTTGTGATTGGTTTACATGGTTGTGCAGCTTAATATGTCTTCTAAAAGATCTTGCAGGTTTCTTGGACGTTGGCCTTGTGATTGGCTCACAATTTGGCAAATACTGCATATTATGCTAAACAGAACCAATCTGGAGAGTTGATTTTGTTTCGCCAAAATGACCATCACACCCTTCGAATTAGACTTTGAAATACAAAGAACAGTTGTAGATATTTTCCTGAATTTGTATTTTGGCGCAAGTTTGACGTCATTTGGAGGTCAGATGAGTGAGTTATTGCCGTTTGAAGATTGACCTTCTTCAGATGTGGACCTTTTGAAGCAGGTGAATAAGCAGCCAGCTTGTTTCAACGATTGTGTAGTTTCATACAGGCCTTTTCTGTGAATGTACTGAACATCAACATTGTAGCTTAGCCTCTTATCTTTCACCTCCAACTGGAATCAGGTCAATTGGACTTGTGGTTGGAGAGATATGGCCAAAATACCAACAGGGTGTCCAGCTGCCTGCTTGACTGTTTGGAATAAGCTTTGTGTTTGAACTTTGTATCCGCTTGATTCTTGCTTCCTTGAGCCTAAATGAGTTCAAAAAATACACAAAACAACATATGCAACATATACAACATGTCCTAGGCTTTGTTAGGCTATAAGAGACATTCGCTTGCATTTATGAATGGTTGGGTGACCCTTAAACGTCCATACAAGTGTGACATCTCTTAGAGAACTAACAAGTAAAATGTTTGACATGCTTGACATATGGTCGATGCCTCATGGGAGTGCATCATTCCCTTCCCCTTCGAAAATGATTCGTCCTCGAGTCTAAACATTAATAGGGTATATGATACAGGGATGTACACATATGTTCAACTCCACCTGAATTAAATATGAACATTATAAAACAGTAGGGTGAAGGTGATATACCTTGGTGCACCCTTATCTTTTCCAAGGAAAGTATAAGGTGTGTACATGTTTCCTAAAGTGTTTAGGATGTATCAAAAGTAAGATAGCAAAAAGTTTTCACCAGGAACATCCTAATAAGAAAAGCAACATCCAAATGATATATCGCAACATGTTTATATAATATGTACAGTTCAAACGTATCTGTGCAATATTTAGACCAGATGTAATGAACGAGGTGGCAACATGAATATATTCAACTAGATTAAGGCTAGGTGATGTTTCAGCAGTGCCTTCATCTAAGGTGAATAATAGGTCAAGCAATTCATCAACTAGATCATTCAACGATTTACATTCGTATGCAGCTGAATTTGTTTCAATGAAATCATGATCAAGTGCTACATCAAGTAGACTATTTAGTTCATCTAACAATTCTTCACATGACTCTTGTTTAACATTGTTATTCTCATTAGGCACATTTACATCTATGTCATCAATAATTTTTTCAGGATGTAGCTCACTTTCTAACCCAAATGTAAGCATCTCAGCAGTATGCAAATCATGCACAGGGATTTCATTTATATGCATGTCAAGATTTAAAACATTTTCAGACAAAGTGTTATCAAGTTTAAAATCAACTTTAGGGATGTTTTTAACACTTTGTAAACCACCAGCTTTAGTCTCAAGTTAAGTATCTTCTTCCAATTCAAATACCTCATATGGTTGAACATGTATATCGTGTAAAGGAGTTTCAATTTGTTGCATGTTAGGGGTCAATTCAAGTTCACACAAACCATTACTTTCAAACACATTGGGTTGCAAAAATTTTGTTGTTTTAGAATCCTTTTTCATTGTATGCAACAAATCATTAAGTCTAAGCATTTCCTTTTCAAATGCATTCATGTTCACAATCAAATTGCTTATCTTATTCGAATCAGTTTGATCGTTTGGTTTGTCACTTTGCAAATCACATGAGTTCTGCTCATGCTCATAGTTTTGATTGAAACGCCGAATGACAGGTTTGATTGAGTAAGTTTTGCCTTTTCAAACATGTCATGAAGGGATGAAAACGTCTCTTGTAACAAGCAATCAGCAATCTCTTTATCTAATCCGGCAAAGAACCTAATCATGCTTAGTTCCTCATGCTCACAAACATTAGCATAATACAAATCATTGAGCATTTCATTATAATATGCTGTAACATCTTTACTGTACTGAGGAATGGTTTGATACCTTGGAGTTTTAAACTCCCAATATCTCACCCAAAGACCATTCGTATGTCCAAAATAGTCCATACGTAGGTTGAGTTCATCAAAGTCATTTCTTGGACATTCAACTCCCCAAATGGTTCTAAGAATCATTTTAATCAAAATAATCAACCAAAGAAGTAAAAACTGTGAGGTAACCAAGTTAGATCACAAGCAAGTAAAACCAAATTATAACTTCAACAAAACATGAATTTCTACTTTATGCTGACAATTGAATAAACAACAATCTTGGACTATCTAAGATTCAAAGAATGATAGAAGTCAAGTGATGTTTCAGGCTGAATCAAGAAAGCGAAGGGTTTGTTCAAGACAATCCTTTAACTTACTTTAAACTTTTATGCAAATTCAATTGTAGATAAAGTGAAAGCTAAGTACACACATACAAGTGCTCAGTAAGGGTTTGTTCTTGAAACTTTTTCAGCAAAGATCAACACTTTGGGTGATGGTACTTTTTTGCAAAAATTTCGTTACTAAGTTCCTCTTTTTGTGAATTTGGAACTTTTCTAATATAAGGCTATTCATCTCCTCTTGTGCAATCTCTCATGCGTCTTGCCTCTTGCTTTTGTGACGTAAGTTGGCTTTTCTCTCAGTTTCTTTCTCAAACAAGCTCTATTTTCTTTCTTTGTGTCTTTTGGCTTGTTTGTTTGTGAGACTACTGCTCACAGCCTTTATGAGACATTGCTCACGGCTTTGGGTTTGCTTGCACAAGTTTTGGTTGTTCTTTTGTGAAAAAGGTTCCTTTACAACACAACTGAACGCTAATGTAGTGACAAGTATTTTACGATTTTAACAACCAAATATGAATGAAAGTCCAATGCAAGTTTGAAGAAGTGTAAAGACAACAAGATGATAAAGGCGGTTGGCAATATAACAATGTGGGGCTGAAATTTAGACTATTTGATCCTAAGAACTTAAGTCCAACAATGTATTTAATCAATTGAAACAACCCAAAGTAAATATAAACGTAAAGCCAACGTTAAAACTTGATGTTAATTCTTGTTTTCTTTCAAGTTTACTTCACTTTTCTACAGCTTTAAAGTCAATAAACGTTTGATTAAAATTCAGCCAACCTTGGAGCATTTATCATTGCTTAGTGACTTAAAGTGAGTTTGAAACGGCTCGATTAATTTGCCAAACGGACAACACCTTGTTCGTACCCTTTTAAGTGAAGCTGGTGAAAAATTTGATTACACAAATGGATTTGTTCAACTTCAGCTAAAATAGTTTCCTTGTTATTTTAGATGAGTTTGACAACAATAATCACGGCTGGAACTTGTTTTAAATGAAAACTGCCTTAGTCTTGTTTGTTTTTTATTAAAACAATTTCGCTAAACTTGTAAATGGCACGGCTGGAAACAAGATAATCAAACCATGTTCAAACAATTTGCCACAAGTTTTCATTAGCCACGATTTTTGACCAAAACAGGATATAAATCAATTACTTTTTCTGGTTTCTTTTTTTCATTTTATAATATGAAAACTAGATGACAAAAAAGATTTAATTTTAGAACAAAATCAAATTCTATATGGTTATGAAAACAGAGAGTATCCGATTTTTTTTGGACTATTTTCTGGAATTTTTTTTAAAACAAAATGCTAAACAAACACCATCATAACGTTTTTAAACATCTTAAGGATGTCTAAACAAAGTTAAAACAGAAGATGATATGAAAAAATGGAAGGAAAACAGATTACAACCATGCGTATGCAACTTAACACAAAACAGAACACATTGACGTCTTTTTTGCTTTTTCTTGTTTTAAACAGCAACAAAACACCAAACAAATTCTCAAAACATTCCCTAACATCATGAATTATAGTTTTGAACAAGATTTCGGTGCTGGAATATATAAAAGAAAACGTGATACACAGGAGACGCAAACACAAAAAATTCTGGACACAGAACACTTAAACAATTATCCAACTGCTTTTTTGTTTTCTGATTTTTTAACCAAGCAACAAACGTGTAAACTCACACTAACACAACATTTCTAACACATTAAAGGTCTGTTTCAACCAATTTTAGGTGTTGGAGTGTTAAAAAAACGTACAGTAACAATACGCAAACAGAATGCAAAACAAAAACTGAACACGAATCAGTTTACAAACAAAAAGGATTGGAGTTAAAGTGTACCTTACGCTCTGGTACCAATCAATGAGGAAACAAGAAGGGACCTTCCTTTAACTCCTTACACAGCTGGAAAAAGAACGGGTGCAGCACAACCTTGCTAAAAAGACCTTGCAACAAACCAGTTCTGTTTTGCTTGTGTGATGAACAATGGCTAACAAATGGCTTCAACTCATCTAGGCAAGCCTCAACCTTCCCAAATGATATTCATCCCAAGTATACAAGCCTACAAACAAGGTTGTTCAAGCCTTGAAGGGATCCAAATGCCCTTGAATCAAAGTGACGAGCCAAATAAAGGCTAGAAAACGTTTTCATGACTTTGTCTTCTATTCCAAATTGATTTGAACCTCGGCTATGGCAAAGAACATCACAATGACACCCCTTGAACTGTAACCGTTTGTCCTTGGCTCAGTTCATGCCAACACCTCTTCCTCTTTGGCATTCCAACACATCTAAAACCTCATTGAGACCCTAAGATGCTGTAAACCAAAAATGAAGTAAATACTATCAAGTTCTAGGCTATGAACTTGAAAGAAACCGTTTAGTGGTTTAAACTTCAACTAGAAAAGTTGAGAATTCCTTAAAGGAAATTTTGATTGAAATGTTTTTGAATTGTGGTGATTTGTACATTCAGGTTCCTAATCTATTTATAACCAACGAAATTTACAAAGGTACAAGGTTTAAAGTACAAAGTACAAGTCTAAAAGGAACATGCTTGCTTGGTAACTTGTTTGAAAATTTTTGGTTCCAAGAAAGCTGAATTGTTTTGCCGTGCTTCCATGCTTGTTCTCAGCCACAATTCTTGACCAATTTTGATTGGATAATACTTTGAACAACTTGGTTTGAATTGCCTTTGATTGGTTGCAAGTTTGGCTTTGAATTTCCAAAACATGCGTGAATTATGCCTTAAACAGCTGCAATCTTCAAGGATGTGATTGGATCAATTTTGTGCTGCTTGCTTGCTTGTTTCCAAGTTGTTTTTGATTGGTTTGAACATTTGCAAGACTTCTCCCAATTGGTTCATGCTTTGAGCAGCTTGTCAATCCATGTTTGGCGTGAAGAACAATTCAGATTTTTTTACGTGTGTGCTTGTCACCTCCTTGCTTGTAAGCTACTTGCTTGTCACCACCTTGCTTGAACAAAAATTCAGATTCTAATTGCATTTTCAAGCTAAGTACGTGTACCTGAAAAACAAGGCAATAATACAACACAAACTATCCTAAAACAAGGTTAACCAACCAACAATATTAAAAAGAACAACTAAAGATATGTACAACATGTTTTTGATACAACTAGATCAAAGCTTGTATCATATAAACCCAATGGACATCATCTCTGCTTGGTTCATCCTCTTCATGCCTATAAAGAAATGATTCAACACAATGCAACAACTTCTTAGCCATACTCCTTGTCATGGGACCTGTGCGGGGCAGTGAGGTGTCATCATCAGTGTTTTTATCCACAAGGTTAGGCTGTAGCTCATCATTCCCTCCCACTTGAGAAGGATTCGTCCTCGAATCTGAATCAATACTAAATGGAGAAAGGTCAGCAACATTAAAAGTTTTAGAGATAGGACCATACCTTTCGTCAGGAAGATCGAGAACATAGACATTATCACCAAGCCGTTTCAGCACTTTGAACGGACCATCGCCTCTTGGCTTCAACTTTGAGTCCCTTTCCTTAGGGAATCTTTCTTTCCTCAAGTGTAACCAAACAAGATCACCAGGCTCAAATATAACAACTTTACGGTTCCTGTTGGCTCTATTGGCATACACTTTATTCTTAGCTTCAAGTTGTGACTTAACCTTTTCATGCAATTCTTTCACAAGTTTTGCTTTTCGTTCACCATCTAAACTAACAAGTTCATGAACAGGTATGGGAACAAGATCAAGCGGGGACAAAGAGTTAAAGCCATAAACAACTTCAAAAGGAGAATGCAATGTTCCACTATGAACAACTCTATTGTATGCAAACTCAATATAAGCTAAGCAGTCTTCCCAATTCTTTAAGTTCTTTTGAATGACAACATGTAACAGATGATACAAAGTTCTATTAACAACTTCACTTTGACCATCGGTTTGTGGGTGAGCAGTTGTAGAAAATAACAATTTAGTACCAAGTCTACTCCACAAAACACGCCAGAAATGACTTAGAAACTTTGTATCTCTATCACTAATAATTGTACGTGGCATGCCATGCAATCTAACAATCTCCTTAAAGAACAAATCAGCAATATGAATAGCATCATCAACTTTCTTACATGCAATGAAATGTGCCATTTTAGAAAATCTATCAACAACAACAAAGATGCTATCTTTACCAGTTTTGGATCGAGGCAATCCCAATACAAAGTCCATAGAAAGATCAGTCCAAGGTGAGCTTGGAACAGATAAGGGAGTGTACAATCCATGTGGTTGTGTTCTAGATTTTGCTTGTTTGCAAGTAATACATTGGTCACATACCTTATCAACATGTGCTTTCATATGCAGCCAGAAGAAATGCTCCTTAAGTGTTTTCAAAGTTTTTAACGAGCCAAAATGACCCATTAAACCTCCTCCATGAGCTTCTTTTATCAACAACTCTCTTAATGAACACATTGGTACACATAACTTATGTTCTTTAAACAAATAACCATCATGCAAGTAATATTTAGCAAAAGGTGAATCAATGCATGCTTGATAGATAGAACTAAAGTCATGATCAGAATGATACATCTCTTTGATAGACTCAAAACCAAACATGTTACATGAAAGAGTAGTAATCAAAGTATAGCGACGAGATAATGCATCAGCAACAACATTTTCTTTTCCTTGCTTATACTTGATCACATAAGGGAATTGTTCAATGAATTCAACCCATTTTGCATGTCTTTTGTTCAATTTTCCTTGACCTTTTAGATACTTAAGGCTTTCATGATCAGTATGAATCACAAATTCCTTAGGTTGCAGATAATGTTGCCAAGTTTGTAAAGAACGGACAAGGGCATACAATTCTTTATCATAGGTTGAATAATTTATGGAAGCTCCTTTCAATTTCTCACTAAAGTAGGCAACAGGTTTGTTACCTTGATGCAATACATCTCCAATGCCAACTCCACTGGCATCACATTCAACTTCAAACATTTCATCAAAGTTGGGCAATCTCAGGATAGGTGCAGAAGTTAGACGTTTCTTAAGTTCCTCAAAGGCTTGTTGTTGTGATTCTCCCCATTCAAAACTTACATCTTTCTTGACTAACTCATTCAAGGGTGCAGCTATGGTAGAGAAATCCTTCACAAAACGTCTATAGAAGCTAGCTAATCCATGAAAACTCCAAACATCTCCAACAGACTTAGGGGTTGGCCACTCAGTTATGGATTTAACTTTCTCTTGGTCCATTTCAATTCCTTCAGCACTAATCACAAATCCTAAGAATGTAACCTTCTCCAGACAAAAAGAACACTTCTTGAAATTAGCATACAACTTTTCTTTCTGTAGGGTGACAAAAACAGCTCTAAGATGGATCAGATGTTCACTTAGGGTTTTGGAGTAGATAAGAATGTCATCGAAGTAAACTACTACAAATTTCCCTATGACTTTCCTTAAGACCTCATTCATTAACCTCATGAAAGTAGGGCGTTGGTTAAACCAAAGGGCATAACTAACCATTCGTACAATCCAAATTTAGTCTTAAAGGCAGTTTTCCATTCATCACCTTCCCTAATTCTCACTTGGAAATAACCTTGTTTAAGATCTACTTTGCTAAAGCATCTAGACCCATGCAACATATCCAACATGTCATCCAAAATTCTTGAAGTAAAGATGCAACTTCACTTAGTAAAGTAGATGGTATTTCAGATGAAGAGAACAGAGTTTCTTTGTAAAGCAAGATATAAACAGTTTTGTTTGAATTGATAGCATGGAATACCTCGCATTGAGATGCAAAGAATGCGCTTTTCTTTAGAGATGGTTCAGCAGAAACTTTGATTTCTTTCGGTTCAATTTTAAGATGAGAAGTTTTTAGTTGGTTTTCTTTGATGAAAATCCTTTCCAGTTCCTTTTCTTTTGGATCATTATGGCTTTTTAACATTCGTTGTTGATCCTCAAAGACTTTGTGCGGGGGCAAGGCATTTAATTTGAACAGTTTGTTGTTATGCCTAAAGGAATATCTATTCAGGTAACCATCATATGTAACCTTGTTGTCAAATTGTCACGGTCTACCTAATAAGATATGACTTGATTGCATAGGGGCTACATCACATAACACCTCAGCAGAATACCCACCAATTGATAAAGAAACTAGGACTTGCTTTGTTACTTTAACTTCACCACACTCATTAAGCCATGTAAGTCTATAAGGACGGGGGTGATTAATTAAAGGTAACTCAAGTTTCCTAACAAGTTCAAAACTTGCAACATTGGTACATGAACCGGAGTCAATGATTAAAGTGCACACTTTCTTTTTAACCATACAGTGAATGTGGAATATGTTCTCTCTTTGTATTTCAGGTTCTTCAGTTTTAATTTAGGCACTTAGAGCTCGACGGACAACTAAGAACTCTTTTGTTTCACACTCATTAATCTCTTCACTAAGCTCTTCTTCTTCCTCACATGTTTGTTCAATTTCATTGTTTTCTTCACTCCCTTCCAATTCTTCCTCAGAATAATACTCATTAGACTCTTCAATAAACAAGATGCGTTTAGGGTTGGGACATTGATTAGCAAAATGACCTTTTCCTAAGCATCTAAAACATTGAATATCACGAGCCTTAACATTAGGCGTACCTTCCACCTTGGCTTTGCCTTTATCAGTGATTGGAAGCTTTGGACGATTTTGGATATTCTAGGTTGATTTTCCTTGGAATCCACAGCCTTGACCTTGTTGTGGACGGAAAGGCGTCCTGGGCTGTGTTCTAGGAAAACTCAAAGGATTAGTCCGAAAAGAAGGGTTAGAAGTTTTAACCTTCAATTGTCTTTCCACTTTCTCAGCAATTTGAACCATAGAAGCCAGATCAGAGTAAGGTGTAAGTTCCACCTTAAATGCAATCTCTTTGTTCAAACCAGCTAGAAATCTAGCCATTGTGGCTTCCTCAGCTTCTTCTATGTTAGCCCTGGTAAGCAGATGTTTTAATTCTTTATAAAATTCATCAACAGATCTATTACCTTGAGAAAGTTGTTGCAATTTCTGGAAAATGCTTCTTTCATAGGAAGGAGATATGAATCTCTTCCTCATCTCTTGTTTCAGCTCGGACCAAGTAACAACAGGGGGCTGCCTTGTTCTTCTCCTAGTGTTCTTCAATTGTTCCCACCAGAGTAAAGCATAATCTACAAATTCAAAAGTTGCATACCGCACTTTGGCCAATTCAGAATAGTTAGTGCAAGAATACATATGATCTACTTTTGTTTCCCATTGCAAATATGCTTCAGGATCACTTTTCCCTTGGAAGGAGGGTATTGTCAGTTTAGTAGTAATGAACTCTTCTTCAAGATGTTCATCTCTATCAAGCTGACGTTCATCATACCGTTCTTCCGTATAGTGTTCTTCATTGTACTCAGGGAGATTATCAAATCTCTCCTCAAAAGAAATGTTCCTACGACCACCATTACTACCTCGACCTCTACCTCTACCTCTATGTGATGTGACTTTTCTATGTTCAACATGAGACTCATTACCATAAGAGGTGCCTTCTTGAAAAGGTATACTAGGTTCCTTTTGATCTGAGGTTGGCTTTTCTACTTTGCTTATCCTCTGTTTGTTATCCTCTATGTCACTTTTCATTAAACCAAATTGATTAACAAGGAAAGTGAGTGTTTGCTGAATATTCTCTAGGGTAACAGGGACGGGGGATGGAACAGGAGTAGATAGGGACGGGGGTGGTGCATTATCTTTCTGTTGGGGACCCATGATTCAGAAAACAATCTCAAAAGCCAATTAAAATATTGACAAGATGCAAATACTCTACTTTATGTTGACAATTGTTCAAAACAGCAATTTGGACTATTTCTCCTAAGGATTCAAGAAAATCACAGAAGTCAAATTGTTGTTCTAGCTGAATGAAATCTACGGGGTTGTTTAAGACAATTCCTTAATTTACTTTACAGCATATGCAATAATCAATTGAAGTAAAGTGACAGTAAAAGCACACAAACAAAGTGTCAGCAAGGGTTTGCTTTAGAAACTTTCAATATTTCAAATCTACAACACTTTGGTTTTTTTTGGCACTTTCTTTCTTTTGAGCTTTGCACAGGAATTTCCCTTTTGCAATGTTCAATTTTGGGCTTTTCCTCCCTTTTCTTTCTTGTGCAATTCTCTCTTGTCTTGCCTCTTACTTGTTGACAAATAATGGCTTTTCTCTCGTGTGTTTCTCAATCAAGCTTAATTTTCTTTCTTTGGGGTGTTTGCTTGGTTGTTGTGAGACTATTTCTCACGGCCTACATGAGTCATTGCTCACGGCCTTTAATTGCACAAGGTTTGTTGTATTTGGAATTTGAAAGTTTCTCGTACACAACACGGCTAAACACTATGTAGTGAGAAATCAATTCACAATTACAACAAGTTCAAATTGATTATAGTGCAAGGCAAGTTCAGAAATTGATCTAAAACAACAATTGGATAGCTTTTTAACAGTGTGGGGGCTTAAACAATTCCTAACTTCCAGGATGTATCTAAGTCCAACAAGTTGTTTGAAACAATTGAAATCAACAAAAAGATATAGCTATTAGCATTCACCAAGATTTCAAATGAGCTTTAAAGACTTGTTCTAAACACACGGTTTTGGCAATTGTTTTTCTGTTTTTGATGCAAATGATCTAACTAATCTTAAGATAGCTAAATGCAACTTAGTTGTTTCTAAATACAATTATAAGGGCTGATTACTATAACAACTAATGGAAAACAGTTTTGATGCAAACTAAACTAACTTGTTTTGTTTTGATTTAAGTTATCTATTCTACTTTGTTTTTGTTTTGGTTTTCGTTTTTATGACGCAAACAGTTTCTAAACTAGATGGTACTAGATGCAAGTCTTTATATTCTACTCAACAAACGTTTATCAACTAGAAACTAGGCAGCAAACATAGTTATCTAAAACTACTTTTTTTTGTTCTTTAGTTTTCGGATTTTCTTGTTCTAAACTAAACAACCAACTAAACCTTTAAACTATGTTGTAAACTAGTCTAACTAAGCTAAATAAGGCAGCAACTAAAACGTCTAAAACAGTTTGCACACAACTACTAAAAACAGATTTTAACAACTTGATTACAAACTAAACTATCAACTAATCTATTTTTGTGTTCAAAGTTTTCTGTTTTAAGGACTTAATTAAACTACCATTTAAACTTCTAGATTAGGACCTAATGAACATTGTCTAAGCTAGATGAACAAGAACAACAAGTTACACACGGTTTTAACTAAACTACACAAACAGATTCTAACAACACTTAAGACTAGTCTAAGTTCTTTTTGTGGTGTTTTCGGTTTTTGCTACTTAAACTAACTTACGAAACTGTTGTAAACTAACTAATAAACACTTTTAAACATAAACTAACTACCTAAAATAACAGATTCTAAATGGACATAAAAACAGTTTACTACATGGTTTTTGGGCAGCATCATTTTTATGCAAGTTAAACAATGTAATCATGAATAGAAGACTAACCAAAGCTCTGATACCAATTGATGAGCCAAATAAAGGCTAGAAAACGTTTCCAAGACTTTGTCTTCTATTCCAAATTGATTCGAACCTCGGCTATGGCAAAGAACATCACAATGACACCCCTTGAACTGTAACCGTTTGTCCTTGGCTCAATTCATACCAACACCTCTTCCTCTTTGGCATTCCAACACATCTAAAACCTCATTGAGACCCTAAGATGCTGTAAACCAAAAATGAAGTAAATACTAACAAGTTCTAGGCTATGAACTTGAAAGAAACCGTTTAGTGGTTTAAATTTCAACTAGAAAAGTTGAGAATTCCTTAAAGGAAATTTTGATTGAAATGTTTTTGAATTGTGGTGATTTGTACATTCAGGTTCCTAATCTATTTATAACCAACGAAATTTACAAAGGTACAAGGTTTAAAGTACAAAGTACAAGTCTAAAAGGAACATGCTTGCTTGGTAACTTGTTTGAAAATTTTTGGTTCCAAGAAAGCTGAATTGTTTTGCCGTGCTTCCATGCTTGTTCTCAGCCACAATTCTTGACCAATTTTGATTGGATAATACTTTGAACAACTTGGTTTGAATTGCCTTTGATTGGTTGCAAGTTTGGCTTTGAATTTCCAAAACATGCGTGAATTATGCCTTAAACAGCTGCAATCTTCAAGGATGTGATTGGATCAATTTTGTGCTGCTTGCTTGCTTGTTTCCAAGTTGTTTTTGATTGGTTTGAACATTTGCAAGACTTCTCCCAATTGGTTCATGCTTTGAGCAGCTTGTCAATCCATGTTTGGCGTGAAGAACAATTCAGATTTTTTTACGTGTGTGCTTGTCACCTCCTTGCTTGTAAGCTACTTGCTTGTCACCACCTTGCTTGAACAAAAATTCAGATTCTAATTGCATTTTCAAGCTAAGTATGTGTACCTGAAAAACAAGGCAATAATACAACACAAACTATCCTAAAACAAGGTTAACCAACCAACAATATTAAAAAGAACAACTAAAGATATGTACAACATGTTTTTGATACAACTAGATCAAAGCTTGTATCATATAAACCCAATGGACATCATCTCTGCTTGGTTCATCCTCTTCATGCCTATAAAGAAATGATTCAACACAATGCAACAACTTCTTAGCCATACTCCTTGTCATGGGACCTGTGCGGGGCAGTGAGGTGTCATCATCAGTGTTTTTATCTACAAGGTTAGGCTGTAGCTCATCATTCCCTCCCACTTGAGAAGGATTCGTCCTCGAATCTGAATCAATACTAAATGGAGAAAGGTCAGCAACATTAAAAGTTTTAGAGATAGGACCATACCTTTCGTCAGGAAGATCGAGAACATAGGCATTATCACCAAGCCGTTTCAGCACTTTGAACGGACCATCGCCTCTTGGCTTCAACTTTGAGTCCCTTTCCTTAGGGAATCTTTCTTTCCTCAAGTGTAACCAAACAAGATCACCAGGCTCAAATATAACAACTTTACGGTTCCTGTTGGCTCTATTGGCATACACTTTATTCTTAGCTTCAAGTTGTGACTTAACCTTTTCATGCAATTCTTTCACAAGTTTTGCTTTTCGTTCACCATCTAAACTAACACGTTCATGAACAGGTATGGGAACAAGATCAAGCGGGGACAAAGGGTTAAAGCCATAAAAAACTTCAAAAGGAGAATGCAATGTTCCACTATGAACAACTCTATTGTATGCAAACTCAATATAAGCTAAGCAGTCTTCCCAATTCTTTAAGTTCTTTTGAATGACAACATGTAACAGATGATACAAAGTTCTATTAACAACTTCACTTTGACCATCGGTTTGTGGGTGAGCAGTTGTAGAAAATAACAATTTAGTACCAAGTCTACTCCACAAAACACGCCAGAAATGACTTAGAAACTTTGTATCTCTATCACTAATAATTGTACGTGGCATGCCATGCAATCTAACAATCTCCTTAAAGAACAAATCAGCAATATGAATAGCATCATCAACTTTCTTACATGCAATGAAATGTGCCATTTTAGAAAATCTATCAACAACAACAAAGATGCTATCTTTACCAGTTTTGGATCGAGGCAATCCCAATACAAAGTCCATAGAAAGATCAGTCCAAGGTGAGCTTGGAACAGATAAGGGAGTGTACAATCCATGTGGTTGTGTTCTAGATTTTGCTTGTTTGCAAGTAATACATTGGTCACATACCTTATCAACATGTGCTTTCATATGCAGCCAGAAGAAATGCTCCTTAAGTGTTTTCAAAGTTTTTAACGAGCCAAAATGACCCATTAAACCTCCTCCATGAGCTTCTTTTATCAACAACTCTCTTAATGAACACATTGGTACACATAACTTATGTTCTTTAAACAAATAACCATCATGCAAGTAATATTTAGCAAAAGGTGAATCAATGCATGCTTGATAGATAGAACTAAAGTCATGATCAGAATGATACATCTCTTTGATAGACTCAAAACCAAACATGTTACATGAAAGAGTAGTAATCAAAGTATAGCGACGAGATAATGCATCAGCAACAACATTTTCTTTTTCTTGCTTATACTTGATCACATAAGGGAATTGTTCAATGAATTCAACCCATTTTGCATGTCTTTTGTTCAATTTTCCTTGACCTTTTAGATACTTAAGGCTTTCATGATCAGTATGAATCACAAATTCCTTAGGTTGCAGATAATGTTGCCAAGTTTGTAAAGAACGGACAAGGGCATACAATTCTTTATCATAGGTTGAATAATTTATGGAAGCTCCTTTCAATTTCTCACTAAAGTAGGCAACAGGTTTGTTACCTTGATGCAATACATCTTCAATGCCAACTCCACTGGCATCACATTCAACTTCAAACATTTCATCAAAGTTGGGCAATCTCAGGATAGGTGCAGAAGTTAGACGTTTCTTAAGTTCCTCAAAGGCTTGTTGTTGTGATTCTCCCCATTCAAAACTTACATCTTTCTTGACTAACTCATTCAAGGGTGCAGCTATGGTAGAGAAATCCTTCACAAAACGTCTATAGAAGCTAGCTAATCCATGAAAACTCCAAACATCTCCAACAGACTTAGGGGTTGGCCACTCAGTTATGGATTTAACTTTCTCTTGGTCCATTTCAATTCCTTCAGCACTAATCACAAATCCTAAGAATGTAACCTTCTCCAGACAAAAAGAACACTTCTTGAAATTAGCATACAACTTTTCTTTCTGTAGGTTGACAAAAACAGCTCTAAGATGGATCAGATGTTCACTTAGGGTTTTGGAGTAGATAAGAATGTCATCGAAGTAAACTACTACAAATTTCCCTATGAATTTCCTTAAGACCTCATTCATTAACCTCATGAAAGTAGGGCGTTGGTTAAACCAAAGGGCATAACTAACCATTCGTACAATCCAAATTTAGTCTTAAAGGCAGTTTTCCATTCATCACCTTCCCTAATTCTCACTTGGAAATAACCATGTTTAAGATCTACTTTGCTAAAGCATCTAGACCCATGCAACATATCCAACATGTCATCCAAAATTCTTGAAGTAAAGATGCAACTTCACTTGGTAAAGTAGATGGTATTTCAGATGAAGAGAACAGAGTTTCTTTGTAAAGCAAGATATAAACAATTTTGTTTGAATTGATAGCATGGAATACCTCGCATTGAGATGCAAAGAATGCGCTTTTCTTTAGAGATGGTTAAGCAGAAACTTTGATTTCTTTCGGTTCAATTTTAAGATGAGAAGTTTTTAGTTGGTTTTCTTTGATAAAAATCCTTTCCAGTTCCTTTTCTTTTGGATCATTATGTCTTTTTAACATTCGTTGTTGATCCTCAAAGACTTTGTGCGGGGGCAAGGCATTTAATTTGAACAGTTTGTTGTTATGCCTAAAGGAATATCTATTCAGGTAACCATCATATGTAACCTTGTTGTCAAATTGTCACGGTCTACCTAATAAGATATGACTTGATTGCATAGGGGCTACATCACATAACACCTCAGCAGAATACCCACCAATTGATAAAGAAACTAGGACTTGCTTTGTTACTTTAACTTCACCACACTCATTAAGCCATGTAAGTCTATAAGGACGGGGGTGATTAATTAAAGGTAACTCAAGTTTCCTAACAAGTTCAAAACTTGCAACATTGGTACATGAACCGGAGTCAATGATTAAAGTGCAGACTTTCTTTTTAACCATACAGTGAATGTGGAATATGTTCTCTCTTTGTATTTCAGGTTCTTCAGTTTTAATTTGGGCACTTAGAGCTTGACGGACAACTAAGAACTCTTTTGTTTCACACTCATTAATCTCTTCACTAAGCTCTTCTTCTTCCTCACATGTTTGTTCAGTTTCATTGTTTTCTTCACTCCCTTCCAATTCTTCCTCAGAATAATACTCATTAGACTCTTCAATAAACAAGATGCGTTTAGGGTTGGGACATTGATTAGCAAAATGACCTTTTCCTAAGCATCTAAAACATTGAATATCACGAGCCTTAACATTAGGCGTACCTTCCACCTTGGCTTTGCCTTTATCAGTGATTGGAAGCTTTGGACGATTTTGGATATTCTAGGTTGATTTTCCTTGGAATCCACGGCCTTGACCTTGTTGTGGACGGAAAGGCGTCCTGGGCTGTGTTCTAGGAAAACTCAAAGGATTAGTCCGAAAAGAAGGGTTAGAAGTTTTAACCTTCAATTGTCTTTCCACTTTCTCAGCAATTTGAACCATAGAAGCCAGATCAGAGTAAGGTGTAAGTTCCACCTTAAATGCAATCTCTTTGTTCAAACCAGCTAGAAATCTAGCCATTGTGGCTTCCTCAGCTTCTTCTATGTTAGCCCTGGTAAGCAGATGTTTTAATTCTTTATAAAATTCATCAACAGATCTATTACCTTGAGAAAGTTGTTGCAATTTCTGGAAAATGCTTCTTTCATAGGAAGGAGATATGAATCTCTTCCTCATCTCTTGTTTCAGCTCGGACCAAGTAACAACAGGGGGCTGCCTTGTTCTTCTAGCTAGTGTTCTTCAATTGTTCCCACCAGAGTAAAGCATAATCTACAAATTCAAAAGTTGCATACCGCACTTTGGCCAATTCAGAATAGTTAGTGCAAGAATACATATGATCTACTTTTGTTTCCCATTGCAAATATGCTTCAGGATCACTTTTCCCTTGGAAGGAGGGTATTGTCAGTTTAGTAGTAATGAACTCTTCTTCAAGATGTTCATCTCTATCAAGCTGACGTTCATCATACCGTTCTTCCGTATAGTGTTCTTCATTGTACTCAGGGAGATTATCAAATCTCTCCTCAAAAGAAATGTTCCTACGACCACCATTACTACCTCGACCTCTACCTCTACCTCTATGTGATGTGACTTTTCTATGTTCAACATGAGACTCATTACCATAAGAGGTGCCTTCTTGAAAAGGTATACTAGGTTCCTTTTGATCTGAGGTTGGCTTTTCTACTTTGCTTATCCTCTGTTTGTTATCCTCTATGTCACTTTTCATTAAACCAAATTGATTAACAAGGAAAGTGAGTGTTTGCTGTATATTCTCTAGGGTAACAGGGACGGGGGATGGAACAGGAGTAGATAGGGACGGGGGTGGTGCATTATCTTTCTGTTGGGGACCCATGATTCAGAAAACAATCTCAAAAGCCAATTAAAATATTGACAAGATGCAAATACTCTACTTTATGTTGACAATTGTTCAAAACAGCAATTTGGACTATTTCTCCTAAGGATTCAAGAAAATCACAGAAGTCAAATTGTTGTTCTAGCTGAATGAAATCTACGGGGTTGTTTAAGACAATTCCTTAATTTACTTTACAGCATATGCAATTATCAATTGAAGTAAAGTGAAAGTAAAAGCACACAAACAAAGTGTCAGTAAGGGTTTGCTTTAGAAACTTTCAATATTTCAAATCTACAACACTTTGGTTTTTTTTGGCACTTTCTTTCTTTTGAGCTTTGCACAGGAATTTCCCTTTTGCAATGTTCAATTTTGGGCTTTTCCTCACTTTTCTTTCTTGTGCAATTCTCTCTTGTCTTGCCTCTTACTTGTTGACAAATAATGGCTTTTCTCTCGTGTGTTTCTCAATCAAGCTTAATTTTCTTTCTTTGGGGTGTTTGCTTGGTTGTTGTGAGACTATTTCTCACGGCCTACATGAGTCATTGCTCACGGCCTTTAATTGCACAAGGTTTGTTGTATTTGGAATTTGAAAGTTTCTCGTACACAACACGGCTAAACACTATGTAGTGAGAAATCAATTCACAATTACAACAAGTTCAAATTGATTATAGTGCAAGGCAAGTTCAGAAATTGATCTAAAACAACAATTGGATAGCTTTTTAACAGTGTGGGGGCTTAAACAATTCCTAACTTCCAGGATGTATCTAAGTCCAACAAGTTGTTTGAAACAATTGAAATCAACAAAAAGATATAGCTATTAGCATTCACCAAGATTTCAAATGAGCTTTAAAGACTTGTTCTAAACACACGGTTTTGGCAATTGTTTTTCTGTTTTTGATGCAAATGATCTAACTAATCTTAAGATAGCTAAATGCAACTTAGTTGTTTCTAAATACAATTATAAGGGCTGATTACTATAACAACTAATGGAAAACAGTTTTGATGCAAACTAAACTAACTTGTTTTGTTTTGATTTAAGTTATCTATTCTACTTTGTTTTTGTTTTGGTTTTCGTTTTTATGACGCAAACAGTTTCTAAACTAGATGGTACTAGATGCAAGTCTTTATATTCTACTCAACAAACGTTTATCAACTAGAAACTAGGCAGCAAACATAGTTATCTAAAACTACTTTTTTTTGTTCTTTAGTTTTCGGATTTTCTTGTTCTAAACTAAACAACCAACTAAACCTTTAAACTATGTTGTAAACTAGTCTAACTAAGCTAAATAAGGCAGCAACTAAAACGTCTAAAACAGTTTGCACACAACTACTAAAAACAGATTTTAACAACTTGATTACAAACTAAACTATCAACTAATCTATTTTTGTGTTCAAAGTTTTCTGTTTTAAGGACTTAATTAAACTACCATTTAAACTTCTAGATTAGGACCTAATGAACATTGTCTAAGCTAGATGAACAAGAAAAACAAGTTACACACGGTTTTAACTAAACTACACAAACAGATTCTAACAACACTTAAGACTAGTCTAAGTTCTTTTTGTGGTGTTTTCGGTTTTTGCTACTTAAACTAACTTACGAAACTGTTGTAAACTAACTAATAAACACTTTTAAACATAAACTAACTACCTAAAATAACAGATTCTAAATGGACATAAAAACAGTTTACTACATGGTTTTTGGGCAGCATCATTTTTATGCAAGTTAAACAATGTAATCATGAATAGAAGACTAACCAAAGCTCTGATACCAATTGATGAGCCAAATAAAGGCTAGAAAACGTTTCCAAGACTTTGTCTTCTATTCCAAATTGATTCGAACCTCGGCTATGGCAAAGAACATCACAATGAAACCCCTTGAACTGTAACCGTTTGTCCTTGGCTCAATTCATACCAACACCTCTTCCTCTTTGGCATTCCAACACATCTAAAACCTCATTGAGACCCTAAGATGCTGTAAACCAAAAATGAAGTAAATACTAACAAGTTCTAGGCTATGAACTTGAAAGAAACCGTTTAATGGTTTAAACTTCAACTAGAAAAGTTGAGAATTCCTTAAAGGAAATTTTGATTGAAATGTTTTTGAATTGTGGTGATTTGTACATTCAGGTTCCTAATCTATTTATAACCAACGAAATTTACAAAGGTACAAGGTTTAAAGTACAAAGTACAAGTCTAAAAGGAACATGCTTGCTTGGTAACTTGTTTGAAAATTTTTGGTTCCAAGAAAGCTGAATTGTTTTGCCGTGCTTCCATGCTTGTTCTCAGCCACAATTCTTGACCAATTTTGATTGGATAATACTTTGAACAACTTGGTTTGAATTGCCTTTGATTGGTTGCAAGTTTGGCTTTGAATTTCCAAAACATGCGTGAATTATGCCTTAAACAGCTGCAATCTTCAAGGATGTGATTGGATCAATTTTGTGCTGCTTGCTTGCTTGTTTCCAAGTTGTTTTTGATTGGTTTGAACATTTGCAAGACTTCTCCCAATTGGTTCATACTTTGAGCAGCTTGTCAATCCATGTTTGGCGTGAAGAACAATTCAGATTTTTTTACGTGTGTGCTTGTCACCTCCTTGCTTGTAAGCTACTTGCTTGTCACCACCTTGCTTGAACAAAAATTCAGATTCTAATTGCATTTTCAAGCTAAGTACGTGTACCTGAAAAACAAGGCAATAATACAACACAAACTATCCTAAAAAAAGGTTAGCCAACCAACAATATTAAAAAGAACAACTAAAGATATGTACAACATGTTTTTGATACAACTAGATCAAAGCTTGTATCATATAAACCCAATGGACATCATCTCTGCTTGGTTCATCCTCTTCATGCCTATAAAGAAATGATTCAACACAATGCAACAACTTCTTAGCCATACTCCTTGTCATGGGACCTATACGGGGCAGTGAGGTGTCATCATCAGTGTTTGTATCCACAAGGTTAGGCTGTAGCTCATCACAAAGGTTGAATAAGAAGAACATAAACTGTTCTACAAGCAGCTCACGGCTGAATGTTTAGAAACTGAAAAATGAAGTCTCTTTTTTTACACGGTTTTGGCCCTTTTTATAGCCAAACTGATCTAAATTTATGCTAAATATCGATATGAAAAGAACCAATGAAAACAAGGAAGAAAGTTTGGTAAACAAAACTTGAGAAGCAAGTGTTATCATTGGTTTAAGGTTCTCGGCAGATTCAGCAGTTGTGTTGTTTTTCTTCGGCAAGTTGAAGCCAACGTATCCTTTGTAACTTTACCAGTCTAGAGAGCAGCTTGAGGTGTCTCCTAAACAGTTGAGTGAGCTTCTTGAGGTCCTTGAGCTTGTGTGGTTGAATTTTGAGCTGAAAAGCACAAGTTACCAAGCTGGTCAGTTTGCAACGGAATTGGCAGTTTTGTCCTTTGCTTGTTGAACTACTTATGGACGACTCCCTTGTGATTGGTTTACATGGTTGTGCAGCTTAATATGTCTTCTAAAAGATCTTGCAGGTTTCTTGGACGTTGGCCTTGTGATTGGCTCACAATTTGGCAAATACTGCAGATTATGCTAAACAGAACCAATCTGGAGAGTTGATTTTGTTTCGCCAAAATGACCATCACACCCTTCGAATTAGACTTTAAAATACAAACAACAGTTGTAGATATTTTCCTGAATTTGAATTTTGGCGCAAGTTTGACGTCATTTGGAGGTCAGATGAGTGAGTTATTGCCGTTTGAAGATTTACCTGCTTCGGATGTGGACCTTTGGAAGCAGGTGAATAAGCAGCCAGCTTGTTTCAACGATTGTGTAGTTTCATACAGGCCTTTTCTTTGAATGTACTGAACATCAACATTGTAGCTTAGCCTCTTATCTTTCACCTCCAACTGGAATCATGTCAATTGGACTTGTGGTTGGAGAGATATGGCCAAAATACCAACAGGGTGTCCAGCTGCCTGCTTGACTATTTGGAATCAGCTTTGTGTTTGAACTTTGTATCCGTTGGATTCTTGCTTCCTTTAGCCTAAATGAGTTCAAAAACACACAAAACAACATATGCAACATATACAACATGTCCTAGGGTTTGTTAGACTATAAGAGACATTAGCTTGCAATTATGAATGGTTGGGTGACCCTTAAACGTCCATACAAGTGTGACATGTCTTGGAGAACTAACAAGTAAAATGTTTGACATGCTTGACATATGGTCGATGCCTCATGGGAGTGCATCATTCCCTTCCCCTTCGAAAATGATTCATCCTCGAGTCTAAACATTAATAGGGTATATGATACAAGGATGTACACATATGTTCAACTCCACCTGAATTAAATATGAACATTATAAAACAGTAGGGTGAAGATGATATACCTTGGTGCACCCTTATCTTTTCCAAGGAAAGTATAAGGTGTGTACATGTTTCCTAAAGTGTTTAAGATGTATCAAAAGTAAGATAGCAAAAAGTTTGCACCAGGAACATCCTAATAAGTAAAGCAACATCCAAATGATATATCGCAACATGTTTATATAATACGTACAGTCAAACGTATCTGTGCAATATTTAGACCAGATGTAATGAACGAGGTGGCAACATGAATATATTCAACTAGATTAAGGCTAGGTGATGTTTCAGCAGTGCCTTCATCTAAGGTGAATAATAGGTCAAGCAATTCATCAACTAGATCATTCAACGATTTACATTCGTATGCAGCTGAATTTGTTTCTATGAAATCATGATCAAGTGCTACATCAAGTAGACTATCTAGTTCAGCTAACAATTCTTCACATGACTCTAGTTTAACATTGTTATTCTAATTAGGCACATTTACATCAATGTCATCAATAATTTTTTCAGGATGTAGCTCACTTTCTAACCCAAATGTAAGCATCTCAGCAGTATGCAAATCATGCACAGGGATTTCATTTATATGCATGTCAAGATTTAAAACATTTTCAGACAAAGTGTTATCAAGTTTAAAATCAACTTTAGGGATGTTTTTAACACTTTGTAAACCACCAGCTTTAGTCTCAAGTTAAGTATCTTCTTCCAATTCAAATACATCATATGGTTGAACATGTATATCGTGTAAAGGAGTTTCAATTTGTTGCGTGTTAGGGGTCAATTCAAGTTCACACAAACCATTACTTTCAAACACATTGGGTTGCAAAAATTTTGTTGTTTTAGAATCCTTTTTCATTGTATGCAACAAATCATTAAGTCTAAGCATTTCCTTTTCAAATGCATTCATGTTCACAATCAAATTGCTTAACTTATTCGAATCAGTTTGATCGTTTGGTTTGTCACTTTGCAAATCACATGAGCTCTGCTCATGCCCATAGTTTTGATTAGAACCCTAATGACAGGTTCGATTGAGTAAGTTTTGCCTTTTCAAACATGTCATGAAGGGATGACAACGTCTCTTCTAACAAGCAATCAGCAATCCCTTTATCTAATCCGGCAAAGAACCTAATCATGCTTAGTTCCTCATGCTCACAAACATTAGCATAATACAAATCATTGAGCATTTCATTATAATATGCTGTAACATCTTTACTGTACTGAGGAATGGTTTGATACCTTGGAGTTTTACACTCCCAATATCTCACCCAAAGACCATTCGTATGTCCAAAATAGTCCATACGTAGGTTGAGTTCATCAAAGTCATTTCATGGACATTCAATTCCCCAAATGGTTCTAAGCATCCTTTTAATCAAAACAATCAACCAAAGAAGTAAAAACTGTGAGGTAACCAAGTTAGATCACAAGCAAGTAAAACCAAATTATAACTTCAACTAAACATGAATTTCTACTTTATGCTGACAATTGAATAAACAACAATCTTGGACTATCTAAGATTCAAAGAAGGATAGAAGTCAAGTGATGTTTCAGGCTGAATCAAGAAAGCTAAGGGTTTGTTCAAGACAATCCTTTAACTTACTTTAAACTTTTATGCAAATTCAATTGTAGATAAAGTGAAAAAGTTTCAATTGTCCTTGAAACTTTTTCAGCAAAGATCAACACTTTGGATGATGGTACTTTTTTGCAAAAATTTCGTTACTAAGTTCCTCTTTTTGTGAATTTGGAACTTTTCTAATATAAGGCTATTCATCTCCTCTTGTGCAATCTCTCATGCGTCTTGCCTCTTGCTTTTGTGACGTAAGTTGGCTTTTCTCTCAGTTTCTTTCTCAAACAAGCTCTATTTTCTTTCTTTGTGCCTTTTGGCTTGTTTGTTTGTGAGACTACTGCTCACAGCCTTTATGAAACATTGCTCACGGCTTTGGGTTTGCTTGCACAAGTTTTGGTTGTTCTTTTGTGAAAAAGGTTCCTTTACAACACAACTGAACGCTAATGTAGTGACAAGTATTTCACGATTTTAACAACCAAATATGAATGAAAGTCCAATGCAAGTTTGAAGAAGTGTAAAGACAACAAGATGATAAAGGCGGTTGGCAATATAACAATGTGAGGCTGAAATTTAGACAACTTGATCCTATATCTCACCCAAAGACCATTCGTATGTCCAAAATAGTCCTGAGGAATGGTTTGATACCTTCAAGTAAATATAAACGTAAAGCCAACGTTAAAACTTGATGTTAATTCTTGTTTTCTTTCAAGTTTACTTCACTTTTCTACAGCTTTAAAGTCAATAAACGTTTGATTAAAATTCAGCCAACCTTGGAGCATTTATCTTTGCTTAATGACTTAAAGTGAGTTTGAAACGGCTCGATTAATTTGCCAAACGGACAACACCATGTTCGTACCCTTTTAAGTGAAGCTGGTGAAAAATTTGATTACACAAACGGATTTGTTCAACTTCAGCCAAAATAGTTTCCTTGTTATTTTAGATGAGTTTGACAACAATAATCACGGCTGGAACTTGTTTTAAATGAAAACTGCCTTAGTCTTGTTTGTTTTTTATCAAAACAATTTCGCTAAACTTGTAAATGGCACGGCTGGAAACAAGGTAATCAAACCATGTTCAAACAATTTGCCACAAGTTTGCATTAGCCACGATTTTTGACCAAAACAGAATATAAATCAATTACTTTTTCTGGTTTCTTTTTTTTTCATTTTATAATATGAAAACTAGATGACAAAAAAAAGATTTGATTTTAGAACAAAATCAAATTCTATATGGTTATGAAAATAGAGAGTATCCGATTTTTTTTGGACTATTTTCTGGAATTTTTTTTAAAACAAAATGCTAAACAAACACAATCATAACGTTTTTAAACATCTTAAGGATGTCTAAACAAAGTTAAAACAGAAGATGATATGAAAAAATGGAAGGAAAACAGGTTACAACCATGCGTATGCAACTTAACACAAAACCGAACACATTGACGTCTTTTTTGCTTTTTCTTGTTTTAAACAGCAACAAAACACCAAACAAATTCTCAAAACATTCCCTAACATAATGAATTATAGTTTTGAACAAGATTTAGGTGCTGGAATATACAAAAGAAAACGTAATACACAGCAGACGCAAACACAAAAAATTCTGGACACAGAATACTTAAACAATTATCCAACTGTTTTTTTGTTTTCTGATTTTTTTACCAAGCAACAAACGTGTAAACTCACACTAACACAACATTTCTAACACCTTAAAGGTCTGTTTGAACCAATTTTAGGTGTTGGAGTGTTAAAAAACGTACAGTAACAATACACAAACAGAATGCAAAACAAAAACTGAACACGAATCAGTTTACAAACAAAAAGGACTGGAGTTAAAGTGTACCTTACGCTCTGATACCAATCGATGAGGAAACAAGAAGGGACCTTCCTTTAACTCCTTACACAGCTGGAAAAAGAACGGGGGCAGCACAACCTTACTAAGAAGACCTTGCAACAAACCAGTTCTGTTTTGCTTGTGTGATGAACAATGGCTAACAAATGGCTTCAACTCATCTAGGCAAGCCTCAACCCTCCCAAATGATATTCATCCCAAGTATATAAGCCTACAAACAAGGTTGTTCAAGCCTTGAAGGGATCCAAATGCCCTTGAATCAAAGGTTGAATAAGAAGAACATAAATTGTTCTACAAGCAGCTCACGGCTGAATGTTTAGAAACTGAAAAATGAAGTCTCTTTTTTTACACAGTTTTTGGCCCTTTTTTATAGCCAAACTGATCTACATTTATGCTAAATATCTATATGAAAAGAACCAATGAAAACAAGGAAGAGTTTGGTAAACAAAACTTGAGAAGCAAGTGTTATCATTGGTTTAAGCTTCTCGGCAGATTCAGCAGTTTTGTTGTTTTTCTTCGGCAAGTTGAAGCCAACGTATCCTTTGTAACTTTCCCAGTCTAGAGAGCAGCTTGAGGTGTCTCCTAAACAGTTGAGTGTAACTTCTTGAGGTCCTTGAGCTTGTGTGGTTGAATTTTGAGCTAAAAAGCACAAGTTACCAAGCTGGTCAGTTTGCAACGGAATTGGCAGTTTTGTCCTTTGCTTGTTGAACTACTTATGGACGACTCCCTTGTGATTGGTTTACATGGTTGTGCAGCTTAATATGTCTTCTAAAAGATCTTTCTGGTTTCTTGGACGTTGGCCTTGTGATTGGCTCACAATTTGGCAAATACTGCAGATTATGCTAAACAGAACTAATCTGGAGAGTTGATTTTGTTTCGCCAAAATGATCATCATACCCTTCGAATTACACTTTGAAATACAAACAACAATTGTAGATATTTTCCTGAATTTGAATTTTGGTGCAAGTTTGACGTCATTTGGAGGTCCGATGAGTGAGTTATTGCCGTTTGAAGATTGGCCTGCTTCGGATGTGGACCTTTGGAAGCAGGTGACTAAGCAGCCAGCTTGTTGCAACGATTGTGTAGTTTCATACAGGACTTTTCTGTGAATGTACTGAACATAAACATTGTATCTTAGCCTCTTATCTTTCACCTCCAACTGGAATCAGGTCAATTGGACTTGTGGTTGGAGAGATATGGCCAAAATACCAACAGGGTGTCCAGCTGCCTGCTTGACTGTTTGGAATCAGCTTTGGGTTTGAACTTTGTATCCGTTTGATTCTTGCTTCCTTGAGCCTAAATGAGTTCAAAAACACACAAAACAACATATGCAACATATACAACATGTCCTAGGGTTTGTTAGACTATAAGAGACATTAGCTTGCAGTTATGAATGGTTGTGTGACCCTTAAACGTCCATACAAGTGTGACATGTCTTAGAGAACTAACAAGTAAAATGTTTGACATGCTTGACATATGGTCGATGCCTCATGGGAGTGCATCAGAAGGGCAGCCGGTGCATGGGGGAGGGAAAAAGAAAACCTTGGGCTTGTAGCTTCAAGCTTTTGTCTCCCACGCTTCTTCTTTTTATTATTTTATTATTTCTTTTTGCATGCCTTCTTTATTTCTTTATTATATAATTATATTTTAGTTAGATATTTCTAATAGTAGAATAATGGAGAGGATTCTAGATCCCTCCATTGCCTTGGCTGAAATCTTGGGGGGTCGTGGGGGGTATTTTAGTCTTTTCACTTTTCGCGTAGCACATACTTATGTAATTTATACTATTATTTATTTTATCTAATATGATGTTAAATTTGCTTTTGTGAGGATCATTTAGGTTTTTATTCTTATAACACGAAATTGTTCCAAGGTGGATCAATGCCTCTTGACTGTAATTTATAAGGTATTTCAATACCTTGTGACATCCCCTTATATAATTATTTAGTATCCATCTTAAAAGAATTTAAGTAAAGAAGTACTAATTTGACTAAGTAACATGCACTTGGAGAAATCTTTATTTACATTTCGTCACTTAGTCATGGTTTCAAGTACATTGTAGTTGGGGTACAACACCCTCCCCCCTTATCATAAGTTTCATCCTCGAAACTTTAGAGACTAGTCAAAAAGATGGGGGTATCTATTCTTCATGTCTTTCTCCGTTTCTCATGTGTCTTCTTCTCCCGAATAGTGCTTCCACTGAACCTTCACCATAGGTATGGATCTCTTTCTCAACTTCTTCTCTTTCCAATCAACGATTTTTAGAGGCTCCTCTACATAAGACGCATCTTCATCAACCTTCAGCTGTTGATCCTCAAGGATGTGACTTGGGTCATAAACATATCGGCGAAGTTGGGAAACATGAAACACATCATGTAGCTGGAACAAGGATGGGGGCAACGCCAAGCGATACGCAACTTCACCAACTTTCTCTAGTACTTCATAAGGTCCAATGAATCTTGGGATTAACTTCCCTTTGACGCCAAATCTCTTGACCCCTTTGGATGGAGAAACCTTTAGGAAAACTTTCTCTCCTTCTTGAAATTCCAAGGGTCTCCTTCTTTCATCAGCCCATACCTTACTTTTATCTTGTGCCGCCTTCAATCTTTGTTGTACAATCTTTACCTTTTCCCGTGTTTGCTCAACAATGTCGGGTCCCATGTAGATCTTATCTCTAATCTCGTCCCAATAGAGTGGAGACTCGTATTTTTGCCCATACAATGCTTCATATGGTGCCATCCCGATGGATCTGTGGAAGCTGTTATTGTAAGAAAACTCAACAAGCTTAAGGCTCTTATCCCAGCTTCCTCCAAAGTCAAGAATGCAAGTGCGAAGCATGTCTTCAGAGTTTGAATTGTTCTTTCTAATTGGCCATCAGTTTGAGGATGAAACGCGGAACTCATTCTAATCTATGTGCCCATTGCCTTATGAAAAGCTGTCCAGAATCTCGAGGTAATTCGGAGATCGCGGTCGCATATGATACTTACGGGCACACCATGTAAACAGACAATTTGATCAATGTACATCGATGCTAACTTCTCCATAGATGCCTTAATCGACATAGCCATGAAATGCGCGGACTTAGTCAACCGATCCACAACGACCCATATAGCATCATTTCCATACTTAGTCTTAGGTAGGTCGGTCACAAAATCCATAGTGACATGGTTCCATTTCCATTTCGACACTTCTAAAGGTTGTAATAATCCAGCGGGTCTTTGATGTTCAGCTTTTACCCTTTGACAGACCAAGCATCGCTCAACCAATTCAGCTATTTGATTCTTCATACCGCGCCACCAAAACTTTTGCTTGAGGTATTGATACATCTTATTAGCTCCAGGGTGTATAGATAATCGCGAGTTATGGGCATCCAACAAGACTTCATCTCTGATTCCTTTGCTTTCAGGTACACAGAAACGTCCTCGGTACCATAAATTGTCATCACTGCAAATTTCAAAGTCACCTTGTGGCTTATCTTTCGTCCTCTCCTTGATCTTTCTCAAGGCTGCATCATTCCCTTGAGCCTCTTTGATCCTATCAATCAGTGAAGGAATAAGAACCAACTTGGCGAGAACTTCATCGACTGAATCAACTTCTTCTAAGCCAAACTCTTCCATATCTCGCTGAAGGGGTGGTTGCCGTGGGTGGCTTGTCTTCCGACTCAACGCATCAGCAACCTTATTAGCTTTCCCAGGGTGATATTGAATGGAGAGGTCATAGTCTTTAATCAACTCGAGCCATCTGCGCTGCCGCATGTTCAGCTCTTTCTGGGTAAAGAGATACTTTAACCTTTTGTGGTCTGTATAGATCTCACACTTCTCTCCATACAAGTAGTGTCTCCATATCTTCAACGCAAAAATCACTGCGGCAAGCTCAAGATCATGAATGGGTAGTTCTGCTCGAATGGTTTTAACTGTCGGGACGCATAAGCTATCACTTTATCTTTCTGCATATAAGTACACATCCGAGGCCGTTCTTTGAAGCATCACTGTACATCACGTACTTCTCGCCAGGAGCCGGCTGAGTTAAGATAGGGGCGGATGTCAACCTTGCTTTTAACTCCGAGAAACTCTTTACACAGTCAGCACTCCACTCGAACTTGGTTTTCTTTTGGGTCAATCTGGTGAGGGGAACAGTTATCCTCGAAAATCCTTCCACAAATTTTTGATAGTATCCTGCTAGCCCAAGGAAACTTCTCACTTCGGTAACGTTTGTCGGTCTGGGCCATTCTGTGATAGCCTCGATTTTCTTGGGATCTACTGAAATCCCATCTTTTGATATAACATGACCGAGGAAGGATACACTATACAGCCAAAACTCGCATTTGCTAAATTTTGTGTATAACTGTCTCCCTCTTAGAATATTCAAAACTTTCCTCAAATGGGCTGCATGTGTTTCCTCATCTGGTGAATAGATCAATATGTTGTCTATGAAGACTACTACGAACTTGTCCAATTGGTCCTGAAAAACTCGATTCATGAGACCCATAAAGGCGGCAGAACCGTTGGTCAAACCAAAGGGCATGACCAAGAATTCATAGTGTCCATAACGTGTCTTGAAAGCAGTCTTTGGAACGTCTTCAGCCTTAATCTTCAATTGAAAGTATCCAGATTGCAAGTCAATCTTGTTGAAGATTCGAGATCCCAGCATTAAGATGCTTTACACAGGGTTTTGGAAATTTAAACCTTAATTGTACTAGAATTTGTTAGTTACGTACCCGGAGTTGATCAAATAAGTCGTCTATCCGAGGCAAGGGATACTTATTCTTTATGGTGATTTTGTTGAGTTCCCGGTAATCAATGCATACGCGCATACTCCCATCTTTCTTCTTCACGAATAACACAAGAGCACCCCAAGGTGAAACGCTAGGGCGAATGAGCTTCTTATCTAGCAGCTCGTGTAACTGCTCCTTTAGCTCTTTCAGTTCTGTAGGAGCCATCCGATATGGGGCTTTTGATATGGGTTCAGCTCTTGGGACAAGGTTTATCTCGAAGGCAATTTCCCGATCAGGAGGTAGTCCAGGTAAATCATTAGGGAACACATCAAGGTATTCGTTAACAATTGAGACTTGTGCAAGGGTAGGACTCGCTTGCTCAGCACTTAGGATATAAACAAAGAATCCTTCATGGCCTTTCTTCAACGCTCGGTTGGCACGAGCCGCGTTAACAAAAACTTTTTTGGATGGTTTCTTTAACTTAGCTCCTCCTTGGAATGACACTTCGTCTCGAGATGGGTCCTTAATGATAACTTGCCTACTTCGGCAATCGATGTGACCATGGTTCCTTGAGAGCCAATCCTTTCCAAGGATCACATCAAAATCGCTCATGGTTATAGGAATCAAGTCGGCTTCAAAACGCTGTTCATCGAACTCAAGCACACAATTTCGGAAGATATGATGAGAGACAAGCACTTGATCGCCGACTGCTTGTACTCTATAGGGTGTTTCTAATCTGACTGAGTTACGATCGAGGTTCTTAGCAAACTTTCTTGAGATAAATGAGTGGTTGGCGCCACTGTCAAACAACACATTTGCGGTATGCTACATACTAAGATAGTTCCTGAATCATGCACATTTTACTAAGCAATATTATAGGCATGTACAAGTAAAACGTATTGAAGGCGTAAAACTTTAAATCTTACCGGTCACTGCGTCTGCCATCTCCTCAACATCTGCATCTGTCATGACGTGCACTCTTGCATTTGCATGTGGCCACTGGTTCTTTGGATGTTGTTGCTGTTGCTGCGCTCCTCTTTCTGGGCAATCTTTAATCAGATGACCATCTTTGGCGCATCCAAAGCATTTTCCAGTCTTCCATTGACATTCACCCATGTGTCTCTTCTGGAACTGAGGGCACACTGGTATAGCTGGCTGCTGAGGTGGAGCTTGATTCCTTTGCTGGTTATTTTGGTGCTGCTGGCGGCGCTGATTCTGACCCTGTGGCCTTCCTTGACGAACAGATCCCTTGTAATTCTTTTTGGCCACTTTTCTGAATTTTTCGTTGCTAGCCCCTTGTCTTTCTCTTTTTTTGCCCCACATCATCTCGGCGGATAATGTCTCTCTCAATCCTATAGCATGCGTCGAGAAGAGACCCAAAATTTGTGGGGTTTGCATTTACCAACCATATCCGGATTCTTGGATTTAGGCCTCTTTCAAATTTCAGCATTTTTGTTTCTTCATCATTCATGGTGACAGGCTGAAATCGCCCTAATGCGATGAACTTATCTGCGCATTCTGCTACCATTATACCAGGTTCTTGCTTTAGTGACTCAAATTCATGCCTCTTTTGTAACTTGACAGACGGAGGAATATAAAACGTGTGAAACTCTTGCAGAAATCTTTCCCAGGCAATCGGTCTGGGCAAAGGATGCAAATTTATCTTCTACCATTGGTTAGCTTCACTTATCAGAAAAGGTCGGATGGCTTGGGCTTTCATCTCGTCAGGGGCTTGAATTAACTCGAAACAGTTTTCAACTTCGTCTAACCACTTCTCTGCTGTATCGGGATCTGCCTTTCCTTCAAACGAGGGTACATTAGCTCTTTTTAATTTCTCAAAGTAATACTGGGCATCTCTCACAGGCTGGTGCGGATGAGGTGGAGCATTCTGATGGATTAGGCCTTGCCCGATCTGGGTAACAACTTGGCAAAAGGCTTGAAAGGCATTCATGTCAGGGATGACCAGAGGAATAGGTGCCTGCGGTGCTGGTGGTGGATTATTCTGAACTGGGGGATTCTGGTCCGGCTGTGGTGGCGGCGGGACCTGAACTGGTGGTGGAGGAACGGGCTCCTGAGCAGCTGGTCGTGCCCTAGGAGGTCTGCCACGCGGTTGCACCATCTGCACTATGGGGTGTTAACATTTACCTAAAGGTCGGAATAAAACCAAATTATTTTGACTAGAGACCATAATTTGAAAATTTTAAATAAGGAAGATAAAAGACACATCTTACGTTATAGATCCGGATTTCATAAATTAGGATTAATTATTAAATTACATCCTAAACCCGGTCTAAGTGGTCCTAGTCTAAGGCCATCACTCATCTAAGATCATGACTTAGGTCTAAGATCAAACTTAGATTGCTAAGATCATAACTTAGTTCTACGTTCTGCCCGAAATCTAGAGCCTGGGCTCTGATATCACCTGTAGCGTCCCGCACCCGGACCTCGTCTGACGTTTTGCTCGAAATCTAGAGTCTGGGCTCTGATATCACCTGTAGCGCCATGCACCCGGACCTCGTCTGAATATGGTGCACCCGCCGTACTTCACTAAGGAGAGTACAAAGCGTCATGCATAACATGCGAAAATCCATAACTTAGACCATGGACTTCCATGTTAACATTTAACCTGGTAGCAAAATTTCGGCAGAATTTAAACTTTTTAAATAAACATGCATTACGGAATAAAAAGTCTCCAAAAGTAGTAGTCCACAAAACAACAACCAAAATTCCAAATAGTTCAACATCGTTCATGATACAAACATCATGGCCGCACAAAAGTCCTTAAGCATAGCCTCCTTCTGACTTCCTCGCCTACGGGTATGGCACTCTCGGCTCATCCTCGATCCACTCAATCTTAGCATTAACTGGCTCTGGGGAAAAATAAAAGTGTGAGTGATAAAAATCACCCAGCAAGCATACAATAAACCACCACGAAATAAATAAAGAATTATACATGAATGTAAAACCCCAAGAACCTCAAATATTAATTCATACCTGATCTTTAATCCTGGATTTGCTTGACGATATAGACTAAGCATAATTTTTGGTAGTGCTATACCAACAATAACTTATTATCCACTAACTGAAACATACAACATGTCAACGTGCTCATGAGTTATCAAGATGCAATGCATGATATCATGTCATGTCAAAAACATCATTTTGGTCCCATAAAATAACGTGTCAGAAAAACGGAGTGTCAGATCAATTAACCCCGGATCTGAATGGGTCCAGAATATGTCATCAAACCAATTAACCCTGGGTCTGCAACGGGTCCAGAACATAACATCAGACCAATTAACCCCGGGTCTGGGACGGGTCCAGAACATAACATCAGACCAATTAACCCCAGGTCTGGGACGGGTCCAGAACATAACATCAGGCCAATTAACCCCGGGCCTGGAACGGGTCCAGAACATATCATCGGACCAATTAACCTTGGGTCCGGAACGGGTCCAGAACTTATCATGTCATCAGACCTATTAACCCCAGGTCTGGAGTCGGGTTAGTCGCATGCTTGGCCGGCAAGGGAATAATAAAGCTTTCTTTAAAGCATGGGATTGTAAATAACTTATATGCATAACGAAAATTTGCTTGCTTGAAAAGACTTGCTTGCATACGAAAAATTCATAAAAATCAGATCATGGTGCATATGATCATGCATGACATAAAATGTTATGCAATGCAAGTCATGGCATGTATTAGCGTGAATATTCTTTAAGACATGACAACAAGCATGGTTTCATAAAATTTCCAGATTTTTGCTTCATATACATGGGGCGACTATATTAACCCAATAGGCTCATTTTCATAATCTTTTGTCCTACACATGTTTAGTGGGGTCATATTTACATGTCATAAAATTTTTGTAACATTCTAAGACGAATAAAGCCCTTATATCATTAAGTTGTCATAAAGTGTACTGCCGAATTCAGCAGTATATCGGCCCTCTTGACCTTAATTTTCATGATCTTAAAATATTAATTAGTTTGGGCCAAAGCATGGAAATCATGGTAAAATCCCTAAGGACTAACATTCATGGGCCCAAACCGTGTATATAGGTCCAAATCCACAAAATTAGGCCTCTTAACTTATTCCCCTGTTCTGTCCAATTTTCCAGTTTTAGTGTATTAACTTTAAATCCATAATTACCCATCAAAACGATGGTACCAAATTGATTAATTAACATAAAATTTCCAGAACAATCCAATAACTTTAAAGGGTCCATTTAATTATTTTCTCGAAATTGGTCAAATGCTGATGCTGGACTGACCAATTTTACTAAAAATTCTATTGTGGCAAAACCATAATTTCTTTTTCTGAAATTCCAACTCACAGACGTCATAAACATGTGGAACTAGCATCCTACCGAAATTTAGCACATTTGCATGTTTCTAAGATCCATTTTGAGGTCAAGCAACACGTTACTTAATTCTGTTCAGCTCCAGTAGTTCCAGCATGAGCAGTTTTACCAAATAATTTCTTAAAAATAATCAACGACTTCTTTTACCAAAATTCCAACTTCCATACTTGCTACAACATAAGGTTGCCACCACACCAAAAACCAGCTTATTTGGACATCTCCAAGTTTTAGGGCCATACCAAAACATTCTACAATTCTGCCCAGTTCCAGAAATTCCAGCCTGAGCAATTTCACCAAAAATTTTGTTAAAAATAATCCATAACTTATTTTATCAAAATTCCAACTTTCATATTTGCTGCACACATAAAGCTAACATCATGCCAAAAATCAACTTGATTGCACGTTAGTAAGGTCCATTTTGAGGTTACACAACACACTGCCCATTTCTGTCCTACTCCAGTGGTTTTGTGATTTGTTGCCTTTCCATGTCAAGTGTCCACTAATTATCTTGTTCTTAGGGAATAACTTATTAGTCACCACATACTCCCCTTTTTAACATGAATATTCAGATTCCATTCTCTTTATTGGGTTACCTTTGCATCATTCCAAAACAGTTTGCATTTTACACAACACTCATCATATTTACTCACAAAAGGTGTTCTTTCTTGGATTCAAACTCACCATCGTTTCTATCCTCTTGGCCGAAACTTGTATGATACCATGAACATATTTTACAACATTTATTTAGGCATGCAACACATTCAAGTGCTATTTTATTTAAATCTTACCAAACAACCTCAAAAACTCACATCTAGCACATGCATGCTATCTTAGAACTTTACAAGTTTCATCCAAGAGCTATTCTTGCCTAGAATCACTTGGTTGAACATTATTTCATCCTAAAACAGCCTCATATCACATTGCATGTAAGAAAAGAATTCACCTTTGGAGGATTTAATCACATGCAAGACATTGTTCTTAAGGAATCACTAAGGTGTAATCTTAAAACTTAGTATATTCAACTAAAGTTTACATCTTAGAAACAACTAGCCATTCAAATCACTAATTCTTCAAATAAATCATGACAGTCTAGTGTATACTTGCCTCTTCAAGCTAGAGCTCTTTTCTTAGCTTGGATATGGAATGAGATGAGTTGAAATTTCCTCCTTCTTCACTCATGAACATACGGTTGTGATAAGGGAGAAAAGGAGAATGTTAGTCATTATTCTCATAATGAAAAATAGTGCTATTTAGAAGTTGGATATTCGTACCAAAATGAGATTTTGAATGGAGCTTCAACTATCAAGAGATTGCACCACCTAAGAGGTTGAAATCTTAGCACCTAGTGACCATGACGGTCACGGGTTGGGGGTAGAAACAAGAGAACCCATGAGCTTCATTCCTTAAAAATAAGAATCCACTTAAAGGAGCTTGGAACAAAACTTACCTAGATGTTTCTTGAGCTTGAAGATGGTAGTTGAAGTGAACCTCCTAGCTTCAAGATGAAGGGCCAAAGGTTGTGTATGTGGAGGGAGATGGAAAAACCTTCTAAGTGTTGGCTTGACTTGAATGCTTCTTGAGGGAGTTCAAGATGGGTGGAAGGAAGTTGTCTTGCAAAATTTAAAAATCTAGGGGGGTAAGGGGAAGGGCAGCCGGTGCATGGGGGAGGGAAAAAGAAAACCTTAGGCTTGTAGCTTCAAGCTTTTGTCTCCCATGCCTCTTCTTTTTATTATTTTATTATTTCTTTTTGCATGCCTTCTTTATTTCTTTGTTATATAATTATATTTTAGTTAGATATTTCTAATAGTAGAATAATGGAGAGGATTCTAGATCCCTCCATTTCCTTGGTCGAAATCTCGGGGGTCTTGGGGGTATTTTAGTCTTTTCACTTTTAGCATAGCACATACTTATGTAACTTATACTATTATTTATTTTATCTAATATGATGTTAAATTTGCTTTTGTGAGGATCATTTAGGTTTGTATTCTTATAAAACGAAATTGTTCCAAGGTGGATCAAGGCCTCTTGGCCAAAATTTATAAGGTATTTCAATACCTTGTGACATCCCCTTATATAATTATTTAGTATCCATCTTAAAAGAATTTAAGTAAAGAAGTACTAATTTGACTTAAGTAACATGCACTTGGATAAATCTTTATTTACATTTTGTCACTTAGTCATGGTTTCAAGTACATTGTAGTTGGGGTGCAACATTGCCAACGTTAGGAGTGCTGTCCAGGAGGGTCTCGTAGGCTTGCCTGATCAACAACCATTCCAAGGCAGAGGAATACTTGAATCAGCCGAATCCAACACAAAGGAAGCAAGGGGTAAGGATCTTCTTTGTGCCTAAACCATTGTTGAGGGGGACGTTGAGGTGAAGAGTGGATCGCACGCTTTCATTTCGCATCAACTCTCTAGAGCATTCTCCTTCAACCCTTTTTTCCTCTCCAAAATTAACACCCTCCAACCGAGAGCTTCTCTAGGCCAAGGAAGGAAATTCTTCTTCCATTTGCAAACATCCTCAAGCTTTGAATACAAGAATAAACAAGGTAATCACATCTAGCTTATTCCTATCTTTACTCCCATCCTTCTTATCTCTCCACAAGACTATAACACCTTCCTTCTTAGGCTCTTTACCGTGAACATCAAACAAGAAATTAGTAGGACTTCTTGAGCTCAGCAAGTGAGGATCTCCAAGGCCATCCAAGGTAAAGTTTATCTAAGCTTAATATTAGAACAACTATATACCCATTCTTGAATAGGACTAATCCTTTCTTCATTTTGGCCTCCAAGGTAGTGACCAACACTTCAAGGACCAAAGAAGAGATCTTTCTTCATCTAATGTAGGAATCAAGCTACCAAGGCAAGTATTTCTTCCTAGTTCCTTCAAGAGAATTGAAATTTAAGTTTAGAAGGCTCATTAATTGCTGATGGACCATGCATGCAAGGAAAAATCTAGATCTCTAAGTTGGATGACGTGAAAGATGGATTGCATGTAGAATTTGTTGATGTATGAGCTTTTATGTTGAATGAGACCATCGAGTGGGCTTAGAATACTACTTGAATCTAACATGCAAGATGAAATTTGGTCACCTCTAGACCCATTTGGTCGTGTATGTCCGAAAGAAGGCATCTTTCCTATGATTTCTACACTTAGATGCAAAATGGTAGAAATAGGTGTGTATAAGACAAATAAATAAGCCAATGTTCATCTCCTTTGGTAGATTGATACATGCATGCTATTTGTTTGTACTCATATGAAATAGAAAAGTATATCATGAAAATAGGAAATGGTAGTGTCATAATGATTCAAAATGCATTGTTCCTTCATGCATGTATATTAAGATGCTATCTTTCAACATCATCTGTTGTACCCAACAGAAATCATTCTGCATCTCCGACTCTTATGAGGTGAGTTACTAAAATATTAGTCCCTCCAAGTACATTTTATTAAATTCCACTTTTACTTCTTCAATTAAATCTCCTTAAAGTAAATATTATAAGAAATGGTATAATTATATAACCGTCTCATGAATCAAGTGAAATGACAATTATACCCTCCCAACCTTTTTAGAAAAATCTGGCCAACATAGTGTCTTGGAGACTCTAGAACCATCCTACTTCTTAATGCCAACTAACTACTTTATTAACCCTCTCAAGACCATTCTAAAAAGCTTACACATGTAGTAAATAGTCTCATGATTATGCTCCAAGATTTTGAAGAGTTTCCCTCCTCTTTTTCTCTAAAAACCGTCGTGCACAACATGGTTAATCCATGAAACCTCCTTTATCCTTAATACCCAACTAACTACTTTAGTAGCTTTTCTTTAAACTGTCCTCAAAAGCAACAAAGGAGTAAATAGCCTAACACACTAAATACCCCTTCATGATTATGCCTCATGCACATGAAGAATCTTTCTCCTTCCTCTTTATCTTAGACCACCGGGTACACCCCTTTTGTACCCCATAGAACCTCCTTCAAGATCATACTAGAAGCTTCATCTCATTCCCTCTCAAAATCCTCTCAAGGTTCATTACAAGCTAATCACTAAATGCCTCTTGCATACTTAGGCTACTCTTCATCATCTCAATTCGGCTAGCTTGGACTAAGGAGACTCAAGACCATCTTCATTTTAAGCTCTAAATCTCATCTAGATAAGTTGCATTCTAACTTCCAAAGTGAATTCCAAATTACAATTGTAAAGCTCACCTTGTGCCTTTTTCCTCCTATGAAAACTGTGACCCCCTAATGGTCACTAGGTGAAGATTTTTCAAGCTATTAAGTGGTGCTAGCATCTTGGTGGGTTGGACCCCTTTCAATCTACATTTGAGCTCTTATTTGGTAAGAAAATATAGCCTCAATCTTAGCTCTTTTGTTCATTAAAATAGTAGCTAACGTTTACCTTTATTTCCCCTCCCAAAACCGTATGCTCCTTGGTGAAGTTAGAGGAAACTTCAATCCATTTCAACACAAGGCTCAAGCTAGGAGAATTACTAAGCTCAAAAGAGGCAAGTATACTCTAGACACTCTTGACTTATTTGTGAAATTGTATGCTTGAATGTCTAGTTATTTTAAGTTATGAACCTTAGATGAGTACTAAGTGCAAAGAATGAGAAATTGGATGTTTTGTAAGTGAACTTGTTGGCATGTTGAGTGATTCTCTCTATGGATATGTTATGTGCCTAACTTAAATATGATATGAGACCTATTCTTCACAAAAAGGGGTTGTTTTGGATATTAGTTGAATAGTGAACTAATTCTAGCTAGGAATAGACTTTATGAGGCATAAAATGTATGAACATATGGCTGTTTGGCATGGGGGTATTGTGTAGCTTGAAGAATGCCATGAGACCTGAAAAGTTCATGTTATGTGTACTTGGTGGTTAGCAAGTTTTTTTACGAGTTGAAGTTGGTTTGGGAAATGTTTGAAGAATAATAGTGATGAAATGTAAGACTCTCTGAAATAGGACAGTTTTGGTAGGAACTTGTTTGGCCTTAAAATGAACCTTAGGAATGTGAAATTGAGCTAAATTTTGGTGTTCTGGTAGCTTGGTACGTGTATTGAGTTTGTGTGGCGGAAATTCTGCAAAAGAACTTGTAGTTTGGCCTCAATGGAATTTTTAGTAAGAACAGGTCACTGCAGATTCTGCAGGTACCTAGACTAAGAAAAATAATTAATTGACCCTTTTAAACATGTTAGATTGCTTTGAAATTTTTATGGTATTTACCTAAACATAGATGCACCGGTTCATTTATGGAAATTGGCTTGAAACCTCTGTTTTAAGGGCTAACAACTAAGATGAAGGTAATGGTACAGAACTGGGAAATGGGACAATTTGATGGCGGGAATTATGAGACCTTGATCTTATTTATTTAGACTTACATGTGATGTTCGGCATATGAATATTGTTCCTTGGTATGTTGGCTATGGTTTCCAGGTGATAGTCCTAATTGAATATTGTTTTATGACCCTTGGAACTGAGGTAACGCGGGTACTGTGCTACAGAATTCTGCAGTACCCTTTGATGGTAACTTAATGTTTTGAAGACCTTAGATATCTCGGAATGTTACGAAATTTTTATGGCATATATTTAAGATTCCATTATGCATGTTTGTGACAATTGTTTATGGAAATGGGCTACGAATTGGTGATTTTGAGGTCGTGTGAACAGGGCATTGCTGCTAGACTGTTTTCTAGCTTAAGCAACAAGTTAGAATATGTCTTCTATGATGCATCTAGTCATGAAGTGCATGTTGCATATTATATATTGCATTGTCTATGTTCATGCGACTTATGAGACTGATTTTTATGTCAAAGAATTGTAAGAAAGCTCTTTTGAAGATAAATTTTTGGTTTTTGAAAGAAAGGTTCCTACGGTACCATTACTTCCTGGCCAACACAACCCACTCCAGATCTGAGGTTAATTGATCTGATAACAATGATTTATGACCATCTAGGCCTGGAGATAATAGACCTGAGGATGATGCTTATGACCGTCAAGGCCCGGAGATAATAGACCTGAGGATGATGATTATGACCGTCCAGGTCCGAAGATAATAACCTATTGTCACTTAAGTTACGATCTTGTTACCTTTGCGGTTATTAGGTTGAAGGTCAGGTATGTCGGGAAAGTTGAGATTCTTGGGATTTAGTTCTTGCGTACAATTTTCATTTAATTCATGATTGTTTATGGTATACATGCTGGTGACTTTGTCACTCACCCTTTTATTTTCCCCCAGAGCCTGTAGGGAATGGTGTAGAGTGGGTTGATGATGAGCATCGAGTTCCTTATCCATAGACCAGAGAGTGGATTGCAGG
>AP025049.1:27549477-27564632 GCA_036186865.1 Eustoma russellianum | reverse complement strand
AGCATTTCAAGTTTTAGCTAGAATTATCTTAGTTTAAATTTTCAAGCAAAGTTCAAATTCAAACATTTGTTAGATAGCTTTATTTGAATTATCTCTAGCCATCTCAAGCTAAAGGGGACGTTTTCTAGGCCTATAAATAGACCCCTTTGGCTGGTTGTAAACGCACCTTTTGATGAATAACAATTCTTGATATTTCCTTCACTTTGCGTGATACTTTGTTTTCTTGGTTTTGCATTAAAAACCCAAGTTAAGATCCTTCAAAGTTGAGCATTTTGAAGGTATTGCCATTGCTAAAAGGTGCCGTCCAGGAGGGCCATTTTGGTTTGCCTGATCAACGACCATCTTGTAGTGTTGGTCTTGCTCGTTTGTCCACACGTTTTGATCACTAAGGAAGCAAGGGGAAGTTTACTTCTTTGTGCCTAACCCTTTGTGAAGGACGTTTGGAAGGTGGAATTGTCGGAGCCCACGAGTTGCACGCATCACATAACTTGATTGTATTGCTTCTATGGCTTGTGATGGATATTGTTTGGAAGGGTTTAGGCTTGTCCAAATAAGTTGAGATCATTTGATGAAGCTGATTCATCTTCTCGGCTGAATTCTGGATGATTGAGTTGCTTGGTGTTCTTGGAATATTCTGCATCTTCTTCCATGGTTCCAGCTGAGTTTATTGAGTTGAAGAAGGTCCTAAATAGCTGAGTGACTGTGCATCATTGGGGCGTGTGGAAGAACAACTTTGGATGAATAAAATTTCTTGATACTTTCTTCACTTATTGTGAGACTTTGTTTTCTTGGTTTTGCATTAAAAACCTAAGTTGAGGTCCTTCAAAGTTGAGCATTTTGAAGGTGTTGCCATTGCTTAAAGGTGCCATCCAGGAGGGTCGTATTGGTTTGTCTAATCAACGACCATCTTGAAGTGTTGGTCTTGCTCATTGATCCACATGTTTTTATCACTAAGGAAGCAAGGGGAAGTCTTCTTCCTTGTGCCTAACCCTTTGTGAAGGACGTTTGGAAGGTGGAATTGTTGGAGCCCACGTCTTGCACGCATCAAATTGGTATCAGCGACAAGGTTACTTTATTCCACCGTATTCTATCCTTTTCTTTTCGTTTGAGACTATTCATTTCAAGTTCAATTGTGTCATTCTTCTACCACTCATTCTACATGTCATTTGTCTATCATTTGTGTAGCGCCCCGCACCCGGGCCTCGTCCGGATACGGTGCACCCGTCGTACTTCACTAAGGAGAGTACAAAGCGTCATGTGTAACATACGAAAATCCATAATATAAGTCATGGATTCCCATACTGACATTTAACATGACAGTAAAATTTAGGCAGAATTAAAACTTTCCAAGTTAAACATGCATTACAAAATAACTACGTCCCCAAAAGTAGCAGTCACACAGAACATCAAGGTCACACCCCACAGAGTACCAGCATAGTCATAATACAATCATCTGAGTAGCACAAAAGTCCTTAAGTTCATCTCCCTTCATGTCTTCACGCCTACGGATACGGGACCCTCGGCTCATCCTCAATCCACTCTATCTTGGCATTATCTGGGGGAAAAAAATAAAGTGTGAGTGATAAAAATCACCCAGCAAGGATACAATAAACGACCATGACATACATAAAGAATTAGGGCGTGAATGTAACAACATAAACCTTAGAATAGCAAGTCATACCTGTCTTAAGTCCTGAAATCAACCGAAGTTACGGACTAGGCATAATTCTAGACAGCGTTAACCACTATCGACTTATTAAGTCCTTAGCTGTATCATACCACGTATTAACGTAATCATGAGTTATGCAATATGCAGTGCAATGCATGATGTCATGCCATGTCGTGTCAAAAACATCAGTATGGTCCCATAAAAGTCATGTCATAAAAACAGAGTGTCAGATCAATTAACCCCGGATCTGAGCGGGTCCAGAACAGATATCAGATCAATTAACCCCGGATCTGAGCGGGTCCAGAACAGATATCAGATCAATTAACCCCGGATCTGAACGGGTCCAGAACAGATATCAGATCAATTAACCCCGGATCTGAGCGGGTCCAGAACAGATATCATGTCATCAGACCAATTAACCCCGGGTCTGGAGTCGGGTTAGTAGCATGCTTAGCCGGCAAGGAATTCATGAAGCTTTCTTTTAAAATATGGGACCGTAAAAACTTTTCATGCATACGAAAAGATAATCACTTGTAAAACTTGCTTGCATCATAAAATCCATGAAAATCGGGTTCATGATCATGCATGATACATGTCGTGATATTAAATGCAAGCCATGACATAAATGATCATATGCATTCCTTATAACATGTCAACGTACATGGGTTTGGATGAATATTTCCACATTTTGTACTTCATTTACATAGGACGGTTAGGCTAACCATTTTGGTCCACTTCCACGCCTCTTTCGTCACAAGTACGTTAGGTGAAATCATAGATACTAGTCGTAGAAATGGGAATTTAATTTAAATAACCAAAAAGGCTTACTTACTACTTACTTTACGAGTTATTATAAGTGCTGGGACTGGGCTGACCAATGTTACTAAAAATTTAATTGTGGCAATTCCGTAATTCCGTTTCCAGAAATTCCAACTCGTATACGTCATAAACACGTGGGACTAGTGTCCTACCGAAATTTAGCTCATTTGCATGTCTCTAAGTCCCTTTTCTAAGCATGGAAAGTCGTTGCAAATTTAAAGGTGTTTCCAGTAATTCCTGTTGAGCAGTTTTACCAATTAATTCATTAAAAATAATCTAGAACTTGTTTTACTGAAATTCCAACTGGCATGTCTTCTAGACTCCTAGAGGTACCATCATGCCAAAAACCAGCTTTATGGTTATTCACAAGGTCCTTTTTCGGATAGAACAAAAATGATGTTCTGTTCTGCCAGTCTCAGACTTTCCAGTCTGAGCAGCTTTAGTGGATATTTTATTAAAATTCTACACAACTCCTTTTTCAAAAATTCCAACTTGTACATTTCCTATACACATAATGAAGTCATCACACCGAAATTTAGCCCTTTTGAATATTTACAAGGTCTCTTTTCAGGCCATGCAAAACGTTACATCATCCAGTCCTGTTCCAGAATTTACAGTCTGAGCATTCTCACCAATTATTTTGTTAAAAATCAACCATAATTTATTTTCACAAAATTCCAACTGGCATTTCGTCTACACACATAGGGCTAGTTCTGTGAAGGAGACCAGATTTATTGAAGCTTCAAAAGGCCCTTTTAAATTCGTTCAACTCAGGAGCCAATTCTGTCCTGCTCCAGAATTTCCTGCTGGAGCAGTATTACCACATGATTTATTAAAAATAATCCTTAGCTTATTTAACGAAATTCCAACTCTCAATCGTGCTACACTCATAGGACTAACTTTGTGCCAAAAATTAGATTCATTGAAGGTCTGGAAGTCCAGTTCCAAAGTCGTTGAAGATGTCACTCATTCTGCCCAGTTCCAGTACTTTGATATTTTGTCATGGTTAAAGTCACATACACCCATTCATGTTGTCCTTTTGCACTAGGTCATTGATTAACACTTATAACCCATTGTGACATAAATTTCCAGGTTGCATGCTTGTTATAAAATCACCTTTGCATCACAATAAACAGTTTGTAGACATCTAACCAAACTATCATCATATCTATCACATGCATGCACTCCTAGGACCTTCAAAATTGCATCCAAGAGTTAATCTTGTCTAGGCCTACTTAGACTATCCTTGTATTACTCTAAATCAGCCTCAAACCATATTGCATGTAGGAATTAACATCATCTTAGACACAATCCCACATGCAAGACATTATTCTTGAGAGATAGCTAAGATACAATCTTAAACTTAAAGGGTACCACTAAAGATCACATCTTTGAATACTTTAACCATTCAAGACACTAATCCTTTAGGTAAATCATGAGAGATTAGTGTATACTTGCCTCTTCAAGCCAAAGTTTTTGCCTTTGCTTGGTTTGGAGTGAGTTGAGTTGGAAACCTTCTCCTCCTACTCCCTTGTATACACGGTTTTGAAGAAGAGGGAGGAAAAAGATTAGTCTTCCTTAAATGATGAAAAATAAAGTTTTATTTGTGCCAAAACATCTTACCAAAATTGTCTTGGAATGGAGCTTCAAGGGTAGCTAGATAGCTTCACCTAAGAGTGTTGAAGATCTTCACCCTTGAGCATGGAGGCCACGGTTTGGGAGGGAAACAACACCCATGTGAGCTTCACTATTTGACATGGAAAATTTGCTTAAGAAGCTTGAAAGGAGGCTTACCTAGATGCTTCTTGAGCTTGGTGATGAGAGTGGAGTTGAACCTCTAGCTCCAAGATGAAGGAACCGGATGGGGTGTGAGGGAAATGAAAAACCTTCTAAGTGTGGTCTTGGCTTGGTTTGAGAGAAAAATTTCAAGATGGAGTGAAATGAGGCTTCTAGGTTAGTTTAAAATAAATCATGATGGGGGGTTTGGAGAGGGGAATCCGGCGCATGGGGGAGGGGAGAGAAAAGCAAGCCTTAGGCCTCTAGGTTGTAAGCTTTTGTCTCCATGCTTGTTTATTTTATCATTTCTTCCTTTGCATGCTTTCTTTGTTTTATTATTTAATTCCAAGTAATTTGATATTTTAATTATTAATCATGAAATAGAATTATGGAGAGGGTTCTAGAGACTTTTCATGCCTTGGCCGAAATCTTAGGGGTGTTGGGGGTATTTTGGTCATTTCACATTTATCCTACCCCATATCTATATGATTTACAATATTGTTTATTTCATTAAATTTTGATTTTAATCTTTGTTTTTATGTTTGTATAAGAACTAGTTTACTTCAAGGGTGATCAATGACCCTTGGCCGTTTCCACAAGGGGTATTACACACCTCGTAGTTTTCGCTTGTATAACTATTTAGTGTTCGTCCTAAAGGAACTTAAAGGATTTGAATAAAAAGCGACAAATGTGCCTTAGTAACATGCTCGAGAAGGGTTCATCGCTTTTACTTAATCATAGTCTCAAGTACATGATCGTTGGGGTACAACATCCTCCCCCCCTTATTATAAGTTTCGTCCTCGAAACTTCTGAACTAATCAAAAAGACACGGGTATTTATTCCTCATGTCTTCCTCCGTTTCCCATGTTGCTTCTGCTTCTGAGTGATGCTTCCACTGTACCTTTACCATGGGTATGGTTCTCTTTCTTAGCACCTTCTCTTTCTGATCAATTATCCTTATGGGCTCTTCTTCATAAGATACATCTTTATCAACCTTCAACTGTTGATCTTCAAGGACGTGGCCGGGGTCATATACATATCGCCGAAGTTGTGAAACGTGGAATACGTCGTGCAGCTGAGAAAGTGATGGTGGTAGCGCCAAGCGGTATGCAACTTCGCCCACTCTCTCAAGTATTTCATACGGTCCAATGAATCTTGGGCTTAGCTTTCCTTTAATGCCAAACCTTTTGACACCTTTAGTCGGAGAAACCTTTAGAAAAACTTTCTCTCCCTCTTGGAACTCCAAAGGTCTCCTTCTTTCGTCTGCCCATATCTTCATCCTATCCTGTGCCGCTCTTAGTCTTTGCTGGACAAGCTTCACCTTCTCTCGTGTGTGCTCAACTATGTCGGGTCCCGTGTAGATCTTATCTCCAATTTCATCCCAATAGAGTGGGGACCGACATTTTCGTCCATACAGTGCTTCGTATGGTGCCATCCCGATGGACCTATGGAAGCTATTATTATAAGAGAACTCGACGAGCTTAAGGCTTCTATCCCAGCTTCCTCCGAAATCAAGGATGCAAGCGCGGAGCATATCCTCTAGGGTTTGGATTGTTCTTTCTGACTGTCCATCTGTTTGAGGATGAAAGGCGGAACTCATCCTAATTTCTGTGCCCATTGCCTTTTGAAAGGCGGTCCAAAATCTGGAAGTGAAACGGGGGTCACGGTCGCATACGATACTTATGGGAACCCCGTGCAAGCAAACGATGTGGTCGACGTACATTGAGGCTAACTTCTCCATAGATGCCTTAATCGTCATGGCAGAAAGTGTGCGGTCTTAGTCAAACGATCCACAAACCCATATAGCATCATTCCCATACTTGGTCTTGGGTAGATCGGTCACAAAGTCCATGGTGATGTGATCCCATTTCCATTCCGGCACTTCTAAGGGTTGCAATAATCCAGCAGGTCTCTGGTGCTCAGCTTTCACTCTTTGACAAATTAGACAGCGCTCAACAAATTCTGCTATTTGGTTCTTCATACCGGGCCACCAAAACTTTTGTTTGAGATCTTGGTACATCTTATTAGTTCCGGGATGTATAGACAGTCGTGAATTATGAGCTTCTTTCAAAACCTCCTCCTTGAGTTCTTTATCTTCAGGAATACACAGCCGTCCTTGATACCATAAACTGTCGTCATTACAGACCTCAAAGTCGTCTCGTGGCTTATCCTTCATTCTTTCTTTGATTTTTCTCAGCGTTTCGTCTCTCCCTTGAGCTTCTTTGATCTTATCAATTAATGAAGGGATAAGGACTAACTTGGCAAGAACCTCTTCGACTGAGTCCACTTCTTCTAAACCAAACTCTTCCATGTCTCGCTGAAGAGGTGGTTGTCGTGGGTGACTTGTCTTCCGGCTTAAAGCATCAGCAACCTTATTAGCCTTTCCCGGATGATATTGAATGGAGAGATCGTAGTCCTTTATTAATTCCAACCATCTGCGCTGCCGCATATTAAGCTCCTTCTGGGTGAATAGGTACTTCAGGCTCTTGTGGTCTGTATAAATTTCGCATCTTTCGCCATACAAGTAATGCCTCCATATTTTCAATGCGAAAACCACTGCAGCAAGCTCCAAGTCATGGACAGGATAGTTTTGTTCAAATGGTTTCAACTGTCGGGATGCATACGCTATCACTTTGTCATTCTGCATAAGGACACATCCGAGACCATTCTTCGAAGCATCACTGTAAACTACATACTTCTCGCCAGGAGTGGGTTGAGCTAGGATAGGTGCGGATGTCAACTTTGCTTTTAGTTGGAGAAACTCTTTTCACAGTCAGCACTCCACTCGAATTTGGTTTTCTTCTGGGTTAGTCTGGTGAGAGGGATGGCTATCCTCGAGAATCCTTCCACAAACTTTCTATAATATCCGGCCAGCCCGAGAAAACTTCTTACTTCAGTGACATTTGTGGGCCGTGGCCATTCTGTGATAGCTTCAATCTTCTTGGGGTCTACTGAAATCCCCTCTTCTGATATCACATGACCAAGAAACGATACGCTTCGCAGCCAAAACTCGCATTTACTGAACTTAGCATATAGCTGTCTCGCTCTTAGAATATTTAAGACTGTCCTCAAATGAGCTGCGTGGGTCTCTTCATCGGGTGAATATATCAAGATGTCATCAATAAAGACTACCACGAATTTATCCAACTGCTCTTGGAAGATTCGATTCATGAGATCCATAAAGGCGGCAGGGGCATTGGTCAACCCAAAAGGCATGACTAGGAACTCATAATGTCCGTATCGGGTTCTGAAAGCAGTCTAGGAACATCTTCCGCCTTAATCTTCAACTGGAAGTATCCCGACCGTAGGTCAATCTTACTAAAAATTCGAGATCCCTGCATTAAGATACTTTAAGTAGGGTTTAGGGAATATTCAAATCTTACACAAGTTACACTTATGATTTACTTACCCTGAGCTGGTCGAATAAGTCGTCGATCCGGGGCAACGGATACTTGTTCTTTATGGTAATTTTGTTGAGCTCCCGGTAATCAATGCATAAGCGCATACTTCCATCTTTCTTTTTCACGAATAGCACCGGAGCACCCCATGGTGAAACACTAGGGCGAATCAGTTTCTTCTCTAACAGTTCGTGTAACTGTTCCTTTAATTCCTTTAGTTCAGCCGGTGCCATGCGATAAGGGGCTTTCGATATGGGTTCCGCTCCTGGAACAAGGTTTATTTCGAAAGCGATCTCCCGATCGGGAGGTAATCCGGGCAAATCATCAGGAAATACATCAGGGTATTCTTGGACAATTGGGACCTGTGCAAGGGTAGGGCCTTCTTGCTCAGCACTTAGAACGTAAACCAGGAATCCTTCATGACCTTTCCTTAGTGCTTGGCTGGCACGAGCTGCGTTAATAAAGACTTTCTTAGACGGTTTCTTTAATTTGGCTCCTCCTTGAAATGTTATCTCATCTCGCACTGGGTTCCTAATGATGACTTGCCTGTTTCGGCAATCGATGTGAGCATGATTCTTTGAGAGCCAGTCCATTCCGAGAATCACATCAAAATCACTCATTGATATAGGGATCAAATTGGCCTCGAATAACTGACCATTAAACTCAAGTGTACAGTTCCTGAGTAGGTGATGGGAAACAAGCACCTGGTCGCCAGCTGCTTGTACTCTATAGGGTGTCTCTAGTCGAAGTGCATCATGGGCGATATTCTTAGCAAACTTCTTTGAGATAAAGGAGTGGCTAGCACCACTGTCAAACAACACATTTGCCGGTATGCTACATACTAATATGGTTCCTGGACCATGCACAATTACTAAGCAGTATGATAGACACGCAATAGTGAAATGTATTGAAGGCATAAAACTTAAAATCTTACCAGTCACTACATCAGCAGTCTCCTCGACATCAGCGTCGGTCATAGCGTGCACTCTTGCATTAGTACGGGGCCGCTGGTTCCTTTGTTGTTGCTGCGGCTGTGCATCTTTTTCTGGGCAGTCTTTAATCATGTGTCCATCCTTGCCGCATCTAAAACATTTTCCTGTTTTCCACCTGCACTCCCCCACATGCCTCTTCTGGCAGTGAGAGCATACCGGAATTGCTGGCTGCTGTGATGAGGTTTGATTCTTCTGATGATTATTTGATTTTGCTTGCGGTACTGATTCTGTCCTTGACGAGCCGATCCTCTGAAGTTCTTCTTTGCCACCTTTTTGTATCTCTCATTCCCGTCCCTTGTCTTTCTCGTTTCTGGCCCACGTCATCTCTTCGGATAATATCTCTCTCGATGCGGTAGCATGCATCTAGAAGTGCTCCAAAATCGGTAGGGTTTGCATTTACCAGCCATGTCCTAATCCTCGGATTCAGACCTCTTTCAAACTTCAGCATTTTCGTCTCCTCATCATTCATTGTAACAGGCTGGAACCTCCCAAGGGCTATGAACTTGTTAGCGTACTCCGCCACTGTCATGCCTGATTCTTGTTTCAAAGATTCGAATTCATGCCTCTTTTGCAATTTGACAGATGGGGGAATATAGAACTTATGGAACTCTTGTAGGAATCTTTCCCAAGAAATCGGTCTAGGTAAGGGCTGCAGATTTGTCTTCCACCATTGATTGGCTTCGCTGATCAAGAAGGGTCGGATGGCCTGAGCTTTCATCTCTTCTGGGGCTTGGATCAGCTCAAAGCAGTTTTCAACTTCGTCTAGCCATTTTTCTGCAATGTCATGGTCTGGCTTTCCTTCGAACGGGGGTACGTTAGCCCTCTTAAGCTTCTCAAAGTAGTATTGGGCATCCCTTACTGGCTGATGTGGCTGAGGTGGAGCATTCTGGTGAATCAGGCCTTGCCCTATCTGAGTAACAATCTGACAAAAGGTCTGGAAGGTATTCATGTCTGGAATGACCGGAGGGACTGGTGCTTGTGGGGCTGGTGGTGGAGGATTCAGGTCCGGCTGAGGTGGCAGTGGGACCTGTGCTGGGGGCGGTGGAACGGGCTCCTGAGCAACTGGTCGTGCTCTCGGAGGTCTGCCACGTGGTTGCACCATCTGCACTTAAAAGTTTAGCATCTATTTAGATCATCGGAATTAGAATCAATTTAATTAGACTAATGGCCAAAAATCGAGAATCCTGAGGTAAAGAAAATAAAAGACACGTCTTATGTCGTAGACCTAGCTTCCATAGTTTAGGATTAGTTATCATGTAATATCCTAACCCGTCTAAGTGATCCTATTCTAAGGTCGCCACTCATCTAAGATCAGACTTAGGTCTACAATCAAACTTAGATTGCTAAGATCGTAACTTAGTTCTATGTTCTGCCCGCAATCTAGAGCCTGGGCTCTGATACCACCTGTAGCGCCCCGCACCCGGGCCTCGTCCGGATACGGTGCACCCGCCGTACTTCACTAAGGAGAGTACAAAGCGTCATGTGTAACATACGAAAATCCATAATAAAGTCATGGATTCCCATACTGACATTTAACATGACAGTAAAATTTAGGCAGAATTAAAACTTTCCAAGTTAAACATGCATTACAAAATAACTACGTCCCCAAAAGTAGCAGTCACACAAAACATCAAGTCACACCCCACAGAGTACCAGCATAGTCATAATACAATCATCTGAGTAGCACAAAAGTCCTTAAGTTCATCTCCCTTCATGTCTTCACGCCTACGGATACGGGACCCTCGGCTCATCCTCAATCCACTCTATCTTGGCATTATCTGGGGGAAAAAAATAAAGTGTGAGTGATAAAAATCACCCAGCAAGGATACAATAAACGACCATGACATACATAAAGAATTAGGGCGTGAATGTAACAACATAAACCTTAGAATAGCAAGTCATACCTGTCTTAAGTCCTGAAATCAACCGAAGGTACGGACTAGGCATAATTCTAGACAGCGTTAACCACTATCGACTTATTAAGTCCTTAGCTGTATCATACCACGTATTAACGTAATCATGAGTTATGCAATATGCAGTGCAATGCATGATGTCATGCCATGTCGTGTCAAAAACATCAGTATGGTCCCATAAAAGTCATGTCATAAAAACAGAGTGTCAGATCAATTAACCCCGGATCTGAGCGGGTCCAGAACAGATATCAGATCAATTAACCCCGGATCTGAGCGGGTCCAGAACAGATATCAGATCAATTAACCCCGGATCTGAACGGGTCCAGAACAGATATCAGATCAATTAACCCCGGATCTGAGCGGGTCCAGAACAGATATCATGTCATCAGACCAATTAACCCCGGGTCTGGAGTCGGGTTAGTAGCATGCTTAGCCGGCAAGGAATTCATGAAGCTTTCTTTTAAAATATGGGACCGTAAAAACTTTCATGCATACGAAAAGATAATCACTTGTAAAACTTGCTTGCATCATAAAATCCATGAAAATCGGGTTCATGATCATGCATGATACATGTCGTGATATTAATGCAAGCCATGACATAAATGATCATATGCATTCCTTATAACATGTCAACGTACATGGGTTTGGATGAATATTTCCACATTTTGTACTTCATTTACATAGGACGGTTAGGCTAACCATTTTGGTCCACTTCCACGCCTCTTTCGTCACAAGTACGTTAGGTGAAATCATAGATACTAGTCGTAGAAATGGGAATTTAATTTAAATAACCAAACAGGCTTACTTACTTACTTTACGAGTTATTATAAGTGCTGGGACTTGGCTGACCAATGTTACTAAAAATTTAATTGTGGCAATTCCCGTAATTCCGTTTCCAGAAATTCCAACTCGTATACGTCATAAACACGTGGGACTAGTGTCCTACCGAAATTTAGCTTATTTGCATGTCTCTAAGTCCCTTTTCTAAGCATGGAAAGTCGTTGCAAATTTAAAGGTGTTTCCAGTAATTCCTGTTGAGCAGTTTTACCAATTAATTCATTAAAAATAATCTAGAACTTGTTTTACTGAAATTCCAACTGGCATGTCTTCTAGACTCCTAGAGGTACCATCATGCCAAAACCAGCTTTATTGGTTATTCACAAGGTCCTTTTTCGGATAGAACAAAAATGATGTTCTGTTCTGCCAGTCTCAGACTTTCCAGTCTGAGCAGCTTTAGTGGATATTTTATTAAATTCTACACAACTCCTTTTTCAAAAATTCCAACTTGTACATTTCCTATACACATAATGAAGTCATCACACCGAAATTTAGCCCTTTTGAATATTTTACAAGGTCTCTTTTCAGGCCATGCAAAACGTTACATCATCCAGTCCTGTTCCAGAATTTACAGTCTGAGCATTCTCACCAATTATTTTGTTAAAAATCAACCATAATTTATTTTCACAAAATTCCAACTGGCATTTCTTCTACACACATAGGGCTAGTTCTGTGAAGGAGACCAGATTTATTGAAGCTTCAAAAGGCCCTTTTAAATTCGTTCAACTCAGGAGCCAATTCTGTCCTGCTCCAGAATTTCCTGCTGGAGCAGTATTACCACATGATTTATTAAAAATAATCCTTAGCTTATTTTAACAAAATTCCAACTTTCAATCGTGCTACACTCATAGGACTAACTTTTGTGCCAAAAATTAGATTCATTGAAGGTCTGGAAGTCCAGTTCCAAAGTCGTTGAAGATGTCACTCATTCTGCCCAGTTCCAGTACTTTGATATTTTGTCATGGTTAAAGTCACATACACCCATTCATGTTGTCCTTTTGCACTAGGTCATTGATTAACACTTATAACCCATTGTGACATAAATTTTCCAGGTTGCATGCTTGTTATAAAATCACCTTTGCATCACAATAAACAGTTTGTAGACATCTAACCAAACTATCATCATATCTATCACATGCATGCACTCCTAGGACCTTCAAAATTGCATCCAAGAGTTAATCTTGTCTAGGCCTTACTTAGACTATCCTTGTATTACTCTAAATCAGCCTCAAACCATATTGCATGTAGGAATTAACATCATCTTAGACACAATAACCCACATGCAAGACATTATTCTTGAGAGATAGCTAAGATACAATCTTAAACTTAAAGGGTACCACTAAAGATCACATCTTTGAATACTTTAACCATTCAAGACACTAATCCTTTAGGTAAATCATGAGAGATTAGTGTATACTTGCCTCTTCAAGCCAAAGTTTTTGCCTTTGCTTGGTTTGGAGTGAGTTGAGTTGGAAACCTTCTCCTCCTACTCCCTTGTATACACGGTTTGAAGAAGAGGGAGGAAAAAGATTAGTCTTCCTTAAATGATGAAAAATAAAGTTTTATTTGTGCCAAAACATCTTACCAAAATTGTCTTGGAATGGAGCTTCAAGGGTAGCTAGATAGCTTCACCTAAGAGTGTTGAAGATCTTCACCCTTGAGCATGGAGGCCACGGTTTGGGAGGGAAACAACACCCATGTGAGCTTCACTATTTGACATGGAAAATTTGCTTAAGAAGCTTGAAAGGAGGCTTACCTAGATGCTTCTTGAGCTTGGTGATGAGAGTGGAGTTGACCTCTAGCTCCAAGATGAAGGAACCGGATGGGGGTGTGAGGGAAATGAAAAACCTTCTAAGTGTGGTCTTGGCTTGGTTTGAGAGAAAAATTTCAAGATGGAGTGAAATGAGGCTTCTAGGTTAGTTTAAAATAAATCATGATGGGGGGTTTGGAGAGGGGAATCCGGCGCATGGGGGAGGGGAGAGAAAAGCAAGCCTTAGGCCTCTAGGTTGTAAGCTTTTGTCTCCATGCTTGTTTATTTTATCATTTCTTCCTTTGCATGCTTTCTTTGTTTTATTATTTAATTCCAAGTAATTTGATATTTTAATTATTAATCATGAAATAGAATTATGGAGAGGGTTCTAGAGACTTTTCATGCCTTGGCCGAAATCTTAGGGGTGTTGGGGGTATTTTGGTCATTTCACATTTATCCTACCCCATATCTATATGATTTACAATATTGTTTATTTCATTAAATTTTGATTTTAATCTTTGTTTTTATGTTTGTATAAGAACTAGTTTACTTCAAGGGTGATCAATGACCCTTGGCCGTTTCCACAAGGGGTATTACACACCTCGTAGTTTTCGCTTGTATAACTATTTAGTGTTCGTCCTAAAGGAACTTAAAGGATTTGAATAAAAAGCGACAAATGTGCCTTAGTAACATGCTCGAGAAGGGTTCATCGCTTTTACTTAATCATAGTCTCAAGTACATGATCGTTGGGGTACAACAATTTGTCTATCATACAAAAAAATGTCCTAGGGTTTCTAAGTGTTTGTCTTTTGCTGCAACTTGTCATTCATCATTCAAAGTGTCATTCTTTTCTTTTCAATCTTGTTGTTACTATTTGATCTTTGTCATTTAAGCTTGAACAAGTTAGGGTTTGTTGCATTTATGTCCCATTCAGCTTTCTTTTAAACGTTACAACCATCAGCCTATAAAGCTACCTCGGTTTCAAATCATCTTGTTGCTACCAAAGCTTTTAGTTTGTGATGATTGTATGCATCTTGTGATTCACATTGTGATTGATTTCATGCCTTAAATCAGTCCTACGTGTGTTTGTCTTCACAAACCATTTTCAACCTCAACAAAACCCTAAATCCACCCCAATACCCACGGCCCAAACAACACCCACCCAAACCGGACCCTAAAACTCACCAACCAGATTCCAAACTACCTTATTTACACTCTTAACAAAAAGCCCCAAACCAATTTTGCCAAACAAAATCAAAATCAAAAGTTCCCAACACATTCAAAAAAAACCCTAACCCTAGAATTTGAATTTTGTTCAATTCTGCTCTACGCCCATTCATTATCCAAATTGACCACACAAATCCTCAATTGCCAACCCAAATAGCCATATATACCATATAGTCAATTTCCAAAACCCTAATCCTACAAATACCTAAAAACGTCTGAAAACCCTAAATTGAAAACCCTAACCCCAATTCTGCCCAACCTCAATTTCCCCCACTTTCCAAGGTTATTTTGTTGCAAACTGCAATTTAAAGTCATTGCACTATTCTGCCCAAAAACGAAAAGTTCTGAGTACAAAACGCGTGAAATTCCAATTCGGCCCCTAGTAAAAAAAAGAAATAATCTGAACCTTGCTTACGTTGAAATAGGGAAGAAAAACAAAAGAACAAGAGAAAAGAAAAAGGACAAAACGTTTGTGCATTACTTGAAATGTTTTTGGTGCAATTTAAAAACCTTGTATGCCGTATTTTGTTTTCGCTACATACAACTGTCCTCCCACATCTCATTCTCCTTATCCTGCTCTTCTTGAACCAATCACACACTTGGTTGCTCTATTATTGCATGACTTGAACCATTTTGTGGATAGTAAGTGCATAGAATCAAAATTAACTAAAGATTGCCCACAGCAACCCTTAGTTCATCTTTGGTTCAGCCTTATACATCAATTTTGGTTGCTTATTTTCTTTGAATCTTAGTAGAAAGTTCAAGTTTGTTCCA
>AP025049.1:27537816-27548234 GCA_036186865.1 Eustoma russellianum | reverse complement strand
TTGCTTACGTTGAAATAGGGAAGAAAAACAAAAGAACAAGAGAAAAGAAAAAGGACAAAACGTTTGTGCATTACTTGAAATGTTTTTGGTGCAATTTAAAAACCTTGTATGCCGTATTTTGTTTTCGCTACATACAACTGTCCTCCCACATCTCATTCTCCTTATCCTGCTCTTCTTGAACCAATCACACACTTGGTTGCTCTATTATTGCATGACTTGAACCATTTTGTGGATAGTAAGTGCATAGAATCAAAATTAACTAAAGATTGCCCACAGCAACCCTTAGTTCATCTTTGGTTCAGCCTTATACATCAATTTTGGTTGCTTATTTTCTTTGAATCTTAGTAGAAAGTTCAAGTTTGTTCCATTTCACTTGATTCTGTTTTGATAGTAATTGGTGCAACTTGAAAGCAGAAGGGGAGAAACAAGTGTAGACCGTTGTGATTTGGAGAAGCATTGGCAAAACACTTTCTTAATTGATCGTTTCGAATCTTATTAACTTCAGGTTATCCAAGAAGCAAAGTGGTAAGAGAGTGGAAAGAAGAGAAAGAAGAGTGTTCATATTTCGTTTTCTTTTTACTATCACTTAACGTTTGTTTGTCTTTGTGTTAGTTTGGTTCTTTCCTTTTCTTTTTGTTTTCGTTTAATCTCTTTAGGTAAAACATGGAGAGTTGCACTCATTCCACTTCTAGCAAGTCAAAGAAAGCCGAGACTTTGGACAAACGCAAAAACAAATGCTGGAGATGCTAAAGAAACTCATGCATGACAATGAGGTAATCAAACATCGATTGGAGTATGTTGAACGGAGCTACAAGATGAGTGATGGCCAAGGTACGAGGAGGGCCATTCCCCTACCACAGCCAAGGCATCACCCCCAAAAGAAGTTAAGGATGACAACCTTAGACCACCACACATCGAGCCAAGAAGGTTTGTTCCTCCAACGCAACCAAGAAGGTACGCTCCAAGAAGGTACAATGATGATTACATTCCATTTAAGAATGATGATTATGACTTTGATGACCACCCTCCCCGTGGTTACCAAAGACGCCAAAATCCCCTTTTCCCGTAGGATGATGATTTTCTCAAAACAAAAATAAATATTCCAACATTTTATGGTAAAAGTAATACGGAAGAATATTTGGAATGAGAAACAAAAGTGGATCTAATCTTTTCTTGTACCAACTACAGTGAATTACAAAAAGTGAGGTATGCTTCTATTGAGTTTTCTGGTTACGCACTATATTGGTGGACAAATTTGTGTCGAAATAGATCTAAGACAAGACAACCTCCAATTGCCACTTGGGAATAAATGAAGTTTGAAATGAGAACGTTTTATCCCGAACAATTTTGAGAGTTCTATTTTCACAAATTTGCAAAACTTAAGACAAGGTTCCAAGAGTGTAGACGAGTATTACAAAGAGTTAGAAATTTTGTTGGAAAGATCTAACTTGCAGGAACCCGAAGAAGCCACCAAAGCTTGTTTCTTACATGGTCTAAACAGGGAGATTGCACAAAGGGTTGAGCTTCAGACTTACCTCGACCTCACAACCATGGTCCATATGGTTGAGAAGATTGAACACCAGCTAAAGGTACGTAGTTCCTCCAATTTCAATTCCACTTATAGTACTAATCAGTCTTCATCAAGGTTTTCCAACAAGCTTTCAGGAACGGGAAGCTCACGGCCTACAGGAGGCCAAACATGTGACCAAGGTGCGTCACAAAGGATGGACAACCGTGTGCAGGGCACACAAAAGCGAGATGAACGTGCCCAACAGAAAGCTCCCACAGGAAATTCTTCTGATCTCTCAAACAGGTTTAGGGACATTAAATGCTATAAATGTCAAGGACGTTGTCACATAGGAAAAGAGTGTCCCCATGCAAAAAGAATCATGTTAATTGAAGAAACTAATGAATATGTGTCTGAGTCCGAGCATGAAAACGAATCTGAGCATGATAATGAAATTGAACCTAAAGAGGATCTCTGCGCATTAGATGATTTTGAAACTAAGGAATTTCTTGTTGTGCGTAGAGCTTTGAATGCATATCCGAAATAAGATGATCACGAACAACATAGGGAAAACATTTTCCATATTCATTGCCTGATAAATGGTAAAATGTGCACCATGATTGATGAGGATCAAGGGTCCGATGAGGACCAAGGGTCCCATCAAGAGGTCAAGGGTACTATGACAAGAAGGAGAGCAAGAAAATTTTGTCATCAAGTTGGAACCTTCTTTATAAGCATGTTCAAGATGAACCTAAGGTTCCATGGGTTCATTTCATTGAACCCACCCTTTAAGCCCTTTGAGAGTGCGTGTGTGTCTTCATTTTTAAAGTTTGTCTTATTTTCATGTGATCATTGTTTGCTTTGTAGGTAAATCAGTTAGATGGGAGGTCCAAATAAAATGAGGCCCAAAAATGAGGAATGTAGCCGTGTGTTGCAAAATGGGAGACAAAAGGAATGTTGTCTTAAAGAGAATGTTTGTCTCCACAAAGACAAATTCAAATGTGTCCAAGATGGATTCCTCTTTTCAAAATTGAACTCAAAATCATCTGCAAGGAGCAAAAGGGGGCCGGCCAAGGTTGAAGAGAAGATGAAGATCAAATTGAAGTTAAACTTGAATTTAAATTCAACCCTAATTTGAATTCAAGTCTCAACCAATTGGAGACTTAAATTACAAGAGGATTTTGGCCAGCATATCCAGCTAGGTACGCGCCGTTTTGAAGGATAAAGGAAGGATAGATTCCAATTCAAATTGAATCTAAGTTTGAATTCAAATTCGAACTCAATTTGAATTCAAACTTCAACCATCATTTGAATTCAATTCCAGCCAGCTTATCATCATCAAATCAGGTTTTTTAATCTCCATTCACCATCAAAGACACGACTGGAATGAAGGATGAGGATAGACAACAATCAAATTCAAGGTGCACTCAAATTCAAACTCAACTTGAATTCAAACTTCACCCAACTTTTGAATTCAAGTTCAACCCCATCTTACTCATCAAATCAGCTCTCCAAGGTCTCAATTGATGACCAAATACACGGCTGAACAAAGGAGGCACTCAACTGATTTTTAGCTAGGATTTTCTAGTTATTTTCTGAATTCAAACAATTAGCAAATTCAAGTTCAATTCAAATGTTTTCTAGCTATTTCTTTTAGATAATATATGGTTATTTAAAGTGTCTTTAGGCATCTATAAATAGCCCACCCTTGGCCGATTTGTACAACAACTTTGATGAATAACAATTCTTGATATTTTCTTTACTTTGTGTGAGACTTTGTTTTCTTGGTTTTCCATTGAATCGAGATTTCTCGCGTTTTGCACTTAGCACTTTGTGTGAGACTTTGTTTTCTTGGTTTGCCTGATCAACGACCATCTTGAAGTGTTGGTCTGCTCATTTTGATCCACTCGTTTTTATCACTAAGGAGGCAAGAGGAAGTCTTCTTCCTTGTGCCGAATCCTTTGTGAAGGACGTTTGGAAGGTGGAATTGTTGGAGCCCACGACTTGCACGCATCAAATTGGTATCAGAGGCAGGTTACTCTATTCCACCATCTATCATTTCCTTTTCGTTTGAGTCTAGTCATTTCAAGTTCAGTTGTGTCCTTCTTCTACCCTTCATTCTACACACCATTTGTTTTGCACTTCATACCAAAAAAAACGTCCAAGTTGTTTGAATCATTTGCATTTTGTTGAGTCTTGTTCTTCATCATTCTAGCATCTTTGTTAACCTTGTTCTAGTGTCACGTTTATCCAACTTGTGCATCAAACATCTGAAATTTTATCATTCAAACTTGAACAATTAGGGTTTGAGCATCTAGAGTACATTCAGCTCTTTTTAATTACTCCAACCATCAGCCTATAAAGCTACCTCGGTTTCAAATCATCTTGTTGCTATCGAAGTTTTTAGTTGGTGATGATTGTATGCATCTTGTGATTCGCATTGTGATTGATTTCATGCTTTAAGTCAAGTAGTCATACGTGTGTTTGTCTTCACAATCCTTTTTCAACATCAAGAAAAACCCTAAAATCATCCCCAACCCCACGGCCCAACCAACATCCATCCCAACCCAATCCTAAAACTCATCAACCAGATCCCAAACTACCTCGTTTACACTCTTAGCAAAAAGCCCCAAACCAATTCTGCCAACAAAAATCAGAACCAAAAGTTCCTAATTCATTCAAAGAAAACCTAACCCTAGAATTCGAATTTTGGTTCAATTCTGTCCTACAACCATCCATTATCCAAATTGACCACACAAATCATCAATTACCAACCCCAATAGACAATTTACACCACCCATTCAGTTCCCAAAACCTCATTCCGCAAATTCCCAAAACGTTCAAAAAACTCTAAATCGAAAACCCTAACCCTAACCGCAATTCCGCCCTACCCCAACTTCCCTGACTTTCCAAGTTTATTTTGTTGCAATTCAAGGTTGCAAACTGCAATTTAAAGACATTGCACTATTCTGTCCGAAAACGAAAGTGCTAAGTGCAAAACGCGAGAAATCTCGATTCTGCCCCTAGTAAAAAAAAGAGGAATCTGAACCTTGCTTATGCTGAAATACTAAGGAAGGGAAGAAAAACAAAAGGATGAGAGAAAAGAAAAAGGGCAGAACGATGTGCATTACGTGGAAATTTTTTTGGTTCGATTTGAAAACTTTTGATACCGTATTTCGTTCTTTGCTACATACAACCGTCCTCCCACATCATATTCTCCTTATCCTGCTCTTCTTGGACCAATCACACACTTGGTTGCTCGATTATTGCATGACTTGAACCATTTTGTGGATAGTAAGTGCATCGAATCAAAATTAACTAAAGATTGCCCACGGCAACCCTTAGTTCATCTTTGGTTCAGCCTTATACATCAATTTTGGTTGCTTATTTTCTTTGAATCTTAGTAGCAAGTTCAAGTTTGTTTCCATTTTGCTTGATCCTACTTTGATACTAATTGGTGCAACTTGAAAGCAAAAAAGGAGAAACAAGTGGAGATTGTTGTGATTTGGAGAAGCATTGACAAAATACTTTCTTAATTGATCACTTTGAGCCTTCTTAACTTCAGATTATCCAAGAAACAAAGTGGTAAGAGAGTGGAAAGAAGAGAAAGAGGAGTGTTCATAGTTTGTTTTTACTAATCACTTAACATTTTTTCCTCTTTGTGTTAGTTTGCTTCTTTCCTTTTCCTTTTTGTTTTCGTTTCAATTCCTTAGGTAAAATGGAAAGCAGCACTCATTCCGCTTCTAGCAAATCAAAGGAAGCCGAGATAGTGGACAACATGCAATAACAAATGCTGGAGATGTTAAAGAAACTCATGCATGACAATAAGGTGATCAAACATCGATTGGAGGATGTTGAACAGAGCCACATGACAAGTGATAGCCAGGGCACAAGCAGGGCCGTTCCCATGCCACAACCAAGGCGTCACCCCTCAGAAAAAGTTAAGGATGACAACCTTAGACCACCATACATCGAGGCAAGAAGGTTTGTCACTCCAACACAACCAAGAAGGTACGCTCCAAGAAGGTACAATGATGATTACATTCCATATGAGCATGATGATTATGACTTTGATGACAACCCTCCCTGTGGTTATCAAAGACGCCAAAATATCCTTTTCCCCAAGATGACGATTTTCTAAAAACAAAAATAAATATTCCCACGTTTTATGGTGAAAGTACTACGGAAGAATATTTGGAATGGGAAACAAAAGTGGATTTAATCTTTTCTTGTACCAATTACAGTGAATTACAAAAAAGTGAGGTACGCTTCTATTAATTTTTCTTGTTATGCACTAAATTGGTGGTCAAATTTGTGTCGAAATAGAACTAAGACAAGACAACTGCCAATTGCCACTTGGGAAGAAATGAAGTTTGAAATGAGACAAGGTTTATCCCAAATAATTATGAGAGTTCTATTTTCACAAGTTTGCATAATTTACGACAAGGGTCCAAAAGTGTAGACGAGTATACAAAGAATTAGAAATTTTGTTGGAAATGTCTAACTTGTAGGAACCCGAAGAAGCCATCAAGGCTCGATTCTTACATGGTTTAAACAGGGAGATTGCGCAAAGGGTTGATCTTCAACCTTATCTCGACCTCGCAACCATGATCCATATGGCTGAAAAGATTGAACACCAACTAAAGGTACGTAGTTCCTCCAATTTCAATTCCACTTATCGTACTAATCAGTCTTCATCAAGGTTTTCCAGCAAGCCTTCAAAACAGGAAATTCACGGCCTACAGGAGGCCAAACACGTGACCAAGGTGCGTCACAACGAATGGAAAATCGTGTGCAATCCACACAAAGGAGATATGACCGCACCAACAAAAGGCTCCTACCGGAAACTCTGCTGATCTCTCAAACAGGTTTAGGGACATTAAATGCTATAAATGTCAAGGACGTGGTCACATAGGAAAAGAGTGTCCTAATGCAAAACGAATCATGTTAATTGAGGAGACAAACAAATATTTGTCTGAGTCCAAGCATGAAAACGAGTCTGAGCGTGATAACGAAATTAAACCTGAAGAGGATCTAGGCGCATTAGATGATTTTGACACTAAGGAGTTTCTTGTTGTGCATAGAGCTTTAAATGCATATCCAAAATTAGATGATCACGAACAACATAGAAAAAACGTTTTCCATATACATTGCATGATAAATGGTAAAGTGTGCACCATGATCATTGATTCCGGTTCTTGTGCGAATGTGGCTAGTATCGAATTTGATGAGACAAATAAAGGCTAGAAAACGTTTCCAAGACTTTGTCCTCTATTTCAAATTGATTTGAACCTCAGCTATGGCAAAGAACATCACAATGACACCCCTTGAACTGTAACCGTTTGTTCTTGGCTCAATTTATACCAACACCTCTTCCTCTTTGGCATTCCAACACATCTAAAACCTCATTGAGACCCTAAGATGCTGTAAACCAAAAATGAAGTAAATACTAACAAGTTCTAGGCTATGAACTTGAAAGAAACCGTTAAGTGGTTTTAACTTCAACTAGAAAAGTTGAGAATTCCTTAAAGGAAATTTTGATTGAAATATGTTTGAATTGTGGTCCTCTTTACATTCAGGTTCCTATTCTACTTATAACAAACAAAAATTACAAAGGGTACAAGGTTTAAAATACAAAGTACAAGTCTAAAAAGAACATGCTTGCTTTTGAACAATTTCGGTTCCAAGAAAGCTGAATTGTTTGCCGTTGATTCCTTGCTTGTTTTCAACCATATTTCTTGATCAATTTGATTGGAATACTTTGAGCAGCTTTCTTTGAATTGCCTTTGATTGGTTGCAAGTTTGGCTTTGAATTTTCAAACTACACTTGCATGAATTATGCCTTAAACTTCAAGGATCTGATTGGTTCATTTGTTGTGCAGCTTGCTTGCTTGTCTTCAACTTGTTTTTGATTGGTTTGAACATTTGCAAGACTTCTTCCAATTGGTTCAAGCTTTGAGCAGCTTATACATCCATGTTTGCGTGAAGAACAATTCTGAATTTGACATGAGTGCTTGTCACCTCCTTGTTTGTAAGCTACTTGCTTATCACCTCCTTGCTTGAACAAAAATTCAGGTTCTAATTGCATTTTCAAGCTAAGTACGTGTACCTGAAAAACAAGGCAATAATACAACACAAACTATCCTAAAACAAGGTTAACCAACCAACAATATTAAAAAGAACAATTAAAGATATGTACAACATGCTTTTGATACAACTAGATCAAAGCTTCTATCATATAAACCTAATGGACATCATCTCTGCTTGGTTCATCCTCTTCATGCCTATAAAGAAATGATTCAACACAATGTAACAACTTCTTAGCCATACTCTTTGTCATGGGACCTGTGCGGGGCAGTGAGGTGTCATCATCATTGATGAGGATCAAGGGTCCGATGAGGATCAAGGGCCCCATCAAGAGGTCAAAGGTCCTATGACAAGGAGGGCAAGGGAACTTTGTCATCAAGTTGCCACCTTCTTGTACAAGCATGTTGAAGATGAGCCTAAGACTCCTTGGGTTCATTTCATTGAACCTTCAACTTGAGCATGTATCACATGCACGTCTACACTCGTTGTTTCTTTGAATTTTATCTTGTGTCTTGTGATCTTTGTTTTATGTCTTTTCTTTGTAGGTAAATTAGGTACATGAAATGTTTGAAGAGAATGTTTCAAGAGAATGTTTGAAGAGAATGTTGAAGAGAATGTTTCAAGAGAATGTTTCAAGAGAATGTTTGAAGAGAATGTTGAAGAGAATGTTTCAAGAGAATATTCGAAGAGAATGTTTGTCTATGCTAAGACAAATTCAAAGGTGTCCAAGATAGAATCTCTTGATCAAGTTGAAATCATCTCCATTATCCATAAGAGGAGGGGCGGCCACTTTAAAGTGAAGCATGACATCTTACTTGAATTTGAACTTGAAGATAAACTTGAATTCAAATTCAACCATAATTTAAATTCAAGTTCAAGTTAAACTACATCTCCAACGCCAATTTCATCACCAAACATGACTAGATTCATTGAAGATAACATCTTGCAAGCATTTCAAGTTTTAGCTAGAATTATCTTAGTTTAAATTTTCAAGCAAAGTTCAAATTTAAACATTTGTTAGATAGCTTTATTTGAATTATCTCTAGCCATTTCAAGCTAAAGGGGGCGTCTACTAGGCCTATAAATAGACCCCTTTGGCTGGTTGTAAACTCACCTTTTGATGAATAACAATTCTTGATATTTCATTCACTTTGTGTGATGCTTTGTTTTCTTGGTTTTGCATTAAAAACCTAGGTTAAGATCCTTCAAAGTTGAGCATATTGAAGGTGTTGCTATTGCTTAAAGGTGCCGTCCAGGAGGGCCGTTTTGGTTTGCCTGATCAACGACCATCTTGAAGTGTTGATCTTGCTCATTCGTTTAATCCACACGTTTTTAATCACCAAGGAAGCAAGGGGAAGTCTTCTTCCTTGTGCCTAGCCCTTTGTGAAGGACGTTTGGAAGGTGGAATTGTTGGAGCCCACGAGTTGCACGCATCAAATTGGTATCAGAGACAGGTTACTCTATTCCACCATCTATCATTTCCTTTTCGTTTGAGTCTAGTCATTTCAATTTCAGTTGAGTCCTTCTTCTACTCCTCACTCTGCACGTCTTGCATTTCATACAAAAAAAAACAAAAACGCCCACACTAGCTTTGAGTCCTTGCACGTTGCTGCATTTTGCGTTTCATCATTCAAGTGTCATTTCCTTTATTTCCTCTCATATCACAATCTGATTTTTTTAAGTAATTCAAACTTGAACACATTAGGGTTTGTTGCATTTTTAGGTTACATTCAGCCTTCTTCAAAATATTACAACCATCATCCTATAAAGCTACCTCGGTTTCAAGTCATCTTGTTGCTACCGAAGCTTTTAGTTGGTGATGATTGTATGCATCTTATGATTCGCATTGTGATTGATTTCATGCTATAAATCTGGTAGTCCTACGTGTGCTTGTCTTCACAACACAAACCAAACCCTAAAACCAGCCCCACACCCCACGGCCCAACCACACTCACCCCAACCCAACCCTAAAACTCACCAACCTGATCCCAAATAACCCTATTTACACCCCACACAAAAAGCCCCAAACCAATTTTACCAAATACAACCAGATTCTAAAGATCCCAATTCATTCAAATAAACCCTAACCCTACTAGAATTTGAATTTTGTTCAAATTCTGTCCTAAACCAGCCAATACCCAAATTGACCACACCAATCATCAATTACCAACCCAAATAGTCCATTTACAATACCCATTCCGTTCCTACAACCCCATTCCGCAAAGTCCCAAAACGTTCAAAAAAAAACCTAAATCAAAAACCCTAACCCTAACCCCCATTCGGTCCTACCCCAATTCCCTCACTTCCCAAGGTCATTTTTGTTGCAAGTCCAAGATACGAATTGCATTTTAAATACATTGCACTATTCTGTCCAAAAATGCAAGTGCTAAGCGCAAAAAGTGAAATTCCAATTCTGCCCTTAGTCAAAAAAAAGGAGAATCTGAACCTTGCTCAATTGAGATAGCAAGGAAGAAAAAGAAAAACAACAGAACAAGAGCAAAGAAAAAGGGCAAAACATTTGTGCATTACGTGGAAAATTTTTTTGGTACGACTTGCAAACCTTGGATACCATATTACCCACATTGCCGTCCCCTATACCCAATTCTCCAACTCTTGATCTTCTTGAACCAATCACACACTTGGTTGCTCGATTGTTGCATGACTTGAACCATTTTGTGGATAGTAAGTGCATAGAATCAAAATTGACTAAAGATTGCCTACGGCAACCCTTAGTTTATCTTTGGTTCAGCCTTATACATCAACTTTGGTTGCTTATTGTCTTTGAATCTTAGTATAAAGTTCAAGTTTGAGTTCATTTCAATTG